>OX639993.1:191797519-193038523 GCA_951828415.1 Anomoia purmunda | reverse complement strand
TATTCAAGTAGTGATACGACTGATGATAACGCTGAATGTCATTTAATTAAGTATGTCAGTTTGATTTGCTATAAGCAAAATCATAATTATGTATATCATCGTATGAAATATAGATCGAATTTCCTTCATCCTTGTCAACTTTAGTCTTCACACAACTGTCCTCCATAATTCTTTTTATTGGCTTTCTTTACATTGGCTACTATGTTGTTGAAGTAGAAACGATTCTACCCCTTGGAGCTCTCGTTAAACCAAATGGTAAATTCAGTACACTTGACTCAATTGATATTAAGTGCATTGTAGAAGATTGATTGCCATCAACATTTCTGAATTATTTAGTCAGTATTCAAACATTCTATCCCTAACTACCGTAGACAAATATTAAAATGTTTTATTTCGTTTTTTTTTTTTTTTTTTGAGATTTATCAAACGAAAGTTTGCTTCAATATTCAACCATTCTTTTCATTGCTTCATGACGTAGGCCTACAAATAGAAAACCCCTACTTCGGCTCCCGTGGCTGCCACCCGAGCGCGTGGTTATGCCACTCGTTCCGGCGTCTCAACAAAAGCGGCTATGAAAATTGTAAAAATATCTTTCTGAGAGTTGAAACATATCACGTGTTGAATTGTTTTTGTGGTTAAATGGTATACAAATGTGAATCTTATTAAATTCTGTACTCGTAAGATATAAAAAGAATTGTAATCCCAATCTGCCGCCGCAGGCTCCAGCTTACTCAGCCTATTGATAAATCCGCTAGAACAGCTCATCTGATTTTTTTTATTTGCCTAATGGCTTGTAAATCAAATTGAAATTTTCTGTTACATTCTCAGTGCTCTCATTGGCTAATGGAGATATGTGAATTTCCGAACTAATTTGATAATCCAATCGTTAATTGAAACTAACGTGAATGACAGTGCCTGTAAATATTATGTAATAACAGTTCTTAAACTTTTTTTATTTTGGTTTCCAAAACTCACTCGTTTAACCTATTCTTAGTGAATTTTATCATCAACTTGTGTTTTTAATGAATTAATTAATTAATTGTTTTCATCTTTTGAATGCATTTTGTATATTACACTTCAATATTCACTTACATACATACATACATATGTGTACAAAAAATTGTAAAAAATAGGCGACATCGAAAACATATTTTTATAACTTCTTCACATTTTCATTGGGGTTTTTTTTTCAAATACCTAAAGATTTTACGCGATTAAAATGCGTTCGATTATTAATTGAGGATACTGTATGCCTTTTCAATCTCATAATATATTTAACAAATTCGTCGACGAATTTCTCAAATGAAAATCATATAACTAAGCCAATAAGCTCATTAAATTGTAGAAATTCTTTTCAGCTATTGCCAAATGTACGAAGAGCTTTCAAATTCTATCTACACGTCTACTCATAATGAGATTTCAAAAATAAATATAGCTATGAAAATTTAAGAATTAAAAGTGAAAATAATGAACGGCTAAGTACAAAAATAAAATTTAAGAATGTATGAAATGTACCTGAAAATGATTAACACTTCCTGTTGACAAACGAAAACGAATAAGAAATAAATTATACTTATCAAGAAAAATATTTGCAGCCGCCGAGGAAAATGGGGAAAATAAAGAATCTACAAATAATAAGGTTGAGGCTGTTTTGGCAAGGCATATGCTAATTGCTTTCATTGTTCATAAACAAAAGATATTATGGTGACGCCCCACTAGGATTAGAGTTGCGAAACAGCAACTCGTCAGAGTGCTTGCTCCAATTTGACGAGTAGTCGATTGAATCATTGGCCGATCAAACTGGCGAGGTAGTCGCTAGTAACACACTCGCCACTCTACTCGTTAGGTGTGATCAGGGCATCAGCTAACTAGCGCTAGTCTGATAAATATTATAAAAATAGCAATCTAAACTTCCCACACAAATAGAAGCGAACTCTGCTGTCCTGTGCAAAAGCGGAAAAGCCCATCAAGCGATCGTGTTTTTCCGTCGGATAAGAAAGTTCATTCTACACAATTCGGATGGAAGGATCAAGAAGATAGTGACCGGAAGGCTGTGCAGAATGCAAACACCAGCATGCCACTTACATTCATCGGTCATTGATCTTAATAGTCTGAACATGTTGATGCCGAATAATTTGGATCTGACGGAGGTGGCAGACTTGAAGAAGGTCTTCTACTTGAACCCTCATTATTCCAGACGATTGGATAGTATGGAAGGTTAATTTTATAGACCCAACAGTGCGTAGCGTGACCAATGGATCGTGGTCTTTACCCAAACCACCCTTGCTAGAGAACTCAGCTTGATAAAGACTTTCGGTCTTAATCTCTGAGCTAACTTGGATTCTTTTCTCTGCTAAGTTCTCAGAAACCCTATTCATAGAACCAGGATAGAACGACACAACGCTTTACTACAATTAGTGGCCACATGCGTTCTGATGTAACCTATACATCACGAGGCAAGAAAGTTCCCGTTAAAGGAGCCCAACACCATGCTTAGCAAACAGTATCTTCTTGGTTGCTATCGTAGGAAGTACTCAAGCACGGAGCTAAGCCATTTTAAAAGTACGAACGAAGGCAAGACTGGTGAATACAAAATTGCGCTGATTGATCTGAAATTCGGGAGAGCAACATAACTGTGACGTCGCTCCAGATTTACCGGTTGAGAGAACTGAAAGCAAACACGTTGTCATTGTGAATGAATACAACTGAGAAGTCTTGTAAAGTAAAGATGGCGGCGGCTGATATTAAATGTTACAAATTTTAAGTGTCAGACTTAGAAATTCGCTCAGTGAATGACACAATAATGCTGAGGGTTGCTACATCAGGTGATTTCAGCTGTGCCGAATTTTGACGTCTATGGAGTAAGATTTTTCACTTGTATTTATTCACAATGCTCGTTGTTATGTTAAAAAGAGTTAAAAAGTATACGCTCTAATATTGTTACACACGTTGGAAGTTAAGAGTGTACGTTTTGCAGAAAACTTATACATGTTTGTAAAAATTCGCACCAAATCGCGTTCGTTTGGGTAAATTCCTTGTAAATTTTGAAGAGAAGTTGCAAGCAAAAAAAAACTGCATTTGAATCAACAAAACAATGAGTGATTTATAAACGTAACAAGAAGCGATTTATTAACGAACAATCGGAAAACAAAAAAAAACCTACTGTATAAGTAAAATGATTCAAAAGCATAAATTCAAATGCAACTGTGCGGGCTTCCTTGCAAATACATATATCCCAATTCCTGTTCATGAAAAACTCAGTAAGTATCTGTTTTTGAGAGAGCAAGATACCTTATACTCTGAATTATTTTTTTGCCCAATTTTTACTGGGCTTTCGTAACAATCACTCCTGTTGTCACGTAGAAATTCTGTCAAAATTTTCAAGAGAGAGTTCGCGGTACCACAATTTGCGCCAACTTCTGAATTATTTTTACTATGGTTGGAATACATATGTATATACGATCTAAGCGACAAGATTGAGCTTCTCCCGATCAATATCTATACTAACCATGGTATGAATGCATCCCTTCGGATAAATTCGATGGTAATGACAGGCTTGTGCAGGATTTTAATATCCACAATTATATTGTTGTTCGACTCTTATATTATGTTTTATAACAACTCTTATAGAAATATAGACGAACAAATTGTTAATAGATAACGACTTGCGTAACAATATCGAGCATAACGAATACAATAAATACGAATGCAACAATGTCTTAAAATTAAATTAGTTGCCCATTATCTCTTCAAAGTTAGGCAACCTGATTCACACCAAAACATCGTGGGTGCTAAGCACACGCACATTTTTTTTTAATACATAGCGACCACCCTTGACAGACTATGGCAAACGTCTGAGTGCATTTCTACTGGTATCATAAAAAGATTAACATAACATCCATCTGCCATTTGTAGGCGATATAAACCGCCTTTAATTTTTTTAATTTTCTTCACATTCCTCGCCCAATTTTTGTGTGTTTTCATTTTGAGGGCGTATAAAGAAAATTAGCATTTAATGCTTTTCATTGCGTTGATGTGTATTAATAGTAACTCATCATTATTTTCATTTCATGCTAAAGCGCTCGCGTTGTGGTCGTGCTGCCAAGGAAATGCCAAATAATGAAATCTTCTGGCTCATCAAAAGCTCTTAGCCAGACATTAATTACATTTTGTTTTCTAGCAATTATTTTGTTTACATTTAACATGTATTTCGTGCTAACTACATACATACAACATCCATCCATATAACATTCACATATACATACCTACTTAGTTAGCTAAAGACTCGAACGATTGATGAATTGTTCGATGGCTTTTTACGCGATTGATGAAGATGGATTATGAGTGAAATGTTTTTTGTATTTTTGTTTGGATATCTTTACTAGGACAGCGTATTGATTGCTCAACTTTTCCGCGCTAGAAAAATAATATGTAGGTGTCTAATTTGCTACCATGCGTATGTGAAACTTTTTTCGTTTTAAGTAAATGTAGAAAATTCTCATTTATAATTAGAAAAATAAATAATGAACAATTTCCTAATTTCCTGACAGTTAGAGAGTGCCCAGGTGGAAAACACAATACATCTGCGCTTTATTAAACTTAGTGTTGGCGATTAGAAACACTAGGATGGGAAATCCGCTTGGATTATTTTCTTTTCCCATATATACACAAAGGAATGTTTGAAGATTTTGACTTTACACGGTACTTCTAGTTTTCAAAAAGATTGCAGGCTAATTTAATCCAACTAATCGGGCTCAGATTTCATATTCTATGTTTTTATTAAAAAATTCTTGGCAATGGGAAAACAAAGCAACTTCGAAAATTTTATCAACCTCGATAAATATGTATATATGTACATTAATTAGACCGCATAAAAAAGGTTGAACATGTGCACCTCGGGTTTGAACATATACCTTGTGAGGATTTCAAAAATGGACAATTTTTTTGGCACCCTATACATTGGGGGTTTTCCTATAATCATAACCAATCAGTTAAAAGTTAGAAACCTGAGAAATTTTCCTTAGAAGCAAAATTTGAAAAAAAAAATTATGAATGTAAAAAACTCAAAAATCGAATAATGCAGTTCGATTCCCTATATACGAAATAGGGTAAAACCGTCCTTTCCGACCATGTAAGTATTATTTGCATCTAGTAATTGTTTATTTGGTTCTGACAAAAAGAAAAATATTTACAGTCAGTTATATTACAAAATATTTTGGAATACTGACTGCAAAATTATAGCAACGGATTTTCTGATTTACTTTTAAGGCTATCTAAAAATAATATCAAAAATGCATGAAATCCTATTTAACTTCTACAGTGATGTTGACATCAGAAATGAATTTCAAGCCATAAAAACAGTAAAATTAAAATTTTTCGACAAAAACTCATAAAGCATAATACAAATTGTACCACAGCGCCACTTAGCTTAAGTTTTAGGTAAAGATAATAATCAAAAATTGATTCCTCGACCGCAACAATTCCAGAACCTTCGAGAAAAATTCCGGAAAGAAGAAATTATTTTACCAGTTTTTTTGTTTATATTCAGAGTATTCCAAAAATCAGCAGCATTAAATAACAATTTAAAAAAACCAAAGCTATAGGCCAAACATCCTATCGGTCTTTTTTTTCACTTCACTTTTGGTTTCATCATTTCCTTCCACAAAAATCCGGAACGAAGAAATTATTGGATCGAATTTTAACCATTTCTTCTGTTTATATTCAGAGTATACTAAAAATCACAAACTTTAAATAACTAGAACAAAAAACCAAAGCTATAGGCTAGACATCCTATCCGCATTTTTTTATGGGAGGTATAAGTTCTCATTCACTTTTGGTTTCATCATTTCCTTCCACAAAAATCCGGAATGAAGAAATTATTAGATCGAATTTTAACCATTTCTTCTGTTTATATTCAGAGTATACTAAAAATCATAAACTTTAAATAACTAGAACAAAAAATCAAAGCTATAGGCTAGACATCCTATCCGCATTTTTTTTTTATGGGAGGTATAAGTTCTCATTCACTTTTGGTTTCATCATTTCCTTCCACAAAAATCCGGAATGAAGAAATTATTAGATCGAATTTCAACCATTTCTTCTGTTTATATTCAGAGTATACTAAAAATCATAAACTTTAAATAACTAGAACAAAAAATCAAAGCTATAGGCTAGACATCCTATCCGCATTTTTTTTTATGGGAGGTATAAGTTCTCATTCACTTTTGGTTTCATCATTTCCTTCCACAAAAATCCGGAATGAAGAAATTATTAGATCGAATTTTAACCATTTCTTCTGTTTATATTCAGAGTATACTAAAAATCACAAACTTTAAATAACTAGAACAAAAAACCATAGCTATAGGCCAAATATTCTATCGGAATTTTTTATGGGAGGTGTAAATTCTCATTCACTTTTGGTTTCATCATTTCGTCTGTTATTAATTTGTATTATCTTAACAACGCGCATTTCACGAGCTAACTAAGATTAATTATTAAAAAATTAAAATTGTCATTAAAATTGAAAGTTCATACATTTCATACATGCTATTAGTTGTAAATTTTCAATAATAATTTATTTTTGTCCACCTACTGTATGTATTATAATTTTGGCCCAACTAAATCGGGTACATCGATTGAGTTTAGTGCCTGTGGAAGCTGTGCGCCTATTATTAATTTCATTTTTCTTCACAGACAATCAAAGCGTTTTAGCCAATTGCCACAAGCTAACGGCAAGTGGGAGAAACTAAATGGGCAGCTAGTTAAGTGGATTTGTATTCAGCCTCCTGGCTAATTGCATATCTACTACATACCCACATAGATGAAAATACTTAGTACATACATATGTGCCACATTCTAGTAGCATCACCATTTTCTCTACAAATGCAAAATAATTTCATTGTTGTTTACATTTATGAAAATTGAAAATTGTTTTCAATTACCAATAAAAATGTTTAATGTGCGTCATCGTAAACACTTCAATTCGTGCTCTAGCTGGGCGCGATTTGTGAGGTCTTATGGCAAGCACACTTCTAATCATACATTTATTCTGATTTGTGTGTGTTGATGGTACTCCACAGAAGCAATTGAGTTAATTGCATGGGGCATGCCACACGTACATACACATGTAGTATTCTTTGAAATTCTTCGTAAACAAATCACAATACCCAAGTGTTAATTAAATTATGAGTATCAAAGTTTAGGCGTTTATGTAAATTATTCCATTTTATTGGATTCACGCGGCATATTTTTATTAAAATTAGATACTGATGTAATTGTAATAGTTTCGAGTAGTGCAGTCGCTTAATACAAGCGTATCTAAATATATGAATTTTTGCCTTCCGTGGTGATTTTCGGCCGACACAATAAAATCCGTCAAGGCAGCTAAAATATGTTATTTTCTAGGTTTCATTTTCGAATAACGATTAAATGGTTACAGACTGGCCCTATTTGGCAATGCTATTACCAATTGTGATCAGTTTCGGTTGCCATTTCATCATGAATAGACTAACGTCTGAAGAATTCTTGCAAATTGTGCAAGTTGCAAATCATGGCTGAGTTCGGGGTGGCTACCATCCCCTGCGTTAATTTTACGGTCGGCATAATCGGCCAAGCTAGATAGAGTTCGCACCGAAGAAATAATTCGTGCTATAGAGCCGATTAACCGTTTCTCATAGCAATTGGAGCTGGGTGCACCTAAGCTAAGGTGGGTAGAATGATGAGGGTTCTCTCGGACGCGAGATCGGGCTTGCGATGGTGAGTTCCCGGTAGAGTGCCCTAATCGGGCTGCTACCGGATTGGCTTAGTTGTGTTTGTGTTGGAGGAGCTTGAAAGACGATAAAAAGCGCAGTTTAACGTTGAAAGATGGTGAGAAGGATGATGAGAGTGGTCGCGGCCGCGGATTGCCATCCAACTCCTCTTTCCCGTGGTTCGTAAGGCGGGAATTTCCGGAGTGTGATCCAACACACAGGTGGGCCACCCTGGGCCCTGTTCTCCGCGTTTGTGGGTTAGTCTGTGATTAAGCTTTGTAGTTGGGGCCATTGCCGGTCGGTTTTCCACACTACTCTGGACTAACGGCTACCAGTCCAGATGCGGAGAGAGAGCTCAACTGAAAATGGCCGCGGTCACGAAGTTTGAGTGCGATCTATCACGTGGTGGATATTTGACCTATTCATTGGGTGTGTGGAGTATGCGAATTATTGCCTCGATATAGCCCGATTACTTGAAAAAATAAAGTTTGGCTTTCCAAGTCCGCCTTGAATACTCTCAGGGTCGGAGCATTTTCTTCCCTGTCATGCTTCTGCGCAGCACATTAGAACAACAGACTTACAGAGTGTAATTTTCATACGTGAAGAATGGCCTATACTGCTCCATTGCTTTCTTAGCTCAAAGTAGCACCTGTTGCCAAGACAGATTCTTCTTTGGGTTTCCTGGCTGAAAATACGCCGCCGACTGTTTATAAGATGACAGGAGGTACTTCGCTGTGCCATCGTTCACAACGATACCCATTCCTTTCGTTTCTTTATCCAACTTTGAAGAAGCAGAACTAACGACGCGATGGTTGAAGCTGATGATGTCGATGTTCTCTCCACACGCCAGCAGTCCTATAAAAGATGGTGCTTGACCGGTTTAATTCTGCAGCTCGAATTATCTTTTCCAACATAATACTAAAGAAGTCGCACGATTGGGAGTCATCCTATCTGAAATCTCGTTTGGCATCAAATGGCTCGAAAAGGTCCCTCCCATTTCTGACGGCGCTGGTGGTGTTGCTCAGCTCATTTATTTCATAGCATAAACAAAGAGGTGATGCATTGTCGATGCTCTTCTCTCGGGCCTTTTCCAAGATTTGGCGTATCGTGAATCTCGAATAGATAGTAAACTTGCCAGGTTTAAAGCCAATCGGCGGGCATACATTCATTCGTCCATATTCTCCAAATGCATCTTATCAGCTCTTCGCTACTATTCATGAATAGCTCAGCTGATAATCCATCAACACCAGGGGCTTATTGTTCCGTATCCGCGTTATTGCTATACCAGCTACATACGTTGAGATCAGGTGACGGGATGCTAATAATATGCAATAGATTTAAGGTTTAAATCCAACGACTCTTTTACTGTCAAAAATAAGTAAGGTAGAAAAGAAATGTTCGCTGTTTCTTGGACATCAGTTACCAGGTCGCGTTCATATTCTTTTCCGAATTTGCCTCGGTCTTTAAATCTTCTGTAAGTGTCCTCATCTTTTGGTACAATTTTCGGCCACTTTTCCCGTCGGCTAGCATTTTAAGCTCATCGCACTTATCGAATTCGGCCTATCTTTTCTATATGCGAATAATACGTTCCTCTTCCTTTTTCAATGCTCCCATACAGCTCGCGCTGTGCCCGATCGAGGCATAAATCACACGCTTTTTGCACAGAACTAGGAAAAGTGCCGAATTATCAGGTAATACAAATGAGATAATATAATTCAACTGGGGCTCGTCGTATTTAATGATTAAAATATTACCCCTTATAAATAATATACACACATAGTATATCAAATGGTAAAAGCTTTAAGCCATAAATAAAAATAAAAATTCTATTGGGTTATTCGACGTCAGTTTAGCGCATTAGTTTATTAATTGCGTGTATTTTTATTGTGTGCTAAGCACGTAGCGATACAGTTTGGAATAATACATACTTTTATCTCTCACAAAAATTTCACAACAGTAATTTAGGACTACTCAACACGTCTGTACGAGCATCTAACAAAATCAACATACAAATATTTCAGAATGAATTCATTAAAATATGCATTGCATGTCATTTACCATTTCGTTTTGTATTTGTGCGGTAGGTGTATTTTTATTATTTATAATTTATTTATAACTATACTTTTATACATTCGAAAACATTTAGTATGCCTAACACATACATAAATATCCACAACGCACACAATTATTTACAAAAAAAAAAAAAAATTTATTATAGTTGGACATAAATTATACCGCAAATACAATATGTATTTGAATGAAATTATATCTCAACTTAACAGTCGCACATGCCTAGAAACTTACCACCTTCACACAATACAAAAATATACAATTAGAACCAGTGAATATATAGTAGATTCCTAAATACATATCTACATATGTAGATACCTACATATTCGTAGTTCATAGCTGAGCAGCGTTGAACCAAAGCGAGCTGAGCTGAGTGAATTTAAATAGTACCAATAAATCATACATAATAATTCCCTATCTTCCACTATGTAAGTATGTATGTACAAAAATTTATTTTTAGGTTCATTAGAATTTTAAAATTCTTTTTTCGTGGACATAAGGATAGAGTGGGAGGGTTGGTATGTACATACATATGCGTGTGCTTTGCGTTGGTTTCCGAGCGTATTTTTTCTTCTTTCTTTTCTCTTAGTATGCTATGCGGTTGTTGTTGTTGCTGTGCGGTCGCATATTAACTTAAGTGCTAAAGCATGCTTGTTTTTAAATACTCAAATATAAATTTTTAAATGCAATTTTAGTATGTCATAAATATCGAAACGGTATAATTCATATGTGAATTCGATATTTGAAGATATTTATAAAGTGCAAGATAAATATTTTCATCACTATGGGTTTGTGTGCATTTTTTTTTATAGAAAGTGTGCATGGAAAGTGTTAATAAGTTAACACATAAATACAATGGTAAAATATCTAACATTTTTTGTTGAAGTTGTTTAGGGAATAATTATATTCTTTGAGTAATTAGCGCCACGGTATTATACGACCGAATGGTGAATTTAGAGATGAGACGATACTCGTACATTATATAAATCGATTAGGTGATGTTGACTATTTTTTAAAACAAATTTTGCTAATTGATTAATCGATTAGTCGACTAACAAGAGCTCTTCTTTTAAGAAGAAACTCGAAACTACCATTGATTTTTTATAATTTCTTTTTTAATTTAATTTTATGTGGTAGAAAATGCAGACTACTGTTGACATATACAATAATTATAAATCAATGAAAATTTTTATAAAATGCATGCGTTTTATGAAAAAGAGTTCGCAAGACTAAAAACTAAAAAACATTATAAAAAATCAGCAGCGGTTTTTAGCCATTTCAAACTTGCATTTTTTAAACTAAAATTACGTAAATTAGTAAACTGAATACTCGAAGACTTTCCAAAACTCTTTTGAAAGATTTGAAAATTTTAATGGAAATTTGTTAAGTTTTCATAAATTTTGTATAAAGTTTGCGACATTAATTTACAGGCTTTTGTTATAATTGTAAAAAGGTCACCATTCAACCGGTTTTGCTCGCCACTGTACATATTTATTTGTTGAAAGCCCCGTTTCGATTTCGGAAAGATTTTTATTGAGATTATTCTTGCCTCATAACTTTTTCGAGACAAAAAAGGTTTAATTGGTTTTATCTAGATACGGCGAATGGAATATTAGCAGATGTAGACTGTTGAATTCCTGTGTAAAATGTGGAACATCCCTTCGTGTTCAACAATCCCGGTCGTAGGAGGGCAAGAATATGACAAAGACGTGTTGGAAACACGCATAAATCATACTAGGAGCAGTCAATGAACATGACGGTGATGCTAACAATGAGACTTTTTGGTTTCCGCATCACCACCAAAGAAGTGTAAGCGCTTTTGTTAAATGCCTCCAAAATCCAATATGCCTCGGTTAAATCTCACACTTTCATCGCTGAAGAGGGTGATGAGGAGACGTGGGAATAATCTGCCCCATTAGCATCGACATATAGGAGATTTTTTAAATGTAGAATTGATTTTCGTATTAAATATTTGAATAACACTCCGTTGCCACTAAACTTAATTCTGAGATTTCGTGAAAACTTTTGCAATCCATTTAGATTTCCGACATATTTTCACGTTTTTTTTTTTAGTTGGATTTCAATCAGGTTTCGAGGAACAAACCTTTCGATAATAAAATATGCAACGCTTCATTTAAAATGTCAAAATTCTCTATACGAACACAAACACATAAAATCCGCAAACAAAAAAAAATTAACTGCAGCATTAGAAAAGGAGAACTCAAGCACTAGAGGTTAAAGGACCACTTGTATATGTATGGAAGGACAATATTGGCGACCTTCGTGGATCCAGGAAAATAGAAATAAAAAATGCCAACAAAATCTATAGAAAGAGCAATTGAAACACTTGAAAAAATGTTCATGATTTCGAGTCGAAATCTCAGTTTTCAGTGCAGTGGGAATGTAGCATAAGTCTTCAAAAAACTGGAAATAGTACCCAACAAGTTTTAAAAATAGTACTAATTTTTCTCTCTTGTTTCTACTACCTTCAAGTGCATAGCCGCAGTCGGCATGCAGAAAAAGTGAGGTTATGTACATAAGTGGTATCACTTTATTTCATTACGCCATGGAATTTTTCTGAATTTCGTTAAAAGTGTGAAACTTTTATTATATGGTTTATATTATGGAATGAGCTATACCAAGAAACCTACTTAGCTTATAAAGAAGTTGCATGACATTTCGTTTCGTGTGTGAAGAATTTTCGTCAAAACATGCTCATCATTTCTGTGAAAGTGACTCTCCTCTCACGAAAAAAAAGATCGCACCAACAACATATGAACATTGTCAACATTTGTAGATTTCTAAGAATAGGAAACAATTTAAGTCCGCTGGATCATCAGAATTTTCTGCAAGTTCAAAATGGCCTGCTATTTTTTTAAATCATATTTCTCATATGTCATAAGTGGGGCTCATTATTTTCGGATTCAAAATATCACAAATTCTAAGAATGCCTGCACACTTCCTGCTTTTGAATAATGTTAGCATTTTCTCAGAAATAATTTAATTCCGTACTATTTACCGCAAATTGCACGGTACTAGATTCTTCATTGCATTCAAAATATGCAACAAAATACATAAATCCCCTTGCGGTAAGAGAAAATTAATCAAATTTACTGATTTATGATGCCCACAAAATGGGCGAATAACAAACAAAGCAATTAAAAATGAAATTTCGTTAAAAGAGTAATGCTAATCAAATTAAGAAAGTCACAAGAGCGAAGCAGCGGGCAACGCTGAAATTCGCTTTGCCTTTGAGGGGAGAACGGTATTTAAAATATTGGTGTCACTGCACATTAATTGCAGTTGGCTGCCACTGCTGCCGAAATGTGACGCCCACTACCAAAAGGAAAATAAAAAATAAAAACAAAAAATGCGCTAAGGTGATTGCCAGCGAGAACATAAAAGCAGGCGGACAGACAGACTTTGACAGCAAGAACGATGCGCCAAGAAAGTGAAGGAGTAAAGATGTATAAAGTTGTTGGTGGTGTAGCACCGTTCATTGGTTGCAAAAATGTCACCGCAAAACCATTCACAGGTTGCACAGCAAGTCGCAGTGGTCCCAAGAAGCAACAAATCAATTTAGGGGTGTAACATGCTGAGGGAGGTGGATAGGGGGTGCTTGCCATTGAGGCGAGTAGGGAAGAGCGAGCAGCACATGCGAGGAGTGTAGGTGATTTTCGTTTGTAGATGCATGCTGTTGTTTTTGTTTTTTGTTTTTTTTTTTGATTTTTTGTTAACGGTTGCAGTTGCTGCCCATCCCACCCAACACATTGCCGCCGCATATTTTATGCGATTTTTATGATGGCGACAATAAGACGGCGACATTATTTAGCTAACAGCTACTTGCGCGAGATGGCGAAAACGTTTAGGTAATTGTGCGAAAAGGTGCTGAGCGTGGACGATTCACAATGCCTTAACATAAGTAAATAAGTGAAATATTTGTAAGGGGTTTATGTGACAGCAGCCAGCTGATTTATGCTCGCGAAAGGTAAATATTCTTGAGTTGAGACATCTAAAGATAGATACGCCGAGCTCTCATCTTCCACTATAAGTTTGTGTTTGGTGTAAAGTTGTTTGAAGCTAATGTTTTTTTTTTTTGCGCTTTGTTTGCACATTCCAACCATTCTAAATACCCCACATGCCCTTTTTGCAACCACTAATAGCGCTTCCCCCTTTCATTTGCTTGGGTCTGCCTACCTAGATATTATTGCTGCTGCTGTTTGCTTCTGCTGATTCTTTTGCTAATTTTCCTGTCCTTACTTGCACAGCGCTCGGTTTGCCACAACTGCCGCTTCTTATGGTCTGTTTTTGTTTTTAATAGAATTTTCATTTGTATTTAATTTTTGAGTACACGAGATTGCCCTGACGTCGGCACGGTTTGCTACACCCCGGGGCTATGTGGGTCTATGACTATGCGGCCACTTGACTTTTGCCTCTAACGATGCGTGCTCGTCTCATTTTTCGCCTGAGTGCTGTAATGTTGCAACAATTTCTGAATAGGTTTTGCGGTTTTATTTTTTTCTTATTTTTAGTATTTTAGTCTTGTACTTTGCGTAAATGTCTGCACAATTGTGTAATAGCCGTATTTTAATTTCATGTTTGAACTATTTTCAAAAATCGTAATTTAATTTTGCTTCCTTGTAAAAGTCGCAAATTTTCAATTTAATGTCAAAACAAACTGAATATTAATTCTTTTAGTTTTTGAAGTGCAAGGGAGAGTGAAATCTAATAGAGGGTATTCGTGTAATTAACTTTCAACCACAACAAATCTACAAATGCTAGCATAAACACAAATCTACATTCACAGCTACATACATTAGTAATATGTATGTAATATTTTCAAACAAATGTCTGTATGTCTGTTTTTATACACAAGTGCTTAATATAGAGCCATAAACATTGTCTGCACTTGCCAGAATTTTGCGATTTATTGCAACCAGTTGCATTCGCAAAAAACAGCCACTACAAGTGCGCATTAGGGTGGAGTTATACAAAAATAGGCACAAAGTGGTTTTGTAAAATATTGCAGACAAGGAAATTTTATTTATATTATGTACCGGAGAATGAACAAGCAGCCATCTTCTCAAGGTGATTTCGCTCAATTTCCTATATAGTAAATAGTGGGATTCTTTCTTACATTTGTAGGGGAGAGTGGCTCCATACCGACCCCCCAATCTTACTCAGATATGGCGTTGCTAGCCGGAAATGTCGGTGAAGCATTTTGACTTCTTTTTAGCTGCGATTTTCAAATTTATTTTGTCTCAACAACTGTGACATTTATTTTCGAGCTTCACGGAGCTTGAAAAAAAAAACAAACCAAAAATTGGACGGTAAGTTATTGTTCATGTTTCATGAACGATATTAGAATTACATTGCTCCGTGCGTCATTAGATAATGACGAACATTTCATTACAAAAGGTCATGGAGGTCGAAAATCGACCCCAATTAATTGGCAGAGTAATTTCTCCTGGTGTGTTTTTGATGGGAAACAAAGATATGATTTAAAGTGATAAAAATTTATTTCTCACGGATTTGGCACATGTTTATTTAGAACTGGGGCAAAGATTTAAGCGTAAAACTTCGAAAAGGGATCTGGAGATTCTGCTTCGAGCAGTTGCAGCAATTTCATACATTATCTTTTATTTTCTGGAAAAAGGTCTTCAAAATGTTTTCTTATAAACTTTAAAATAATTCAATTTTATTATATTTTATTTAAATTTTCTTGGACCTTGCAATGAAAATACAAAATCATACATTTCCTTGCAGTATCTACTTCGGTAGATGTATCCATGGCAAGTGCTGATTTGGCAGTATCATTGTCCTGGAGTTGCCCATCCCAACCAATCGCAGGTGACCACTTTCCAATTTTCAAACGAAACGGGCACACATACTCGCACAAAAAGTTCATTGGCAAGTTTAAAGAAGTCAAAGCCACCTGGGATCTTTTCCGGAATAAAACAGAATCCTTGAGCACCCAGACCGCACAATCTAATAACATAAACAGGGACGCAGCCATAATTAAAAAAATTGTGAGGAAATCAGCAAACGAATCCATGCCAACCAGCAGATGCCCTAGACAAAGCAATAATCCCGTATGGTTCGACAGCGAAATTGGTGCTTTGATAAGATAAAAAAATAAAGCTTGGAAAAAATTTAGAGAAAGGAAAACTTTGGAAAGAACTTTAGCTTATGAAAAGTTGTGCGCACAAGCGAGACGAGCTTGTAAAACAGCAAAACAGGAGTCGTGGAAATTGTTTGTAAACTCCCTAAACCCGTCGCTTGATACCAAAACACTTTGGACTAAAGTGAAGAGAATTCCCATCCTGAACAAATAGCCAATCACCTAGGGGAAATACGGCGCTCCATAAGCTCAAATGAAACATTTAACAGAAGTCTCATACAGGAAAAATTTAACATCAACATCAATAGGTGGAGAAGCCCCGGAAATGAGCTAGATTACAACCTAGATCCCGTGACGCTTTTCGATTTCAATTTGGTACTAAAGAAAACCAAGGGAACAACACCGGGAAAAGACAGAGTCACTTATACTATGATTAAAAATGCATCAATGGCTCTCAAAGCAAGATTATGTGAATTACATAGCAATATCCTGAAAACCGGAACCTATCCACACGACTGGAAACAAGCTACCCTAGCACCTATACCAAAAGCGGGTAAGAACCAAAATTTCACGGAGGGTTATCGCCAAATTTCCTTATTGTCTGTACTGTCGAAACTCTTTGACAAAATAATTACACGAAGATTATGGAGAGCATGCGACAAAAAAATTCTAAAGATCCAACACGCCTACATGGAAAACTGTGGAGCACACACACTTCACCATCCACTAGAAACCGAAATTAAAAATAAATTAAAGTCTCGAATGCACTGTGTAGTCATCTCCGAAGATCTCGAAAAAGCGTTCGATCGGGTAATAAGCACTTCCGTCCTAAAATAGCTACATAAATGGGGACTTCCCAAAACCTTCCTGAAGCTAGCCCTATCATTTCTGTCCCACAGAAGAATTTCAGTTAAAGTAGACGGTCATTCGTCTGTGAACTATAACCTCGACAACGGAATTCCAGAAGGCTCTCCGTTTTCAGTATTCCTATTCAATGCTTATACCAATACGCTGTCAAAAACACTGAAAGGGATAAATGGAATAGACTACATAGGCATCTATGCAGACAACGTTTTCGCACTGTCCTCAGGTACATCGGAAAAAGTTCGTCGGAGCCTTAATGACCTTGACATAAATATATATAAATGGTCTACAAAAGCTGGGGCGGTAATCTCAGCTAATAAAACTGAGGCCATTCACATCTGTAGGAAAAGAAATTGTGACACAACTTCGATTACACTTAGAAATACTCACATAGAATTTAAAACGAAAATGAAAATCCTAGGAGTAACTCTCACTCGAAACCTTTTATGGAATGAGCACCTTAAAACAATCACAACAAAACTCAGTAGTGTACAAAACCTACTTAAAATAATATGCTCCAAAAATAAGGGGCCTCACATAGAGACAGCAATTGAAATATGCCGTGCACGAACAGGAGGAGTGGTACAACACTGCGTCACAGTCTATGGACACACCTCAGAGGCCAACAAAAATAAAATAGATATAGCTTTAAAAAATTGTTTCAAAACAGCAGCTGGTCTCCTGAGGGCTACACCGACACCAGCTGCCCAAGTCGAAGCACGTTACAACGAATTTCAATGGCTAGTCCAAAGGCGGTCGGCAAAATTAGCAGCGAAATCCATCACAACTACGTCACATCTTTTACATAAACTTTTCTGGACTTCCATAACCAACCGAAAGCATACCAGCGGAAGCTATAGAAGCACTTGTGGCATTGAAGCTATAACCAAGTACCTGTTGAAAACACATACACCAATACCACCAAAACCACCAGTCGAACACCAGACCAGCGCTAAAATATCAATCGACCTTTCAATGAGCACTTTAAAGAAATCCAACACATTCCCAGAAGTGTACAATCGAAACTTTTTACACTACAAAGGCAACCATCCAATAGACGTGTTTTATTACACCGATGGCTCGCTACGTGGAGAAACACCGTCCTACGCCGCAATAGAACAGCTCATTGATGGAACCTCCAGAACAATCCACCAAGCTCTCTTATCACCACATGCTGGTATATTTAACGCTGAATTATCGGCAATAAAATTCGTCCTACACCATGCAGCAATAAACAACAAACAAGCCGTCATTTGCTCGGCTTAAGCGTGCTGAAAACGATAACAGATGAAAACAGTGAAGCGCTTAAATATGCACTAAGCGGAATTAATATACGGAGCGATATTAAACAGCTATGGATACCTGGTCATGTGGGGTTAACAGGCAATGAGCTAGCTGACAATGCTGCTAAACAAGCGTTCAGAAGCTCACACCACGGTATTTTGGAAAACTGGATTATCAGATTGCGCTAATGCGGTAGCCATATGACTGAAATCGTGTGCCATAAAAACTGGATATACTTGCTTCAATAAAACAATAACCAAGAACAATTATCGCACTTTTTTACATCGCACTTGTACGATTTTCCATTTCAAAAAGTAAATGAAAATATGGTAGTTAAAACACCAAAGTGATAGTTCATTGTGTGCGATGAGCTGTGAGGTTCATTGCTTGAGGTATGCGTTGAGCGGTCTGCATTAAATCAAACCTTTACAAAAAAACTCCCTTGCAATGCTTCTGTGATTTAAGTTAGAAAAACTATGACAAAAAAAAATGCTTAAGGTGCATATCTGATTCAAATATCTTATTTGCATTAATATAGTAAAATTTTACGGTTCATATATATTCATATTTTATGGCATATTTACTTTATATCAAACAATAATTTTATGAGCTCAAGGCCAGTTTTTAATAGGAAGAATAATAGAAAAACAGCAATGGTAAAAGTTATAGCTATTTCGGAGATCACCACAACTCCTCATCAGACTTCTTACAGGGACTCGAACTCACGTCGTAGTAGTACAAATGGAATTTGTTATAATCAACAACAACCACACATTCATGTAGAAGCGGCAGACTGCCGTACTTGAAATTGTGTTTGCAAAAATAGGAAGATGGAAAAAGCAATAACAGCCTACGCAGCTTACTTGGCCCAACTCGTTTAGGCTTAGCCTTAATGAGTATAAGCTAGAGGACGTGAGTTCGAATCCCTGCAACAAGTCTGATGAGGAGACTTCTACTATTGTTGTTTTGTCTATAATTCTTCCTATTAAAATCTGGCCTTTTATTTGTTTTTATTTTCTCATCGGCATCAATGCATTCCGGTTTTCATTTTTTGTTGCTTTTTTTTTAACCTAGCAGCGCAATCTGGTTATAGCTAGTCCTATTTAAATGCTATAATTACTCAAAATACTAAGTACTAGAAATTTTAATCTAAAACTATGCACAGACGTTATCTACTAAAGTGTGCCGTTAATACGTCTTAATTAATAATACGACGCTACTGCTGATAGCCCAATTGTTCGCCTAAAGGATATCCGAGACGCTTTCTACACAAGTGATAAGCATTACTCTTTATTAGCCTGCAGTCAAATGAACCGCTAATATGCAGCTGGCCTGTTGCTAATTTACGCATTCAACTATGTACATATGTACACATACATATGTATGTATTGTGCGTGTATGTGTTTTGCGTGTGCAACAGTGCGTATGAGTGACGACAAATGTAATGAGCTAATGCAAAGAGATTATATGTACAAGAGTAAGCACATACAAACAAACATACACACATACATATGTACATGTGTGCAGTGCTGTGTGTTGACATCTAAATTAATTGAAAATCACAGTATTTATCTGCCTACAATAGCTTTTAGCCAACAGCTATCGAGCCGCATACGCATAAATAGTTCAAATTGAATGAGCATCGAAATCTGCTATTGACTTAGCCGCGCACACTGTCTGTGCGCCTAACCAATGGTTGACGTACGCCCACCGCTTGATGCTGCCGCCGCCATTCGTAATATCTCTTTGTCACACCTCATACCCAGCCAGCTATGCACTCAGTTGTGCGACTGTACATGTGTGCATAAATAGTCGGTGAAAATTTTAATTTTCAAGTTTTTAACGATCGACATTATTTTGCTGGCGAAAGCAAAAGTTATGCTCCGCCTCTTCTTACGTGCCAGCCAACAAACGCAATAATATTTAATTTATTACATATTCAACACATGTGTTTCGCGTTGGCTGCAAACGGTCGACTAGCTTACTGGCTGCTAGGCGGCCAAACGGCCAAATGGCCAGTCAGCGGTAGCCAGCCAATAGGCGTTGTTTGAGTAAAATGTGCGAGTATGCAAGAGTATTTACATAAATACATATGTATATATATATTACGCATGTATTGGTGTGATCATAAACAAATTAATATTTTAGCTGGAAATTATGTATGTATGTATGAGTGTGTGTGTGTGTGTATTTGCGACCATATTAATATGGCCAATAATAAAATGTTGCGGCTTATAATGCTAACATATAAATTGATTTATAAATAATTAGGTAGAGAAATTAAGAATTATTTATGCTAGGTGTGTGCTGCTTATTTGTATAGTGATATATGCTCATATGCATTCATGTGTGTATGTGTGTGCGTGCCGCCTCACTCATAATGACCAATTGCTAAGCTGATATCCGCGAATATATCAGGTCAATTAATTGTTGCTGCCACCGCGGCTATGAAAATTGTTGAAATAATCATTATTGACTATGTGCTGTGCTACGAGTGCTGTTGTTGCTTTTATTAATACTATGCATGTATGTATGTACATACCTATGTACATGACAACATTGCGGCATTGTGGCAATCGACCGAATTATTTATTGAAATTTATTGCGTTAAGTGGCACGGCCATTCAGTATTTGCTTTCAATATTCATAGACATAGATATGTTAATAAATATATATGCATTTATTTGTATCAATGCCTTTGTACACATAAATACCAATGAACAGCCATAAGTGCAGATATGTACATATATTAAGCTGCATCAACAAAGCAAAATACAAAATCATTTTATCACTGTATGCCCATTAAAATATTGTTGAAAATTCATTTAAATAGAGTATGGTTTGGAATAGCGTTACTTTATTAAGTCATGTGATCTATTTACAAAGGGACACTCACTAATGATAATTTTTTAAATTTCATTTGAAAAATATCATACTGATTGTAAAATGCCATGATCCTTATTATGCGATCTAACTTTAGTTGCATTCATCTTTATTTTATGAATTACATTAAATAACTCAATTATAATAATTATTTTCTTAGTCCTATTGATGACTCAGAAAATAATAGTAGCCGAGTGTGTAGCGCGTGCGGGCTTCCTTCGGTGGGTCTCGGGTTGAAATCATGGTCGGGGCAAGTAATATCAAAAATTATAGAAATGATAGAAAAAGTAAAACTTCTTTAGAGGTAGTGAGTTTTTACATCGCGTAACGAAAGTCACGCCAGAATATCTTATGATGAAAGCTAATGCTACTACTGATTTCTACCACTACTTTTGTTCATTTCGACCACTATTTCTACTAATGCTACTAATAATTTCCACTACTATCTTTACTAATTCTTACCAGTATTTTTACTAATGCTACTACTAATTACTACCACTATTTCTACAAATTCCTATCACTATGCACTTAAGGGCACGCGTGGTTTTTTTCTAATAGCGGTCGCCCCTCAGCAAGAAACGGCAAAACTCCGAGGGTATCTCTGCCAAAAAAAAAAAAAACAAACTTCTCACACCTATTGTTAGTGGGACTGCAACATTTTAGACTTCCGAGAGGAATTGATGCCACTGCGAAATGTAATATCTAAATACTTGTTGGCTAAAAAAAACTTTTCACCTTTTTGTTAATGACAAACCCTAAAGCTAGAACTCCACATCAGTCTTTTCAGGCGTTACGGTATACGTTGCTTATGACTCAAAGGTTAAATTAGCGCAATTGTATGAACTTAAGTACGAAAAGCCTAGATCCCCTAAAAGTAGCCGAATTTTAACTTTTCCCAGGCGTTCCAGACTCTAATGACAAACAGTTGTTTCGAACTAAGTGCGAGGCAAGGGATTAATCGATAACTCTTCTAATGTTTTGTACAAATTTTATATGCAATTTATACAATAAAATGAACATACAATTGTGATAATATATTGATGTGTCCTTGAAGTTGATCTGCAATACAATAAACTTATTAAAATTGCTGAAATAAGACGATTTATTCTCATCGGATTCATACGATTTTAATCGATAAATTACTTGACTGAAAGTTCTTCTCTACACTTTTGAGTACGAAGCCCTAACGAACGAAAAAATGCGCAATTTACATATCAATATCTATCAAAAATTAATAAAATCATCCATTCGATGAAGAAAATTCAATATTTTTAAAATTTACATCCTTTTGTTTAGAGCTTCTTGTATATTCTCGCCCATCCAACCAGTGCAATCATCGACCAGGCCTTTTACAAATTGTAAACATTGCCGAGAAATATCAGGCCAGAAAATTATCGTAAGCTAAAGTTGCTAAATTCTATTGCCTGAAACGCCGGTAAAATATGAAAAACTTCAAAAATCGCAACGCCTGAAAAAACTGGTGTGGAGTTCTAGCTTCACATATGAAAAAGAAAATGAATACGATTTCGAAATAACTAGGGAGTGGTGATGGAAACGCCGATGTATATCGAACACAATAACCAGATCGATAATAATAACGACACAAACGATAACAAACTACTAGATAACTATTACGATATCGATAACTAATATTAGTGCAAAAAGACGTACATATGTGATTAAAAATTATGCCTAGTTTCATTTAAAATCTTTGAATTATAGCTGCCCAGGTATTCTATGTAATTTACAGGAATATTGTGTAATATTTTATAAAAATTACCCACACTCATGAGGATACATACATATGTACATTCAAACATATGTTTAAACAAAATATTGAAATCCAGTACGCTTTTATCGCCACAGGCGCGTCGCATGGATTGAAAAAGAGTTTCAATTTAATTAAGTTGCGGTTGAAAATGTATTTATCGCTTTGATTATTCATAATGAAACAAAAAAAATATAATAAATACATAAAATCAGCAACGGCATAATATCAAAGTATCGGCTTCATAACGAAAATATTTTATTATATGTATGTATATGTACATTCATATGTGGAATTGATATGTAGTAGCTTAGGTGCTTATTTATATTTTATATTTTATATTGTATATATCATTTATATTTATAATTTGATTATTCGGAGCCGCGTCATACGCAACATAAAGTATAATTACAACTAATCAGAGTCATTTAAGTGAAATATGTAAAAGCGTTTTTTATGCTAAATTAATTCCAGATGCAAATATGCAAACATATTTTAAATTTTTCTTGTTGACCGCTTTTTTATTTTTATTATATTTAATTGCTCATTTTCATTTTGTAATTGCAGCAATTTTAATTATTTCAGAGAGTTTCCATGTTCTACATTATTTTTAAATTCTATTTATTTGCAATTAATTTGCATTGAATTTGTGTGCGAAATTAATAGAAATAAATTTTTCTACGAGTACCACACAGCACGAGAGGCACAATGAATTCGCAACGTGAATTGCCACCGCATGTTGGAGATTAAATTGCCTGAGAAAAACATATGTTAGCAAAAGCTTTGGAATTAATTATTTTCGAGCAATTATAGAATGTGCAAATTGTGTTATAAAATATTGCATTATAACATTTGACATTCGAAAAATTATTATTAAATTATTAAATCACTCGCTTTGGTTGTACAATGGGAAAGTGCTGACGATTTTCGTTTACTGCTTTTTAAGTTAATTTAATTTAACACTAAACCTACCAGAGCGGTCAAATGACCGCTTTTGAGACTAATACACAAAATTGTTAAATTCGAAGTTTTTATTTTCCTTGAACTTACGCCACGATTTTTTCAATAAAATATATAGCTGTTTAATTTTTCAATATATATTTCTCTTCTTCCTTCGTTTTTCCTAATAATAATATGTACTCAAACCGTTGTCTACACTGACCGGTCTTTTGACCGCTAGAATATATATTAAAAGGCTGTGAAGTTCTGAAGTTAGCATAAATATGTAAAGATTAAAAAAACCGGTAAATGTATACCTGAAACCTATTGCTTTTTATAATAACACCAAATTTGGCATGGATATGACGGATCAAATGGCTAGAAAGTACAGCACAAAATCTAAATCTAATATGTAGGTATTTTTTAACATTCTCGATTTAGCTGCTATAAATGCTTCGATTTTATATAAGCAAACAACTGGAGAAATGATATCGCGACAAGAATTTTTATTTTAGTTTGAATAGGGATGTACATATTTCGCTGAGTAGATTTATAGCTAATTACTTTCTAGAGAAGGTTGCCACCTGCTTAAAAAGTCGAATTTAATTAAATTATACACAAGTCATATAAAATATGTGTTTCGCTAGGAGAAAGTTTATACCCATATTTTGGAGAAAGTTGCCACCTATTTTCATATTCGAGCTGAATTGAACTATACATGTCTACGTAAATTATATGAAGTACTAAAATTTCGTTGTCAAACCGTTCGCCTCGCGCAGGAATAGGTTAATGGCTAGCTATATTTTGAAGAGAGTTGCCACCTGCTTGAAAAGTCGAATTAAATTACATATTCATAAACTATATGAACTACTATAGTATTGGTGGCAAACGGTTCGTCTCGGCGAGAAAAAGGTTCATAAACTAAGGATTTTGGAGAGGGTTACCACCTGTTTGAAAATTCGGAATACATCATTTATATGAAACAATAAAATAGGGGTGTTAAACCATTCTGAAGAGGGTTGTCATCTTCTGTAAACGGTAAATTTAATTAAATTATATACAAGGATACAGTATGATGTACAAACTGCTCGCCTTGGCGAGGCCAACCTATATTTTTTTGCGAGTGTTGAAATCGGGTATATGTGAAAGAACCCGAAATGCGTTTTCTGGTTACATATGCCAAGTTTTCTAGTAAAATACTCAAAATTTTTGTTCTACGCCGACTCCGAACGGCAAATGCTTTTTGTGAGAAGTTTTTTCATGATAACTTTTTACTCCAGACCATTGTTTCTAACCGCTATGCAGTTGCAGAGAAGAAGTGAATTGTTGCAATAAACATTCAGCAAATATATAGAAATTACTTACTTTTACTAATATCTAATTTTTTTAGAAAAAAGGCAACGCATTCAACATTAATTTTACAACAAACGATTGTCATTTTGAAGCTTTCAATTTGTAAGCTTTATTTAACACTTATGAAAAAGATGAAAATCAAAACATAAGAATTAAATAATAATTATTTCAATATCGCATATATTGGCAGTTACAGTGCCGAAAGTAAAATAATATAATCGGTATGCGTGGGGCTCTATTTCATTGTTCACCACTGTACACTGTACTTACATACAGATGCCTGCACTACGTCTACTGTTGTTGTTGTTGGCAGCAATTTAATTTAATTATTTGCAATTTGGCGCAACGCCAAAATGGCTCAATGGCTGATGCCACGTGAAAACACATGCGAAAATTTCACTTGCTATTTTTTTTGTTTTGTTTTATTGACCGTTGTTGTTGCATTGCTGCCAGTTGCCAGTTGCTAGTTGCTGTTTTGGTGACATTATATGAGTGCATGTTGCTGTTATTGTCAAGCACGAAGCATTTGTATTTTTTGTTTGTTTGTTGTTGTTGTTAATTTCGTATTTAGCGGTGGCGGCATGCTGCTTGATTGGTCGGTTGGGCTGGCATGGCGGCCATAAATTTTTACATATGTACATCCATACATATATTTTGTGTGTGTGTGTGTGTGTTTTTTTTTTGTTAATGTCAGCGCGCCTATTTGTCTGTCGTTCAGGCAGTCGTCGGTCGCCTAGTGCACCAACAAGTCGGCCAGCCAGTTAGTCTACCCTATTTGGTGGTCTGTCTGGCGGCCACCCTACGTGCTTGTCTGTTGTCTTTCAAGCCTGTCTGACGGCCACGAATCGCAATGCCTGCCACTGTTGCACGCATTTAATGTATGTATGTATGCACATGCGTCGTCGGTTTATGCGTTACGTTTGTTTATTGCAACAGTCTGTTGCATGTTCGCTCATCTAGGGTTGGTCATTTACTATGAATTTGTGCCGATTTTCGATTGTCAACTGTCGACCACCAACTGCCATTGCTACTACTCTATCTATTTAATACACGTATTTCGTATGTCTCAATCTGTGGCGTTGTTTATTGTTTTCGTTGCCACCGTGTGTAATGCCTAGTATGGTTAAAATTTAAGTGCGATTTTTAGTCTGGGTCAATCGAAATGGTAATCGAGGTTGTTGCTATTACAGCGAACCAATTTGGTGTGTTGGTCGCTATTTTAGCCTTTGACTGGAAGTGTCAATGAGTTGTTAGTGTTATTTTGAAAATGTTACTGCTTTATTCTGCTAAGAGCCAGTTTATCTAGTAATAAATTATTTTTCGTTGTTTGTATGTAAAAAAAATCGTCGAAAGGGTTTCGCATATAATTGCCAATTTCACTGTAAAATTAAGCAGAATACTTACTAGTAATATCTTTCTTTAATTTGTTCTCAAAGCTTTCGTTTTCACCTTTACTTCAAGAAACTCCTCAAAAAAAAATTTTTGACAGTTGTGAGAGTATTAATTATTCTTCAGAAAATTTTACAAGCTATTTGCCGAGACAAAACTTACATGTAACTAACGCAAATGTATCTAATATAGTGAAAACAACCAATGTGTGAAATTTTCTAGAATATTTTAATCCTTTAATAACTTTCTGAAATTTATTTTTTTAAGGATTTCTAGAAGTAATGTTAAATCAAATCTTTAATTAGTTAAAATGTTCTTTGAAAATGGCACTTGTCTCAATCTTTTATTTTATTTCGCTCAGACATATATTATAACTATTTTTTCCACTTTTTTGAAAAATAAAAATAAAATGGGGCCATACAAAAATTCAAGCTAGCTTTTAGAAATCAATCGAGAGTTTAACTACTGGATGCGTATACCTTCAATGGTTTCGGATGTTGCGCATTGTTGTTTTATTTTCTGTGAAATCCCATAGAATATTTTAACCCTCTATCGAGCATACTCGTATAGACAAATTTTTGCACAGTATTATCAAAAGAGTAATCTTTATTTTTTTATGAGGTCTTAATGTATTAAGAAGTGCTATCGCTTGAATAAAGTACTGCTGCAGCTAGATTATCAAAAATTCAAGGTAGTGGCCTATGTCGACGATCTAGCTATATATAAGTATCGGGTCAGATTCCTTCAGTAATAAGCAAAATTACGGAAAGGACGCTTGATACGGTACATTCGTGGGAATTAAATTGTTTCCTTTAGTGTGAACTCTGATAAAAAAGAGTTTATTATTTTCACAAATAGAACAAATCTTTTCATTAAACCAAAGTTCGAACGGAAGTTTACAATTACAGTGTACAATATGGTTCTCAGTGGCTGTATATGTAGCCAAAACAATGCTAGGCCATATATGGGGGATTAAAACTCCCACGGGACGTTGAATTTGTGCCCAGCCCTTGCTAATAATTATGGGATTAAGAAACTGCGGTGCGGTGCTCAAAAGGTCAGCAGCCATTGCAATGATATCCTGATCAATGTTTTGAACGTTCTGCCCGATTTATTACCGATAGATATCTTTATCGGGCACTCAACTGCTAATAGCGCTATCAGTCTACGTGTCTTTTGATTATGGCAGGAAATTAAAGCGTTGTCTATTGGCTATATCCTGTCGAAGATTTAGAATAACCAGAAATCTCGATTGCGATTCCAAGCCGCATGAACTGCACCCTGCGAATGGGGTATTTTTTTGGACCGCTTAATTGTCTTCAAATATGTGGCAGTATTGCTGGAGGGATTGTCGTGGAATAATATAACCTAAGGTAATCCTTCCGCCTACTGAACCATGCCAGCACTTTTCAGCCAACATTTGTTTGCAATTTAGGAGACAGTAAAGTAGTACATTAAACAGAACACGCGAGAACGCAAGCGAAATAGCCAAGCGCCCATTCAGACACTCTCTTCTACCTTGGTTAGATCTCAACTATTCCATGTGTGTAGGATATATGTAGCTGGCCTCGATTTCTGATTCAAACGAGATTAATGTGAGTAACGAGGCATAAGGACATTCACGGAAATGAGGGAGCGTATGCACTAGCGAGATCCAGCTTAGCTTTGAATATGCCCCACGCGGTGGATATGGACGTGCCACTTGGGATTTCAAGAGCAGAATTGCCGAATTGCTCACGGCAGTCTGCCCACAACATTGACCCATACGAGTACATGTAAAAAGGCTTACTTCTCAACAGGTGATATTGCAGCTGCAACCACCCGGGCTCAAACGAGACAATTGAATACTTTCTATGTAAGTGCAAGACCCTCGCAAGGATTTGGCAAATCATTCCTGCAGAATATATCATACTACAGACAGATATCTGTATGAAATCGTTATAGCTTCCCGGCCGTAAGTTGCAACAGTTATAGAAATAAAATGTAAATTTGCTAATTGGATGCCAGCAGGGTGGAAATTGACTTAAACCACTTAACCAATTATGATGACGGTGAAGAAAGATAACTTATATATAGATCTTAAATTGTTTTCATTTTCATCTCATTGTTTATTAAAAAATTTTATTTGGAGCAGGGGGTTTTTTTTAAAGTAGAAAGAGTTAGAAATATTAAATAGAAATATACTTTCAATCGAACATGTGATTGGTTTATATCCGCCATTTTTCTACGGGGGAAGATTAAACCGAGAATCCCATCGAAAATCTCTTAGGGCAAAAAGTAAGAATTATTTTTGAATTCATCCCAGCCGATCTATGTGAACTTGACAATGTGGATTCCAAACTATCCAACAGTATTCTAGTATCGGCCTTATTAATATTGTAAAAAGAAAATTTAGACTTAAAATGTTCTAGAATATTTTGCTGTTTTAAGTAATTCATATACCGATTTATTGAACCCGTAGTGTGCAAACAAGGGAAAATATTAATAAATGCTTTTTTGAAATATCATCAGAAAATTTTCTGAGTAATTAATTTCGAAAACAAATTTAAGTGCTTCCAAATTCGGCCACGTGACTACACCTATTTCACTTCACTGAACTTCACCTTAGTAGTAGTCGAAATCACGTGCAGAAAAATAAAAACAAATAACAGAAAGGATGAATTCGCGCTGTCGTTTGCAGGAATTGCGGCGTATGCCGTCCCATCCGGCATCCATTTTGCAAACCATCTCTCTTCACCCATCTCTTTTTGCACTCAAGTAGTCAGCAACAATGGCAAAACCAGCATAGCACAACGTGTCGGATTTCAGATGCCAAAAATACATACATACATACATTTGAGTACGTAAAAAGGAATATTTGTCAAGTTGTTGCATATATTATTTATATACTTAAATAAATGCAATTTGGTATCGTCAGCACAGCCACGCAAGTCTACTACTGTTAGCATGTATTTGCATTTCTAGGTTTACTGCATTCATTCGATGCAGTTTTAATCAGTTTATAGTACTTGTTGTAATATAGCATATTTAACATATCTCCATTTGTCTTTTGTCTACACGTACTCGTACAAATACATATACATAAACACAAACATACAGACATATGTCAACCACAAAAGTGTTCGCCTACCGATTCTCCTACAATTGCCACTAACGTTCTGCGTCCTACTGCCAACCGAATGCGAATTACGTAATTAATTGATTTCTATCTGACTTAAGGCTATTTACGAGCATTTAAAACACAACGTTTACACAGTGACAATTTATTTTAAGTGATTTTTTCCATTTTATGCATCAGTTGCCAATTTAACGTCTGCTGTTGGCGTTTTGGTGGCAGTTGCGGACTTTGCAGTTGACAATAATTGCCACTGTTTTTTTTGTTTTTGTGTATATTCTTACAGTCATTCTGTTGCTTTTATTGTAGCTTAAAGTGATATATAAATTAAACAATTTATGCAGATCAATTGCATTGTTTTCGTATTAACATAAAGTTGGTGCGTAGCAATGGACAGGGCGTATAAGTTATTTTCAATGCAATGTCGTACTTTGTACTTATTCTACTATGGTGGGCGTGGAGAATTAAATACTTCATTCTGTATACATATTGTATGCAAGATTGTAGTTAAATAAAGTGCGAAACTACGTATGAAAAGCCATTACGTAAAAATGAATGCATGGATTATAAACAAATTATAACAGTATATTGCTTAACGTTGAACCTCTAATTAAGGAACCTAGAGTCTTACGCCAACTCCGAATGATAGATGATTTGTGTGAAAAGTCCATGGCAGAAATACATTGGGATGTTAACCATTATTTGCCGAAGGGGTAGCGCTATTCGAAAAAAGTATTTTCTGTTATTTTTGACGTTACTTGCCTCGGCCGCGACTCGAACCTAGCCTACTCAGAGTGAAGTGTGCACACGCCACACACAATCGGCTACGGCCGCCTTCGTGAGAAATCGTTCTACGAAAAAATGGATCCGTTAGATCCATTAGAGTTAGAGTTATTTAGAGTTAGTTAGAGTTATTTAGAAAACAAATATTTACGGTCCATATGTATACGTAAACTATAATTGCAAACAAAATATTTATAGTCGACACTTCCAGAAAATCCATACATACATATTTATGGTTTGTTCAAAGTTCAAATCTAATAGGCTTTGTACATTTAAAATGTGACAACGTGTCCCTCGGGTTTGAGCACTTACCTTGTGTCGATCTCAAAAATGGGCAAGTTTTTTTTTCGGCACCCGGTAAAAACAGCTAAATTAAGGGGTTTTCTATAATTTCTCTATTTGCTCTTTGATTTTTATGAATGATATATTTGTGAGGTATTAACTATTTTGGTTATAAATATTATTTAGCTTGCATAAAAACTGAGTTTGACATGTTATGTTAATGAATTCAATAGCAAAATTTTTGGATACAATTTTGAGCAATATCTCTTGAAATTATAATTAATAATTACTTTTAGATTTTTGTTAATCGTTTTGAAAAAATAGTCATATATTTTTTTGATCCAAAGAAAACTTGTGATTTTTGGGGGGTATTTTTTTCGCTATCAAATAATGATTTCTTTAAGAGTTTTTATATTTTTATTAAAAATTATAATTAAAATTTTTTTTTTCATGAAAAATTATGATTTTTTTATTTTATTTTTTCATCAAAAGTAATTATTATTTTTTGAGTTACATTTTTTTATCGAAAGTAAAACTCTGGTTTTGAGCTTTATTTTATCACTCGGAGATAAAAATTCATTCTTGATTTAAATTTTTCTGGCTGATCGAAAAACTCAAAAAGCCACACCGGCTGGTGGCAAAAAACTGGCTCGACCAGTTAAAAAATATATAAATCTAAACGTTTTGGTCATCAAAATTTGCGTGATCAGTTTTTAAAATTTCCATAAAACAGTGTTCAAAATATAAAAAAGCTAACCTATGTTGGGCCAAACTCTAGAAAACCCTGAACACCCTGTATCTTAAAATCGTGGCGGGATGAAAATATTTTTAATGTTTTTTAATCAACTAAATATAATAAAAATGAATAATTTTTGAAATATCTCAAAAATGTTCCTATTTTTGTTTGCGTTTAAACGCCTGTAACTCAAAAATTACTACTCCGCTTTACACAAAAAATATATTAGTTTTTTTTCCTAATAACTGCAAAAACGATCACGAAAACCAAACGCCTGTTTCTATATCTCGAAAAATCTTCAAAGGGAAAATAAATGAAATTCGTTTATTTGTTCAGCAACCCAAAATTAGTTTAATAAGACTTTTTAATGAAGTAAGCTGTTGTTATCAACATAAAATTATGTTCTGCAAATAATATTCGATGTTTTGCAGTTTTGAATTTTTCTTATGCTTAAATATTCGATTTAAAATTGTGCATCATCTGGATCCGGTCTTCTTCTTTTTCTCTATATCTTCATGGAGTTCACAGTATAATAAAACGATCAAGACAGTCAGCTAATGCGATTTAGCCATATCGATCTGTCCATTTGAACACAAACAAGTCCCTCAGTTTCAGAGATATCCGAGATACTGAAACTTGGTAGGCGGATGTGTTTTTGTAAGCTGCCATAAGACAGATTGTGAAATTTTGTAGGCTATTTACTTATCAGCCATATAAAGTCTATCAAGAAAACGACTATGATCGATGCACTGCGTGTTCAGATATGAGCTTGTAATTTAAAACTCTATAAATTTATAATGTTTTATTTTATTTCAGAAAAATGAATATTATTATTACTTTTTATCGAATATTTCGATGCTAAAAACGCTTGTAAAAAATTAAGGTGGTTTTTTTTTTTTTATGAGTTAATATTATATTTTGTATTTTATTTTTCATTCTGTAGGTTTTATAAACTTCTAAACTTTTATTCTAAAAAGTTCAATACTCAGGAGCTATATGAGAAATATTCGTTTGAATAAATGGAATACTAAAATCAAATCTATTCTTTGAGGAATAATATAGCTTTGGGTGTCGCTTTAGGACTATAAGATAACTTAATACAAGATTAATATATCTTCCGTTAAAAGAGCTAAAAGATAAAGATAAAAATAGGGTAAAAGATGAAATAACTCTTATCAGAGAAATAAACAATGGACAGCAGAACAGTTAGCAGGTAAATAAAAAAATAAATATTGGGAATAAACTCTCATTGACAATGGAAAAAACATTTCTCCATCAAAAAAGTTATTAGACAGGGTAAAGAATAAATGCTAGACACTAACAAAAGAAGTATGTCTCCTGTATAACAGTTGTCAAATAACGAAGGGATAAACATTGGGAAATAACTCTCTTCGTTAAATTTCAGAATTCGGCAACGTTTTCAATCTGTTAGTTCAAGATAACAGTTATTTTTGTACCCAACATATGAAAGATGTGAAATAACTCTTATCAGAGAACGTAAAAATAAAGAATGGACAATAACTATTATCCAGTAACATAAAATATAATTTTTCGGCCATAACTCTCATTGGCAATGGAAAAAGTATTTCTCAGACAACATAATAAAATTAATGTTGGGAACTTACGAAAGAAATATGTCTCCTGCATTACAGTTATCAAACAACGAAAAAAATAAATATTGGGAAACAACTTTCATTGGCAATGGAAAAAATATTTCTCCATCATAACAGTTAGTACGCAAAGTAAAACAAAAAATACTGGGAAATAACGAAAGAAATATGTCTCCTGTATAACAGTTATCAAACAACGAAAAAAATAAACATTGGGAAATAACACTCTTTGTCAAATTTCAGAACTCGAGCAACGTTTTCAATGTGTTAATTCGAGATAACAGTTATTTTTGGCCCCTGCAAAATCCATTGACCTAACCCGATCCTCTTGGCACATATGCATATTGATTGGCCAAGTGACCAACCACCACACACCATAACTAGACGCAACCACCAACTCAAATTTCGATAGCTAATAAAGTGATAATAAATTTTGAAGTTTGTTTAATTCACTAGGGCATCCTCTATCTGTAATGCCACATGTCCAATAAATGTCACTAAAATACAGACCTTTGCACTTGCTTTGTTACTAAACATACAAAAAATTAATATATATAGTACATAGACATTAGCTACTCTTAGCAGCTAAATCGATAGCTTAATTTAATGTTTCGACTACCATACATTCTCCACATACAGCTACGACACACACATACATACATACAATGCATACGCAAATGTATAAAGCCACTAATTTCCTTGATTATTTATTAAATCCATTGAGTTACCACAAATGTAGTTTCATTCACATACACAGACATATACATAACTACCTTAATACATTTGCTATATAAACAAACTTTGAACGACTTTGTAATAAGTATAGTACTTTACTACATATATATGTATGTATAGCATTTACAACAAAAATAATGACAATGCCAACAATGCAAACAAAAACAAATGACAAGCTGGTTAGGGCGATAGAGTTGTGAGCTTATCTGTGGTACGATAAAACACCAACAATGACGTCCATGGTCCTACTGCCATATGCCCTCTGCCTCACTCTGTCCTACTCCAGCCCCCGGCCTCGTCCGTTGTCATGTTGGCGCGCACATGAACTTAATTGAGATTTATTGACTAATTAGAATGAATTAACATTGCAACAAGGACGACATTCATTGCTGTCTGCCTGCTTTTGGCCATATACATACATACATATTATATATATCTACTTAGACTAGTACATATAGATATGTGCGTGTATGTACAATGGATACAAGTAAATTCATACATACTACAATGTGTGGCAATGAGTGTGATCTGAGCTGTGGACACGGGCATGTGCCCGTGGTTGGCTTAATTTCGGGGCGTTTATCAACATACATGAAGTACACATTCTAGGTATTTACATATTTAAATTTCGTTAGGCTCAAATGTGTGCTTTTATCATAGAGCTTGCATATTTCGGGTGTTAGTATGTGGAGTTAGGGGACATTGGGTAATACCATTTAAACTTATAGTATTTTTTTAGTATAAAAAATCCCAGGACTAGCTGCCAACAACCCCGAGATTATACGAGATTTTTAAACAAATTTTTGCAGTGAAACTTCTTAGGCGACGCGTCGCAAATCTAGAGTAAATTCTTTAAAGCTGATTTCGTTGCATACATAGTTGTGACAAAAGAGTGGACCGTGGGCGCGCACAGGAACTGAGGTCAACTCTCGATCCTCGTAGAAGTTCCGACTGGTAGTTCAATATAGTCTCTGACCCTTCCTGCCGCAGCTATATGGAGGAGGATGATGAGGTGGAATCATCTTTTCATTTTCTGGTTCAAGTACCTAGGCTCCTGCTTCTTCAGCAGCCCTGAATAGCTCTCTGTGATGGAAATGGGTAATTGACGTGACTTCATTCGGGATACGCAACGCTTCTCCGGTTAACCTTTGTTGATTCCGATTTACGTTACCGTTCAAATAACAGGTGATATCACAATGAACTTTTCTACTATGGCTAAGTGACCTTCCACTGCGGACTACAACATTGAGAGAGAGGGAGAATGAGAGAGAAAACGACGTATACACAACAATACAAAGCTATAGAGTAGTCATTTTTTCTGAGCACATACAACTTTAAGCAATTTTGTAAGTAATAGCAGGAATAAATGATATAAAGTATATGGCCTGGAGTTTTGCACCAAGTTTCCAGATTTAGCATTCCTTAAAACACTTTCGAAATATTTGCGCGGAAAGATTTAAAAAATTTCACATCGAGCAAAACTTTATTACGACCATTTCGATAGGCAGCTCGCAAAGAGCGTAGATTACAAAGCAGGTGCATGCCATTCCACCCCGCTTCTAACAAAAAATCTCATCCAATTCACCATACCAGCACTAATTTGACTTTTGCTGACTGATATGAGAATCTGTTTAGATCGAAATGGTTTTTGTGCGTGTTCAATTGGACGAGAGTTCTTGCCACAGGAAACGAAACGCCATGCATTTTCTTTGTAATCCTCGCACAATTCGCTCTTATTCTTAATTTTTTAAGAAGTTTCACCGCTATCACTTGGACGGTAGTACTCGCGACTTTTTTTATAGAAATATTGCTGGCATGTTTTGTAGCATATTAGAATTAAAGTTACCCTTGAATTTAAACATTTTTTTTAACGGTCATGCCATGTTCAAAATTGCTTATGTAAATGAATGGACATTTGTTAAAATTTTCTAGGTTTTGAAAAAAAATCTTAAAATTTTGGATTTTCTGCTTTTTGTTCAACAAGGAACCATATGTGTGATTTACAAGGTATCATAACTTATGAAGTCATACAATTTTACATTTCAAAAGTTATGTTCTTAGATTGCATTGAAGCAAACAATTAAAACTAAGCAATTTTGTATTTTAAAAATTTTATGAAACACCCAACAGTTTTACAATAAAAATTATAAATATAATTTAACGTGAGATACTTTGTGAAAAATATTAAAATGAAAACTTTTTGCATCTATTTGGTATCTTATTTTGAGTGTGACTTGTTTTAGGTAATAAATTGTTAACAAATATGAATATTTTGAGCGTTTTTGTTTTCCTCTTAGGGTAAAAAGCAATATAGTTTTTAATATAAAAAAAAAAAAAAAAGTTTTTTTTTATTTCGACATAAATTAATATATTAAAAATCCTACTACTTTTTTCTTACAAAAAACCGCCGGCCGCCGTAGCCGCATGTGTAACGTGTCATTCGGTGGGACCTGGGTTCGAATCCAGGCCGGGGTTAGTAACATAAAAAATTATAGGCAAAGTTTTTTCTAATAGCGAGCGTATTTCTGCCATGCAAACACTTCCCACAAAAATTATTTGCCATTCGGAGTTAGCATACAACTTTTTGGTCCTGTTTGGTCCTAGAGCAGTTTTTTCGAGTAAATAAGGAATAAATAAATCCCGGTGCTAATCCCGTTATCACGGAATTGAAACAACGAGATTCAGGAGTATCGGGATTGTTGAAATCGTAAAAATTACTATCTCTACTGCTGAAACATATTAAGTGAGTTTAAATGAATCACCGTTACATACTAAAGATATCTTATTAGAAGGAAATGTGTATTTACTTTTACTGAGAGTCTTGGAATGTGAATTTCTTCAGCAAATGCGTGATATACGAGTATATTATGTTCAGGTTTAATAACATTACAATTAGGAACCAAGTTGATTACATGAAAATGCCTATCTAGATGTAAACAATTTGTCGAAAATCGGGTTAAAAATACTCACATTATTTAACGTGTCTTAATAGATTTCTGAGGAGAACGTTTTCTTACAAAAAAAAAAAAAAGGTTTGCTAATACTGAGCTTTGGTTTAAACCACCTTTGTTTTCTGTTGAAAGTTTATTAGGGTAGCTATATTTATTAAATTCAAATTTTTTACGATATTATTCAAAAAATCTATTTAAATTCTGTAAAAATTAATAATAGATGCAAAATCAAATGTGACATATTTCTTTTAAGCTTTAATAAAAAAAAGTTTTTGAATCCGTTGGCGCTGGTGATTTAAAATAATTTAACAAACTTATGATTTTAAATCTTCATCTTCTGCAAAAAGTTCACAAAAAATGTAAAAATGAACCGCTATCGTGGCTTTCAGCATTAAAAATTACCTGGCATAAAGTATTTGTCTTAAATGTTATTGACTTTTATTTTTATTTGTGGATTTCCTTCGGATTTCCTTTTTTGTGAAGCAAGTTGATCGATTAGCGTTGGGCTTAGGACAGTTATCCCATTAAAATTTTATCAATTGTTTAAAAACAACTATAGTTCACTCATGACAAAGGAAAAAAGTAATAATAATTAATTATCATTAATATAATTATTTATCATTAATTATTAATGATAATGGTAAAATGATAATGATAATGATAATGATAATGAATAGTGATAATGATAATGAATAATGATAATGATAATGCTAATGATAATGATAATGATAATGATAATGATAATGATAATGATAATGATAATGATAATGATAATGATAATGATAATGATAATGATAATGATAATGATAATGATAATGATAATGATAATGATAATGATAATGATAATGATAATGATAATGACAATGATAATAATAATGATAATGATAATGATAATGATAATGATAATGATAATGATAATGACAATGATAATAATAATGATAATGATAATGATAATGATAATGATAATGATAATGATAATGATAATGATAATGATAATGATAATGATAATGATAATGATAATGATAATGATAATGATAATGATAATGATAATGCATAATGATACTGATAATGATAATGATAATGATAATGATAATGATAATGATAATGATAATGATATGATAATGATAATGATAATGATAATGATAATGATAATGATAATGATAATGATAATGATAATGATAATGATAATGATAATGATAATGATAATGACAATGATAATGATAATGATAATGATAATGATAATGATAATGATGATAATGATAATGATAATGATAATGATAATGATAATGATAATGATAATGATAATGATAATGATACTGATAATGGTAATGATAATGATAATGATAATGATAATGATAATGATAATGATAATGATAATGATAATGATAATGATAATGATAATGCATAATGATAATGATAATGATAATGATAATGATAATGATAATGATAATGATAATGATAATGATAATGATAATGATAATGATAATGATAATGATAATGATAATGATAATGATAATGATAATGATAATGATAATGATAATGCATAATGATACTGATAATGATAATGCATAATGATACTGATAATGATAATGATAATGATAATGATAATGATAATGATAATGATAATGATAATGATAATAATAATGATAATGATAATGATAATGATAATGATAATGATAATGATGATGATAATGATAATGATAATGATAATGATAATGATAATGATAATGATAATGATAATGATAATGATAATGATAATTTTTATTGCGGGGTAAGTCTTTTGCTCACTAAAAATAATAAAACAAAAATTTATTTGAATGAAAAGATAAATAAAATACGAAAATTTTCACTTTTAACACTTGTACTGTTTTAACTCCTTTTTTATTTAAAGAAGTTTTTATGTGCTGTAAAATTCAGTCATAATTTTTGGTTTCAAAAGTGATATGCATTGTTACCATGTAACGGTTTTTTAGATAAATATTCACTGGCAAAAAATTTGTGTAATGTTGCCACTTTATTTTTACTGTAAAAAAATTTAAAAAATCTTACGTCTGCAATTCTTGTGCATTTCTCATATTTATAATATGAGACTCAAAATGCATGCATTAAATGTCACCTATTCACACATCTAAACATGTAATGCGAACCATAGTTGAAATGTGAATGGATTTTTATTTAATATTTGTTGAAACTTTAATGAAAAAATACAGCTAATATATTTTGCAGCTGTTGCATTTTAAGCTTTAATTGAATATCTGAATATCTGTTCATGTGTACGTGTGGATATTTAGAATATAATTATGTATGTATTTATGATACCTTATTTAGTTCAATTAGAATATTAATTTGTTATGCGCAATTTAATTAGCGTGCCTATGGCATTAGACCAATTTGCCAAACTATAATTTTTCATATATTTTCATGCACGATTTACTGCTTTTGTTATAATTTATTGCTATGATATTATTTATTATCCATAGGAGTGCGCTTCAGGTCACACCACTACAAAAAGTTCTACACCCAATTGCTCGTATAAATTGAAAGCATATAGATATTTATATACAGTGACTCAAATAATTGGCCGCATGGGGATTTTTTTTTTAAATATCTATCATATTTTTATGATAATTTTTTTTCGTTAGGTTTGTATAACAATCTATATTTGGTTCTATAGGAAAAATCATCAAAATCTATTTTTAAAACTTTTAGCATAATTTTAAAAAATTCAAAAAGAAGAACAATTCAATTTTAAGTTTTCAAAGTAATTTTAATTTAAATTTTTAAAAAGCTTTTGGGTTTGCAGTTTTGTTGCTCATTAGCTTTTAGCGGTTTACTTTTGGAAATTTTTTTTGTAAATTTTGGTCTTATGCATATGAATAGTATTGAATATTTTTTTGTGTTTACGGCCCAATTGGAAACTGAGTTTTAATACTATGATTTCGTTTCAAACCAATTAGTGCAGTTAATCAATTTTAGAATGTTTTTGAAGCCCTGTTTGCACAAATCCTGCTAAGAATTATACTCGAACCGCCCAGAGTGGCCTTACATTTCCTCAGTAGAGCCGGACATCTGCAGAAAAGGTGCACTACTGTCTTTTGTTCATTTTTGTCATTGTATGCAATACCAAGTCTTCTGCTTCCGGTCCGCCAGTGTCCCTGAGAACTGCCACGAGTCTCGCAACGTTAGACCTACCCTTCGCCTGTAGAATGGATGTCTTCTTCAATTCGTATTCGGGCCATGTTAATTTTGCAATTCTGCATCCTAGCGCTGTACGTCGTCACTGAGTAGATTACTGAAATGCTCGTGTTAATTAAACCTATTGGGAATGGAATCGACACCTCATTTAAGGTTGCCACTGAACCCTCTCTGGCTAGCTTGTTTTCAGCTATGTTCCCACGCTCAGGAATCCAAATTAAGTCTACTGAGAATTGGTTGCAAACTCCGTTCAATGGAGTCCTGCATTGGTTTAACCAGCTTTGATTTGGTTGTGAAAGATGCCAGAGCCAATATGGCCGGTCGGCTGTCTGAGAAGATGGTTACACGCTCATCTTGAGCAATAACAAGGGAGTTACGCTCTAAAGCCCTACAATGGTGCGGAATTCATCAGAAGATATGCTATAACATTTAGCGGATCCGTAAGACATGTTCTCAATGCCACCGTCATCCCAATGCACGCGGATCACTGCATTTTACCTAGTGTGACTTGGTATATTTACTACATAGGGGTGCCCATCAAGTCTGGGAATCATAGCATAAAATTGGACGAACTCAGGCAGTGTACATCCAAAGGACTATTTTCGGGTGTGGGCCCCACGTCTTCCAAAAAAGCCGCCGGCCGGAGTAAAACGCGATGCACCCTTTTTTCACACTCTCTTCGATGATAGGTTTTCAACTTAGCTTAGGATCTAGAATGATTCCTAGATGCCTTGCTTGACCGGATAAACGAAGCGTTTGACAACGCAGCTTTGGCACCTAAAAATTGAGAGTTTAGGTCTTGGCCATAAGTAACATATATCCTTTGTTTCAGCCCATTGTCCCAGCTTGTTTGGGGCTTCCTCCGTGATGTTGCTCACCACGGACGGGAATAGCCCCGTTACAAGAACTAAACAATTTGATATTTTGATGAAATTTTCTCTCATTAATTTTATACAAACTTTGAAATTCCGATTTATATACTTGCTGTTATGCTACGAACTAAAGTTTGATAAGAATCGTATGAAAAACATTATCATGAAAAGCATTGCAAATATTAAACAAAAATTCAACACGTGGTACGGAGTTCGAGTCACTGTGCATGTATTGTACTTAGTACATATTTGAATGAGTATTTACCACATTGTATTGCTTAATTATTTTACAGTTATTGACGGCAACTGTACAACTTTAAGTGGATTTTTGTGTATCGATTTGCTAAATAAGTAAATAATGGCTATTAATGCGTATGCAAATTTATTGGCATCCACTCAAGTTTGCATGTTTGTTTCTACATATGTATGTATGTATATATGTGTGTATATATGTATGTATGTGTGTATATTTACCGCTCTTTATTGCATACCATGCCATATTCAATCGAACCAATTAATGTCGCACATAAGCCAATCAGGCCCACAAATACAATGAACCGAATGAGTAGCAGCACGCGCTCCAACATAATCACCCGCTCACATATTTACACATACATACATATACATACATACATACACATACATACATACATACATACGTACGAATACTCGTATTTGTAATAGTTGATTTTGAGGAGGGCCCCTATTGAAATCAACACTTTGTGGGTGTTTGCAAGAACTCGATTACTATGCTTGTTTGGTTTCTCGGTATGCATGTGTGTGTGTGTGTGTGTGTGTGCTGAAAGCACAAGTGTTAGTCTATTATTAATATTATAAGCCCGAAAGCAATTTATCATGCGTGTGCACAGATGCACTTGCCCTCACACCCTCACACACACACACACACCACATACACACACACTCATAAGCATACACGCTCGCAAATGCAATGCTATTACAAGCTTGAATGCTTGTCTACTTGACTGCTTGACTAACTGAGTGGTTGAGTGGCTTGGCAGGATGCATAATTGCATCGGCTCTATGCATTATCGTACAGGATATGCAATACATTTACAAATACATACTTAAATATTACACACTGATACACACAAACATTTACATTAGGGATGTAAATTTTGGTCATTTTACTGTTCGCGGGATTACATAATATAATACCGAAAATTTCGGCACTATCCTGCAATTAAAATTTATTGTCAAAAAAATGCAAAATGTGGAAAAATGTAATACGGGCGGTCTTCACCTACTTTCAATTTTCGCTTACTTCATGAAGCAACCGAGTTCTAACTTGTGCAGGCCGCTAAAAGTAGGAAGTATGCTTTTCATTGCATACCAATCGGTAAGCGAGCTCTCGCCATTTTCGTAGTTTGGCAACAATTTCTCATTTCGAAAAAACCTTTGTTTGTGACAAATTCGTATTTGGTAGTGTCCGCCCACACAAAATAAGGCACAGCATACGAACCTTCTTACTTGGAAAGATATGCTTTCAAAATGCCCAGCAAACAAAAGTCTCTTGAGAGAACAGAAAGCAGAACGCATGGTAATTTATGGCAGAACATTAAGACAAAAATGTTATTTTTTAGTGATTCGGCTAGGTTTTAAAACAACAAATACATTTTCTTATAAACAAACAAAATTTTACAAATTTAAGACCTCAATATTTTATAATAAAGGCGAATTTATAGAAGATGATGGCATAAGAGCAGCTGATTTGATTTTTTTTTTATTCACCTACATGTATTTTGTTTTTGCTTTTGCGTATGAGCTTTAAAAAGCCATAAAAGCAAAAACAAAATGTATTTAAATTTTGACAACTCTTACGCAGAAACAAACACAAAATACTTAGGAATTTTGTAGTTGTATTTATAACACCACCTTGTATGGATTCGCCTTGATTTGTACAAAAAGTAGAAAATTTTTTTGTTGCAGTTGCTGCTGGGGTTTTTTATACCTTTCATTTAAATAAAGTGGCACGATGCCGTAAGGAGAATTAAAGATGGCCCCATACCCACGTGTACCAAAATGACCAGCGATTTAGCTCGGATGATTGATGGTACGATAAAACAATTTTCTTGGTATACCGAGCTGTTTTTTAACAACGTGATTATCTGGGCCGCGCTGTTTCCGCACTTGTGCTATGCAATCACCACGATGCTAAGTATTTCCTTCTTCTTCTTCTCACTCCATGTTAATCGGGTAACATTTCAAACCCAACTGATTGCAATTTATATTGCTATTGAACATTTGACCGACAAAATGGGATAACGGGGCTATTCAATTTAAAATTGCAATGCCTACTTCTTTGAAAATTTTGTAACAGAACTTATGGCAGTCAATACTAAGTAATATTTATTCGATAGTTTTGTATGTACCAGGGTTTTCAATAGGAGCGCTGCAAAAGGTTTTTTTTTTTAAATAAAACCAAAACGGTTTGGGATATGAATTAAATTCTTTATTCCTGAGAAAGTACATTCGATGCCATTATGTATGGAACTCGATTTCTTTTGCATGGACACCACGGGCACGCTTGCAGAAGTCCACACGCTAAACCCAATTTTCGACGGTTTTCAAGCGTAAATCGGCCGATACTGCTGCAATTTCACTTTCGATATTCGTACGAAGTTCATCAATCGTCGCTGGCTTGTTGGCATAGACCATAGACTTGACGGAGCCCAACAGGAAATAGTCTAACGGCGTCAAACCGCACCAAACCGTAATTTTTTCGGGATGCAATGTTGACTCATGGAGTACGTGTAGATTGCTGCCTGCCCAACAACGCATATGACGACGACCCTAAATTGGACGTAGCGCTCTTCAAGTTGAGGCCATTGACTCCGAATTTCGGTAGTAAATTTTAATAATTTCGACTCGTTGTTGGATCATATATCTTTCCATTATGAAATAGCAAACCTTACTGAAGAGAAATGTCAAAAGAGCGGAAAAATATATGGCGTCGTTTGCTGTCACTATCGGTGTACTTTTGTGAGTCCCTATTGCAAGACCCTATAGAATTAGTTAACCAATGCAGACATGTACCACAGCTATGTTCAACGTTCAATTATCATTAAAATCTCTGATTCAGTATAACCAAAAGCGCACGGTCATTATCTAATTATTATACCTTTTCAAGCATGAAGCCGCAAACTCAACTAATTAATTTTGTAACTTATTAATAAGAGCATGCAGATTGCCGGTTTTAATGGATGGGGCTAGAGCTGAGATAATATTATATTAGTAAGAGTTTAAGGTATCACACTAATTTTCCAAAATTCTGATGCTCTAATTATTGTATATCTCTCTCCAATTAAATTCTTTATACCAAATTTGAAAGAATTCGCGACATGAGTCAGTAAAATATTATATATTTTGATTTGTGGTAAATACTGTTATATGGGTGGTGAGCGTGGCCTTAGTCTGATTTCTGTAATTTTCGAAATGGAGTGGAGTTTGGTGACATAGATTTCGAGATATACCTATTTGCTCAAAAGTGAACGATGCCGCGCCTATTATTAAACATTTTTTTTTCGGTGTATTTGCTCTGCAACTTCATTCTGCATATTAAATTTGGTTTTGTGGTTTTTGAAAATTACCACCGTTATATGATAGCTGTTCGCGATTTTGGTAAGATGTTAGAATTTTTGGAATTTTGCTTACTGACTTCAAATGTGATGTGTGTACCAAATTTGGTAAATTTTGGTAGCATAGTTTTCGAAATATACTCAGTTGCTCTAAATAGCGCAGCGCCACGCCCATTTCCAATTTTTTTTTACTATTGTAGCCACATCCTTCATATTAAAATTCAGGCAATTGTTTTTAATGGTGACTTAAATATCGCATTTTTTTTATTTTTGTAAATTGCAAATGTTTTAAAATTAACAAAAAAATTTTAAAATTTAATTTAAAATTTTTAAAATTTTTAAAAAGTTTCGCAATTTTGTTTGCGGCACGTCCATTTTACTATTCCAAATATTTTTAAAATAAAAAAAATAATAAAAAAAATAAAACAAAAATTTAAAAATTTAAAATATTTTAAAAATTGTCGCAACTTTGTGCAAATTTGAGCAAATTATCTTTGCGGTTATCGAGATGTCGCTTTATTTTGATTTTCACAAAACATCGCTATGTGGGCGTGGTTATTATCCGATTTCGCTGAATTGCAATATCAAAGTACCTTTGGGTCCAGGGCAATGTGTACACCAGGGTTCCAGTTATCCACGGACAGACGGACGTACATACCATACAAAAAAACATGGCTTAATCGAATTTTCTAAGAATTTTATATTTTTTTTCAATCACTGTTTGTGATCGATATAAAATAACTTTAATGCCGAAGCTTATACAGTGCTTATCTAAAAAAGGTTTAATTAAAAGAATTTAAACTTTTCATGTGAAAAAAACTGATTTAATACAGATTCTGACCTTCAAATCAACATTCGTTGCCCGAAGAAAAGCAAAGCATTCATTTGTGTTAAAATATACAAGCAAACTTTGTTTTCTTATAGCTATTTTTGATTACAGTGTGATCTTAAAAAAATTTCAGCATTGAGCGTGCTATTCTCCAAACGTGATATAAATGTATTGTTTACAAAACGTGGAGATAGGGAAAAATATGAATTTCTTGTATCTCCACAAAAGGATTTTCCTGATGAAAATTTTGCTAGCTGCATCTGATGAAAAAAAATTATACTCACCAATCTCGGGATTCAAATTGAGAAATCTCGGTGTTATTATAACTAAATCCCTAATATACATACTTATGTACAATACATACATATTTGGTCTAACGTGACATGGCACTTAATTATATTGAACAGCATATTAGAGCTGAAACTGTTGCTAACAATTTCAACTATGCCCCAGTGTGGGTGGAACTTACAAGACAAGAGCGCCGCCGCCGCATGTACATACTATATGGGTGTATTTAGGTGTGTGCCATAAGCCGAGATATTGTTTAGCATTACGTTGCAGTGTGTGCATTGTTATGTTTGTGCTTTTGTTGTTGCAGCAATAACAATTTAATTACATCAACAAAGCATATTTACTGCTTTCGAATCTGTTGGTGGCAAACAAACGCTTGCGGTGAACTTTGCTCGCTCTGTCGAACGGCTGCTTACAGTCAGAGCTCAACGCTGCCAGCTACCGAATTTGCTTGTCTACTTAAGTGATACCTAAATGAATATCGCTTACAGGAAGGTCGATAAGGCCAATGGTAAACATGTATAGAAATTGCGTATATGTGAATGTGTGATCAATGTGTGTGTGTGTGTGTGTGTGGGTGCCCATTGAAAATTTGCTTAGTTTAATTAGTTAAATATTTGCAATAAAATTTTGTATATGAAATTTATAGCGTTTGCAGAAGAGAATTTGTGCGTAAAATGCACAGCATCTATTAATTGAGTGTGACTTTTAAGTTAAACAGCCCTAAGTAGCCTAATCGACAAACATATTTACTTGCAAATATGGCTACTAGAGCGTGTTTTTTTGCAAATTGTATTGTAATTTGTAATTATATTTATGGTTTTGAAAATCGAAGTTATTGTGACGACGGGGGTTTTTCATGAGCAAATTTTGTTGTGTTTTCCGAGGCATTCATAAGATCCCATTCCTTCTTTGAGCTCAATGGATTATCACAATTGTGAAAAAGAACTTCGACAAAGTAGATAATGAAATAGAGAAATTGCACTGACATAATAGTTTGGTGTTAGAAAAAACTGTGTCACAAATCATATAGAGCAAAAATTTGGTTCAGTTAAAACTAGAGATATGCTAGAAAAACCCGGCGGAGAATGTCATGGCTATATAATTTAATAGTTACCTTTTGCATATAAAACCAGCAAATACATTTCGGTTTATGTCACATATAATAGGTGGCAACCCTTTCAAAAATATGGGTTGCACCTTGTCCTCGCCGAGACGTACAGTTTGATGTTCATATTTAAATATTTGACAACCTTGTGTATAAATAAATTAAAATTGACTTTCCGAAAAAGTGGCAACCCTCTTTAAAATATAACTATAAACTTTCTCCTAACGAAACAAATACCTAGTTTTACAATCATATTTTACAATTTCATACAACTTGTGTGAAATTTAATTAAATTCGACATTTCAAGCAGGTGGCAACCCTCATCAATGTGTAGACAGCTATAAACCTTCTTCTCAGCGAAAGGAATCGTTTGATACTCATATTTTAATATGATATATACTTGTATATAACCAAATAAAAATTGACGTTTCAAACAGGTGGCATCACTCTCCAAAATATATGCATGCATTTTCTCCTCGGCCTGAAAAGTCATTTGAAACCCGTATTTTAAAATTTCATTTTAATTAAATGTGACTCCAGGTGGCAACCCTCTATTTGCTTTAAGCCTTCACCTCAACGAATCGAATACTTTTACAGAAATATTTTCGTATTGCTTATAACTTGTGTATAATTTAATTAAATTTGACTTTTGAAACAGGTGGCAACCCTTTCCAAAATGCAGAAATCTGTTTTCTTCTCGCCGAGACAAACCGTTTGGCATCCATATTTTAATATTTTATATAACTTTTGTGTAGTTTAGTTACATTAGAGTTTTCAAGCAGGTGGCAACCTTCTTTCAAACATGGAATAATGTATAATTTAATTTTCGGAGGAGTTCGATCGCAAACACCGTAACACGAGATTTTATATATAATGTATAACGTTTGTTGCTGATTCGTAAAGAATATTTGGACTGTGCAACAAAAAAATTTCTCACAGCAAATTTTTACTACTAATGTCCACTGCCAGAAAATTGTGAAATATCAAATTTTAGCAACTTCGGACTTGCACATTATAATTTCCAAAAAATCAAATAATAAGTTTTGAAATTTTGTTGAACATTTATAAATTGCATATATAGTCCGAAATTTTAATCTACATATATGACCTTGGTTAGTAAACGTGCTAAAGTCGTATACAACATATATGAAAAATATTATCGTGCAAAACATTTCGAATATTATCAAAAATGACCATGTTGTCAATTGTTGGAGTAACTCTATATGTGACTAGGTTAGTTTGAATAAGCGAGATATTTGCAAATTAATTTTTTTATAAATAAAAAGTAACATTACAAGTTTCAAAAATTAAAAAAAAAATTAATTGATATACAGAAGACCTTCCGTTGACGCATTTTTGAACTTAAACTTTTCAAGTATATAAAATATACATTTTTGGCACCTGCTTCAAAATTATATGCTTAAAGTTTGAGGAAATATTACAATACTTGTATGAAGCAAAAGAAGTTTCAAAAATATTTTTGACGAAGATTGCTAGCTGTTTGAAAATTTAATGCAAAGCAATGCCAACTATTTATATTAGAAAATATATTGTAAATTTTTTCCTTTCTGAAATTTTTTCTATGAAGTTTCCCTTCTGCCGCGCCTAGGTACTACAAGCGTCCAATATTTTTCATATATACCTTTTGAGCTTATGTTACTTTAAACCAACTAATTGAAGAATAAAAATAACGGTAAAAACGAGGTTATATATTTGAAAATATTTAAATTGAATAATTATTTTAAAAATGAAACATCAAATATCAAGCAATTGGAATAAAATTCTGAAACAGTTGACGATTCTTCAGACATATTGTCAGTGGATGAATAAGGCTCATGTTGGCTTTCTATCAGTTTATGAAACGTAAACTTAATTCTTTTTGCAAGGTATGGCAATGATAAAGATGGAAACTCAGTACATTTATTTGTTGCCGTCAAACGCGACGATATTTCATAGCACGGATTTTCCTCAATTATTTCTTTTTTTTTTTTTGGAAATGCTCCGCGTAACGAGAATTGACGAACGAAAACTGCCGCTTACAAAATTATTTGCTTTTACGCTTGAAACACTGGTGCATCTTATTGCCGTTGCGACTGAATTTTTAGGATATTCGATCACAGCTACGATTACTTAACCATTCTTCATACATTGTATTATTATTTATATTATACATATACATATATATATGCACATAAATATGAAAGCACATAACTTTGCATTTATGTGCATAAACTTCTATTATTGTATTTTGCGCTGCTGTTTAATTATGCAAATTTTCAATTAAGAGTCAATTAATGTGTTTGCTCAGGTATTTCGAGTAAATATGACGTACATAATTACACACATACATATGTATCTTTGAAATTTCGATACATACTTAAAATCCCGGCATAAACCGATATGGTACAAACGAGACAAGACCTACTCCAAACATAATTGAATTGTATGAAATATACGAGATCTATTTATCATTACGATGACCTAGGGTAGGGCCATCTAATAAATAAGAGGATAATGTTAGACAAGGTCGTCTGCTCTTTCATTTCCTTCTCCCCCCTGATGTCAGCCGTTTTCTTTACGGCCAAGATTTCTTGATTGAAAAATATTGCAGTGATCCGGCAGCTTGTAAGATTTACAGATCTCTGGTTCTGGGCAGCTCCAACTTCTTTTTCCACTCATCAACTATTATTGTGGCTCCAAGAGACCTATCGAAGTTCAGGCACGGGATCACGTAGTCGGTTCGTACAGTCAGAGAGAACGCTATCCGCGTGTGGCCATACTGCCACAAGGCGTAAGGTCTCGCAGCAATTGCGAACGCTAGGCCTTTGGCTATCAAGTTTGCCGGTGCTATATGCAGTCTGGTGTAGTGTGCTGGTGTAAGTGTAGTTCGCAATGCTCCTGTTATGCTAATCATTGAGAGCCTCTATACGCTTTCTAATCTTTTTATGTACATTTTCTTCTTTGTGGCCGTCCTTCATTCTAACTCATAAAATAGAATCGGCCTAACAATTGCGATGCAAATCCAATGCGAAAGTCCAGTAGATAGGCCCCATGTGCAGCCCAACTTTTTTTTGCATACATACGTAACCACAGAGGTTTTCTTCAGCCTCTCGGCCACATTAAGTCTCCACGACAGCTTGTTATCCAGCACGATTCCCAGGTATCTAGTACTTTGTTTCAATTGTAGCGTTACCCCTACCAATTTAGGTTTCCTCCAAACGGGCACCCTGCATTTCCGAAGGCAGAACAGAACTAGATCCGTCTTCTTTGGGTTTAGCTTCCACCTCTGTAGCCCAGCCCACTCTTCTACTATTAAGCATGTTTCTTATCCATCTCTTCAGGGCGTAGTTAACCACTGAGGTGATTTCCTCCATTATGGAGGAGAGACATTGTGAAAAGCTCCTGCAATATTCAGAAAAACACCTATTGTGAAGCCCCCATTTCATAGGGCGTTTTCTATGCGACTAACGACGCTATGCAAAGTAGTATCCAACTGAGATTAGCGTCTCGTCCAAACTCTGCTTAACGCGAACGTCAATTAGGCGTTCAAGAGTGTTAGGTAGAAACGATATTGAGCTAATAGGTCTCGAGTCCTTCGGGTACATATGACTGCACCTTCCCGCCTTTGAGAGAAATACCTCTTTTAGTCAGCAATATTCAAAAAAACATGAAAGACTGCATCAAAAATTTCATTGTTATAATTTTGTTGAAGAAATTGTTTAAATTTTATACAGATCTGAGGTGATGTTTTTTAAAAAATTATTTTTAAGCGTTAAATTGGGCTAGTTCACGTAATAATAATAATAATGCATCATATATGTAGCTCGATCTTTGGCCGAGGTTCCTCTATAATTTCTAATGTGCGTCTTGATGTTGTACCACGAATTGAGGAACCTCCAGTTTTGCGGCGACTTCGAACGGCAAATGACGCTTGTGTGAAGTTTTTTCATAGGAGAAACATACTCGGAGGTTTGCCATTGTCTGATGCGAACCGACAGCTATTAGAAAAAAGCTTTACTATAATTTCAAGATTTGAGCTCACTCTGAATGATGCGCGCTCACTGAATGAAGCGACAGCCGTCTTATTTTAGGGTATATCGCATTGTATGAGTGTGATCGGGTCACGCTATATGGCGTTAGAAAGATAAAATCTCGTACTAAAAAACTTTTGAGGCATTCTTGTGAATGCTCAGTATTTTTTGAACACCAGAAAAGAGAAAATTCACCACATTTTACAGTTTTTCTTCGATAAAGGCAAAAACGCAAGCCAGGTGGCTGAAAATGTGTATAGTGTTTGTTGCCTTCATACTGTAACAGCCAATCATTCGAAATTTTGATTTCGTCGATTCAGTTCCGGTAATTTTGATATTAAAGACGCACCCTGGTCTGAAAGGCCAATTATCGAAAATGCCGGTAAAATAGTGGAAATTGTCGAGTGCGAAAGTCAGCAGTAAGCATTGTTCCGATTTCACCTGTTTGGGACTTGTTTCATTAGGACAACGCCAGTCCATATAAATCGACAGTGACTAGCCAGTAGCTCCGGTAGCTTAGTTAGAAGGTTCTTATGCATCTACCTAATGGTACGGATCTAGGTATGGTGCATGATTTTCCTCGTGCAAAATTCACCTCAAAAGAAGCTTGTAAAAATCGACGGTACCAGTTTTTCGCCAAAAGGGAGGAGTGTTTCTACTACTGTGGCATTTTGAAATTACATTCGAAATGGCAGCCAGCTGTCAAACAAAACGGTGCATATTTGATCTAAATCGGATCAATCTAACTAAGCTAAATAAAAACTTCAATGTAATCCAAAAATAAAGTTTTTTTTAATAGACCTAATATTATTATTGCGAAATATTTTGGTTGATGTCTTAAAATATAATGTTATTTATTTTATAATTCCGATGGAAAAGCAGTACCGATATGGGACTGATGGACCTTAATGAACATCTTTAAAAATAAATATGTCCTCTATACTGTTTGGCTTATGTTCCATTAAAAAAATAAATAAAATCGGCGCAATACTTTAAGACCAAATTCCAACATTTTCCATATAATCAATTTTATATAATAAGTATTGTGTACAATTTGGGTACTTGAGGCAATCACTTCAATTAGAAAAAAAAGCTATTCTACCTACTATGTTAAACTCATTCTCTTCTCAACTCACCTGCGTTTCGGTTACATTTAGTAACTTAGCCATTTCTGTACGTTCACTCGAACTGAGATATTTCTTTATCTCAAATTGCTTTTCCAATTCAAATATCTGACGACCAGTAAATGTGGTACGCGCTTTCTTTTTGCGTCGTGCATCAGTCGAACCCGAATCCGAATCGTCCTCGGTAGTCTCCATGGCAGCCGTAGAGGAAGCGGGCGGTGTACCAACTGTGGGAAATTGCTTGTCTCGCATTAGGCTATCGCTGCTGCCGGTAGGACTCACATCCGGCACTGGCATCGATGATGTTGAAGACGCTGGTGTTGTAACCGAAGGCGACGCTGACGCTAGCCGCGCAGTGCTTGTCGCGGAAACGGCAGCGGCGGCAGCCAACTTTTTCTTCTTAACACTCGATTTGCCTGTGTGATTGACATCTGAAATGAATGCACAATGAAAGTCAAAATGATTAGACAAATGTGATATTTCGCATAAAAGCATACCTACTATAATTATATGAGTGAATTTATGTTATCGACAATGGAAAAATGCAAATGCTTATTGCTAATAACGAGTGGCTAAGTTTCTTGATAGCTGCCTAACTGCCTAGCTGCCTAGCTGGCTGGTTGGTTGGCAGGCGGCACGGCAACAATGCTGTCTGTCAAGCGATGCTGTCAATCAATTTGTAACCTCATTTGCTTGCAGTATTGTCTGTTTATTTAAAGCCATGCGCTGTTGTTGTTTCGGTGCATGTAAAGTCGTAGGTGTTGGGGGTGCATTCCATTGGTGACGGTTGTTTTTGTTGTAGCATTGTAGCTATAATTGTTGTTATGCTCGCACCTTTAAGTGCTTGAATGCATTCGCTTTTATTGCTAATTTTGACGCACTCAAATGGCATATAACAACAACAATAAGCAGCCGCAGCCGCAACAGCAAAAGCAACAGCAACAACTGCCAGCCATTCTGTCTAATTGCGTTGCGGTATGCCATTTGATATGCAGCTGCGGTTTTCGCAATAATTATAATTGTTACTTGGATGTTTGTTGTTGTAACACTTGTTAAATTTCAATTTGTTGTCCGAGATTGGCATTGTGTATCGTTGCTAATTTGACTTTAGATTCCAATTGATTTAACTCAACTTGGTTGTGTACATATTTTCAGTTTATAAGAAAAGCTTTTAAGTGCATGGAAATTAATAAAAAATAAACGTTTCGTTTTGCATATGAAAAGGTGTCAACAAGCATCGGGTAATTTGCGCCGTTTCTCGAAATACCAAAACAGACTGACATACATACATACATAGATTGCTTAAAAAAATTTAATTTCAATCGAATACAAATCCATTCAAATTGCCCATAGCCGGACACTCACCGGCGCAGTGATTTGTCCGGTTATGTAAGATGTTCGCTTACAGGGAGGAGGGAGAGCTAAAAAATGCATTTATAATTTCTATTTTTAGTGATTTATGCAGCTTGTATTTTGCCAATATTGAACCTTTAAAAACAAAAAAAATTGGACACTGCTTTATTTTTTATGCACATCTAACTTTGCTATGCTCTATTTGACACATACGGATTGAATATAGGTGAAGATGTTTAAAAGGAAATCAGCAAATTGGTTTTTATCAAAACTACTACAAAGCTTGCTTCCATTTTTTTTTTAAATTTGTTCGTTTATAGGAAATTTGTTTAACGAAAAGGTTTCAAATGTAATGTCTACGGCCCGTTATTATTAGGACGTTATTTGTATGAAAAACGAATTTGTCTGTCAATGTAACTCTGTCTTTAACACAAAGGGGAGGTGTAGCGAGGTACAACTTTTTCAGATAATCCGGTGTAACATCAAACTAAAAGTGAGTAATGCCTTGACTTACTCCAAACTTTAGACCTGACAAACCTACCACCGACCAAATATTTACGATACGCCAAATCTTGGAAAATACCCGAGAAATAAGAATATACGTTTTCGATAGCACAATAAGAAGCTGCTAATTTGCCGCAATGTCTGAATTTGGTATCCCAACAACACTAATACGGGTATGTAAAATGACGCTGAGCAACATCACCAGCTCCGTCAGAACGGGAAGAACCTCTCCGAGCCGTTTGAAACCAAACGAGGTTTCAGACAGGGTGACTCTCTTTCGTGCGACTTGTTGTTTATTTGTGAACCAGCATTAACACCTACAAAAATGTCATTATATAAATTCAAAATAGAATGTCTCTTGCCAACAAGTGCTACTTTGGGTTGAGTAGGCAAATGCGCAGTAAAGCCCTCTCTCGACGAACCAAAACAACACTCTATAAGTCTCTCATCATGCCCGTGCTATTGTATGGCGCTGAAGCATGGATACTGTTTGCATCGTATGAGACACCCCTTGGAGTGTTCGAGAGAAAGATTCTCCGAAAGATTTATGGACCTCTACATCTTTGCGATGGCGAATACCGCAGACGATGGAACGATGAGTTGTATGAGCTTTACCGCGACATAGACATAGTACAGCGAATTAAAATACAGCGGCTACGTTGGCTGGGCCATGTCGTGTGAATGGACGAAAATACTCCAGCCCAGAAAGTATTCAACGCGGCACCAGCTGGTGGTAGTAGAGGAAGAGGACGCCCTCCTCTGCGTTGGAAAGACCAAGGGGAAAAATACTTGACGTCGCTTGGTATTTCAATTGTTGAACTCTGCCAAAAGCTCTTAAGAGGTTATAGCGCCAATTAAGTAAGTAAGCATTCCAATCTACTTTATAGAAAAAAACACAAATTTTCGATATATGTAATTGCAACAGTTTTACAAACAAAAAAACCTTAAGGGATTGTTTTTTTTTTAATTTTGTGAATCTAATAAGAGAGGAAACGTTATAAAATTGCAAATCCAGCTTAATTTTAGCTATAACTCTTCCCAATTTTTGAATTATAATTTTGGACGTAAGTAAAACATAGAGCCCATTGAGATAGAAAAAAAAATACTGTGGCCTGCTTAGCCGGAAGCGGAGTGGCCTGGGTGAATTTTATGAAGCTTTGCATTGCATTTGCTTGGGAGGTGTTCTGTCGTAACTTATCAGGGGAAGGTCTTGACAAATTTGCTGCTTGGAATAATAAATAAATATGTGAACTAATAAAAAAAAAAAACATTATGAATCGACATAGGATAACATTCCGACAATTAATACAACAATATTTTGAATTTCAAATATAATGCCAATTTATTTCTTCGTAAATACATGAATTGTTCTTTAGAAATTTGATGATTGGTTAGATCTGGCAACGCTTTTAGTAATTATGCTCAGTTTGGTTTGGTATTCTGAAAATCATGGTCCAGGTAGGGAATATTTCCGTGCGCTATATCTATTCAATAGCAAAACCGATGCACTTGGAGTACAGAGCGCTGTGACCCACAAAATCTTTATGCTTGGTGGGATTTATGGGCCCGGCGGAATCTTTGGTCATTAGAGGGCGCCGTAGATAACTTATGGCCGCTTTTTCGCTTGGATGACGTGAAGTCATTCATCTATGCCCACAAAAAGGGCAACTTTGGATGCCAACCATTGCCAAGATATGACACCATTGCTTTGAAAAGTAGTCGAAAATGGCACCCTCGGATCATGAAATGAAAGAGCTACATAACTTCGGTGGCCACATAGTCAAAATAATATTCAAACGCCAATGACATACGATTATTGTTCTAATAAGGTAATTAGTTTGAAATTATATTAAAAAAAAACTCGCCTTATATAAAATAAATGTTCGATGTTAGGTGTTCCAAATTGTATACTCCTATGGGATATGTGAGTATTCTTATAAAAAAGTTCTATGAAATACTCGATTTTTGGTTCTCGCGAAAATTCGTAATAGCTTTTAACTTCTCTAACATAAATGTGTCTAGTTCTGTGATCGAATTCACATTTTTTGTCATTCACATCATTCTATTCTGCATTTAAATTCGGTTTGAAAAGTAAATTTGATGCAATTCCGACTCGTTTTGGTGGTGGTGTTTCGAATCTTTTTCTGTTTGGGTGAGCTGAGAAAAGGAAACGTGTTCAAAACAACAAAAAATCATTAGCTGAGATAACGCGTGCGAATATAACTAAAGCGGGACTCCAAGCATGTTGACCCTACACAGAAAATTTACAATATGAATCCTTCTTAATTTCCTTGGTTTTGCTTCGAATTGATAAATGAAGTTTGTTTACAAATAAAATATTTTCGCAAAACAAATTAAAATGTATACAGCACCAATGTATTTTTAAAACGGGTTTTCAAACATTTGCCAATGCTCGAACGAATAATAAATGCCACGAACATGAGAGTATGAGTGAACCATGGCAATATGGAACTTTTCGAAGAGTATTTCGCATGCGTTGAATCGGAATCAAAAACAGTTGGTTTCATGCTGGTTGTTTTCTCTGTGTTTATCTAAGCAGTTTTTAAAGATAAATTTTCCGATTCAGATTTATCAAACTAATTTAATTCAGATTAGATGAATAATATGAATTGTTGAATATAAAACGTTTGGCTGATAAACAACAAATATATTTGGGTTTAATTTAATTGGCAAATTTTTTAATTCCGACTAGTTAAAGGCAAAACTTTTCAAATCGAAAACAGCTTGCCGAAAGCGAAACAAAAAGCACCAGTGTATTTTGATTCCGAAAAATTTGATCGGAATGGAAATGTAGAACAGGCCTGAAGCTAAATTTGGACCAATTTTTATCTACTCCCAATTTGCACTTTATTACACAACTATTCATTCAGTATTCAGCATAAAGTATGCTAATATTTTAAAATTCATTAGAAGTTTGAAACTTTGATTTATGAATACGTTATGTAGCATAAAACATGTTTGCACAAATAATTCATTTAGTATACGATGTTTACTGCTACTTCTTGTACTTAATGTAAATTTGGACACATATGGCCTGTGTCAAACGGCAACAAAGTACATTGAAATTGAAATTTTTGACAGTTATGAGGTGACTATAATTTGCCTAGGGCTAGTGAAAAATTGTATAAGCAATTGAACGTTTTTGATAAGAAGCAGAATAAAGAAGTAGACCGAAATTAGTATGTATTATACAAATGAAAATGAAACAAAACGGCAATAATATGACGTTACAGGTAAACATGAAAAAAACTATATTTTTAATAGGCCTGTTTCTTTGAATCCGATTTGCAACAGAACACTAGGTAGGATAACAAAATGCATGAAAATCAACAACACTAACTCGGAAAAATAAGCGAGTTTAGCGTAGCCAACTCGGTCAAATGATATCCGACCAGAGATGTAGTGTTGGGAAGTGAAAAAACTGCGCTATTAAGAATTAACCCAAAGAAAATGCATGTGGAATTTAGATCTAAGACTTAATTCAATTTTATTTGCATAGTATTTCCGTTCTTAAATAGCTATAAACAAATAGCTTGTTTAATGGAATATTCTAACAGGGTTGCTTTTGCAATTAAAGGAAATTTTATCCGAGCTGGAGCGTTCTTTTGCAACTCGGGTACAATAAAACGGGCCTAATGACAGTTAAAAGTATATTTAATGAATTATGAAAGAATTTCAATTGCTTCTCCTTCTCTGCAATTACATAGCTGTGAAAATTTTTCTGCAGTAAAAAAGTGCCGAGGAAAATTTCCTCACCATAGTGTAAAGATATCTCACCATAGCACTTTGCTATCGTTTGCCACTAGTCCACAAAATTTCTTTCTTTGTACATGTACCACATAATGCATTTAATTACTCGCATTACATGTAACATTTGCATTAGACATAATCCAACTGTCACTCAAGTACAATAAGAGAACGGCTGAGTGCACAAATGCGCCAATAGTTAAAACAACAATACATTATAAACGTTTACTACTAAGCAAAAAATAAAAATTAAATATATGTAATTGTAAAAAATGAGAATCGAAACGACAATGCAAGTGTAAAAAAAACTAGTAGCAGAACAAAGAGGGGTTTTTTTTTTATTTATAAGAAATAATTAAAACGGACGAAGGAAGAACAAATTTACATACTCACCTACCAAAGACAAGTGTGAATGCAAATGACCTGAATGCAAACAGTGGTTTGCAATAGACTGAACTTACACGCGCCCATATAAAAATGACATAGAAATGTAAAAACCAAAAACAAAAACAAACGTATGAGGTAAAAATAAATATCGAACAGGAAAGGAAAAAACAAATGACTTTCCTACATTGCTGATTACGAACTAATAACAATTGCACTTCTATAAAGTACATGGAATTGTGAAAAAAATATCGAAATGCTAATAATGTGCGCAAATGTGCGACAGTAAATTGTTAATAATAATTTATCACCGTTTAGTAGTAACTGAACAAACAAACAAAAAAAAAAGAAAATACAAATAAAATTAAAAATAATTAAGTAAAACTGGTGTGTATAGTACAGTCGAACTCCTCTATAACGAACTCCTCTATAACGAAAACCTCTCTCTAACGAATTTTTTTTTGAAACACTACGATTTTCACAATTTATTCATATATTTAGACCTCTCTATAACGAACTTCTCTATAGCGAATTCCTCTCTGTAACGAATTCTTTCGTTATACATAAATGGAGTTTTCCATAGCAAACAACTCCTCTATAACGAATTTAGCGAAGAGCTAAAAAGTAGTTGTTATAATACACAAAAATATATTAGAGTTCCATCATTCTCCGAAACGCGTGCAGCATTACAAACTCTATTAACATTTGTTGAATCACGGAGCGATGTACCCGACATTATATTTAATAAAATTAATTCCTTAGAAGCATTTATTGATAAGGAAAAGGCTCACACAGATAAACAAACTACAGTCGACAATTTTTTCATACCTGAATAATCCTTATAATCTTTTTGACTTTGTATTAAGGTCTTCTTTTTAAAATGTAAGAAATAAAAACAAATAAAACAAATAAAATGAATCAATGTTTCATTAAATAGGCCTTGAACATAAAGACATGAAATTTCGTATGACCTCTCTATAATGAAGCCCTCTCTATAACGAACTTTTTCACCAGTCCCGACGACTTCGTTATAGAGGAGTTCGACTGTATTTGTAAGTAAAGTCTGTATGTATGTAAACAACTAGGTGAGGTTGCGAATAGACTGAATGCAATTAATGGATATTATTGTTTTCCAATTCCCTTCTTCGTCATCATCGCCATCAACTTCATTTGCATTGCCGACGACGGCACGTTGCTAAGCGTCTGTATTAGCGTCTGAGACATTTTGTAACTGTACTTGTGGTTATGGCTTCTGTCGGTGCTAAGGCATGCCAACTTCGCATAGCCTACGCCTGTGCAAAGAAATGTTCAATTAATTCAATTGTAATAATCTCATTGATTACACTGTGCAATGTGTTCAAAATATTCTACAAAAATAGTGCTGTGTTATGTTACTCCAAATCATATATTTCGCTCAGATTTGCATTTTCTTAATCATTTTTGCACTTTTTTTCTTGGAGGTTTTACCCTTTCGTGTGGTCGTCGTTGTCGTTGGTCAATTCAAGTCACAGATCCTTGAAAGTCATAGCTTTATTTTTGCCGACCTTCGATAGCTATAGATTTAGTATTTTCATCCTGAACCACCCGCAACATGACTGTTGCACTGTGTTTAATTCAGGAACCGTAACGGTTATAATTTTTATAAACGGTTATATTTTTGATCACATTTGATCGACATTTAATGATTTTTTTTCGATCGAATTTTGTAATTTTTATTTTTTTGAACAAACATAATCGATATTTGGAATTAAATTTTCCGACATAATAAACTCAAAAAAAAATTACCAGTAACGATAATAATACCAACTACAAATAATAATAGTAATTTTTTGATCCAAAAAATAAAAATCGCAAAAAATCGATTAAATTTGATCCGAAAAATTTAAGCCCAAGAATATCGATTATTTTTTATCGACCAAATATCTGAAATTATAGAAAAAAATAAGGAAATTACGATCTACTATTGTTGAAAAAATTCACTAAATTTCGATCAACCGTTATAACAGTTACGAAAAAATCAAAATAACAATTATTTTCGGTTTAAATTACACAGTGCTACAAAAAAGAATGAAGTCGAAATACCTGGGAAGTGATGTTATTTTCCTTGTAGGTCTTATCGAGTAGAACGAGAATACAATTTTGGAATTTGTCAAACACCCCCAAAATCTCGACTAAACCTTAAAAAAACGATTTTTCGTGCTTTTGCGCACTTCTTAGCCCATATCTTAGCTAATTAACAACCGATTCTAAGAACGGTTTAAGAAAGAAGAAACTCAGAACCTTTTGAAAGAAGAAATTTACTTGTTTTTGCACGACAAACATAAATTTATGAAATATGAAAACATGGGTGTCAAACGGATATTGCTGAAGAGAATTTTTATAGATAGCTATATTTTAAAGAAGGTTGCCACCTGCCTGAAATCGACTTTAATTAAATTATACACAAGCTATATGAAATAGTAATAGTCATCAGGAGGAAGTTTATAGGTATATTTTGTAGAGAGTTACCACCTATAATAAAAATTTAGAAAAGTCGTGCCTTAGGTCATGTAGGGAATACAATAGCATAAATTTGTACCATTTTTTAGAATTTTTCTGTCTGTTTGAAAGCAGCAAACTCGAAAATTACTGAACAAATTTTCATCGAATTTTAACAAGTGGATAGACAATAACCTAAAACATATTATCACATAGTTGATCAAAATAATAAATAGAAAAAATATAATACAATATAGTGTAAATGATTTCGAATCATTTTCTTTTGATTAATTTTTTCTTTCAACGTCATAAACGTAGCCGTTTTTTTTTTATTTTCAACTTTAAATGAAAATCATCTCAGTTGTATCAGTGATAAAAACGGATAATCCATTTATGCTATTTATGAAGGTTGAATGGTAACGCCAAACATGATTTTGACAAAAAAACTCTATTGAAGCAAAGCGACGCACGCGGGATATAGTAGCTAGTAATAAATTATGAGTGGAAACTATTCGTCTCGGCGAGGACATATGTACCTTTATTTTTGAGAGTGTTGCCACCTGTTAAATGTGAAATGCGAAATGCGTTCTCTGGTTATATATGGAAAGGACAATTTATAAATAAATATAGGGAGGACAATGTGGCGGCTCATATCCTTCATATCCTCAACGCAGCAGTCCTGTCACCCAATACAATTTAAAACTTATTATATTACCAATGCTTTTGTGAATCTTAATAAATTTCTCTTCAAATGCTAGGAAATTTGTTACTTTTATTACAACGTTGTGGATTTTTGCTTATTCTATTTTCTGAATTAAATATTTTTCACTCGACAAGCAAATTAACTGAACTTAAAATTTTGAATAGTTTTCAATAGCATTTTCAATAGCATTTACGAAGTTAGAGGCATATAGTAGTGCTCGTAAAATTGTACGACTATTTCGTTAACCGATTATTCGATTCGAAGCCGTTCGCGTGCTTATAAGTCAGGTAAAGTGTTATATTCGAATTTGCGCTAAGTTTTAACCAATAAATGGCGTTGCAGTAGAGATATGTATAAAAATCGTATTTACAGTCTGAAAGAGCTGGAAAAACAATCAGTAGCCACTCGATAGTATCGATAACTTTCATTTTTACAAACTATCGATGGTTTTATGACCTATCGATGGTCTTGAAATATTTCCTTACTGTTCAATTGGAATTGGCGCTCAACAAATCGGAAGAACTGCGACAAAAGTACAAATATAAGTAAAAATACAATATTTTGCGAAAATTTACTAAATATTGGGATGCTAAAAGCTCCTATTTCGGTCGGTAATATTTTTAAAAGCAAACAAAACGTATTGTATTGTATTGTATATAAAACATAGAAACAATCGTTAACAAAATAACAATATGTTTGCTTACAGCAATTATTGCACTTACATTTTAATTACATTAAAAACAGTAACAACATCAAAACAAATAATAATTTACTAAATGTTGTTGATCAACGATTTTGGCATATTTTTTTAATTTAATTTCTTCAACTAACTTTTAATTACTTTTTATAAAAGAAGCGCGTCGTTTAACGAAAACCTTACTAAACAAAATATCAAACTTCTTAAAAACACTAGCAAAGTGCGGTCAAAATTTTCACTGTTTAGCTTAAGTTTGAACTTTTTTTATAGACGACGATTAACACTTTTTTCATATAATGAAATGCTTATTACAACAAAAAAAAACACAAAATTACCAAAAAGTAATATTTTTTGACAAACATACATTTCAAACTTGCAATTTAATGTACTAGAATGGAGTTATGTACGCAGGCAGGTACTTTAAAATTTTCTATTATTTCTGGGAAAATTGGAAGAAAGGTAATCTGAGTTTCGCAAGAAGTTTAAAATTTGGATAACTAGGTGTTTAACAACGAGACATCGATTTTGTAAAAAAAAAGAATTTAAAATAAATTTGAAAAAAATAAAATAAAATAAATATCCCAAACCGCTCCACAGCTCTACTGTGTGGCATGGTTCATATTTGGAACCCATGTACACTTTCAGAGGAAACATTTCTAGACGCTAGGAAAAAATAACTTATGCAAATGAAAAATTTCCTTAAAATGGATTATCCAGTTTGTGGAAAACACATTTCCTTAATTTGCGGCACTATTTTCTTTGTTTTTTTTTTTAAAACACTAACTTGTTCTGGTTTAAAAATACTGGCATAATTCAAAAATTTTTAAGGAATTTGTTACTAATATTAAGTAAATTTACTTCCTCAAATTAATTACGCTATATTTTCCGCATTAACCAGAATTAAGGAAAAAAATTAATACTGCGGTAGTTTTTCCTATTATTATGTAAAAGCCAGTAACTCTAAAATGTAAAAATTGATTTCATGTTTTAAGAGAAAAAAATTGATTTTTTGTTTTAAGGAAATAATTTTTTTCTGATCGCCTGGACGGAATTATTTTTAACAAAATGCTATCGGGCAAATGGCGCTGTAATAGAGGTATGCTTAGAAATCGTATTTATTTGCCAATTGGGTCCATATATAAAGTATATATGTATAGCTTTTCTGCTTTAAAATTGTCGAAAGGTTTAGAGAAAATATGCTATATATAATTCAAAGAACTCAATAGTCTAAAAATACAAATTATGGCTCACTAGAATACAGTACGAAGATGTTTCGAAAGTTCTTGCTCTGAGTTATCCGGAATAGTAAAGAAATATTAATTGTAATATAGTATGACCTAATAGATTAATGAAAACCAATCTTTAAAGAATATTTTGCGAATAGTGCCTTCTTCCTTATTGCTTGAGGTTTGTTATGCATTCTGAGCATAAATTTGAGTTAGAGACGTTTAAAATAAAGTTTCCTAAAAATTTTAAACCAGTATATGTATGCATCGAATTAAAGATGCAGAATAAAAGAAAACGCTGAGACTCTTCCCAAATTCAAAATTGTAGTTAGTTTCAAATTTCCCAAACCGAGTGTGTCATGACATTCTCATCTAATTATTTTCAAATCATTTCATGATAAATTCGCCACGCGACTATGATTACGTTCAATGAACGCATGTATGAGTGTGTGTGTGAGTGTGTGTGCATGGGAGTGCGAAATATGATATATACATACTCCGTTGAAAAAAAAGAAGTCAGTTATATGAAAAACCATATTTAAAATCTAGTTTTTTTGTAAACTGCATGCAAATCTAGCGTGAGAAAGTTTCGTTTTTTTTTTTATATTCTCATTTGCCATGTTAAATAAATCAGTTTGCTGTAGGAAATGGCAATTAGTAGTTGCCATTGAAAAAAAGTGGTTTTAAAATACTTTACAATTAATCTTATTTCTCATAATTCAATGATAGGGTACCGCTGCAAATGAAAACGTGTTTGTTTTATTTGAATGATAAATGAAAATCTATTTCTCTATTCGCTGCTCAAAATTATTTATCACTAATGAAAGATTACTAAAATGACGAATGAAAATTTATTCGCCAATCAAAAGTACTTGAACAACGAATAAAAATATATTGTAATTTTTCCGCCATTCAATTACTTATCCAGTTTTCCCTGTTACGAAATATAGAAGTATTTATAAATATATTTGCAGCTATAAATAATAGTTAAATGAAACCATTTGCTCTGTTGCGAAAATTAAAGTCCGCTTTACAGCAACAAGCAATCAATAGTTAGAGCGTAAATTTTGAAGTCAGTTAGCCAGCCAGTCAGCCAGCCAGCCAGTCAGCCAGCCAACAAGCTTCAAAGCAACGTGAAAAGCACAACTAAAAATTCCATCACTTGTTGAATGCAATTTCCATTTTATAGACGTTCACTCCATTTGTCTAAATTAGCCGCTGCAAGTAAATTGTTTGTTCGAGTCGTGTTTTGATTGGCTCGTAAAAGGTTAATAAAACGTCAACGTAAAATCAGTGAATACGAAATCGATTGATATTTCAGTTTTTGTTTGTTTAGAAAATCGGCGGTTTAATCTGCAAACCTGAAAAGCTATTACCGAGTGTAGGGTGACAATTCGAATGTAAAAATAACATTCATGCATTCTTTCAGAGTTAACGTAAAAATTACAGGAAAAAAATTAAATTTTTATTTCTAAAAAAAACCACTATATTGCAGATATGAGGTTAACGCAGAAACGATACGATATGTTTCTGAATACTCAGTCAATTATGTAATGACTGAAAATGAATTTGAAAGCAAAAATTTTTAATTTTTTTTTTGATGTATGGTAGGTAAAAAATTACCGAGTTTAATTCAACGGAATGCACCAAAAAATATTTATATATGGAAATTTACTGAAATAGACAGCCTATCCTTTTTTGAAGTCGGTTAAAAATTATTATTTATTGGTATTTCATAAAGTAAAATAACTATTTTCTCTTTTATTTCTAGAAAAGAAATTTTGGAGAAATTCTACAAAGAAATAAAAATTTAAAAAAGGTGCTCACTTCAAATGGTAAGTGTTTTTTTGAAATATAATAATAATATAATCCTTTCCTATTTCTCCATATTTTTGGTTTGTTATCTTTGCCGTTATCAATTTTGGTTATCGTTATCAGTAGTGAAGTTTTTATTATTTGTTGTTGTTTATGTATTGCGATATCAGAAACTGAACAAAGTACAGAGATCTGTCTCCATGTTAATCATAGGAGCCCTGCCGTCCACCCCAAGAAATGCCCTAGAAATTCAGCTATTCTTCTTCCTACCGATATTTACGGTAGCTATCTCGCCAAATGCAACACAATAAGACTGAATACATTTACCACATGGAGATCCCTTAGGTTCGGTCACTCGAAACTCCGCTACAGCAATTTTACGGGAATTGGACTACACCAGTCCTGTGTTCTGCTTTGGAAATATATTTTCAACAAAACTTCCATTCTAAAGGGAATGGGTAGATCAAAGCTGGTAGCGGAATCCAACCCCAAATATCTCTCAATAAGCCTAAGCCAGCGGCTTCCTGACAACTGTTTCATTTTCCAGACCGAACTAATAGCTATATGGGAGGTCGGTTCAGGTTCAGGCCAGATTAATAGAGCCCAGTATCTAAACAGTCTATTACAGTTTATTCTGACAGCCTAGCACCGATCAGGTCTCCACAGTGTGGCAGCACCTCCTCGAAGGTAGCGGCCTAATGTTGCGGAAGACTCTAAGCAAGTTAGTTGCAAAACTTGCATTTAACGTTGTTTGGGTACCATGGATACTAGGTCACGGCCACTGCGCGTCAGATGAGCTCGCAAGGGAAGGGATCAACGTGCTCACAATTAACATTGCGCGTAATGCTAGTGTCCCCCTTATCTTCTTGTAAGCACCGACTAAACCCATCTTTCATTGAATTGACCAACTAAACCGATCTGGCCAAGTATTAATGAAAAAAGATCAAAAACTCTTATACAACCTGATCGCCCCATCATCAGTGCAGTGGTCGGCATTATCACGATTTTTGTCGTAGCTGCAGGGACCTCTGCCACTGCTCCAGCTTGGAAAATATACGATATAACGGTTTCTCCAAACACTTCGTTCAGTATCCGGCTGATCTCGATTTTGTAGATGTCCGTAACCTGCAACGCTTCGTCAAGGCAACACGATGGTTCTACTATACGGGGAGCTGAGAGAATGCAGCAAGAGTTGCATCACAATAGGCCTAATTGGTCTAAGTGCGCAACCGTCGTACGATAACCATAACCATCTCGATATCATTATCGATGCCATTATCGATCAATAGTATCGATATTGTTGTGGTTTTGCTACGTTTACTGCTAACGATATCTTACTCGATTTCAATATCATTGGCGATACCTTTATTACTGCCGTCATCGAATTCTTAACAATTATCTCTATCGGTCGTATTATCATTGGTGATATCTATATCGAACCCATTATAATTGTCGGCTCAATTATTTTTATCAATACCCAATATCAATCAAAAACGCATGGCATTTTAAAAGTGATTGGTTATGTGATCGAAGCCTATAGTTGATAAAACGAAAGACAACTTCAAGTTCCTCCCCAGTAACCTGCTAGGATGTATGCACCACAAAGCAAACAACAAACATAATTTTCTATGCTCACAAACATTTCGTCATTACACAAGTCTACAGGCAAAAAAATCCGGCTATACCAGTTTGGACAATTAAAAAAAAATTGTTTTTCATCTACATTAAAATAAATAGTGGAAAAAGAATTCTTAATGACTTACTTTTGGTAACTTTTCAAAAAACCATTTTATTGTAAAATTAACTTCTTCATCACTCAATTAATAACCACTAAATCAATAGCCAGTCGAGAAATATTATTCAAAATGATACTCGATGAACCCAAATTTGATATTATAAGTACTTAAAATTTGCTTTAAATGGAAGAATGACTTACAAATATAAAGACTCAAAGGTAAAAAAATGCGCTGGGCAATCATTTGTTCGCATACAGGGAGGTTATGGCTAATTTTGGGCGATCCCCCTGGTGGTACTTTTTTCAGTAGGAAGTTTTTGACAGATCACGCGAGCATCCATGCCAAACTGAAATGGTATTTGTTTTAGTATTGTTGCCATTTCATTATGGAAAGACTTAGACTTTGACTCATTGCAGAATCAGTAAACTTAATTATTTTAAATTGGCAACTGACGTTCTTGCCTGAAAGCATACTTATATTATTTATTATTTCCATAAATAAAAGCATTAATTTTCATGAATAACAAAAATTGATTGTACAACACTGCGTGCATTCCTGGAAAACCGCTAAACAAATTCACAATATTTTCCGCCTCATAGACGAAATTCATTCGCCATTATGTGCGTCATTAAAATTACCATCAGGGCTATAAAATTATAAAGTGTGTGGCATAATATTGACCTCCATTGCCGCGCCCTGTTGCCATTGTCAGCCATGAACAAATACACAGACACATTTCACAACAACAACAACGAAAGCGCGTAAAATTAAAGGAAAATATTTGCCACACGCCTGCAAATTTTATCGTCGCATGTGCAACTTCACCAACCAAGTTTCACACATACAACAAATGTATACAATTTCTGTAAGTGCAGTGGAAAATGAATGCCCAGCCAGCCACTCTCTCTCTCTTGGCATCATAATGGCGTGTTGGGAATACATTTTGTTATTGTCATGATGCGTTAAACGTTGCGTTTATGAAATTTCTGCAAATAATCGGATGTTAATGACAATAAAAGATGAACAGCAATAACAGCAGCAGTAGCAGTGGTATGGTAGTGGCAAAAATATTGCAAGCAACGCACAGACGCTTAATAAAATAGCAACAATAATTGTGTGCTATAAAATTGTGATGCATGCGATTTTTATATGCTGCAAACCAAAAACAGCAACAGCAATACTCGTAACAGATGCCTATCTTTAACTCTTGAGTGGCAATTGAATGTGCAGTTGGCCAAAGGGCAATCTTCAATTATGAGGAGAAAGTGACTGTGAAGTAAAAATGGAGTTAAAGAGGAGGAATTGCGCGGAAAATATAAAATTGAACGTTGTCATCAATTATTCAATTATAAAATACATATATAAACTTTTAAGGAACGGTTAAATTTTCATTAGGATTTTTTTAATAATATTCGCGTTGTTTTTCATGATCATTTTGTTTTTGTTAATTGTTTATAAATCTTTATAACAAAAATCATATAAATCAGAATTTTAAAAATTTGTAAAAAATGCAACAAATACTCATGAAAATTTCAAACTTTTTAATTAAAATTGTTCGAAAATTATGTAAGTGCCCGAGACAGAAGTGAAACTTATTTGAGGTAGTAGAAATTAATAAAAGTAGTCGTAGTAAATAGTAGGTGCATTAATAAAAATAGTGGCAGAAATTATGAGTACAATTAGTAAATGTAGTATTAGTAATTAGTAGTAGCATTAGTAAAAATTGTGGTGGTAAAAATAGTAGTGAAAATAGTGATAGAGATTAGTAAAAATAGTGGTGAAAAGTAGTGAAAAGAGTGGTAAAAATTAGTAAACAATAGTGATAGAAATAAGACAAAGCAGTGGAATAAATAAGTAAAAATAGTGGTAAAAATTAGTAGTAGAATTAAGAAAATAATTAAAAATAGTAGTAGAAATTAGTAGCAGCAGTAATAAAAATAGTAGTAGAAATTAGTAGTAGAATTAAAAAAATATGTAAAAATAGTAGTAGAAATTAGTAGTAACATAAGCAAAAAATAGTGGTAGAAATCAGTAAAAATAGTGGTAGAAATTAGTAGTAGCACTAATAAAAAAAGTGGTAGAAATTAGTAAAGCGATTCTGAGACGACTTTCGTTATACGATATTATGACTTCTTTATAAAAAAATAAAGAAGTAAAAATAGTGTTAGAAATTAGTAGTATCACTAATAAAAAAGTGGTAGAAATAAGCAAAAATAGTGGTAGAAATTAGTAGTAGCACTAATATAAATAGTGGTAGAAATTAGTAGTAGAATTAAAAAAATATGTAAAAATAATAGTAGAAATTAGTATTAACATTAGCAAAAATAGTGGTAGAAATCAGTAAAAATAGTGTTAGAAATTAGTAGTAGCACTAATAAATAAAGTGGTAGAAATTCGTAAAGCGATTCTGACACGACTTTCGTTATGGATATTCTGACTTCTTTGTACTCCACTTTTGTTATACGATATTCTGACGCGACTTTCGTTATGCGATGTTAAAAATCACTGGCGCTAAAGAAGGTTTACTTCAAAAATCCGGCTGATTATTAAGGATTTCTTGAAATGTGGGTCTTAAGCATTTTTTTCATATAACGGATGGATTTTATATAAATCCCCGTAGTTTTTTAATATTTTTATTTTTGTGTTGACGGTCATTCAATTAAATGAATAAAAAGTTTCCAAAACTAAAATTTAAAAAAAAAATTTCGAATATGTACAAAAAATTAACGGAATATCTAAGAAGGCGCCACGTCGGACACCATTTGGCTTTTGCATCTCCGATTTTTTCACAATCTTTTTAGTTTATGTAACACTTGAGAGATTCTATGCGAACTCACAAACCACCTCACTGAAACTTTTCACTAAAGTTGAATTTGGTCACATTGCTAAATGTTTAGGTTTAGTGGAAAGCGTAAAGGCCAAAGATTAGCTGACAAATTTGTGGAACAGAAGAGAAAAGGTGTATTTGGTATATATATGTATAAATATTGTCTGTTTTTATTTGAATTGCGTCATTACTTAAACCTATTTTCATTAACTATTTTATATAAAACAATTACATTAATTCTGTAATTCGATGCCCCATCAACATCATTAAGGCCGATTCTTCATTATATAGCATTGGAGCACAAAGCTTCGGATGGGGTGTGGAAGCTCGTTCTAAATCCACTTCCCAAGCCGTATGGCACATATCAGATTGAGAATATGGAGCTTCATCGTTGTACATTTTCAACTGCCTCATAAATCCACTTCGTAGTCTCCAAGGTTGAGTAAAACTACACTCCGAGCTATTCGTTGAACTAAAGCTGTCGTCGTCTAAGCAAAAAGGTGTTGATGCTCGTTCTAAATCAGCTTCCCAATCGGTATAGAACATATCAGAGTGCGTATAATCCGATGTTTCTGACAATTGATCATCACAACAATAAGTGCAGGATGTGTTTGTAGCTTCACCGTCATACATTCTCAACTTCCTTATAAACTCGCTACGTAGTCTCCAAGGCTGCCTGAAACTACGCTCCGAGCTATTCGTTGAATTGAAACTGTCATCTTCGAAGCCATCTGGAACCCACTTGCAGTCGGACGTTCCGTCGTACATTTTCAACTGCTTCATAAATTCGCTACGTAGTCTCCACGGTGGGGTGAAACTGCAATCCGAGCTATTCGTTGAATTAAAACTGTCATCCTCTACGTCAACTGGGCGTCGATAGCAGTCGGTCAGAATTAGTTTCTGATACTTATAGAAATCCATTTTATTATTTTTTCACTTTGTAAAATAGTTGCTAAAATGTGCCGCAATGAATCTGCGTATAGTTTTTTTTACTACTTTCTTCGTAGAGAATCTTTCGTAGACTGTGCTAAAGATAAATTTTGTATGTCCTTTTATACCTTATGTGGTCAGTGGCAAAACTCAGGTAGGCAGGTAGTTTGTGCTTTTTCCCAGAATATCCTTTATTTGTTTTGCATATTTTGCGCAGACCTTATGCAGGTATATCAAACGAGTGCATACAAGGCGTATAAAAAGGGCTATTTTTTTATGTGTACTAAATAGATATTAATGTGTTTCTATAACAAAGTACACCGCAAACTATGTAGACAATTGAAATTTTCGTACGAAAAAGAAGCCTACATTTGGGGTAATAGCAAAGTTTTATTCTGAATCGATATATATACTTTTCTTGTAAAATTTTGAGCACAATTTTGATTCGCCGAAGACATAATATAATCAATGTGTCGCGTTAGGGGTTGACAGTTGATCATTTTATGAGTTTGTAGCATCTCATACGACAAACTACACACTTTAATAAAAAACATCGCTTTATTACTTTTTTCAAATATACTGCTCTAAAATCTACACATTTTTGCATTTGAAGAATTCAGTTGTGGATACATTTATTCGATCCTGAAGTAGGTGCCCCAGAGGTATAGTTTCTGAATTACTCAGCGGTCTCTTCAGAGTTAAAAAAAAAACCCACACCACGCACGCCACGCGGAAAAAGTCATTAGCAGATAAATCAAGAAAGTAAGGACACTTTAGTGAATATGTAGACTTGTTTCTTTTTAGTAGTGACTTGTTTAGTTTTACGGTCACAGAAAGCGATCAGTTTTTTTCAACTGCTCCGTTAAAGAACCTCTTTTGTTGTAGTTGGTTCATTTTTTAACACTCAGACAATGCATTGCAATGGGTTGTTGTTTTGGTTTGGGCTCATATACTATGTACATAGATCCAAGTTGCATCAACTGTTCCGATATTTTAAATGTTTTCAGAAGTATCCCGATTACATTTTTTCAACCTTTTTTTGCATCATCCGACTCGTGCCTTGTTTGAGCTCTGTTCAAATTATGTGGAAGCCAAATACTTTCTTCACGTCTCAATTCTCATGTAAAATTGTTTGTATTTGACTTTACAGGGATCTCTTTATCTCAGAACAGCATCGATATCTGAGCAACATTAGCAGTAGATGGGCAACCTTTGCGGAGTTCATTACTGAAAATGTTTCGTCCACGTTTAGATTCTGCAAATCCTGCATAAACAGTAGATGCTGTTGGTGCTTCATTACCAAAAACCGATTGAAGCCTTTCAAGTTTTGTATTGGAGTAAGGTCGCACTAAATATGCATAAAAAATCTTCGAAAGTGTTATATTAAATCGATTTGAAATAACACTTTCCTATTATCGCAAATGTAGGCTTCTTTTTCGTACGAAAATTTCAATTGCCTACCTGTTTTGCGGTGTACTTTGTTATAGAAACACATTAATATCTATTTAGTACACATAAAAAAATAACCCTTTTTATACGCATTGTATATACTTATTTCGTATACCTGGAAAATATGCAAAACAAATAAAGGATATTCTGGGAAAAAGCACAAATTACCTGGCTACCTGAGTTTTGCCACTGACCACATAAGGTATAAAAGGACATACAAAATTTATCTTTAGCACAGTCTACGAAAGATTCTCTACGAAGAAAGTAGTAAAAAAAACTATACGCAGATTCATTGTGGCACATTTTAGCAACTATTTTACAAAGTGAAAAAATAATAAATTGGATTTCTATAAGTATCAGAAACAAATTCTGACCGACTGCTATCGGCGTCCAGTTGACGTAGAGGATGACAGTTTTAATTCAACGAATAGCTCGGATTGCAGTTTCACCCCACCGTGGAGACTACGTAGCGAATTTATGAAGCAGTTGAAAATGTACGACGGAACGTCCGACTGCAAGTGGGTTCCAGATGGCTTAGAAGATTACAGTTTCAATTCAGAGAAGAGCTCGGAGCGCAGTTTTGTCCCACCGTGGAGACTACGTAGCGAATTTATGAAGCAGTTGAAAATGTACGACGGAACGTCCGACTGCAAGTGGGTTCCGGATGGCTTAGAAGATGACAGTTTTAATTCAGAGAAGAGCTCGGAGCGCAGTTTTGTCCCACCGTGGAGACTACGTAGCGAATTTTTGAAGCAGTTGAGAATGTACGACCATGAAGCACCAACGACATCCTTGCAATTGTCAGAAACATCAGACTATTCGCAAAGTGATATGTTTTATACGGATTTCGAAGCGGATTTGGAACGAGCCTCCACACCTTTTGATTTACACGATGACAGTTTTAGTTCAACGAATAGCTCGGATTGCAGTGTTACTCCACCGTGGAGACTACGTAGCGAATTTATGAAGCAGTTGAAAATGTACGACGGAACGTCCGACTGTAAGTGGGTTCCGGATGGCTTAGAAGATGACAGTTTCAATTCAACGAATAGCTCGGAGCGTAGTTTCAGGCAGCCTTGGAGACTACGTAGCGAGTTTATAAGGAAGTTGAGAATGTATGACGGTGAAGCTACAAACACATCCTGCACTTATTGTTGTGATGATCAATTGTCAGAAACATCGGATTATACGCACTCTGATATGTTCTATACCGATTGGGAAGCTGATTTAAAACGAGCATCCACACCTTTTTGCTTAGACGACGACAGCTTTAGTTCAACGAATAGCTCGGAGTGTAGTTTTACTCAACCTTGGAGACTACGAAGTGGATTTATGAGGCAGTTGAAAATGTACAACGATGAAGCTCCATATTCTCAATCTGATATGAGCTATACGGCTTGGGAAGCGGATTTAGAACGAGCTTCCACACCACATCCTAAGCTTTGGACTCAAACGCTGTATAATGAAGAAGTGGCCTTAATGATGTTGATGGGGCATCGAATTACAGAATTAATGTAATTGTTTTATATAAAATAGTTAATGAAAATAGGTTTAAGTAATGACGCAATTCAAATAAAAACAGACAATAATTATATATACCAAATACACCCTTTCTCTTCTGTTCCACAAATATAGGGAAAAGAAACGTAATTTTAAAAGCGTTTTATCAACTAATCTTTGGCCTTAACGCTTTCCGTGAAACCGAAACATTTAGCAATGTGACCAAATTCAACTTTAGTGAAAAGTTATAGTGAGGCGGTTTGTTGAGCTCGCATAGATTTTAGTATCACCAATGAAATTACCAATTTGCGAAAAGCTCAGTGCCATTCAAAAGCGTCGTCGAGTAGAGTAGCTCTCGTACAAGATCTATTTTTAGAGAAATTAAATAAAACAAATACATTGTCAAGACACGGCAGCCGGAGCGCCTGGAAGCAGGGGTGTGGTTTTTGATGTCTTATTTTAAATTGCTTAATCGTCGTTGGGTGGTTGTTGTCGTTCATAGCTTGCTCTGGGGTTCCGGAAGGTAACATTCTGAGCCCACTAATTTTTGTCCGGTTTATCAATGATATTCTTGATATTCTTGCATCTCGTCAGCAAGATTTCTGCTTTATGCGGATGATCTTAAGATCTATTCTTTGATCAGTGGCTCTCTTGATTCGGAGTTGATGCAAATTGATTTAGATAATATAAGAGCAATCGGTGTGCAATCGCTTATCGCTGAACGCAAAAAAAAATATTTCCAAATTATCTTTTCTAAGTGTTTCACTATTATTTACACCTCTTATCAGATTTCTAACTCGACCCTGTCGCGGGTTATATTTGACTCTAAGCTTACTTTTGCCAGTCATAGTAAGTTTTGAGCTTATATTTAAAAATACTATTCACTGGAAACTTAGAATTTTCCCCGATATTTTTAAATTTTTTTGGTGGAGTCGTTTTCAAGATATCGATTTCTGAAAAAGAAACGTTCGTGTTTTTTCAAATGCTTAGGACAACTTTGCTCGAAAAATTGTCCGATTGGTACAATTTTGGTTTCAAATTCGAGTTTTTCAAAACACTTTTGGAATATTAAATTGAAAAAATTTTAAAGTCGTAATTGAATAAAATTTTAAATTTTTTATACAAAATGTTATTTTCCAAAAAAAAAACGTACTGATATATTTTTGTGAAATTTTTTTTTTAATACAACCATTTATTTATCATTTATTTATTTTCGAATTTTTTAAATTATATCGATTGATACTAAACATAAAAAACTATGAAAAAAAATGAGAGATGCAAAAGTCAAATGAAATTTCAAAAAATATTTAGACCTTTTTGCAATATTAAAGACGCAATTCCATCCAATGCACGCAATGTTTCACATCAAAGCTCCATTTACACTGATTTATCTGAGAATTTCATGTATTGTATATGTATATTTTTTGTTTAAATCTTTTACTCTCTCTACTCCAACCAAACAATTCAACGGCCATTAAACGACCTCAATCAATCAAGAATGAAGTCGAGCGTAACGTGAAATTCATGATTACTTATGAAATCATCATCACCATATTTGCAATATTAATTGTTATTATTGCCCGCATGTCGACTCAACAAATGCCTATACATACAAACATTTTCACTTGTTTAAGTATTCATATAAATAGTTTTTGTTTTTTGTTTTTTGTTATTATTTTTATTTTCATTTATACAACATTACGGCGCTTGATTGCCAAATGCTTTTTATTGCCATAAAATTAATTGATTTAACAATTTGCATTGCTGCCAGCACGTTTGCTGTTGCTGTTGCTGTTGCTGTTGCTTTTGTTTTAATTGAGTTCATGAATTTTGCGCTGCTGCATGCAACCGTGATTAATAATGTCGTCGTTGTTGTTATTGTTGTTGCTGCCGCCGCGTGTCCGGCGTTATGCTTGATTGTATTTTATATCGAAGTCATTTTATTTGCATTTCATTTAATCGGGCGGTTATGCGCCAAGTGCATTGAATCACCCCTTTTATTTAGCTACTTTCATATTTCTATATATATATATATATATACATTATATATGTTTGTATATGTATGTGTGCATGCATTTTTAGCACTTATCGACATTTTTATATCCAAACGGTTGTACATACGTAGATATGTGAAGTGCATTTGTGCACAGAGCAGTGTTGCCATTTTGATACAAATATCTTCAATTGGTAAAATTTCTGCATTCAATTTCCAGGGGACTCTTCCAGTACGTTCAAATTTACTATCTACATATATATAAAATTTTAACCGTTTTTCCGCGTATGTTTTGTTACCGATAATTTCCAAAAGTAGCCGATAGAACTCAAACTCGCATGCCAAGTTTATCTTCAAGCCAAGAAAGTCGCAAGATATCTCGACAGATAGCGCTGTGGTCGGATATAGCAGAAAATTGTATTTATAATTCGCTTTGGCTCAAAATGGAAACATATTTATATTACAACATCAAACAATAAAAAAACGTTACATATAATATGTTCACGTTCTTCTCGAGCTAATCGCCAACTTGAACTCGGTTAAAAAATTCAGTTTGCATCTCTGACGAATTACATATTAGCGGCTTTCAAGAAAAATACTAAATACGGTTTATTCAAAATACCATATATCACACCTAAAATTATGTAGAATATTTTTTTTTTTAACATATGTATTTAATATTTATTTTATGTGTATTCCGCAAGATTTTTGAAACGAAAAAGTGTACTAAATTTTGCACTACTCATACTGTCTTTTTCCCCCTTCTTTTAGTTAGTATTTATTTTATAAAGGGTGTTTTTTGAGACTGATAGAACTCTAAATTGAAATAAAACATATAAAAAAAATTAAGTATGATGGCAAATTTTTTTTATTTCAAAGATATTTTCATGACATTTAATATTTAAAAACGATTTCCGGCATATGTCCGCCACGACTAGCTTTGGTGAATCGGATGCGATCAGTCCAATTTTTTTTGCGCAAGATTTTCCATGTTGTGGATGAACACAGGCCAACTTGTTGAGCACGGCGGCGAATAGACAAATTCGGATCTTCTCCAACTCTATTACTTACAGCACCAATATTTTCTTCCGTACGTTCAGTTCTTTGTCTTGTTGTTGGTTTTTCATCGAGTAGAGTAAATGTTGTTCGAAATTTATCAACAGTTCGACGAATAAGCTGCTTTGATGCTGGATTATGTGGACCATAAAATTCAAAGTTTGGCGAACAGAACACTGATTTTTAAAGTAAATTTCTACAATTTGTAAACGTTGTTGCGGCGTCATTCGTTCCATGATGATTTGTCAATGCTTACTGAGCAGAAATGTCAAAACGAAATGTCATTTACCAGCTGTCAAATGACAGCTATCTCTATCGGAAGTTCTATCAGTCAAAAAAAAAACACCCGTTATTAATGTAAAGGTTGCATAAAAAACAGTGAACTATCTAAGTTGGTCCAAAATTTTTAATTAATAATTCGAAACGAAAAAGTGTACTAAATGCTACTACTATTTCCCCAAACGGCCGCCTTTTTCCCCTTTCACTCGCTCTACCCCAGTTAAGATAGCATCGAAATGAAATGAGTTATAACTATCTATGCCACCTTTATTTATTGTATCATGATATTACATGAAGGGGAATAGTTTGTACCCAAATTAACTCGATAGGTGGCGTTGGGCTCGATATAATCTCTAAAAATCGTATTTATGATTCGAATTGGCTTAAATTCAAAACGAAAGGAAATTGTTGATTTCTCAATTGCCTCTATAGATGGCGCTGAGGTCGAGATATCTCTGAAGATGGTGCGATTTAACTGAAACTTAAAAACATATAAGTTACATGAAGGGAAATATTTTGTCTAAAAATTGAGCGGTGGCGCTGATGTTGAAATTTTTCTATTAGTCTTGAATAAACTCAAAATATCCACATGCATAAAAATAAATACTTTGGCGAACGAACGCATTCGAGTATAAGCGAGTGGCTGCTTAGCTCTGCAGCTGTTGAGTGCGTACGCTACAAGAGATTTAGGTAGTTGCTTTCTATTCAAAACTCACCACACACCGACAACAACTAATGAGGTAGCGGCTAAGATTTCCATGATACGCCATGAGCAGTTATGTGATTGAATTTTTTCCTTGAAAGCATACGACTATTCATTGAAAGACTTACGAAATAAATAGGTTCCATTTGGCGGAGCACTAGTACTACTATTCTCTGTCTTCTGGCAAACGATTCCACCTATAACTCGCTCAATCCACATTTTTTATATAGCACTAAACGCAATCGGAAGTGAAATAGAGATATACAAACCCATCGACTATGCAATAGATCAAAGTTAAGTAGTTAGTGAATTTTCCAACGGAATTTCTCAATTACCAAAATGCCGCCGGATTACCGTAGCATATTCTTAATTTTAAATTCCTAGTGCCAATTGTATTGCTCTGAAACATGGAATGTCACATGATTGGCACAAAAAAGAAATTTATGAACAATTTAATTGATACCTCATCATTCAATGCGACGGAGATGGCGTTTGAATTCGAAGGACTCTAATTTCCAAAATCTTTGCAAGTTTGTCGGTTGAATTTAGAATATTATTATATTTAAAAAGTAAAGACGAAATTTCAATGGGATTTTTTTATATCGAAAAAACCGAACAACCTTGTGTCCGCACATAAAAGTTTCCATATATGGGAGAAAAACAACTTTTCGTTGAATATTGACAATTTTTAATGGTTCAATTTTTGGATTTTTTTTTTTAAATTTTTGGGGGCCTACAAAAATAGTAAATATAAAGAATTGCTTAAACATACAATCGGTATTAACCTTTCAAATGCCCTGCTGAGAAAAAAAATTTTCTAATTAAAAAAAATTGATTTTTAAGGATTCTATACCATTTCTATGAAATGTACATTTCGGGGTTGAAAAAATCTAGTTATTGAGACCGGGGTTTGGATCAGAGACCTTGACTGTTTTAACTTACGTATATAAGAAAAATCATGATTTAATCGTATTTTTTGCCAATTTCATTTTTTCAATCAAAATAATTAAAATTTTTCCTGTAATATTTGATCGATTTTTTATGATTTTAATTTTTTCGATTAAATATTACCTTTATTCGTGGAACTCAAATTTTTTGATCATAATAAACGGAAACAAATTTGCCAGCGATGACAATAATATTAACAACAACAGTAACACGATTTATATTTTTTGATCGAAAAAAGAAAAATCACCAAATATCGATCAAATATGTTCGGAAAAACTTAAATCCAAGAAAAACGATTATTTTTGATCAACAAGGTAAAGAAAACCAAATTTCGATTAAATGTGAACTTAATCGATTAAATAAAAATAACAATATAATCGGAAAATTTTAAATCGAAGAATAACGATAATCTTTGACCGAAGAAAAGATATCACAAAATATCGATCAAATTGCATCGAAAAAATTAAAATTAAAAAAAAAACAACGATCAAACAATGACCTAAAACAAAAAAAGTTGCTAAATAAAAATAAGACAAGAGTTGTATATATTATACGAGTTTTATTTTGAACGAATTCTTCGCAATGATTTTTGTATTCGAAAAAATCAAAATAGCGATTCCTAACGGTTCCTGGTTGGGATGCATCCTTCCAGTTTTTGCACATACTTTAGGAGTTGACACAACGGCAACACTGGCACAGAGTGCAGTTGACTGCGCTCAGCGAGTGCCACCTCCACCCCTTTCAACGCTACTGTGGTGCATCGATTGCAATCGTTGTTGGCTAATTGCTTTGGTATTTGTGGTGACCCATTTTTCATATGTGTGGAACTCAATTTCGTTGTAAAATTCATTATGGCAAATTGATGATGGCAAACATTTTTGCGAGCACTCACACCCTTACCCAGAAACATACATATGTGTGTAAAACAATTGATGTGTGCGAGTATATGTACATATTTAGTTTGTTGATTTTAATTTTTAATTGTAGGACGTTGCATTTTTATGAGGCCATTAAAAAGCGCTTAAGTGAAATTGAATTGAATTGAATGGGTGCGGTGTGCATTGTTGCTGTTGTTGTGCAGTTTTATACAATTTATTTTATTTATTTACAATACAGTTTTGAAGTGACTTTCATCATTTTGGTTGAATGAGCGCAATTAAAAGTGCCACTTTGATTAATTACATCGAATCACTGATTACCGTTTGATGCTTCAAATATTTATCTACATACATATGTATGTGTGTGTAAGTGGATATGTACATTTATTGTGCGTTTATGTTATTGCATTTTCAATTGCAGGTAAAAATGATCATTTTCGCAAAAATGCACAATTTAATTACTTTTGAATGATTATTGACAGTAATCAACACACACACACATCTATATATGTATGTGTGTATGTGTATGTGCTATGGCTATGTATTTGTTATCTCCTTCGTTTATTTACAGCGAAATGGTTACGTTTTAATTAGCGCATAAATTCCAAATGATATTAATTGTAATTAAAATTCAACAATCCTTAGTGTGATATAATTCAAGTTTGATTTGATGAGTATTTGCTTAAAAAGATGATTTACACTATTCCGAAAGGAGAGGATGCACTGTAAATCAGCTGTGTGCAATTTTGGTGGGAATTTTTTTTTACAAATTTAATTTAAAAAGAAGGATGTGAATTTCATGACAGTACTACAGTTTTAAAATTTTGGTAGGGATTTGAACCCCAAAAACAATTTCGCTTTGGTTGCGCCAATGAGTTTGATGATAAATTCTAATTATAGCTCGTAGAATACTTAAATAAACTTAAATTAAATTATTTAGAGATTCTCGATGCATAGGTTGGGTTAAACGGGTTGCTCTCGTAGAGAGTTCACTCGGTGGCCACAGAGTCCATTGTGAGGCCCAGAAAGGGATTATCCCCCTAGCCTAACTTAAACCATCCCGATCTTTTGGCAAATCCCAACAGCCCCCATAGTGTAGTACAGCCACACCTAAGTCGTCCAGGTCTCGAAAGAAATAATTCCGCAGAAATCTGAAGCGCATTTCTCGTAGTGCAGGCCACTCGCATAGGCAGGGTTTAATTTACTATACCTCTTCTTCATACCTGCAGCTCCTAGAGAAGTCGTGATACGGGACTCCAATCCTCGCGGCCATGTGACCGATGACCGATAGGCAGGTGCCTCTTCATTATTCCTGCTTGGTTTAAAAAATCTCAACAGACTCCATGTTCTACACTCATTGAGTGATGGCATGAACGCTCTTGTGTCTAGATTGGTTTGCCCGCTGTTGTTAGCCTTTCTGGACCCTTCCTCAACTTGCAGGTTAAGGAATCTTAGCGGGAGCCGAGTTCTCCAGTCTTGCCTTGGCTCTTCTTCTCCCCTACTCGTCCGCTGCCGCATTTGCAGGGACGCCATTATGCCACGGCACCCAGAATAGGTTAATAGTGTATTACCGAAAATATTTCAGAGATCTTCGACACTTCGAATGCAGATGGAGTTATTCCCATTGAAACAGCCGTGCCACTTTTGGGACTAAAATTAACAAACCGAAAGTTTTATTATCGATTTCGGGAATCTTTAAGAAATACCTGTGGAAATTTTGTGACTAAAGATTGTAAAAAAATGTACATTGTATTGTTTGATTTTAGCAGAATATCTATTCACTTACAATCTTTATTTGTTATTTGTTCTATTCCATTCCATCCAACCAGGAAGAAGATTGACATTATTTTATAATAATATATATTGTATATTTCCCCTAAGAAAAACGAAGATCTATAAACACCGCCAAAGAATCTTCAGAAGTGTATTTCCTAGAGAATGCATTTGCGGGAATGCTATGTTTGATCCTCACAAGACTCGCTGTATTTGCGGTGGTAGTTTCAGTGGCTTTTGCCAGTTTCCTTTTCTTCTGAATCTCAAGCACTTCTATGTCTATGGGCTTTCATGGTTTCACGTACTAAGATTTTCTTCGTCGAATAAACTTATCCCCGCTAGCCATCTTTCATACTGCTTTACAAACTTAAGAGCACAGGTATCCGACTTCTTCTGTTTGGAGTTTTCTAAAGACATTACTATCGGGTGTTTTTTAGACTGATAGAATTTCGATAGGGATAGCTGTCACTTGACAGCTGGTAAATGACATTTCGTTTTGACATTTCTGTTCAGTAAGCATTGGCAAATCATCATGGAACGAATGACGCCGCAACAACGTTTACAAATTGTGGAAATTTACTTTAAAAATCAGTGTTCTGTTCGCCAAACTTTGAATTTTATGGTCCACATAATCGAGCATCAAAGCAGCTTATTCGTCGAACTGTTGATAAATTTCGAACAACATTTACTCTACTCGATGAAAAACCAACAACAAGACAACGAACTATACGTACGGAAGAAAATATTTGTGCTGTAAGTGATAGTGTTGGAGAAGATCTGAATTTGTCTATTCGCTGCCGTGCTCAACAAGTTGGCCTTTATTCCTCCACAACATGGAAATTCAAAATTGGACTGATCGCATCCGATTCACCAAAGCTAATCGTGGTGGACATATGCCAGAAATCGTTTTTAAATATTAAATGTAATGAAAGTATCTTTCAAGTAAAAAAAAAAATTTGGCATCATACTTCATTTTTTATGTGTTTTATTTCAATTCAAAGCTTTAATTTAAAGCTCTAAAAAAAGCACCCTTTACAATACACTAGAAAATATAATTACGAATTATATTTAAAAACTTTAGTATTGTAAGTACCATTTACACCTTTTGCAAATAAAATGAGCGAAAAATAGCATTGAATTTCCCTACAGGTATATTATGTAGTTCGTAACTAAAAATATGGTTTTATTAATAAATTCCAACAACAAAAAGTTGCCTTCCGACCGTAATATATTTGCGCCATTCTTATATCTTTTTCACCGAAGATTTTTTTCACCTAATTGATGTAGAAAGTAAAAGAGCAGCCAGAGGCTTGAAAAGGTTGGAAAAATTTACTTTGTGAAAAACGAAAGTACCTTTCCTTTCGTTCACTTTGTTTACGGACAGCACAATATTTCTACAAAGTAGAAAATTATGCAACTTTGAGCGGCTCTACCTCATAAACTACTCCGTGTTAAATATAAATTGTATTTTTTTTTTTGATTTTTGAAATGCTTTTGTGGCAACGGTGCCATAGAGCATCGAAAAACGGTTGACAAAGTCGCGGCTTTCAAATTGTTTCTTTATTTGAAAAATATATGTTAATTTGCGAAATTTTCTCGAGGTCTTTCTATATAAATACTTCGCAATATAAACGTAATGTAAGTAAATATACGCGAAAAACGCTTTTTCAAAAGAGCTTGGTTTTAAATGTAACGACCATTTAAGAAAAGTAAAGAAAATACAATTAGCTAAGTAAAAGTAAGAATTTTTAAAAAATCAATAATGAAAATTTGCACATTTTCAAAACTTGTCAATACGTTGCGCTACAATTTCAATACACGCAGCTGTATTCATATAAATTGCCTTTTCCTCGAAGCCTTAGTTTATTTTAGGCACATGTTTTTTATTTCATTTAGTAAGCGCCGTTCTATTATAATTTAATGCAGTTGATTAATAATACACCCATTTACATAACAAATAAATATTTATTCACCCAAGTACTAAGCTTAAACAATTTATTGAGTAAATAGTCGTGAGAGTAGAACTTAAAATGCAGTTGTTAAACAAAACCAGATTAACAGTGAAACTACTTGCAATTGTAATTAATTAATTATTCGGACGAGTTTGTCTAAAAATCTATTTTCCTGCTCTAAGCGTAACTAATACTTAGATATAATATTTAGACTATAAATAGGTAAATGTGACGAGAAAATAAACGTGATAAATCATTTAAAATGGAGAATATTAATTATACAATGAAAAATCATTACCCTCTAGGTGAGGATATAATTAAAGTAATTTTTTGTTAGTTTTGTTTCTCCATACTTTTTTCTGCTAATAGATATCAGATATAAAAACGATAACTTCATTTAATTTTTTTACAAAGTGCTTATTTAGAGACTCCAGACTACTAACTAAAACTATGCAAAATCTAACTTCAGTCCTACGAAAAGTGGTATGAGCTTGAAAGTAATTTTTTAATCAACTAAACTAGTGAACAAGACAGATCTCGTCCTATTCACAGAAACATATGAAGTGGCTGATGCTCGATGCTCCCTCAGTTGATGATGTCATTTCACTTGCGTTTTCTGAATTGGTTCTGGACAAGAAGTTTGCCTAGTGACCAAATATTGAGGATCTTGTGAAAAAAGCATAGGTTGCTGTATACTCTTATTGTGGTGAAATCGGCAAGAAATTGGGTCTCTCTGGGTGGGATCCTTGTCTGGTGGAACTCACTGGAGAACTCACCAAAAGTCAAGCAGCTAGAGCGGGTGCAAAGGGACGCGATCATTGAAATCAATGGCGCTTTTCGGACTACATTAACTCTTGCGCTCAACGCTTTGCCAAGTGTAGTGTATGTGGGCATTGCCATTAAAATTGCCGCTACCCGTCCTGCAACAAAACTACGAAACACGTGCTATAGCTTCAGCTCAGTCTCCGGACACTCTAAAACTCTTGCAAACTTCAATTTAGTTCCTAAAGAGACTGGATCCGTGTGCGCCGATTCTGGCTCCGTACGGATCGCTTGCGACTTACGTCCTACTAAGGAAAGAGCTTGAGTGGTATAGAGTGTAGAACAGGTGACCGGTGCACATTTTAACAGTCGAGACGAAGCTGGACGGTAGGGTTAGTTGAGGTGTCTTTGTGAAGAACTCTGACAAAAATTTAGGCTTCCAGACTACTGCGGCCAGAGTTGTCGGCCATGAAAGAGGTTGAAATTTATTCTGATAGTCAGGCGGCAATTAAGGTCTTATAGTCGAAATTGGTCAGGGAGTGTTTGCCCTTTCTTTCGACCGCTGCTGGGTGCACGGCTACAGCGAGAAATCAGGAAGCTTTATGGCTCGAAATGACAGTGGAATTTTATCTGACGACCTGCGGACTTCTTTTGCGCAGGTGGGCTCATCGGCGGCTCAGCGAACGTTGAAAAAATACCACGACATGCAGAACGGTCGTGGACTGTAGGCGGTCACGCGAGCTTCGTGTGTTAACAAAACGACAACTTTCGATCCTCGTTAAAGTATAAACCGGGCATTGCCTTAGAAGAATTCATGCGGTTAGGCTGATATTATTATTGACTCCTATTGTCGTAGCTGCCTGACGCATGTAGGACTAGGTGGAATCATCTTTTCATATTCTCCTCAGCGGCCCTGCTTTTGCAAGGCTAAGGCTCAAGCTTTAAATTTATTAACGCCGCGGTGGAGGCAACTTTTCTAGAAACTGTTTCGCTTTATAATATTATACGCTGCCGTTTTTTTAACAATAAATTTTATCACAATGAACTACTGTACATACGTCGAAGAAGTTAAACAAATTGAGTTCCTTTTTTTATACTTGACACGACAACTGTATTGAGTAGCAACTATGGGCAAGTGACTCCACTGGATGGCGGATGTAAATAATTGAATTATTCAAACTGTTGTAATTTCCAGCACGTGGGAAACAATTAAAATTCAATTAGGTTGGAAGTGACAGTTGTATATACAAATGTACATATCTATTTACGTAAACGGTATTTGTTGTTATGAGAGGTGTAAGTTTTAACCTTCAGGCGTAGTTCAGTTTTATCAATCACGAGCCGTTATGTGCCAATTTGATATAATGACTTTTTAAGTAGAAACTTTAACAATTTACTTTACAATTACAATCTGCTTTTAATTAATTTTGATTAATGTTAAAATTTGTTCCCATAATATACTACAAAATATATGTAATCCCATACATTTAAATTAAAATTTTAGTAACTGCTGCTTTCTATTCCCTCCACGGCAAATCACATACTCTTCGCGAATACAATCTATATATATGTACATTAGACTGGCCGCATGGTGTATGAATTTTTTTTGTTTTGGAAATTTAAATTTTATTTTTTTTGCCTAGTGGTGCCTAGTTGACCTTGAAGTTTCGTATAGGTGCATTATAGGGTATTCTAGAGAAAAAACAGTTTCAACAATAGATAGTAGATATTAGAATAATGTATTTATTTGAGTGATGTTTATTAAAATACCTGCTTTACAAGGGAGCTTTTCGTGTGAGACGGATATATTTTGCGGTAATGTTCCACTACTTGCAACAGATATTGTTTGTCCTCCTCGTCATACGGAAGCGCTCTATTGAAATCAGTTATTAATTTAACCACCCTCTCGGCTGCATCGTTGACAACGGCCAACTTTTCACAAATCCTTTTTCCATCGCAAAAATCTTGCCTATTTTTCCATGTTATCGGATCTGACTGCAAGAAACTCCAATCAATTTGCAATCGAGTGAAAAATCGTCTTGTTCTTGCCGATACGAAATCGCTAGCATTTTTTTCAGCATATTCTCTGACATCTCCTATTGTCGCTTTAAGTTTTTTCGGAATATCTTCTTCATATGATTCCTCAATGTTGCCAAGGGCATTAGCCATTTTTAATTTTATATGGGAAGGGATTTGCTCATCGAAGAAAGACAGAGCAACAGCTTCTTCACTCAAATACCATAAATGATTAAGAATTTTTTTAAACAAAATGGTGGATATATTTGGACCATAATATGCAATTGCATCATTTATAAGTTGCAAATCTGCGTTAAAAATATACAAATGTTACGAAAGCTTTTTAATTCCGAAGTTGTTAATTTAAATTGCTCACGAAACAGAAACATTTTATAACAGTAAGTTATTTTCGATATGAATCTAGCATGCGATGTTGCACCAGGTGCACGGAATCCCGAAAAACTCGGTACTTCTTCCCCAATAAAAATCTATGAAAGTTGCAATACAAAATAGCTTATGGTATTCCAATTCGGCTACCGTGAATACCTTTTGTACATCTTCGTCCGACATTCCACTTTGAAAATGATTTTGGTAGATATTTGGCCAAAACTTGGAGAAGCGATTAAAAATAAGGACTTCTGGTGCAGCAGTATTTCCAAAATTGCTTTCGAAGACAGCCCTTATCAACAACTCACTAATGTGATGACGACATGGAAGAAAAAGTAAGTTCCTGTTAAATTTTTTTTCTAATAAATATGCTGTCCCCTTATTAATTCCAGTGTTACTTGATGTTGTATCAAAATATATTATTTCAACTAAATTGCCCATTTTCCATTTAATCAAAAAGTTATAGGTTGCATCAGCTATATTTTCACCAGAAGAGCATTGCAATTTTGGAATTCCAAGCAATTTCTCCACATTTTCGCTGGTCACAACCAGAGCTAGTCGATCTGATTTTTCTTTCTGGGAGTAGTTTGCCATCCCAGTGAAGGACAAATACAAATAAATAACAAACAACTTCATAACAGTATTCACAAAGATTAATATTTTAGTATTTACATTGAAACTATCCAGAATCTGTTGACCTTGCTTGCGGCGGTAATCTCTCCGCATTGTCTGAATAGTGATTCGATTGAGCACTAAATCATCCAATGTTATTGATGTGGAGTTGGGACTGACTTCTTGAATCTTAAGCAATAACGCAGATGCAGTTGCACTAATTAAATGCATGGCATCTCTAGTACTAATTTTACACTTGTCTATACGAGCATTCTATCGTCAATAAACTGGATATTACCACCGGGTGGTTGACTTTGTTTTCCCATGGTTGGTTCATCCTCTGTTTGTTGCAGCATGTTATGACTTATTTCTTATCATCTTGACTTGCTGTTATTTCCCATTAGATTTGCTCGTTTGCAGCAAGTAGCAATTTTAGCAAATCTACATCAATTTGATTATGTGAATTGTAAATAATAATGTAATAAATTTCACTGTGTTAAAAAAAAAACTTTTTCTGCTACCAAACTTCAAGGTCAACTAGGCACCACTAGGTATTATTGGATTTTACTGAAATTTTCTGAAGTTTGTTTTTATATCAAAATACACATTAAAAAAAATAAAATTTAAATTTCCAAAAAAAAATTGTACGGCCAGTCTAATGTACATATCTACGCGTAAGTGTTGCCATTTTAACGCCTTTTTTCTGCCTATTTCTTAAAATTATTTAGCTTTTTTTGCCTTCCCTCTAACGCTGTAAATCGAAATGTTTTTGATTATTTAATTCATAAAAAATGCACATTCGTTACTAATGAGATTAATGCCAGCGAAATGCAGTGGAAAAATTAAACTTATATCAGTGTAAAAATTTACAATCTACTTTAAAATTTTAGGCAGAGGTTCGTGAATAAAAAAGCGCGTTTGGCGGAATCCTTTTGCTGTCCTTTGTAGTTTTGCTTTTCAATTTTTAATCGTACTCCTCAGCAATGCAAAAGTCGAACGCATTTTTACCGCAATGAACAATGTCAATATAAAAATAAAAAAATTAAATTAGTGTTAAAATAATAAATGCATTTTTTAGTATTAGATATGGCCTGAAGAAGGAAGAAAAGCACTGTCATGGTTTCACAATAGAAAAAGATCGGGTTCATATGATGAACTTTTCTCTCCAATACTCAAATTATCTGATAGTGAAGACATAATGATATATAAGATATATCAGTTTTATGTATAAATTAATTTTACGGAAGAACAAACTACCTTGTACCTTAAAAATGAATTATTTTTAAAGCTTATAAAGCCAATAGAAATAACCGAAATCCCTATACAATTTGTTATCCAATCGTTGTACGAATAAGATGTTTGAAATGTTGAATTACATGTTTAGCCTTAAATAAATTTTAAGTCAGCCTTTTTCAGCCTTCTTATTTTGCCTTTTTTCGTCTTTTTATTTTTCCTATTTTGCCCTTTTTCGAACAGTTTGGGCAACACTGCCCACCACTGATACTTCCAATGATATTTCTGTTTTATTCTCCCTTACAATTAAGTGCTACAATTAACATAATTATTCCAGCTCTATATGTAATATACATATCTCGTTGGTTAACTTCGCCTCGTAATTTTTGTAACTGTAATTTAACCGAAAAAAATTACAGATGTCTCTTTAAGGAGCTCTCTACGATTCGTGCGCAAATGGAAATGCTGTTAACAGGGGTTCAAATCAAACATGCCGAATGGGTCAAAATGTTGCTACATTTGAAGTGCAATTAATGTAAATTTAAATTTTGCAATAGAATTCCAGCCCATTCTGATATTTTAGAATTTTGATTTTTAATAGCAAACGTTTGGATTATTATGCTTTAAAAAAAAATCGGCGCAAAAAATTAAATAGTCACTAAGGTTTGAGCAAAAGTTTTAATTTCTCGCGCAAAATTGTAAAACATCAGATTAAAGTATGCAACAACCGAAACCAGGACAGACTTTGTTAATATTGTTTATAAGCATGCCAGTAATAAAACATTCGTTGAACCAATTTTACGAGAAATATTTTCGTAGTGTTTGACTCTTCTCAATCTTGCTTCAAGAAACTCCTAAAACTATTAGTCGAAAGCCATTAGAAGATTAAAATTCTCTAGAAAATCTTTCCTCATAAAATTTTAATAGGGATAATCGTAGACAAAATCTTTATAAAACGCACGTAAAAGTGCACAGAAAAAAAAAACAAATATGCATCTTGACATATCCAACATTTATTTATGCTCTCCTTCATTCACATTAACATTGCAAGTTAACAGCGGTATATTTTTTTAACTATTTGCCGTTTTATTTAATGTAGAATTCGGTATTAATTGCACATAGATTTCATCGGAGAAGACTCATAGGAAAATTGTCCGGCAAATAATTCTCTAGAATAATTTAACTCTATAAAGACTTTCCAAGTTTGTCTTTTGTGACGTCAGAACGACACTTTTAGGTGGGAGCTAATGGGTTCAAAAGCTCTATTCCTTATTTCACTCAAACGCTTACTTTAACCATTTCTACTAATGTTTTGAATGCAATCCAGCCTGAGAAAAATAAAGCTTTAGTGGGACATAAAAAATTAAGCTAATTAATGAAAATCCATCGAGTATTTAATTAATCGATTGGTAAACTTATCGAAAATATAACCGAAGTTTGACTGGTTTGAGTTGTCATAAAATACTTACACTATGTTATCAGACCACCCAATTGTACAATAAAAACTATCTGTTGACTTTTAGATTCACGTAAAGGTTAAGTATGTTTTGACCAAATGTTCCTAAGCCGCTCTTGTTTCCAAAAGTAAAGTTCTCTCACATTATTTGTATAGCTTAACAGTGACATCTGTCAAACAAATGCACCAGAAATTAAAACTTGCGACAACTTGGCACAAGCCATAATTGAATATAAAAGTACATATGTGATCAGTTAAGTTACATATATAAACAGTTAACAACAAGAAATTTAAATCAAGGCCTATTTAATTAGATAGATTAGATTTAAATCATAGCCTAATTTTAGATATGTAAATCCATTTCTAGTTAGATGCGACTATAAAAACTGAGTCCAATGCAATGCAAGCCGCCTAGACAATAGTGAATTCATATGTAAAAGTAAATTGCTTTCGTTACTTTTTAAGAGAGTAACTGAGTTGGTTGAGCAATCCGATTGCACTCGAAGACGCGAAAAGTTTAGTGTGTCTTGAACGCATAGCGAATTTTGGAGTTTTTTCTTCTCTTAGTTCAGAAACTACAACTCGAAACAAAGTGATTTCTTCATTTTCAATATATTTCTCTTCGATTCGTTTTTTCGTTTCGTTTTTTTCTTACAACAGGGTAAAGAAATTTCCGAACTGTGCAGTTTAATTTTATGTCGATTGATTTTGAGAGTCCCCATAAAGTAAGATAAGATTTTGGGCATTGAAAAATATGAAAAAACTTTACTAAAATGACTGCACTGAAAAATATATTTTTTTTAAATTATTACTTATTTAAATTTTCGTGGATTTGCTGACCATTAGCCCGTAATCCTTATGACATCACAAAGATTTGTTTTGCAGAAGTCAACAAAGATGAAAAGCATAAAAATGTTACTGAGAAAATCAAAATGCCTTTGTCTGTATAGCTGTAATAGATTTACTAAGCGATGACTAAGAAATCCCTCCACACGCTACCCGAAAGCCATAAATTTATATAAAGAATGTGAAGCCTACATTTGTATTTAGTTCCGTATACATATATTGAAAAATATATGTGGTGTCCGCCTTGATGTTGTACTGCAAAATTGGGGACCTACAATTTAACGCCGACTCCGATTGGCAGATGATTTTTGTGCGAAGTTTTATCATGCCAGGCGACCGTTATTAGAAAAATACATTTCTATGAAGTCTTTAAGTTAGTAACTCTGGCCGAGATTTGAACTCGTAAAAGAAAGATAATGAAGCTAAGAAAACAAAGTAGCTTCGATCAACACACAAAAAACCCTCACAACTATCTACGATGGGTCCAGGATAAATGATACTAATAATATTATGCCACAGGTTGAAAGAATTAATTTAAATATTCGATTTAATATCAACAATAATTTTTATGAGCTCAAGACCATTTTTCATAGGAAAAATTATAGAAAAAAAACAATACATAGTAGAAGTTATAGCTATTTCGGAGATCACCACATCTCTACCAAGATGACGTGAATTCGATTCTTGCAAGAAGTCTGACGAGGAAATGTGGTGACCTCCGAAATAGCTATGACTACTACCATTGATGTTTCTTCTATAATTTGTCCTATGAGAAATGGCCTTGAGCTAATAAAAATGATTGTTGATACAAATAAATAGGCCGAAAAATTTAATTTTCTGCCTTCTAGGCCACTCTTGAGTTCGTGTCGGGAAAGGATACCGAACGCACTAAATTCCTGCGCCAGCTTCGGGGTTGTCTTGCCAATTGCATTGAGGGGAAATGCCCACTAAAAAGAGCTTTATGCAGTTTTCCTTGCGTGCGAAAAGAAAGCAAAAAAAGCTCACCAATACAATTAGTAGAACAAATTCAAGAAGAGCTCTCTGCACGAGAAAAATCTGTGGAAATGCTTTTATGAAGTAATATTTCAAACTCACCTTTCTTGCTGCCGCTCGCCGCCTTGGTAAGTATCTGTGTTGGCTTCACATTTGGTGGTGGCGAATGCGATTCTCGTGGTTTCTTCGGCACACAAAGATCCAATGGTTGATCCATTATGCCAACATTGCCATCATCTTCGCTAGCTTCACTGACCGATGTGCTACGCAAGTGGCCTGGTTCGCGTAAAGGCGATTGTGGCTGCTGAGCAAACTGCTGTTGAAAATTACGCAATATAGTTTTGGGGGACTTGGAGGGCACTGGATTTAATGCCATGGTAGCATTCGATGATGAATTGGATGACTCGTCCATGGCTTCTCTTTGCAATGCAATTGTGTTGTTATTGCTGGAGATCATTGTATGATAGTGACTCGGCGAAGCGATGGAGGTGCCACGCCAACCCAAAATATCCGCAATAGCGTGCGGGGTCGGCCGCGTAGGAGGACGCCCATAGACATGCGGATGCCAACTCTCAGAGGCCGGCCCAGCCGTAAGTTCGAGATCGCTTTGCAACGTTGTGGTTTTAATTGAAGGCGGCGTGGCGTCCAAACGACGTGGATGAGGTGTCTTGGCGCGTGGCGGTGGTGGTGGAGGCGGTGAGAGCGGTGTATGCAATGGTGGCGCAGACAAAGACGCCGTCTCCAAATGCATCGTACTGCCATTGCCATTCGTATAACAACTGGTTGGCGAGGGACGTGGCGTGGATTCGAGTGTCTTTTGTAGGAAATTACCCGTAATGCGGTGCTCTGGCTCACGCACTTTAAGCAGATTGGCGAGCTTCTCTTTGCTACTAGCACTAATGCAGGCATGATTGGGAGCTAAATGCTGTGCCGACATATTGTGATTCAAAGCGCCAATAGTATTGTTATTCAAACTGTAATTATTGTACTGCGGATGCCCATGTGGTGGTATTGTCAAAGGACTCTGATATACATACGAACTAGTGGCGGCCATATTGAGGTGCTCCTGCTCGGCTAGGGAGGCCTGCAGGCGGGAGTGTGTCTTGAATTTGTGTTGCTCTTTGGCGAGTAGTGCGGCGGTGCTAAAGATAGGCGCATGCGCTCCACTAACCATTTCCGCTACAGCGTCGCGATCAATTTCGGGCATCATTTATGTGCGCTGCTGGAGTCCAATTGTTGGCTTAATTTGGCTGAAGCGGCTGCAAAGAAAAATAATAGAAGAAGTTCGTTAACCTAATCTGGTTTTGGTTGCTTTCAATTCCTATTAAATTAATACTAATTAACATATCGATTGCTACCACCTAGTTTAGTGGTTTTCGTTTTAATACTGCATTGCATCGTATCAATTTCAATTAAAATAACAAATTAATTAGTAGTAACAAATTTGCCTACTATAGAGGTGGACCGCAGAGAAGGGCACAAAGTCGGTTACAAATGTACCTGGATTTTTTTTTTATACACACTACACATATGTATATACTATGTATGTACATATAACTAGGCGATATTTAAATAAAGATTATATGTTTGTAAACATGAGTTTAGTTTTCATCGAACAACTACTTTCCATGTAACCCCAATCCGCATTCAACTTGGCTTTTGCAGTTGGTTTTCATTCAATGGCTGACTGCGTAGGTACAGTGCAACAAAATTGGCCCGCATGTTTTTGTAGAATAATTTTTTAAGTAGTGTTTTAGTTGACGATCTATGGAATATATTGCCTATCGGAAAATCGCCAATCTTTATTCAAAGCGCGAAATGTATTTTTCTCCATCAAATTGAATAATAAAGCATCCAAATAAATGTACATATAAATTGTATGTGGAAATTAAACTTCAACAAACTTCGTGTTCCGTTGATGTTCATCTTGTGCTTTCGGAATAATTCTTGCGCCCTGATATATGTCTTTACGACAAACGTGACAAATATATCGACCCACATATACAATTTTTGAATTTGTCATTCCACGTTGATGTCACAAGAAACAAATTGTGTAGAACACATTTATGATTTTTCTTATCTAGTGGATTACAGCATTCGTTTGGTCGTACCATATTCACAGTAATGTTTGAACATTCGTATACTTTTTCAACAAATGTATCGTGACATCACTCAAATTAAAGTGAAAATAAATAGAAAGGCTGAAAGCCTAAAAAACAGTTGAAAATCATGTGCATGCAAATTAAAACGTGCAGTTGCTTCAGTTTACGCCGCCGCCGGAGGCAGCGACCAGTCGAGCGCATTGAGTGACAAAAAATTTAATATCTCCGGAACGAAGAAAAAGTACACAATTTTTTTTACAGATTATTAAAGGTGAACCTTTTCCTCACAATTCCGTATAAGTTTAATTTTTTTTACAGCGTGAAGAAAGCATTGAAAATTGCAATTGTTTAAAATAAATTATTGCAAAATCAATTATTTATAACAATTTAATGTTTGTTTTCTAATGAGAGAAATAGTGCAAACACTTTTCAATATGCTCTAAAAGTTTCATCTCATTAGATATATATTTTAGTTTATGAGATATACATTTTTTAATTTGATCGTGCACAAAACTTTGATTGTTAATAACTTTATAATAACTTTATATTAATAGGACGATGTAATTATAACATTCACTTCATAATAAAATAATTGTATTTGGAATCCAAAATTTAGTGAAATTTTCGGGGATCACTGGACGTGGCTTTACTCTTTTCGCATGTAATTTTTCTATCCTGTAGAATTCAATATAAAAACTGCACCAAAACTGCCACAAATACGTACATACATAGATAATTGGCACTATAACCGCTTAAGCGATTTTGGCCGCACTACTCCTACAATTTGTGGTGTGCGTCTTGTTGTTGTAACACAAATTAAGGGACCTATAGTTTTACGCCGACTCCGAACGGCTAATGTTTTTGTGAGAAGTTTTTTCATGACAGAAATTCACTCGGAGGTTTGCCGTTGCCTGCCGAGGGGCGACCGCTATTAGAAAAAACTTCTTCTATAATTTTTGATGTTACTTGTCCCAGGCAGGATTCGAACCCAGGACCCACCGAGTATGAAGCGCGCACACGCTACACACTCGGCTACGGCGGCCATCTCACAAATTTTCAATACAATTAAGTTTGCAAATTATGTTGATTTTTTTTTTTTTAAGTATAGCTCATTCTATAATAAACCATTTTAATATCAAATTTCAAATCATATACATGAAATTCACTAAAGTTCAACAAATTTAAAATATCTACATCAAATTTTTTAAAATTTTAACTAGAATGTTTTCAAAAATTGTGGAAAAGCAGCTTTATAGCTCACTAAATTTTCGTCTAGTTAAGTATAAGTTCCATGCAACTAAAAATAGGCGTTGATTTTTTATATTTCTTGTGGAACTCTTTGAATTTTTGTGAATTTTGCGCAACGTTTGAAACTTTTATTTATATGGTCGTGGCTGCAGGGGTGGGTATTCCCGCCCCCCTTTCTCACCCTGCGTACGCATTTGAACTATTAGAAGAAGCAAGTATATCAAGCCATCTTTTAAAAAACCAAAAATTTCAACAACAAAAAAAATCATCGTTCGCATTCAAACTCTTCTCTCCTTGGAATCCAATCCATATGCGACTTATTTCGATGAAATAAACCATATACCCATTAACCAACTTCCGTAGCATTAATATTTGCACATTACATTGGAGTGCATTACTCAGCATAAGAAAAAATAATCAAACAATCAGCACTGCCTTTTCATCGGAATAATACAATTTATTATATTTTAAGGCTGCGGAATAATATGGAGATTTACGTGAGCTGGGCCGATTTGAAAATATAATACTTCAATATGTAAATAAAAATAGTTAAAAACAATCATCTTAAATGATCGAACGGTTGAAGCTTAAAAGGTCTACAGAAAACTATAGCCGTGTTCGTTTCGCCATCCGTTAGCGAGTGGCGAATCGATAAAGTATCTGGTATAAATTAGCATCGCCAAAGATTTTGTTTTTGTTTCCAATGTAATGCGCGCACTTCACAAATGGCAAATATGCACGAAAAGTGAAAGTACGTCCGTGCACATGCCCGTCGTTTATGCGCAGCTTAAAACTGCTCTAATATCTGCAGCATTGAATGTAATCAGTTCGACCAGTTTAATGAGGTATCACCATACTCGCGATGAGCCGAATCAAGCTAGCTATCGTTGTTGTTGTTGAACTGTTGTTGCTCCTATAATAAATACAATTGGCAAATATCTGTATTTTTAGAGCCTTTTGTGATTTTTTTTGTATTCTATGAAATCTGCGTTCCGGTGTTAACAAAAACCAGCGAATATAAAATTTTATACATTTGTGCACGCAAATAAAATCCGGCCTCAGGCATATTAAACACGTAGTATCAGAAAAACATGTATATAGGGATTTTATTTTTTTTATCCAAAATATAGTTGGATCCAAGATAGATGGGCGAAATTTTACAAGTATGATTTTTAGTAAATATTAAAACTTCTGCCCTCTTCTTTTCCAGATAAGAAAAAAAGCTACCTAATGCTAAACGTTTTAATCATTAAAACCATCATTTGTTATTTCACTAACCCACTGTACCATTTGTGCAACTAACTATTGGCTGTTTGTAACCGCTGGCTGTCGACCAAACCAACTTTTTCAATTTGCCACATTTTCAAATGTAATTCACTAACCTTCAGCAAAAAGTGGCACAACAAATTACATACAAATTCTCTCTCTGGCGAGCGGTTGGCAGCTAAAAAAAAGGTCAGCATTTTTAAGGGACTAGTTCTATGCTGCCAATTTGATGTCTTGCTCAAAATGTATGCAAAGGTAGAGAGTTTTCAGTTGTAGGTGCTATTTTGAAGCTATGCAATCGATTATCGCTCGTTTAATTGATTCGGTCGATAAAGTTCGATATTTGTATAATCTTTATGTACCTACTTATTTCTCATTATAAATTAATTCTGCACAGAACTCCAATACCGCAACTATTTTTTCGCAACGGTCTTCGGTATTTTGATGCCAATCGAATTGGAAATTTTTGAAGTTCAATGATATTGGAAAATACAGCAGTTGACGCAAAAACTGACATTTTGATGTAATTTAAGTTAATCGCCATTAGATGGTAGAAACTGAGCGCCAACTAGTACCATACCCAAATGGAGTAATTCCTTGCCAGCTCGGAGATATTCCGAATGCCTGCATCATTTCTTTTACTGCATGTTTGCCCAGCACTGGACCACACAAAAAGACACTCAGCCGTCGTACATGTTTTAGGAATCGGAAAAAGCCACTGTATGCCACGAGCAAAAGCTCTATTGGCCAAGGGAGCAACGAGTTTGAGTAGTAGTATATATGTACATATGTGTGTGTATACGTAGTAAGGTCCAAAGGTGTCTGGCCTGAACTAAAAAATGAAAGGTAAATCTCAAAAAATCTATTTTTATTGTTCAATAATTATAATCTCCCTTTATTTCAATACACAGCGCTTTACTTACTCTTCTTTACCATTTAAAAAATAGCAGAAACAGCGGACTCGATTCCATTAGCAATGTTAAATTTATTAACTCGCAAGATGGATTTCTAGTTTGAGAATAAATAATAGTCGCTTCGGGCCAAGTTTAGACTAAATATGTTGAGGATAGTTGAGCTCAGTGAAACCGCATTTATTAATGACAGGCTAAAAAAACAGCTAATGTGTACAAGGGCGCTTTGCACACTCCACGTAATAGTTTTGGCCGACGCATAGTAAATAATCCCCTGTTCCTATTGTGTTTCAGTCCTTAAATACATCAGTAAAATTCCTTTTGAATCTCTAAAGATTGTAGCTATAATGTTTTCCTGAGGTTAAGTCACCTTTGCTTTGTTTGGTCGAAGTAAGCTCGGTCCACGCCAATCCATCGATTACGTTTTTGACAGAGGGTCGTGATAAATAACCATCGTCAATAACAATTGAACCTAAAACTGAGTACAACACTTTAATCGTTCTCGTTTTTTAACAACGGGGAGCAAGATTTGGAATCCACCTTATTCGTATCCGAATATTCTCATTGGATCCTAACCACCGATATTTTTATATTTGTTTTGCCGTGCTAGGTGCAGTTTATCATTAATTGATTCTCTTCCCAAACGAAATTGTTTCGTGCAATATTTTACGGAGAGTACAAAGGGAAAGAATTCGAGTACACAGCCTCCACACATGCTCCATATTGCTATAGGCAAGAACTGGGGCTTAGGACCTACATATGATTGTTGAATAGATCTATACGGCGGTTGTGAGACAAATCCTTTTCTATGGTACGATAGATAGTCTGGTTAGACGCTCTCGCTTAGAAAGTGAATATTAAGAAAGTAGAGAGAGTTGAGCGGATAGCCTCTCTGTTAATTACCAGGGCACTACGAAAATGACAGCACTTAAGCGCTTAGTGCGTCACGCAATTTTCTCCCGGCAGGCCTAAATGCTAAAAAAGCTGCATGCAACACTACCATTGGACTAAATTCAATTAGGAAACGGGCACATCCATACCTCGGCCATAGTTCCATAATCGCCGCATTCACGGCACTACCAATGTTGCCAATGACTACGAAGGGTTCTGATGAGCTCGAGCGAAACAAAATTCATGAGCTAAGTGCCTGCAATGGAAGAGTGGAAATTGGATGCGGTGGCACCATTTATGTTTATACGGATGCGCCCAAGCTTGGCGGAGGAGTAGGTGGAGGGGTATTTGGCAAGAGCACTTTGGTCTTCGATGAGTGACCATCGAACGAAATCTCTCCTCAACTTGGAGAGATAGGTACCATCTAGAAGGCAAGCTGAAGGTATAGGTAGCTTTTTCCTTAATGAACTTGACAATCGTAGATCAATCGAAATTAGTGACCTGATAATGTTTTTTTTAGGAATACAAAGTGGTTTTAGGGGCACAGGGGCCACACAGCGGCCCTACCGCCTCACCTAATCTAATCTAATACATAGTTTTATTTCGTGCGGTTGCTTCAAATTTTGTGTCAAGAATTTTATCACAACACGATACTCCATTTTATACCTTTCGAATTTTTAATCGAATTTATTACTCTATATTTTTCTAATCAAATGAAATAATTCAACTATTTTCGTTGTCAATAAGTAACAAAATGCTCAGTAATTTAAAAATTGTTTGAACTCCGAAAAACCTATTGTGGCTAGGCCAGAAACTTGTGTGCCTTATTACGTATTCAACTAACTGCCAGCAAATAAATAATGACAATTCGAATTGCTATCTTCGCCCTTATGACACGTATGCGAGAACTTAACCATCTACACATAGGTATAGTGGTATATACAATATGTTTGTATGTATTTGCTTGTTTGTGTATCCTTTTAATATACATATACTGTTACAAAGTTACGTAAATATTTACGTATGAAATGTTATGAAATAGCAATTCCAAATGTAGATACCATTTAAGTCACAGTTGGCATCGCTGCTACATTCGAGTAAGTAGCTAATACCCAGTAAACATTGTAATAAGTTATCCTAATCGTTCTTATAATAACTAATATTTTCTAAAATGGATCTTTCAAATTAGTGTTCGTAATATTTCCTTAATTTGTTGGTCTTGTAATGCAATGAATTTTTAGAAATTATCTGAATCGATAACTTAAAATAGATCTCAGTGTATAATATCAAATTCCAGTGCACCTTAAGCTATGTTCACATTACACCGTAAATTACTTAATTTCATGCAAATTGTTTCATATAAATCAAGTGCTTTGCAAAGAAATTAACAGTTTAATGCTAATATTTCCAAAAGGATCCTGCAGTTTGGTTATATGCCGAGTATAATCGGTTAAATTTAGAAACGACACTGAACTCGATTCCGGTTCATATTTGCAATAGTCTGAATTAAAGCAACTTTAAGAATATTTAAGAATAAAGTAGTAATCTAGTTTTTCAAAATTTTATTCTATGTTACTTGGCAGACATCGTTTGGCATAATACATTATATTTTTATTATTATTTACTATTTATTTTGTCTTGATGCTTAGTTTAGTTTTAAGTTAACGTTGTACGAAAAAAGATAATTGTAATCTTATTGTACTAATTTTATATTTTACAATAAATGAAATGAAATGAAATATGGTTTTTGTTTTGTGATAACTTACCTAATTTCGTTTTAATTTATTTAAAGCCCGTACACAGTATTGTATTTTATGGCTCATTCATAATTTTTGAGCAAATTGCGATGAAACTATGTATGTAATATCGCCTTGTAAAATCCCTCAATAAATTAAGATGATATGAGGTATCTATATATATTAAAATGTAGCCGTATTTTTTACAACTTGGCTGAAAAACCGATGAATGGATTTAAAAAAAAAATTTAAATAGTTTATTCCTTAGATTCGTGGCACGGATATAGGCTCCCTTTTAATCCGATAGGTGTTGCATGAGTCGAGATATTCAGAAAATCCGTATTTAAATTAGATGGTATTAGAAAAGTGTGATGGCTGTGCAATAAAAAATAGTTCTGTGATAACTAAATGCGCTAGGTGGCGCTAGATGCGAGTTATTCATAAAATACTTATGTATTAATGATTGATGAAATTAGAAATATGTATTTGGAGCGCGACAAGAAATATTTATGGTCCAACATTTATGATATTAAAAAGTTAAATTACGAGCAAATCAGTCTCGGCTCTAAATTTAAACGGCAATAATCGAAAAATCGAAACAGGTGCTTGATTTTTGCTGCGTATTGAAGGTTTCTTTCATGATCGTAAATTTTAAAAAATGTTTTATCACAATAAAATATAAATGTATTAAAAATATACACAATCTCTCATACATTTTCCTATGATCAAAGCCCGAATCAATCCTGTGGCCTATAGAGCTGCCAAGGTATATTAGGAATTACGTGTGAGGCATTTGGTTTATGGGAAGTGATTTGAATGAAAATAAGTAGTTTACGATGTAGTGTGTCCGGCACATTACAGATTTTACAAGGCGAAATTACTTAATTTCAACTTTGAATCGAACGCTGTCAAAATTTGAGTTTTATCAAAAACATTTGCTACTAGATGGAAAACGCGTGCCCGATCATTCTTTGACGATTTTATAATTATAATTAGAATAAGATTTTTTTTTGTTTGGCCAATAAGAGTTATATGAAAACATTTATTTATTACCTTGTCTGATAACTGGTATGCAGTAAAAATATATTTCCCATTGCCAATAAAATAATAAAATATAAGTATAGATAAGGGCAAACATTAAATAACTTTTAAACTCTTAAAGACAACGAAAAAATAAACGATGGACAATAATTCATATTGGCAATGACATTTTGTATAACAGTTATCAAGGAGGGTAAAAAATAAAATAACTCTTATTGGCAACAGATAAAGTTTTCTCATAGCTGTTATGAATCAACTTTTCACGTATTCAAATTTCAAAGTCGAAATAACAGTTATTATGAGTGTCAGAAAGATACCATTTACATAACAGTTATCAGGGAAGATAAAAAATAAAATAACTCTTATTGGCAATACAAAAAATATTTCTCATAACTGCTATAAAACAACTTTTTCGTTAATCCCACGTATTCAAATTTTAAAGTCGAAATAACAGTTATTATGAGTATCAGAAAGATACCATTTACATAACAGTTATCAGGGAAAATAAAAAATAAAATAACTCTTATTGGCAATGCAAAAAATATTTCTCATAACTGCTATAAAACAACTTTTTCGTTAATCCCACGTATTCAAATTTTAAAGTCGAAATAACAGTTATTATGAGTGTCAGAAAGATACCATTTACATAACAGTTATCAGGGAAGATAAAAAATAAAATAACTCTTATTGGCAATGCAAAAAATATTTCTCATAACTACTATGAAACAACTTTTTCGTTAATCTTCAACGTACCTAAATTGTAAATTCGGCTTAACAGTTGTTATGGGTGGGATGAAAATATAATTTTTGCATAACAGTTATCAGGAGAGGTAAAAAATTAAGTAACTGTTATTGGCAATGTAAAAAATATTTCTCATAACTGCTATAAAACAACTTTTTCGTTAATTTGCAGAATTCGAGTAACGTACTCATAAAATAAATTCGGAATAACAGTTATTTTGGGTACCTCATATCGATTGGTATCTCAGTGTAGCGCATCAGCTGTTCAGCGGCCCCTTTTATTCGGTTTTGCTGCAAGTTAAATTCAGATGATTTGCACTCAGTTAAAATAACATATAGCAAGTGAGGAACTTTGGGTTTATTGTGCTGGCCGACGCTGTAAATCACATTTTGTATATCAAATTTTTACGTTAACGAGTGGCACGCTTAGAGTAAACATTTTCCAAGTATCGAGCTTTCTGATGTAAGCTAATAGCAAATGTATTTGGTTTATTGGGTACTCGTATATCCTGTAAATGTGGATGTGTATGGGCAGTTGAGTAAATCAGCTCATACATTTCTAATTGCATACATATAAGATTGTGTGTTTTTAGTTTTATTTGGAAGTTGTTTTATTGTCGTAAACACAACTAAGTGGCCCGAAAATGTTGTACTCTCTCAACTGGCTCACCCACTGTCGCCTCCCACCTAACTCACGGGATGCCAGCATCTGCGCTTCGTTTCACGCAGCCATGTTTGTCCATTTTCCGTTGACCTAATTTTCGTTTATAAGTTAATTAATGTTCTACACATACACAGAGATAATATATGTATGTATGTATGTATGTAGTTAGTATTGTCGTCACTACACGCGCCAAACAAAAGTGTAGAAATGAAAATGTATGTAATCAAATTCGCCTATTTCATATTCGTCCTTAAGTTGAACATTTATCATTTGTACAAAAAGAGTGAAGCTCTCCATGTATTTACTTACTTATATATGTATGTTATATATTTATATATATGTATGCATAGTATGTTGATCTGAGCAATTCCAAGTGATGGGATATCAAAATGGTCAACTCTTGTAATATATCTAGTGCTCCTAAAGGGCGAACCAAAAATTTAAGGAAACCAAAAAGGAAATCTAAATTTGTATATTTCTTTCCTCATCTTGAAGTATTGTTGTTCCGATACCAGTATTTACGTACTCGATGCTCGTACTCATTTAAAAGTATCGGAGAAAATACTTGATGCTAAAGAAAAGATTGCAGCAAGATATTCGATAATAATTTAAATTCTAACTTCTTTTAAGTTTTTTTTTGTTTAAATAAAAAATGCCAAATTTTATGCGCAACAAACTTATAATTATAAAAAAAAAAAATGAATAATATTAAAAATATATAAATAATTAAATAAACTTTTCAAGTGACATAGTGTCGATCGTTGGTCTGGTCGAGTACATCATAAAACGTTGTTTGAAAATTTTCTTACAACCAACATTTTTTTAATTTATTGTTAAAAAACTGAGTTTTCGTGTTTTCATTGTGCATTTGGAAAATTCTAATTTGCCGTCTATTGAACCGATTTACAATTGCCAAGCGACTTTTTAAAGGCCAATAATTGCGCTTTTATAAAATATAAATTGTTATAAATGCGTATCAAAAACAAAAGAAGACTCTTCGACCAGAATCAAAAACGTTGTAATTTTTTTTCACTTTTTCAAATTCAATGCAATTTCTTGGTCACTATCCACAAATAATAAATTCTATGGTATGAGAATTTTTGAAGTCCAGTCGCTTGAGAAGGGATGGATGAATGAACAATTCATCTAAATCTGTTGAAAATTGATGCAGTTAGGAAGCTTTTTCTGAAAATAATTTAAAAAAAATAACATCACTCTTACGAAAATACTCTAAAAATATGTTTGATTCTGAGTGTATGAATCTTTTGAATATCGAAGTAGATAGCTAATTGTTGTGCAAACATAGCTTTCGTGACTAAAATGTCATTGATCTGGTGCTTACTTTTCGTTTTGCAATAAATTTAGTGCTCCTAAAGAGCTAGCCAAAAATTTAAGGAAGCCAAAAAGGGAATCTAAGTTTATCTACTTCTCATCTCGAAATATTGATGTTCCGATACCAGTTTTTATGTACTCGATGCTGGTACTCATTTAAAAGTATCGTAGAGAATACTCGACGCTAGGGAAAGTACTTGCAATACTCGTTCATGGTTTGTACTTGAAACTAATTTCTCAGTTTATATTCAGTTTTTGTTAAAATGAACAATGCCAAATTTTATATGTAATAATTATAAATAATACAAATTAATAATTATCGAAACGTGTAAATGCTCATTGTGTATATATTTATTTTTCACTGTATAGTACAGCTGCCCACTCTAAGAAATGGTTGCTTTTGAGAGGAGAAAGTGAAGTTCATATTTTTTTATCCGAGTTTCCTTTTATTTTGATACGAGTAAGTAAATACTTGTAAAATGTAGTCATTTACCCATCAAGTACATGTACACACGTCTCGAAGTACAAAACATTCTCGGTTTTAGTGGCAGAAGTCGAGTATTTACTTCGAAGTAGTGCACTCGGAATATCACTATCCTCGAAACCAGGCGACCGTTACTAGCGTCTCCATGGAAATGCCCACATTTGATATAATCATAATCATATATAAGATATATATATGTATATGTATATATCTATATGAGTTGGTGAGTGCTTTGTAATAATAATTTGTAAGTGACTTGAGTTGACGCAAAAAATAATGTGTCAATTTTGAGGTTTTCTAGTAAAGCTTCTCATTAATTATTAGCATACATACACACATATATACTTCCAATTATGTTTGGCATACAAATAATTATAATATTCCAATAGTTTTTGTCTTGCAGATGAAATAACGTTGGTACTACATTCGAATGATATCATTATTAAAATCAGACAAAAGTGCAATTTTTGTATTACATAAAAATCGACACCAGAATGGATGGATGTTGAGGTAAGTGCTTTGGTATTGCGGCTTTAGAAAAAAAGTATGAAATGCAACTCAAAGCGTTTAAAATATTTTCGGTAACTCTACTTATATATGTACTATGTTTACCCTTGCGAAAGTTCAGCGTTTAGGTATAACATTCTACTTTATCAAACTGCACCAAATTTGGAACACACTTAAGATTTGAGCTCAGTTATCAAAATCCCCAAAAAAATAGAAATCAAATAGAAACCACGTCCATTCTAGTAACAAGAAAAGCAATTTGCTCAAATTTCATATACAGAATTGGGTTGGAGAAGGAGACACGTAGGCTAAAAAATTGTGGAAAATGAACATGGCGATTTAGACCAAATACGTGGGTATACCTACGAGACTGTTTGTATCAAACTATACTAGGCTTGTGCAAAAAATAGAAAACACAATATCGATATTTCTGCTTTTCGAAACTAATGAACAAATACGTCGTTGTTTTTAATATCGGAATATTATATATGTTCGATAGTTACTTAGCAAGTATCAAATCTACATCAAATTCGTTACTTTTTTAAGGTGTCTATCTCTTCCAAATATTCATTATTTTTTCCACTATCGAATATTTTGACAACACTTTAGGTAATTACGCTTTGAGGAAAAAATATCGATACATCGGAAAATCGATATTTGTTACTCTGCATATACCGATATTGTTGAAAATATTCGCTTTCCTAACCTATTCCAAATTTGGTGTATAATGTATAGAAATTGGTGAAATTTGCCCGCACTTTTTATGTGATAGTAATTTACAAAAAATTAAAATTTTCGAAAATTCGGTAAAATTTGGTCTGAAAAATTTATTACGCCTTGAGGAAAAATATCGATACATCGGAAAATCGATATTTGTTACTTTGCATATACCGATATTGTTGAAAATACGACACGATATCTATCGAAATTTGTTATCATTTTCGCTTTCCTAACCTATTCTAAACTTGGTGTATAATTTATAGAAATCGGTGGAAAATTGCCCGCACTTTTTATGTGATAGTAATTTACAAAAAATTAAAATTTTCGAAAATTCGTTAAAATTTGGTCTGAAAAATTTAATAAGGGAAGAAAAATGTAAAAACAAAATTTTGAAGAAATGGGAAGTGCCATACATATCAACTGGCGTTTTTGCATACAACAATAACAGTTTTTATGGAATTGAGCAACAGCTCGGGTATTTAAAATTCGGTTTACCCCGAACTTAGATATTTCTTTACTTGTTTATCTTAATTTTTTTTTTGCTGAATATTGGAACGATTTTCCGTCATATACATCAAAAGAGTACTACGTACATTCCATAAATCAATAATAGAAGATTGCATAGCCGGGTAGACGTCTCGCTCCCGCTAGCTGCCTTGTCCTGCGTGGTATTATTTTTTAAGTTTTAAAAACTACGAACAATACACCTTTTGAAACGGATTTGATCTCTCAAATGCAGGGACCTTAGTGAAAATGAACAACCGCCATATCTTTTCAGCTGCTTTATATATTTAGTTCATATTTTATTCGGCATAACCAATTTCTGTTTCTCAAATGCAACCCTGCAACAAGGCGAACTTTCTCGAAAGTAAATATGATTTTGTTTTGGGAAATTTGTTTCTTTGAAAAAAAAAAGTTATTATATTTTAAAATGCAATAATTTCAATTTGCATGTCAAAAGAAGCTTTGGTAAAAGAATTAAACACATCGCAAAGGAGTAGAGCAAAAAAAAATGTAAAGGGAGGACAAAACTGGTACCAGTGTCATAGGCAATTGGAAATAACAGTCAATGAAGAAAAAAATTGTGTAGTTGGAGATAAAGCCCGTCCTCAAACATATATTACTGTATTAAAAATACTTTATCACCCAAAGGCTTCTTATCGTTTTTCGATATCGTCGTATGATGGGAAATTTGCTGAGTGAGGTTTGTATTCGTCGAGAGAGGCTCCGCTTTTAATTTGCCTACTGGATCTAAAGTAGCACCTGTTTGGAGGAGTTATTTGTCGCTTAAGTTTCAAGCTGGTTTTATTGGTGGCATCTATGCTGCTACTGAAGTATACAAAGTCCTTTCCTACTTCAAAATTATAGCTGCCGATAATGTCAGCAGTGCTTTACAATACCCTTTGTGTGCTGCCAGGCGGTACTTGGTTTTATCCTTGTTCACTGTATGCCGACCTCTTCTCTAAGTTGACTTATGCTGCGCGGACGGTTTTGCCGAAAAAATTTGTTATTTTTATTTTGCTCTCTTATTTTTCTCGATATCTGGCCCCAGAAGTGTTATAAGTAGAAAACGATCGAACTTCGGCTTCGGCCACGTACTTTAGGGGAAGGCTTTCACAACGATGCAAATTTTCGAGCCTACTAAGATATCGAGCGTTGAGTGATTTCGAGCTAAGAAATCACTTAAAGAATTTCCCCAAAAACGCGATGTCCATCAGCAATCGTATTCAGAATGAACTTATAAGCACTGGCTATGATATGATATTAAAAAAAACTCATCGATAGGATTAACAATTCCAAAGGTTTTACAATTTTCGCAGATGAGTTGGCGATCGTTTTGGAAGTCGAACAAATTACAATTTGTACCCGGTGCATTGAATTAAAAAAATGCACACATGTGCTTTGTGAAGACTGTTTAAGTTTTGTTTCGACTACGCAGTTAACATGATTGTTAGAAGTGCAATAATACTTGCTATAAATATCCAATTAAATTCTTACTAATAATATCAGAGCAACAAGTGAACATTTTTGGAATACGAATGGCGTCCTGCAATCGTATGAAAATTTTTGACGTTACGCTCACTGAACTCAATACCAAATTTCACTATACGGGATACGTTCATTATTCGTGAAATACCAAATATTCACTTTTACGTGACGAGTAGCTCGTTCACTGAACGCATAATTTGACCCCAGGTTTCGTTGCAACTGCTCGATTCGATTACTTATTTGGCTTTATCATTAAGTCGAGTTCTGAAAACTGAAAGTCAAGATCTCGATGAAGCTATAAAGTTGGCAGATGCAGCAAAGAAAGTCGGGAGAGAGTGAATGCCGAAGAATATTTCAGCAAGTGTTTTCAAAAAAGCGGATAAATTTGTAAAGAATACCGTAGCGAAGTGAAGAACTCAGAATAACGTCTCGACAGATTCATCGGTGCAATGTGTAGACTAACTAAATTGAAGAATATTGTCGGATTTCTATTTACATACCATGTCTGGATTTATTCGTAACTCATCTTGAAGATCGTTTTTTAAAGCACCGTAAAATACTTTCGAATTCCTTATGTCTTTTTGTCATCGAAAACTTCAACTCTAGATGAAGAAGCTTGCAAGCAATTATTTGAAAAATACTCTTCGATTTTGCATGACGGTTGTGCTGTAATATTCAACGGCGAAGTAAAACTTTGGCAAAGACGAATTTTGGTTAAAAATATCCACAATTCTATGAGTGAAGATCGACTAAACGGATTGGCTGCACTTAATATCAATCGAGACTTTAGTAAGCTGTATTGCGCGACTTTTTTTTCTTTGCCCGACGCTTCAATTTACTAAATAAATAATAGGTACTTATAACTTAAACTTATTCCTCTTTTTGAGTTATTTAAATACTTTTTATTCACACCCCTAGAATAATAGTTTTCTTTGATGAACTTCTTTTTTTTATCACAGTACAGATGTTTGATTTAATAACATTTCATTCGAATTAACCTTATTTACAATTGGGTGATTCACAAGGTGTCATAATGTGCCATAATTCATAAAATTTTAGATTTCAAAAGTTATGTTTTTATGTTCAATGCAATCGAAACAAAAAATTAAGACTAAGCAATTTTGTATTTTTTTTTTTAATTTATGACATTATGATACCATGTGAATCACCCAAATATCTTTCTGATATTTAAGTAACGATTATATGTTACATAAAATAAGTTTCATTATTATTTTCAAGTGAATTTGTTCACACCTGGCAACCCTATTCGTATATAAATACCAATACATAATTACACTAATACAAAATGCAAACTCATTTAGGAACTTTGCTACAGTTAACATGTCATTCGAACTTAATAGCGTAATGTATACTTAAACGTTTTCAGTGCAAACCCTCCAACCCATAGATTTACTCGTATAATATTTATAGCATACCTTGATAACGAGAGATTACTAACGAGAGAGCACTGTGCAATGCATTAAGAGAGGAGACTAAATTTATCAACGGAATGGGGGGGAAAGCCTGCTCATGAGTAATATTTGTATTTACAACCAGCCGGGTGCGAAGAAAGCGGAAACTCGAAAATAGTAAGTTCGCAAAGTTCTACGAGATATTTGCATGTGTTAACGAAGATACATAAATTCAAACGAATAAACACGAATGACACTAATTTGCTCATAACAGCATTGAGTTTGAGCGCTGCTAACGGCAGGTGAGTGGGAGAGTGAGTGAGAGTGTGTGTGTGCGTGTGCGTGTGTGCAAACTGGTGAGAGCAAATTCAACATCGTGTTGGCAGGATAATTGCCATTTCGTTTGAAATGTCGAAAGAGGGCAGTTAGTGAATGTTGCGCGTGAGTAGATGTTGCGCAACATGTTGCTGAACTTAGCAATTGATGTTGTTTGTGTAGAATGGCAAAGCGTGCCATTTATTTAACTAGATATAAATAACATTTTAACTCACTCAATGTTAGGTAATTTGTCATTGTGACATTTCAGCAGTGTTAGTGTTGGTAGGGGTGGGTGTTGTTTATTTTAGAGCGTGCATACTTTTTGTTTTGCTTAAATTTCTACCTGCCAATTTGCATAATGTTTGTATGTATGCCTTTAGTTATTTGCGTGGTTGTGACTGTTTGCGGAAGTCGTGCGAATTACTGGGGATTTCAGAACGAATGTAAAAATAACATTTGAAATATTTTATTTATGATATGAGATTTGTAGGTGAACGATTTAATTTCATTTTAACATACTTATTCAAATTTTTTCTTTACTATGATTAAGTACGTACATACATATATGCAAGTTTATTCCTAAACTAATACAAAAATTATGTGGACTGAAGAAGAACAGCTACCGATAGCACGACATATTGGAATTAATAAATATTTACTATTTTTGGTGAAAACAGTTTTAATTTTATGCCGATTTTTTTTTATTTATTTTACGGAAACCTTTACTCAATAGAGAGAACATTTGATAGTTTGAAGAAAAATTTCAACATCAGAATAAAATAAATTTTTCTTGGATCCCTTTCAGATTGTATTTCCAAAACAGTAGTTGGTTCTCCTGTCCCATGACTATTATTTTTGCATTTTTTCTGCCAATGCTAATACATTCGTAATGTCCACTTTTTTAAACGCTTTCGTATGTCGGCATGTCTGAATGTATGCACATATGTATGTATGTACATTCATACAGTGTGTTCAATAAAAAATGTTTTCTATTTAAGGAATATCGACAATGTTTATCAAAATTTTATTGCATGCCAATCTCCTGCTTTCTGCTGTTTTTAGTCTGACATAGTTTCGTATTTTTTCTGCATATTTCTTCCTTTTATGCTGAAGTAGATGAATGAAAGTTTTTTGTGATATGACTCTACTTCGATTCCTTAGATTTCATTAAAGCCCAAACATTATCTATTGGATTTGAGGCTGAATCCTGAGATGATCAAATAAAACTTGTTACATAGTTTTCCAGTTTTCACTGAGTACAAAAGTTGCTCCTATGTCTTCTAATACCTAGGCAAAGCTATTTTTTTATTTTTGTATAAAATATTTACGCCGATTCCATAAAGGTGCTCTTACCAGGAACCGAAACAATCGATAATGGATAAAGAAATCATTCGAAAAATTCGAATATATCCAAATCTTATGCCAACTCTAATGCGAATCTGACCTTTTTTTATTTAGAAGATTTGTCATTGTATAGTCGTAATTTTTTTATTTTTACTTTTTTGATAAAGTTTGATCATAATTTTTTATTTGCTATTTTTTCGGTCACATGTGATCAATATGAAATAACTTTTATTTTTTCGTTCAAAGGACTCGTTATTCGTGGATTTAAATTTTTCCGAACATATTCGCTCGATATTTTGTAAGTTTTTTCAGACTTTTTAATATTAATCAAATTTTTGTTGTTTTTATTATTATTGTCATCGCCGGTAAATTTTGTTACTTTTATTATGATCGAAAAATTTTAAGTTCAATAATAACGGTTATTTTTGATCAAAAAATTAAAAATAAAAAATAAAAAAAAATTGATCAAATATGATCGGAAAATTTAAACTTTAGAATAACGATAATTTTTTATCGAAAAAATAGTTATCATAAAATTTCGATCAAATTTTATCGAAAAAATAAAAATTAAAAACTAACAATTAAATCATGATTTTTTTTTTTTGCCATTCTGACCGCGTTTAAGTTTTCTGTGAAGCACCAAATTTTGATTCGGAAAAATAGCCACAACACTTTCTGTGCACCTCTAGCAGAGTGGAATTTTGTACATCTGTTATGGCAATAGTACAAGTTATTAGACTATATTGCGAAACATTATTTTTTGAACACACTGTATATAGCCTTGTGCACATTTGAATTTTTCAAGGATTCATCTTGCTTATATTTTTTCGGTTTATTTTATCTATCTATGTACGTATGTAAATATGTACAACTCCTTTTTTTTTTTGCCTTTCACTTCCTGCTTCGACAGGACTTTTCGCTTGTCGCCCAACAATGGCATAGCAAATGGCTTGAGTTGGGTAAAATCCCAAAACAACTTTCGACAAAGTGCTCACTTCAATTGAAAGATGTCATTGTGTAGAAGTAATGGTACATGTATGGGTGTCGGCTTACATAAATATGTTACCCATACATGCGACTAAATATATATTTAAATTCATTTGATTGAATATCCCGCTCTACCAGCTGACCTAGCTAACCTGAGGCACACAAGTAAATATGTACATATGTATCTAGTGAATGCTGACTAAACAGAAGATGTTGAAATTGTTATTTAAAAATAATGTGCCTCGAATCTATAGTGGGTTCGACTTTTATAAACCCCATATTTAAATTGAATTCAAATTAGGTATCTGTCGATTTTTGTATGATAACTAAAAAAAAAGCTATGTATTCGATTGAGTGAAATGTAAAAATTTACATATGATTTCCACCTGCGAAAATATTAAGAGAAATAATACGCTTATTGGATTGAAATTCAGTGTTAATTGAAAACTAGACCAATTCCATTACCGGTTAATTTCTAAAGCGATATTTTGTATGTGGATAAAAAATGTTAAGATTTGGTTTGGTTGCTTTTCTATTGTAGTAAAAACAAGTTGAGAAAAATTGTATATCCAAATTCTTTTTGGAGGATATAGTAAAATATAAAACGGATTGAACTTTTGGGACCAATTTGAGCTTAGTTCGGAACTAGTTCAGGTCCTCTGGTCCTCAAATGATTTCGAACGAGTGCCGAAATAATCCCGAATTTTTCTCGAAAAAGTCCCGAAATGGACCGGAAGTAGTTTTAAAATGGTGCCGAACTACGACCATTTGTTTTGCTCATAACTATGATTTAAAAAAATGTTTGAGCCAGAGCTATTTTTGGATTTGACAAATAACTATCGATTTAAAAAAAAAAAAAAAAAAAAAAAGTCAAAGGTAACTGTTACGCAAATCCGAAAAAATAACTGTGGTGAAAATTCTTTTATTTCCGGTTCCAAAAATATAAAATAACACATTGTTTTGAATTGGATTTTATGAGTTAAGGAATAATGTGGATTTTTTTTTTCACTTAGCAATAAGTAAAAGTTAGTAAATAATAGTTTGAAGACAATTTTTAGCCAACTTCTAAAAATAAAGAGTTTTAAAGTTTTAAACTCTCCTACATGACCAAACCGTTGTATGGAAGTGAGTGAGTGTAAGTTTTAGAGACTCTCGAGCTTGATTGTTTTCGTTTTAAAATTTCTATTTAAGATAAACGAAAGATGCGCAAAATTTCATCTCCTTTGCTGCTTTGGCGTAGAAGTTCATATGACGTTGGTTTAGACAAATTATGGGCAAATTATTAAAATATATCTGCCCACCACATTTCGGTCAAATATATTGTAAACTGAGGAACCAGTTTGCATTCAAACAGGGGGACATGGTTAAATCGAATCAGCTGGTTGTCCTGATAATTTGGATATACTTTTACTTTTTTTTATTATTAATTTGTCTATTTTTCCTATTTTAATTTCAAACAGCGGGCCAAAGCTATCGCTAATTGGTAATTACTGCTTACTGGGTATTGACCGATTTCCCTTAGCGTAATTCCATGCTATTTTTATGTTATTATTCCCTTTCCATATGTGGGATGTAGAGAAGCTGAGTTTCTCAGTACATACATGCATGGCCAGGACATTAGGATAGGGGCGAGCGGTGGGCCAGAGTTTAGGCAAATTTGTGTAAGTTTGTAGTTTTGAATATATGTATATAGCTATAGCTGTGTAAGTGTATATGAACTTAAGGGTATCTTCCATATTACAACTCAAATCAACTATTTATTATCATCCTACTTATAATTCCACTTTAACATACATAATATAGTATGTATGTATATAGTATGTACTCTCTCATTCTCATCGGAATTTGGGCAAGTTGAATTCGTCATTTGTATAGTTATAAGTAGTGGGTATGTATAATATCCTTGTACACATATGTATTATGTGTGTGTGCCTGTGTGTAGGTATGTCATGTGTGACTACGTGAAGCTGCCAAAGGCATCCCAAATTTTTGCCATGACAACAACTACAGTATACGTACATATATTGTACAATCGATACAATAATAATAAGAAGCTTAGTTTTGGCACTGTTGGCGGTTATAATGGAAGACGAATTTTTATAACTCTCCATATGTATATATGTATGTATGTGTGTGTGTATGCCCATATAGAAGAAAAGAAAACTTTACACGAATGTACATATGTATAATGTATTTAGTTATTTACGATATTTTTCCTCATATCGTTTTGGTTACGCTGCAACATTTAATGATATTTCCTTTTTTTATTCTCGCTCGGTCGGTAGGCGTTATACGGGTATTTGTCGTTTGATACAAGTAAGCGGTATAGAGATAATATTTTTGTAGCAATTTAGTTAAGGTTTCACAATGTTCGTATTTTTAAGTGGGATATATGTATAGTATGTGTAATGACTTTTTTGTTGCTCAGGATTATTGATTGAACGGTCAACCGTTTGCCGTGAGGTTAACTTCATTTTCATTTTTTAAACACAATAGATTTTCTTAGGGAGAAACTAAGTTGTAAAAACTGTAGATATTAGCAAAGCATCTCTATGAGTGGGTTATCTCTATGAGTGGGTTAGAGCTTAGCGATATGTAGATGGTTTTCAATATGCGTTTATGAGTGACAAAGTATCACGAAATTCTACAAATTTTAAGCGGGTGTCTATGTTTGTGTTTTCCTTATAAATGGATGACTGAAATATATTATTAAAGTTTTATTTTTCTTAGGACCAAAGTTAAATTTCCAATTGGGACGCTTTAGTAGCTCTTCGGTCGGTTTCTTTTTTTTCCTACGCGTTTAAAGTTGTTGTTTGTGACAGAAATTGATTCTAAGTTCTGATGGTTAACTTTGTGTAGCGATATCAATACGAAAACGATCGAATTAGAAGATCGGAAAGAGCAGTGATGTAATAAAAACTTTGAATATTTTGTTTAAAAAAATCCAAACGCTGTACCTTGTGAAGTAGTTTAGGGTACATTTTTATACTCGATCAGAGTTAAATATGTATATAGCAGACATGTATGTATATACCAAACTGCTCAGAAAGAAAACATGCATCTGTTAGCCAAGTATGTCTGACCGTCCGTCCGTCAATGCATTGAATAACTTGAGTAAATATTGAGATATTTGAACCCACACACATTGTTCTCGATCCAGGGTAGTAGGCTGGCATTGAAAATGGGCGAAATTGAGTAATAACTACGCCCACATAACAGTGTTTTGTGAAAATAAAAATTTTGCGTTAATTCAGTTACCATTAAAGATAATTTGCTCAAATATGATATACTGGATTACGACAAATAATCATATCTCCGAAACTCATTTATCAAATTTTAATTCAGTAGGCCCATCCTACCATAGCCTTATACATTTCGCCATCCTTTAGCGAGTGGCGAATCGATAAAGCATCTGGTATAAATTAGCATCAACACGGTTTTTGTTTCCAATGTAATGTCATGTAATGTGACATTACAAACGAAAAATATGCACCAAAAGTGCAAGCACGTATTGAGTATTGAATGTAATGACCAGTTTAATGAGGTATCACCGCACACATAGACTTTATTTGTTTGGACAGTTGCCACTTGCTAAAAATAGTTTGAGTCAATTAAATAAATGACATAACCCAATATAACTTTATGAGGGCTGGATAAGATGTGTGACATATGTCTGTATATTGGGTTATCATTGAATCGATTTTTTAAAGGGAGTTGCCAATTAAATTCAATTAAAACAATGAATGAAATTAAATAACACAATACGGGTATCAAATGAAAACGGCTATATAAAGCTTTATTTCCCAAAACAAGGTTGCCACACTTTTAAATAAAAATTAAGTTAGATCAAAAAATAAATACCATTTTAGAATATGAGTGATAAACTAAAAGTTTTAAGGAAGCTTAATTTCAATAACACCTTTGAGAGGGTTGCCATCTATTAAAAAAATTAATTAAAATAAGTACTCAAATAAATAATTGACATATGGATCTCAAACGAATGAGGTTTTAGAAAACCTTATATTGAAAATACCTTTGGAGGGGGTTGCCACTTACCTAAACGAGTAAACTAAATGAAATAATTAAGTTAGAGGAAGTATCGCGGCATGGGATTGAAAGGAAGTGGGCATAAAAAACTTTATCATCAAAATGTATTTAAAGAGTGTTGCCATATGTTTCAAAATATTAGTTTAGTTCAATTTCCAAGCGTTTATTAGACAACATCTATGTAGAGGGTTGCCATCTGCTAAAGGAAGTTAATTGAATTTATACTATTTATGAATTTCAGGAATATTCAGTGAATAAATATATTAGAAGAGAGTTGCCACATGTTTATATTATCCATATTCACCCAAGTTTATGAGATTAATGAAGCATTACTATATTGGTTTGAACTGATAGATATTTAGGAAAATTTAGTCTCGGAAAAATGTTGAGGGGTTACCAGCTGTTCGAAAATTATATAAAAATTTATTATTAATGTAGGTGAAATCAAGTAATCAAATTAAGTTGTTATGGAAAACACATTTTTGAATGTAGTTCTCTTTCACACATTGCCAATATTGTGGAATATAAAATATAAAATCAACTGCTTGATTTTTATAATCACCCGAATAAGGCATTTATTATGATCCGCAAAATTTCTGTAGTATTCTGCCCATTATTAAATCCGGTTGAGGTTCAGCATTTTAACAGTGGAAGGCTATAATGAGACTTCTAAATGGTACTACCATTTCATTGCGTGATCCATTTCTAACAATAAATTGGTTTGGATTAAATTCGAATGACAAGCTGCGGAGTTGCCAACAATAAATGAGTTTCGACAATTATTAACTAGGGTTAGATTTTTTGGTTAGATAAATAATAAAAAAATTAAAAACTACGAATGAATTAAAAGTTGAATTAAAACTTTTGATAAAATTAATTCATAATTTTAAACCGAATGCTATGCGAGCGAAGCCTTGGGCAATAGCTAGAACTTTATAAAAAGGGATTCGGTTGGAGATAGAAAAATGACAAACTTGCGAGTGCATTTCACAAAATCATCTGCCATTTGGAATGGGCGTAAGGCTCTAAACCATAAGTTATAGGATAAGTTCGGGCAAATATTAAACTTTTTAATGTAAGTGCAAAATTATTCTTCTTATTATTAAAATGTTCCTATAGAAGATAAAATATTATTAAAACGAAGGCACATGAACAAAAATGTATTCGGTTTCCTTTATTAAGATTTCTTTGCTAACATTTTTGTAGAATAATTTATAGTGTTAAATTAAATTCAATTAAATTTAAATTAAATTACTTTTCGTACAATTCCAGGGGGTTCTTGAAAAAATGTACAAGCTTTTTTTAACTCAAAAAAAAATATAAAAAAAAATCAAAAAGTTAGTTAGTCAGTATATCAAAACAATTACTTGATAGAACAAATTTGAAAATGCAATTTATCTACATTTGAGTTCAAAACTAAAAAAAAATGCTGTTTTCTTTTCGATGCTTCTGCTAAATCGGAGTTTAATCGGCGGTTTTTGATTTCGAACATAAATAGAAAACAGTAAGCATATTTCAATGTCTGTGCGTTTATAGAACTTACTTATTATATTTCTGGCATTTTAATTAGATAATTTACTCAAATAAATTTACCTTCTTCTATTTCGAACTTAACATATGCTTCATAATGTTATTACCACCAATGTTCGCTAATAAAACAGATACAAAAAGAGAACCCCAATAAAAAATGACTTCATTTATGGCATGCTAGCAAAATTTTATTTCTCAAACAGATATTCGATGATAACCTTTCCCTTCCACAAAAAACAGAAATTGGTATTTCATTTATTTCAAACTCATGGACACTTCCAAAAGAGTTGGTGAAAAAAAAGGCGAACAAAAAAAATTTCAGCCACAACCGCCACAGAGCAGCGAATTCATGAAACTATGCTAAAGTAAATTCATTAAAATTTCCTAACCACACATAAGTACATGCCCACATACCTATGTATGTATATATAATATCTCAAAGATGTATGCATTTTAGGTAGGGAATGGGGGGAGGGGGTAGGCCCGCAAGTACGTGCAACCCTTGACAAATGTGCCCATCCACAGTGCAACATTATTGCTGCTGCTACTGCTGCTACTGCTGCTGCCACAGTTGCACGTGCCCCAACGCTTCGTGTCAATTTAATTAGCAGAAATACCATCATAAAATATTTAAATCATTCGCCTAAAATAATTTTAGCGGGCGGTGTAAGAAGAGTGACTTGCGCGTATTCGAAGACCGCATGCTGCCAAGCGCCAAGCATAGATGGAGGCGTACAAGCGCATATTTGATAATCGTATGTGTGGGTGTGTGTGCAAAAGGTACTTGAGGGAGACATATGTCTTTCTCGACGATTCGTGCGACAAGTTTGCTGGAAATCAATTAACGCCAGCATTGCCAAGGGGGCGACTTCCGGTATGCTATGAATTTCTGGGCGCAAAAAGCAAGTGAGGGGTAAATGGTGCATGCAAGCGTGTGGGTGCGGTTATGTATAAAACATATGTGAATGTATATTATATGTGCGCACTTCCATTGAGCATCGCGTGGGTTTTGCAAAATTATAATTTCTGTTTTTTTTTTCAATAATGACCAACAGCTGGCGAATACCCGAGCTCTCTCACTAAACAAAAAAAAAAAAAAACCTTCCGATAAAGCCAAGGCACATTTTTAACCAGAAGTGGCTCAAACAGGAAGCAATACTGGTTTTGGGGATGAAAATGCAAAAGTGAAAGCGAAGATAAAAAATTTATAAATAAAATATAATTGCTGTACTTCCAGTGATTGCAGATGATTTCAAATGAATCTGCAACGGAAATGAAATGCCACTTTAATTTTAATTTGCTTATCCTTTTGGCATTGTCCTTCCATAGCCACATAGCCAGAGATGTATACAGACGTATGTACATACATATATGTAGATAGAGAAGTTTTGTATATAGTTCCATAAAAGCTGCATAGATGGGCGCATTGCCAGTAAATGAATTTACTACATATGTACATTAAGGTGGCTCAATAAAAAATAAATGATATTTTTCCTTGGCCAGTATAAAATTTAAAATATTTAAACACTTCTACCAAACTGCTTTGACCCGAACCAGGGCGCTGAGTGGAAAGTGTTTGAAATACTTCTAAAACGGATCGTTGGTTTAGGTGAGTAAAATCTGGTGATGTTTTGGCCTCATATGCTGTGATGTCACAGTCAGAGTTGTTATTGACGCCTACTATGTTGAAGGTCACGATCTTAGTGATCTTAGCTATCTAGAATTGAAGTTCCTAAGGATGTTAGATAAATGTGAGCTATATCCGGGCTTTTGCGCAAGATATGCTCGGCTATATCTCTGTAGATTCTGCTGTATTCAATTTGCGGAATGTTCATGTTTTGCGTATGCATGACCAAAGTCAAGTAGCCTGTATATACTGCAATGGGCAACGGCGCTAGACCTATAAAGAAGACCTGTGATCCCGATGTAAATAAGAACCATTTTCCGTCAAACCAGTGTGTCGCCAAACCAAACTTGACAAGGGATGACGGAAAACCGTTCAAATATACTTCAATAAACTTTTCACCTTGTCGGAAAAACAGACGGTCAAAAAGAAACACTTCGGGTTCTCTTCTAATTGTAGTCCGCCCAGGTTGATTTTGATATCCTGCAAGACCTGGTTGCTTTCCACTTTCGTTGCGCCTTGTTGAAATAGAAGTTATATATATTTCCTTTCGCTACGGCTAGGGGTATTCCAGCATCGATACTGGTTGTAATTTTATCCTCTGCTGAGTCGCACAGCCATAGCTCATCGGATTTCTCGTTACTTTTGATTCCCTTATGCCCGGAAACCGAGACGATAGAGTTTATCAGATTGGTAGCTATGGAGGCAATCAGTTGTATACAAGCACCCGTTACCTTTGAGCCAATATTTGGTACCGCTAGCGCCGTTATTGTTGCCTGTTGGAGAAAATGGTTATCTTACCCATCAGGTTCCTGTCTTCAAGCGATTAACAGGGCTGCCAAATCGCGAATATTTCCCCCTGTAACATATTGCAGTAAAAGGGGTGTCTGATTACAGAATGCATCTTGAAACCAACAGCGAATAACCTCACCCCTCTCCCATGCAATCCAGCTTGGAAACACATCGATATGGGTTATGACAATAATAACAATTATTATGAATATGTCAACAATCTCCACAGAACGATATCGATAAGACTCACAATTACCAATGAAAATGCCAGTATCTATGCAAAGTTATACAGAGAATTATTTCTATAATTATAATAATACAATGAGAAAAAGCCAATGCATAATTCATTTGCGTCGGCACGTACGGGTTGACCACAACGAACTAAGAGTGGAGGTATCAGAAGAAAATAAAGAATTCTATGAATTCATTTTCATAAATAGAAAAAAGCGAGCAAGAGTAGCGGTTATCGTATACCCGATCTCCATACAAAATTAACCGCAAAACTGACCACTTTACTGAAGATGTAAATGGAAAATTAAAGGGAATATTTCAAAGATACAGCTACAATAAAAAATAAAGAAACAGGTAAAAACAAAGCTGAAATGACTCTTATTAGAGCACATAAAAATAAATGCTAAATTACACTGCGGAACAATTTAACGAACGATTTAGGGTAATTTGAGGGCGCTGATTACGAAAATAATATCAGTTTTGTCGGATTGGCTCTAGTTTTTCAGATAAAGACTTTTAAATATTTTACGAAAAAACCTAATTAAAATACCAATATGGATTTAAGTTACATTTTTAATGCGCGCCTGCATAAAAATAATACAAAAATAAAAATAAAATATATTCTTTTCATTAATTATTTAAAAAAAAATTACAAAAAACTTTTTCTGTAGGACCTCCTATGATGTCGTTGCTCCGGACAATCCCGTATTAAGTTCCAGCAGTAGTCTGCTATCATGTGGTCGTCCCATCGAGCTTGGTATCTTTCTTCCATTATTTTTATGTCCTGGTGGAACCGTTCACCTTGTTCCTCACTGTAATCGCCTAGGTTGCCCGGAAATTTGTCCAAATGACTATGTAAATAATGTAATTTAATGCTCATTTTAGCTCTTCTGTAGAAAATCCCTGTTTCGTATAACTACTTTCTTTAAACTCACTTTCACTGCTATTTGTCGAATTGTCTGATGTCTCTGACATTTCAACATCATCACAGTTTGCAGCAGATGATTCTAAAAATACTGGAATTGCAAATCATGACTGTGCAATACGGGGGGTTTAGCCGAGTTTACATTAGGATAAACCCAAGTACGTTTTTTATGCCTGTTGAAGCCTTTCACATTAACTGCACAAAAGTAGCAATCATTTGAATGATTAGCTGGCTCAGTCCATATCATCGGAACTCTAAAATGAAGACCTTTACGTCCTCCTTGGCTCCAGTATCGCAAAGATTCCACACAAGATTTACAGACGATACTTAATATATTACAAACGTACAAAATCGCTCACATTTCTTCCTTTGATCAAGGTTAAATTAGGTCACTGAGACCAATAATAGGAGTCCCATTGAGTTATCTCAAGAACATTAATACCATCCGAAGAAATATTACATCTCACCAATCCATTTTGCCTCGCTGATGAATCTCAGCAGGCTATTTACTCGGGGTTGAAACCTCACTAAGGTCATCCAAAAACGGGTATCCCAGATACCACATTTTGCTTTTATACAGTGCAGGGTGCGCCCAACCTTTTAGCGTATTTTCCTATCAGACAGTTCCCAGTGAAACGCTACGCGACCGTTTCCGGTCTCATTTAGGCCACGTCTGCCTTGAGGTTCGACAGCTTCTTTGTATGCACATTCTATGAGCAGCAGAAAAGAATCTCCTTGGTCGTACCTTGTCTTGCAAGTTCATCTACCATGCAGTTTCCCTCTATGTACCGGTGACCAGGGACCCAAATGAGGTACAGTCTATTCTGCTTAACCATCTACTGTAGAAATAGGCGGCAGTCCAGCGCGATGTTCGCGTTAAACATGAAAGAGGTCAGCACTTTGATTGCAGCCTGGCTATCACTAAAAATGAAGATATACATTCCTCGAATTCCGGCCCCAAGCTTCTCTACCTCCTCAGCCTGGAAAATGCTGCAGTGATCTGGTTCCTTTAATCAAATAACTATTTAAGCAACCCTGTGGCTACAAAGCTGTGAAGATAAATAAGGAATGACCAGTGTGGACGCGGTTGGTAGTAGTAATTGTAGTAATTTGACGAACTACTTGTAAGTATTTGAAAAAAAATGATTTTCTTATAATTACAATTATGAATTTTTCGTACGGCGAGTGAGACAGCTTAATGTATAGAAGCAAAAGCAACATCGTTAGTTTTCAACAGCCGCCCTGCACCAGCACCAGCTTGGCATGTCAGTGCTTGGAAATACCAGAAATATGCTACAGTGTGTGGCGTTGCAAATTAACTTCGGTGTGCTTTCTACCCATCTTGCCGCACTCCATTCTATCTCAATCTGATATCCTTATGGCTCCTTCTTTCTTACCTTACCTTCCATGTAGTATCTATGTTCTGAGTTCTCTTTTGGATATTTTTGTTCATCTTTGTTCTATTGGCTGTTTATTCTCCTACACTTGGCATGAGTTAAGTGGCTGTGTTAAAACTACACAGATATGCTTATAGTTATTCTGCTCGTTTGTGTTTTGTGTTTATATCTAGCTAAATATGTACATATATTTTCATATCCATCCTCCATTCATGGTATATATTCATGTACGCAGATGTATGGACGTATCTTTAAATTATTTCCTGCCTTTTCGTCTGCATCCTTGTCAGTTTTGCTTCTTTTTTTTTGAGCTTTATTTTCGTTGCTGTCACTACCAACGCCACCAGTGCGGACTTCATTCTATTTGTCGTTTTATTTTCTCATCGTTATAACTGTTACTTGACTACCATTTTGAATGCCATGAATAAAGAATGTAATAGATTTCGGCTGACTGACCTCGTTGTGTTACTTACATACTTACATACCTACACATATATTTTTTCTGAATTCCGTTTGGTGAAAGTTATATAAACTCTTTAAATATTTTATGAAGCAAATATTATAAGAGTGGCATTTTCGGAAGCTCAATTGGCTTTGAACACTTGACGTTATTAAAATGGTAGTTGTATTAGTGAACTACAGTAATTTTATTGCAAATAGGGGACAATAAATGGCAAATTGTTGAAATAAAAGAAAAAAGGAAATTGCAAAAGTTTAACAAGGAATTATGAAGAATTGGATGGCAGCAATTATTTGTTGTTTATTCCAGTTTTGATTTAGTTAGCTACTTTTTTCTTCGGCTGTAATGTTCGTTCAATTAAACCGAATGTAAACGACAAAGATATGTATGTGTGTGCAAGTGTATTGTCTCTGGGAACCGTGTACAGTGGGGTGCAAGTTATGTGTAGCAAAAAATAAACATTGATTTTTTGAATTTTTTTTTTTTTACAAAAATTTAACAAATGAAAAATAATCCACCGAATTTCCAAAAGTTCCAATCAGAATTTTTAGAAACTTTTCTAGTATGCAGTTTTGTAGCCAGCCGCATTTTAACCTTTTTATAAGTTCCAAGTGACTACCTACAAATGACAGGTGATTTTTGGTATTTTTTTTTGATTGTGGAAGAAAATATACCACACCATCAGTAAAAAAATTACCAAAAAATCAGCGGTCGTTTTTAATCACTGAAACTTATACTTTATTATAAAAAATTGCATATTTACTTGGAAAGTTTATAAAAACTTGAATTCAAACTTTTGAAAATTCATTTTCAATTTGATGAAATTGTTTACTTTGTTGCATTTTTATGAATTTTGAATAAAGTTTGAAACTTTGATGTATAGGTTTAATTTACAAAATAAAATATTAAAATCTTGCATCACGGTGTTTGTGGGAGAGGGTTGCCATCTGTTTGAAAAGTCAAATTTTATTAAAAGCTACACAAGTTATATGAAATATTAAAATATCGGTAGCGGTTCATCTGGGAAAAAAGGTTCATCGTTAAATTTTATAAGAGTTGCCACCTGTTTCCAAATTCGAAGATGTTTAATTATACACTAGTTATATGAAATATTAAAATATGGACGCCAATCACTTCGTCTCGGCGAGGAGAAGTTGCATATGTACTATGCATATTTTGGAGAGGGTTGCCACTTATTCAAAACGTCAATCTTTATGCAAGAATATATAAAACATTAAAATATGAATACCAAACGGTTTGTTTCGCTAAATCACTTCGTCTCGGCGAGGAGAAGTTGCATATGTACTATGTATATTTTGGAGAGGGTTGCCACTTATTCAAAACGTCAATCTTTACGCAAGAATATATAAAACATTAAAATATGAATACCGAACGGTTTGTTTCGCTAAAGAGAAGGCATATGACCAACTAAATTTTTTTAGAAGTTGCCACCTGCTTGAAAAGTTGAATTCAACTAAACTATACAACAATTATATGGAATATAAAAACATGGATGTGCTAAGAATCGTTGCGGCGAGAAAAAGATTTATTTCTACATTTTGTAAAGGGTTGCCACCCGCGTGAATTTCATAAAATTCGAATTTAATTAAATTATACACAAGTTATATGGAATATGAAAGTATTTTTGTCAAAGTGTTCGATTCGCTAAGGAAAAGTCTTAAAGCGTATAGAAGGTTGCCGTCTGCTTGCAAAATCGAATTTAATAAAATGGTAAACAGGTTATATGAAATATTGAAATATGGGTGTTAAACGGTTCGTTTCGCTGAGGAGAAGGTTTGTAGTTAGCTATATTTTGAAAAGTCGAAATTAATTAGGTTTTACATTTCTTTCGCTAGCAAAAAAATATTAAAGGTATATGTTTGAGAGGGTTGCCACCTGTTATATGTGGCAGAAATCAAAATGTGTTTTCTGGTTTAATATGTAAAAAGGGCAATTAATAAAATAGAACTAATTTTTCCTGAAAACATTGTGAAACATTAGAAACATTAGAAACAAATCACTGTAGAAGTTTCACTTTGAGCGACTGTACTTAATTTTATTTGAGTATTACCGCTATCAAAAGACCTTTTCAGTCACAGTTCTATACAATGGACGGATATTTAAATTGGGTCGATTTACGAATATACTATACGTACATATATAGATACGTACATATATTATAAATACGTACACGTACAAATAAATTATGCAATCTATGGCGACAACAATCAATAAAATCGAGTATTATTTTCCCCTGCTTTGTAGATCGAATGCTTTCGAACCCCAAGCGTTTTCTCGAATTTGCCCTCGACTTGTCACACGTACACAATAACATTAATATATATTCAACTCAATTGAACTCTGCTCACCAATTTTCTACTGCTTATGAATATCAGCGCTTCATATTTTATTGACTGAGTTATGGGTACACATCAAAGTTATTATTGAAATAGATGTCAATGTAAATATTACATACAAAGCTAAACAGAGTTGCATTTACTCATTGGCGCACCCAAAAGGGAAAGGGGGGGAGCGGAATTCAAACCCCTAACAAAATTGTAAAATTGCAGTACGTTCTTTATTTTTAGTTTTGGTTTTTTAATTAATTTAAGCGCAAATTTTTTTTTAGGTTCAACAAAAAAGCAAAATGTTGAATTTTAAAAATATACTGTCAATGATCTTAAAAACTTTCTAGTAATTTTTACAGTTTTAAATTTCCTTTGCCGTATTTAATCCGCCATTTTGAATTATAAAAATCTCATGCCAGATTCGTAAGCAGTTATCCCAAAAACCTCCAAGTAACGAACTTCGAGCAGAAATGATTAATTTTTGGATTTTTCGCAGACATTTAGAGTTTTGAAAATTTGATTCCAATGCCCGATTTGCAATCAGCAACCCCCAAAAAATATCCAAGTGACGAGTTTCAAGCAAATCTGTTCAAGTACTATTTCAAGTGAACCCATTTGATGCACTAATTTTTTGGGAGCCATATTAAATCCGCCATTTTGAATTTTGGAAATCTGATGGCCGATTTATAAGATTCTAATTTTTTTGGTTGGTTTGACTTTTATTATTAATTTTTGAATACATTTTTTTTTGTAATTATGAATCTAATATTTGTAATAAAACGACTGAATTTAAATCGAATTTTTTTTTTTTAATTCTTGCGATTTAGAAAGTTTTTTTTTTGTTTAAGAAAAACGACTTGAGTTAGAACGAAAAACAGTCTTCAGTCATTCACAGTGTCTTTTCGTGACGTTACGGTCGCCATGTTGTTGCAACAGCATACAACATTCCCTATAAAATTTTGGGGAATGCTGCTGAAGTGACAGTCCGTGGGTGGATATAAATCGGGGTCGTTCTGGTATCGTAGAGCCGACTGTCGTGGGAATGGTCGCCATTTTCGAAGATCAAGCTTTATTTTTAGTTCTGCAACCCCCTTTCAACTGGCACGCCTATCCCCATTGAATACCATTTCAAGAACTCGAGTGTTTGCTAACTACTTTTCCACTTTCCTACAGGGTATTCGTAAAACTAACTTACAAACGAATATAGTAGAAAGCATATCAAGTGCATACTCAACAACCTATCATATTAAGGAGATTATTATCTACATGCGCGCTTAAAAATAGCTATAAATCCAAAATAAGAATGAAATCAAAAAGGCGAAAGAGCTGCCAGCTTTACCAAAGGGAAAAGGAAATGGAACAAATACGGCGAACAAAAGCAAACTTGGAAAACGTTTAAACGGATATCGTTAAGTAAATAAGGGAATGACGCGAAGACATTTACTCTGCATCGTCACAATTTTCAAGCAATTTTGGGCTTTTATTTTATAACAAACAGCACTCCGTTAGTACACCAATATGCCCGGTATACATACATACATACACAATACACAAACATACTAGGCATGTGTGGGTCGGGTACGCATGTTTTTTTTTTAGCAAAAGTCTAAGTGTGTATAACTCTCTTGTTCCATTGTTTGCGCGACGACGAGGGCAGAGCAATTGGAACTGCAAGCCATGACAGCAAGTTGTATGAACGTTTGGCTTCTGGCTTCATTGCGCCTCACTGTGGCTCAACGTCACCTCGAGCATTAGTGGGGGTAGAGGGAGATGAAATACAAAAGTTCATACTCGTAGAATTTATAGAATTATAGATAGAGTGGCTTGCTCCCTTGTTTGTTTGTATGCGCACGTTTGTGTGTGTGTGTGTGTGTGGGTGTAGCGACAATAATAAAGTTACGCTTTGCCAACTGTCGGGGTAATATGGCTTGACAATAATGCCATGGTGGTCAGAATGCCATATAGGGGGAGACGGGTTGGCGATAGAATGAGAATTTGATTAAATTCTTCTGGTGGTTGTTTTCGCGACCGTTTAATAGGCGTCTTCTACTTACAAATCTACATAATGTGTTTGCTTTTTCTTTAACAATTGCTATTGAAATTACAAAGAACTTGTTTACATAACTTTCGTGATTTGATGATTATGACGTTATGAAAAGATTTATTTGTGGAATTTCGAAATGGAGCTGAAAGAAAATAACTGAAAATGTAGTTATATTCCAAATGTTTAATTCAGTTTAAGTATATATTTTAGTTTTATATAATTTTGTGAGGAGACTCTGGTCGGATGAACCGATCAAATGATTAATCAAAGTACACAGAAACGTTTGACTTGCTTTTTATAACTTGCGATTCGATTTCTAAACCGTTTAAATAATTAAAGACTGGCAATTAAATTTTTTTCTCATCTGCTATACAAGAGTTTGATATTAAGTGAGATGTATCGTCTTTATCATGGTGTAATAGTGAAAGGTGAGGTACGTTGTGACAGCCCCATTTGGTGTGCCCAAAGCTCAATGTTGTAATTCGGAAGGAGTCGAGAAAGGGTCGTTAAAAAGGCCATGTTTTGGAGAAATACTAATTTGCCTTCTATTTTTATTACAAACGTAAACAGAGCGGAGAAATAACAAAGATTTTTTTACCCTAGTAAAAACAAATAAAAAAAAGCAATTATTATTGTTCTGAATTTCCCTTACGATTGAATATCCACGCTGATACTCTCCAACACTAGCATATGAATAAAGATAAAAATTAGCGTTTGGACTAAATAATTAAGATCAAATATGAAGTACGTAAATATTTGTATGTAAGTTGTATTTATTTTTAACCTCTATACCAATTATTTGGTGTAAACTCCAAATATAACTGTATTAAGTGAACTTACAAACCCGCGCCCACTTACCTAATTTTTTTGTGAAAAGTTAGCGAAATTTCTCATTTTTGACGATTTTAAAATAAAACTTTCCGAACTTTTCACAGTATTGGTTGGATTCGTGGTAAATCTGTCTTAAAAGTACTTTTTCAAAGTAGCAATTTGGTGGGGGTACAATATGGCCGATTTAGAGTGAAAACTTGCCAACGTACGTCCCCTTTTATTATTGCATCATGTGTCTTTACCAAGGCGTTTCAAATTCTTGAAACTCAACTTTTTATTTTTGAAATGTATTTGTTTTTGCTTCCTCCCCAGGCTTCCGAGAGGAAGCCTTAACAGATAAAATACGCCATCTAGTTAGTTAAACCTGCCATTATTGTTGAATGGGTTTGTCCAAAGCTTCAATTTATTCGCAGTTAGTTTTTTTTGTATTGGTTATATCGGACAATACTTGAAACTTTAGTTTTCGTATTTTTTTGAGATGCTATTCTAGAAATGAAAAAATAAAAGCATTAAGTGGTGGGTATTGGATATAAGTATCTTAGATTGAGTTTTACTAACTGGAATATATGAGCTATAAATCAAAAAAAAAAAAAAAGTTCGACGCTGTTTTTGGTATTTTTTTAGTATGTAATATGTTTGCAACTATAAACAAACAAAATTTTTCGTTCTTTTTTCTTTTTTTTTAACTAAATTTTCTTTTGGTAGGTGTGTTAGGTTATGTTCCATTTGAATTTTTAAATTACTCTATTTCTAAAAATATGCTGCTTGGGACTTTTTCCTATACAAATAAATGTATATGATCTGATTGTGGAGGCTTTTCAGTCGACACTTCACACCATTAACTTTTATTAACGGCACTTTCATCGCCAACATATTCTGGTTTGGTTTTATAAAATATTTATTTTGGAACTTCATTTCTACTAATTTTTCTGTGATATCTTTTAAGACATTTTGTAATGAAAACTTTGCAATGGCGAATCATTTTCAGGATAGTTGAGTTTTTTCTTAAATCAAGGTTCATTTCATTTCAAATCAAGGTGATTTTAAAGTTTCACTATATGTCATTTTATAGTTACGACAATTAAAAGAAAACGATACGTATAAATACCATGATATAATTCGATATTTTTATAAAAAGTCTAAAACCATTATAACATTCTATTCATGAAATTCCGTTATACATCTAAAGTTGGCATTCTGTTTTAGCAGACAGATTTAACAGGATTTTATGAAATAATAAAAAGTTCTCACTGTATTTTCGATATCGAAGATTTCGCTTGATTTGGCCTATTCGGTATCAACTATTAATTCCTTACATATATTTTTAACCAATCACTTAAGGGTACAATTTTTACTGTCAATTTCATTCGAATTTATTTCCCCTTAATTCCAACATAAAAACATACAAATTTTACGCTGTAAAGATCCCATATGCTTGCAATGTGTAATAGGTCAAATTTCGCAAACACCGAGATACCCTGTACGACAAATGAAGAGGCATATTGGAACAAAATTTCTTCATCCCTTGCCAAATTTCGTTTGGGAACGAACCGGCTTCGACGCTGTGCCATTTTTTTTCGCAATTTTCCGTTCTCAGAAACCAAAAGAAACCAATGAGAATTTCTCTCTATTTCTGTAAGATGGTATTTTCGCTATACGTTTGAATTTTTGCTATCCGCAAAAGTTTTTGGTTTTGAAATAAGTTGTGAGGTGAACTCGCATGACCCCTTCTTTATTTCGATTTTGATTTTGCAAACCACAACGATATCCTTTTCCAATTATTTTCATATTAGTTATTTCAATTTCGAGCCAGTTAGTATGCAGTATGGAGTGATTAAAAAACTTTGTAAAATTTTCGCTACAGTCTTTTATTAAAAAAGGGTAACTCAGATCATGAATATAACTATATACAATATCTGCTTCAATATTTATTGCGGAAACATTGAGCCGCCGTCAAATATTAAATGTCAAAATCACTTTGGCCCTACTTTCCACTTACAACAAATAAAATAAGTTTTCCTTAACATTTTCCCAAGGACATCGAAAATCGTCTATTATATTGGCTTCAGAAAGATATTGAAAATACAAATAACATAAACAACGTAATAAGCTCTATTTAAATATCAAAATTAAGCAACGAATATCTCTGCTTTCGGTAAGGTAGAATTACGCTCAGGTTTTAGCCAATATAAATGACGATAATTTTACCGATAATTATATCGCTTGCGCCAAATTAACGACAACAATGACAATATTCATGACGAACATTAAATCGAATGCACCGGCAGTATAGAGAACTGACAACGGCAATGGAAATAGAAAGAGAATTATTTTCGGAAAAAACTTACCCACTGTATGATTTTAGGGATTGCAAATTGATTTATGAAATAACCAATTGTGTTAGATACTTGCAGAAATTCATCCCTACATGTGTCACCCAAATTTTATCTAAGGAAGACAAGCACGAACAGTTAGTAATGCGATAAAATTACTCAGCTACATCTTATATAAAAAAATATCGGACTGGTTCGAATTGGCTTCACCGATTTTTATGACACTCGACATGCATATTTAGTAAATAGATATGATAGTAGGTCGTAAAGTATATTTTATGCATGGGAGAGGGTTGCCACCTGTTTAAAAAGTCGAATATAAATAAATTATATACTAGTTATAAGAAATATTAAAATATGATTGCCAAACAGTTCGTCTCGGCGAGAAAAAAGTTCACTCCTATAGTTTAAAGAGGATTGCCACCTATTTGAAAACCCGAATTTAATTGAATTATAGCTATATGAAGTTATTTGAAATACTACAATTTCGATGCCAACCGGTTCGTTTCGCTAACGAGAAGGATTATAGTTAGCTATATTTTGGAGAGAGTTGCCACCTGTTTGAAACGTCAAATGTTATTAAGCTATACGACACGTACATTAATAAAACATTAAAATATGGGTGCCAAACGGTTTGGTTCGGCAAGCAGGTTCTTATCTAGGTTCTTAGTTAATTTTAGAAGCGTGGCCACCTGTTTGAAAAGGCGAATTAAGCAAATTATAAACAGGTTATATGAAATATGAAAATACGGGCGCCAAACTGTTCGATCCACTGAGAAGAAAGTATATAGTAGGTTGCCCTTGCTTCAAAAGTGAAATTTAATTGAATGATACAAAGTTACATGAAAAACGCAAAATATGCCAAACGGTTCGTTTTTCTAGGAAAATGTTCAGAGGTATATTTTTTTTTTGGTAAAAAAGTAATCGATAACACGCAGAATATGACAGTTAATGTGAAAATAAAAAAAAATTGTCGGGCGTTCGGGATTGCGTTTTCTAGATGTACTTCTTTCATTATTTCAAATCTATTTGGATTCTCTTCATTTAGCGGCAGTGATAAGGGCTGCTTGAAATTTCTAAAAACGCGTTGCTCATAAATTTAACTTTTTTCTCTTTCATCTTTTCCGGCAGGGCATGCATACATTTTTTATTGAGCTCGTATTTGTTCTGCAAAACTTTGTAGGCGTTATCACGTACTAAAATGTACAACAATTTCGGATTTTACATATAAAGCGTGCAGTTTTATGCGCTATGTTTATAAAGGGGGTTTTCAATAGGGACGCTACAAAAGTAGACCGATAGTGACAGCAAACAACGTCATATTTTTCCCCGCTCTTTTGACATTTCTCTTCAGTAAGGTTTGCCATTTCATCGTGGAAACAACAACGAGTCGAAATTATTAAAATTTACTACCGAAATTCGGAGTAAATGGCCTCAACTTTAAGAGCGCTACGTCCAATTTACGGTCGTCGTCATTTCTGGCTGAATGGCTTCGTCAATAAGCAAAATATGCGTTATTGGACAGGCAGCAATCCACACGTACTCCATGAGTCAACATTGCATCCCGAAAAAAAAATACGGTTTGGTGCGGTTTATGGGCCGGCGGCGTCATTGGGCCATACTTCTTCCGTGATGATCAAGACCGGCATGTTACTGTGAATGGAAATCGCTACCGCTCAATGATAACCGAATATTTTTGGCCCGAATTGGATGATATGGACTTGGACAATATGTGGTTCCAACAGGACGGCGCCACAAGCCACACAGCGAATGTCACAATCGATTTATTGAAAACCAAGTTTGGTGAACGTGTTATCTCACGAAATGACCCTGTCAATTGGCCGCCTCGGTCGTGCGATTTGACGCCGTTAGACTATTTCCTGTGATGCTACGTCAACTCTATGGTCTATGCCAACAAGCCCAGCGACGATTGATGCACTTCGTACGAATATCGAACGTGAAATTGCAGCAGTATCGGCCGATTTATGCTTGAAACCCGTCGAAAATTGGGTTCAGCGTCTGGACTTCTGCAAGCGTGCCCGTGGTGCCCATGCAAAAGAAATCGAGTTCCATACATAATGGCATCGAATGTACTTTCACAGGAATAAAGAATTTAATTCATATCCCAAACCGTTTTGGTTTTATTTAAAAAAACTTTTGTGCGTTCCTATGGCAAGACCCGATATGCACAATTTGCACACAATGTTTTTTTTTTTCGCTCAGAAGTATTACAATAAGTAATAGGGATAACTGAAATTGTTGCACTCAGCATTTGAAACCGACAAGGGCATAACTTAAATATATAAATATCCATGTACATACATAAATATTAACTGCAGAGGTTTCTATAGCTACGCTAAGAGTTACAACAACACCCTAAAATATACTTTTACTTGACATCTAAAACACACTCGCACACTCACTCGCACCCTTCTGTTGTAGAAATCCTTAGAAACACGCGATTCTAATGTGAAAATTGTGAAATAAAATTGAAATTCTAACAAATTTGCTGTTCTTATTGCACATGCACAGAGAAACGTTGTAACTTGAAATGGGGGTTTTTGCAGCACATTTTACTCGCACCACACCTGTGAGAGTGGAAATATAATATAATATATTTTCCTTCATGCATAACTAAATATATATGTACATATGTGAAGTAGGGGACGGCCAAGTGCATGTTGCCATGGTTCACTTATATAAGGAGCAAATGTGTGCACGTGTGTGTGTGTGTGAACGCAACCCAGGTAATACAGATCTTTGTATGTGCAAACTACGTGTGCTAAATACTGCAATCGTAATTGCTACGTCAGGTGAGTTCGCGACATGCGAGATGGAAGTGAAGTTGTGGTCTAAATAATAGCAGTGCTGTATTTAAAAAAGTAGCATTAGGAATAATAAGAAAGTAAATGCATTTATATACATTCCCTTTTCCTTGGCCCGAATGGCGGCCCTAAAATTGGTAGTCTCCAAACAATCTTATATAGAAGACAGATGGCAACCTTAATGTGCATTAAGAGCACTAATGTGCATTAACTTATGAACTATCCTCATTTTAATGTGCATTAGCTTGTCATAAATGTATGAAATTTTAGTGCGCATAACCTCGCGAGTACGACAATAATCGTATTTTTCACACAGTCACGATCGGCAATTTTCACGTATGGTTGTTTTACATTCCACGCAACAACGCTTATTTGACACTGTTCTAAATACACAATGTTGCCATCTGTTATTATGAAATCTTAATGTGCATTTGTGCGTACTAATGCAAATTAGGTTTGTTCGTTTGTAGCGCCGTTTTTTGCAGTTACGGTAGTCTACGATTTCCACGTAGAGCTGGCATTTTCGGCACATAATATTCTTTGTGAGAACCACTTTGAATGAACTTTTTTGGGTATGCAGTTTTATAGCCCATTCAATTAGTGAAATAAAGTACAAGTTTAAATTTGTTAAAAATTCCCATTGATTTCGACCTTTTTTTTTGGCGACATAAAAAAATTGCGTGTAAAAGAAAGTATCAAAAATCAGCGCGATTATTTTTTGCCTCTACAACTTACACTCTATTGTATTAAAATAGAATGGGCTATAATGCTGCGTACCTGAAAGTGTTATAAAAAATCTGGTTAAGGGTGAAATTTTAATGACACTTTTGTGGGTGGAGGGCTTGGCATTTTTTCTCTGATTTTTTTTAAAGCTTGGAAAAAAGTCGTGGAAAAATACAAATACCGCCAAACGAAGAAAAATCCGCAGAACTTTAAACTGATATTGGAAAATAAGTGAAATAGCATCGGTATTGAGATTGACCAAAGCCGCAAAGGACTGCAAATATAAAAGAGGTAAAAACTAGGCCTTAATATTCAAGCGGTCTTATTCTGTGGCAGACAACTTTACATTTACAACTAACCTTTCGAAGACGTCGAGATGATGGACGTTTTCCAATAGAAATGCCAGTAGACAAGGATGACAATTTCGCAGCACTTCTTCGTTTTGCCGTGTAAAGTGGAGATCTCCCTCTGCACAATCATTTGAAGACTTCTCTAGCTAATGCAATGCATTTGAGCTCCATTATTCAAAATGGTATAATGAGGGATGGTAACGCGCGTCAGTGAGCCGAAGTGATTCTTAGTTAATGTAAATGAAAACCCGAGTAATTTATGATTATGGTTCGGTACGTTCCCGAAGTTGAAGATAACTCATAATTCATCCTTGTAAAAGATGCCACTGGCGAAGGTCTTGCAAAAATGCTGCTTACTACTTGGAATAAGTTCGGAGTGGATATTCGTAGCATGAAAAGGCAAGTTCGATGCTAAGAAAATATACTCTATGGAAGTTGTAAGTGTAATTTTTCTGATGTTTTCATGGTTAAAATGGAGCTCGAGTAATGAGCGAAGAATTTCGGTATTGTACCGCTGTTATAAGGAAGACGCTCTCTATGTTCTTTGCGGAAAACACAATTTAAATCCGTCGTACCAGTTTCTTCCGGTGATCCAACAAGGTGGGAAATCTCTTGAAGAGACACATTCTTGCAGCAAACTCTGGTTCTAAGCAGATATGGCTGCTAAAATTTTGCAAAACACGTTTGGTCGCGCATAACTTCAATCAATTTGATTGTTATATGAAGGGTAAAGAGTAAAATGCCTTGTTTGCGTCCATTTGAATGACACAATTTTTCATTGCACTCACAATGCTGAATCCTATTATAATTCTGACGAAAAATCTGCGTCGAAATCAGCAAAAGAAAGATTGTGGCTTGAGCCAAATAATAGAAGAATTCAAGGAGACGTGTAACCAAGCCGACGACCCTTCATACTTTATCTAAATGTATGAAGTATATTAAGGGGGAATCCCATGTAAACGGCTTAAAAAATTTTTTTTTTTTTTACATAAATAAAACCTATATATGTATATATGTATTACCCCCTTTGAGGGCGATATTCCAAAAACTGACAGAGATATGAATATTTTCGTCCGATCTGGCTCACGACTCGTAACTGTCATGGAAAAACTTTTCAACGGGCTTTCCAAAATGTCGTGTATATGAAACGGTGTGCAAAGTTGCAAGTAAGCTACTTACCCAATTTGCACACTTATGAAAAATACAATTATATAGTGCATAACGGATTTTTTTGTGCAAAAAAAAAAAATTTTTTTTAAATTTTGTTAAAAAAAAAAGATACATTTTTTGTATATTCATATGTATATTGTTTTTCGGCCTGTTTTTGTATTAAACCACAAATTTTAATTTTTGAGCTCAAGGCCAGTGTTACCCAACAACAATTAACCACACATTTCATTTAATAGCGACAGACTGTCGTATTGGAATTGTGTTGGTAGGACAAAAGGAAAAGTGGTAAAAAGCAACAGCAGCTTACATGCCGACTGTGGTCCATTGGTTACGCACTTGCCCAGCAAGTCGTAGGTTGTGGGTTCGAGTGCCGGTGGAGTCATGAAACAAATTTGATGAGGAGATATGGTGATCTCCAAAATAGCTATAATTTTTACCACTCCTGACTGTTGTTGTCTTTTTTACAATATAGTTTTCCTTACACACTGGCCTTGAGTTCACAAATTAATATTATCGGTGAAAATTTGTTGGGGGAAACCCCAATTCGTCAAGGACGAGTAGAAGTCAAAGCTAAATTTTTTATTAAAACTTTTTTGTTACAGGAACACTTTCTGAGGCTCGCCATTTGCCTCTGCACTTAGTGCACGCTCACCTTTGAACGCTTATATTTTTTAATTGGTTTAAAATTTTGCAACGTAATTCCTTCTGTTTTGAGTTTGGGAAATTGAGAAGATCAAAAGATATCGGCTAGTTTTGCATCGTTCTCGTGCTGAGAGATTCAATCCAGAGCAGGGATCGAAAATAGTAGTTATTTTCGAAATTTCAATTTAAAAAGTTAGCTGGAAAAAATTTGTTTTTTTAACATTTGTATATACCAATGTGATGCTTGTTAGCCAAGGAATGCTGGTCCTATATGATTTATATTTTTTTGACTTCTTACAAAAAAGTCAGCAATTAATCGTTATTTTTTACTGATATATTTTTAGTCAAAAATAAAAGTTAAAATTTGACTTTTATTTTTTCGGTCAAATATAAAAGTTAAAATTTGACTTTTATTTTTTCGGTGAAAAATAACAGTTAAAATTTTAGTTTTAATTTTTCGGTCAAAAATATCAGTTTTCATATTACAATACAATAGTATGTTTTAATAAAAAAAAAATCAAAATAAAAAACTCACTTCCTTTTAATTGCAATTTTCCGTCTGCTGTTAATATATTTCCTAGACAATAATTTAATTTCTTTAATTTAAGTTTTAAGTTATACAACAAATGACAAATGTCTTGTTTATACGTAGCAACAAAATGTTTTTATCTTAAACAGTTACATTCAAATAGATTAGCAATAAAATTTTAACTTTTATTTTTGATCGAAAAAATAAAAGTGAGATTTTAACTTTTTTCTTTGACGGAAAAAAATTAAAGTCAAATATTAACTTTTATTTTTGACTGGAAATATATCGGTGGAAAAATAACAATTATTTATTGACTCTTTTGAAAAAAAGTCATAACAGTTACGGTCCCTGATCCAGAGACATTTCGTTTTCCACATAATGATATTTAGAATTGGGTTCTACAATTTTGCAAGGCCAATAAACAACACCAACCGTAATGCAGACATATATTCATAGATTTAGTTGAATCAAGTTATTGCTCTATAGGATTTGTACTTTAATTTAGTCCTACACTGTAGGTATTTAGATATTTTTCCATAGAAAGGTATTCGCTTAAAATTTGAAAAATTGTAGGTACATTGTTATTTTCTTCTATATGAATTTGAATAATGAAATTATTTCGCACTGCTTTTCTTTTACTCGCAATTGTATAGGCAAGAACTAAAGCACTGGGTTTAGTTGAATCCAAGGCACATAGGCAACGAACGAACGAAAAGGTTGCTCATACGCCCAGGCGCCCACGTTGCATGTACATGTACATAGTATGTAGAATTATAAAGTACCGTTGTAACATGGAAAACAGTAAACATATCATTTGTTTACGTGCTATCCGTATGACTTCTTTTCGAATATGTTGGCAAAGTGGAAATATATATATATTTTGTTTGTGTGTGTAGGTGCGCACGCTAGAGGCTGCCAAGTAATGTCACAGTTGCAAAAGCTGAGCCAGAAGTTTATAACTACACATATACATAAATATTAGCATGAGTTACTAGTTGTGAGTTAGCTGCGAATGCATGAGACATGGCTACAAAAACAAAAACAAAAGTACACGTGTCGTGCGCGTTTGTGTGCGTTTTGTGTTGGCTGCCGGAGAGCAATATGTGTTGGTAATATTTTTGTATGTATGTAATTATGAACTTTGAATTGTTTTTCACTACTCACTGACTTATTACGTTTACTTACTTTTGCTTTAAGTCTTTTGTCGTTATTTTTCAGCTATTTTCCTTCCCCTTCACTGCGTGGCTTTGTTTTGTGTATTTAGATGTTAGAGTGTTGCTCTTTATCTAAGTAATAGTAAAATACCAATTTTGTGTGCATGTGTGAATATTCGGTATTAACTGTAAGCAGCTTTTATTATAAGAATGTGGAATGTTAGATTTATGTACAAGTAATTTTTGTAAGCTATTATTATTTTATCCTGCTTGCGGTAGTTAAGACGAGATTTAGTTTGCCGCCATTAGCTAAAAAAATTGAAGTTTTTAGTCGCAAAGAACCAAAATAATAAAATATTTTTCTTAAATATCATGCTAATTAATCGACTTGCTCTAGCTGAAGAAAATTTGTTTATTTCATGCATGGGGAATTTTGCGCTGCATCTCTTTGATATCGCCTTTCTCTGTTTGAAATAATTAAGTTTGGTTGATATAGAGCTCATCCGACCTCTTCATTCAAAATCGCTGTCAAAGCCAAAAATTAAACGAAACTTTACTACTTATTTGTTCGGTTATATTTAAGTGATTTTTTTTTTATCACCGATTTATTTGTGATCAGAAAAGCTTAAATACTATAAAAATCATGAACGTATGTGGTTGAAAAATTTGGCACAAGAATAAGCATGAAATTTTATAGAGAAATAAAAACTTAAAATACATCTCCAGCTGATCTTTAAGAGGAGACGTACCTTTAGACATTTAAAAAATCAATTTTTTGATTGTTTGAGTTGATACATAGGTATATCGCCTTCGATTATCGCGTCAAAGTTGCAACAGCTAATTTTGGAAATTGTGGAAGAGCTGCTTCTCGTGGTGGCTGAGAATAAAAAAGTAGTGAATCGATTTTCATCATCTAACATTCATTAATTTGGAGAGCATAAAAATCTTTTCTTTATGCACTAAAGATTTCAAAAACAAACTGCGAGTGAAACGAATTATTTTTCAAAATCTTATTTTTTTTGAAATCTGTTTTCTTTTTGTTTTTCGAATATCGCAAATATTTCAATCTATCTGCGATAAAAAACTGTCTTGTGTAAGAAAATGTTTGCTCTATTGATTTCGGATGAAAATTTGTGGCCAGCATCGCTTACGGAATTTATGATGTCTGCGGCGACATGACTTACGAGATACTTGAAAAATTTCTTAATTTTCATTTTTCATTTTTCACTCTAAATAAATACTATAATTATTAAAAAAGAACTGTCTTCATTTCCGTACAAAAAATATCTTGGTTTGCGACCTTTAAAGGTACTTGCCCTCTTAAGTTTTAAAAAGCTCCAAAATCTGAATGGGATCTACATGTTTCTTATCATATTTTAATTTTTCCTAAAATAATGGCACGCTTCGTGATGCTGCAGTTAAGATATTTACAGCGTAGCGACGAATAAACCTTACACAATTTTTTTGTTAGAAAAGAGAAGACAGCTTGGTATTTTGAAAAGAAAATATATTATTATATTATTCCCATTTTGTTATTCATTTTATCTTATTCTCAATCATTAGTTTCGAATCGTTCGTCCTTGTTCATTTTTGGTCGGCTCAAAAGATTTCGGGACAGCAGCACAGCCTTCGTCCGGTATTTTATCGAACATTTGTATTTTATCCCACAGTTTCTGTTAGGGTCATTTGAATTGCAAATAAATTCATGGATTATAGCTTCTACAAAAAAACTCCTCCAAGTATAATTTTATTTATGTATATTAATTTTGATGAAAATCGCAATAGAAAGGTAAGCCTCTTTATGAGTAGGGATGTGAATATCGCCCATAGTTGCTGTGCATGCGCGATCATTTTGTGCGTTGTGACTGTCCTGTACTGGAAATGGTTTGTCGTGCTGTCAGTCCCCGTGCTTCAGCGCCAATTATGATCATTTCTGCTACTATTTTTTACTAGTACTGATACTAATAATAACTACTACTATTTTTACTAATTTCTACTACTATTTTTCTAATGCTACTGCTAATATTTTTTACTCATTTCTACTACTATTTTTTACTAATACTGATACTAATAATAACTACTACTATTTTTACTAATTTCTACTACTGTTTTTTTACTAATGCTACTGCTAATAATAACTTATGCTAATTTCTATTTATTACTACTTATTAATACTCCTACTTTTATTCTTTTTTACTCATGCTACTACTAATAATAACTTATGCTAATTATTACTCCTATTTTTACTAATTTCTACTACGGTTTTTTACTAATACTACTGCTAATATTTTTTACTCATTTCTACTACTATTTTTTACTAATACTGATACTAATAATAGCTACTACTATTTTTACTAATTTCTACTACTGTTATTTTACTAATGCTACTGCTAATTACAATTACTTCCAATTTTCTTGATTTGCGCAAAAGTTACACTTTTTATGAAATTTAAGGGGTTTCAAGGACTTAACAAAGTTTACTTTGATGACGTTGCATTGTCAGTTTTAGGTTAGCGTTCATTCTCGTCAATTTGTTTACATTGAACGATTATTTTAATAAGTCGGTTTGTGGAAACGAACAGAAATTTTAATACTACGCTTGCTGCGATTGGCACTGCTGGGCTTTGGGAAAGTTAACCGTTATTCGTCGTCATGGCAAAATCTGCAAGGTTTTTTGTATTTTCAGGTACAATTTTGTTTATGGCCATACTAAATTTGAAATTTTTTTGGCATGGGATTTGCTGTAAATATGCCGGAAAAAATTTTGAAACTCTTTTCTGAGTGAATTTTACAAGTCTGAATGAAATAAGTTTGAGAGATAGCTAAAGGATGAAATTTTTCACTAAACACTCTATGCTGGTGATCTGACAAAACTTACCAACCTGACAGTTGTCATTGTTGTCACGTGCTCAGTAGGATATACAACTACAACGACTGTTGTCATCATTATAGGGCTGAAACGGGGTTTGCTGCATAGTTTTAGGCGCTGTAAACCTGACAACTGTCAGGTTGATAAGTTTTCGCAGGTCAGCAGCATAGGAGGTAAAAACTAATAACTCAAACCAAAAATATGCGATTTTAAGCTGAATTCTACTTACAATAAAATAAAAGTTTCAAATAAAAATTAAAATTAAAAATTAATAAAAACTATATAAAGCGCTAAATTGCAATGTTAATTTTAATGCTGGAGAGCACTGAAAAAAGCTTGCATATTTCAAGGCGACATAACTGTTTTTTAATTGCCGTGGACTTTTACGTTATTTGTATAAAGTTTTTGTCTGCGCAATCCCTTAGTGAATTTTCACCGCGAATAAATCTTTAGAACATTATAGCGCTATAATAAATTTATATAGACTTTCAAAAAAAAAAAGGGTAAAAATGACTTTTTCTTGAGAAAGTTAATGGTTTAAAATGTGATGAAAAAATTATTTCGCGTGAGATTTGACTATGTGCAAAAAACACGATGTTTCGCTCAGTTATAAATTTTCACAAAATATGTGCTCGAAATAATATTGCATTTAGGGTTGTAAAATTTTCGCGTTCTTTTCTCAGCACTTGCTCAGCAAATTTTACATTTGTACTGACAAGAGTGCAACGTTTTCTACTCCTTGCCTACTGTGAAGGTGGCCAATTTTATTGTGTGGTTTGTTATTTTCCACAATCGTTTTATATGAAAGTCTCGATTTTGATAATAAATTCAAGTTTTTTCTTTAATTTTATTGCATTCGATAAATGAAATTGTAGATGGAAGCGAAATTGACAGGGTTGTGTTATTTTTATAATGTTGAGGTGACATATTTTACGAGAAATGAAAACGATATTTATATGGCCAATCCCAAAAATGTGGAGATTTCGCTAGGTGCATCTAGACCTTTTATCTCAAAAATTGTGTTGCAATGCTTTACTTTTATTAAAATTTGCTCCAAAGTCCTACTAAAGCGTTATTTAATTTTTAATACGGATATTTAAAGTAATAAAAAGTTTAAAGACTTTTAATAAACACTAACTGAGTAGACGGCCAAAACAGACTTTAAATAAAAAAAATATTAGAACCCACGTGCCACTTAACTTCCTTTAAGAATTTAATCTATTCATAATAATTCCTTCAACACCAAATCTGTAGTCACAAATCACAGCACAAAATTAGCAAATTACCATAATAACCACCAGCACAAGTTCATATCCTCATTACATCAGCCGGTCTAGTTCAAATGCCATTTGCGTTTTATTCCACCAAGTCGAACTCACACTCACACTAGCCAATCTGTCGACCAACACTCTGATTTACTGTGCTATGTTGCACTTGTTCGTGTGTGTGTGTGTTTGCTTTTGTGTGAACATTTTGTTTGCCCTCATTTCTTTCAGTTTCATATTTGCGTATCACAACCAATGGCTCTTGGCTGCTTGCCGCTGCCCATGCTACTTCTTTTGCTTTCGTTTATTTCCACGCCATAGTCATAAACGCTTTTTTTGTATGCCACAAAATTGAGCAAAAAAGAAACCAAAAACAAAACAAAAAAACAAAAAAAAAACAAGAAATACGCCAAGAGAACCAAGCAGTGAAAAATGAAATAAATATAGAAAAATCGTTCACTTAAACTTTTTGACTATTAGCTTGACTTTTCACATTTAGCAGTCAACAACATCGATTCCACGGCCAAAACGAACGGAAGGACACAAATCTTGTGAACGTGGAGACTAATAGACTTTTGTGAGAATTCTCTATGTAAAATATTCGTATAGTTTTAGACAAAAAAATATTTGCACATAGATGATGGGTACTTGTTGTACTCCAGCGTATTTTTGCTTGTACGTTAGATTGTCTTTGCTTGCAGTCTATGAATATATATTATTTGTATATATGTATGTATGTATACGCAGGCAATTAACGAGCTGCGGCGTTGCGATGATTGATGATCTTTTAAATGTTCACAACATAAAATACAAGCAAGAAAAGGCCCTGAGAAAAAATACAGCTGAAGGAAAAGAGTCAGGCAAACGAATTGGCTGAATCCACTGAACCGAATGTTTTAAGTAAAAATGTGTTGGTTGGTTAGAGTCAGCTAAAGTGGTGGTGTGCTACGACGACGACCCAATTGGCTTTAAGCCATAGCAAAGCGAGCGGGCGCACAAAACCAACTGCAAAAACGGAAAAAGTTATAAAGAAAAAAAAAACAAAATGCGCCAATATTTTTACGCAATTTAACAAGTAGAGAACACTTCGCTTATTATTTTTATTTGATTCATTTTGGTTGCTTTTTGTTTACGTTGTTGCTTTTGTTGTTTTTAATGCTCATTTATGTAATTAATTTTTAAACCAATTTTTGACGCAACTAATATAAATCTTTCTGCTTTTTTCGCTCTTTCCATTTTTTTTTCATTCACAATTTCCTTTCCTTTCCTTTCCGTTTTTTTTGTGCATTGAAGAAAAATGTTTGACCTCAGTTAGCTTGTTGTGAAAGGGAGTGCTATGAAAAGGTTTAATTGAAGGTGCTTTAAATTTTTGTAACAACCATTGAGAAAGTTTCGCAAAGTGTAAATATAATTGTGAGCTTTGCGCGGTGGAGATTAAAACAAAGTTTATGTTTTGGAAAAGTTTTGTTGAGATGACAAAAAATTTGCAAACTAAAAGCGTTTAAGTTTTGTTCAAAAACTCTACTTTGAAGTATTTATCCAAAAAGGGAATAATGCAAATTTGTTTGTGTGTGTGTGTAGTTTGTCGAGTTGAGCTTATAAAGAAGCATAAATAATGCCATCGAATAAACTTCCGAAAACTAAAAATTTAAAAAGCAAATGTTCAAGTGCATATTATATTTGAACAAAAAATTGAGTATCAAATTTGCCGTTTTCAAATCAAGCCACCTGTGAACGAATAGTGATTCGAATAAAATACTAAGCACAGACTCTAAAATTCGTTGAGATCTTTTACCGCCAACGAAAATTATAATGATTAGTAAATAGCTCGCAAAACTTGCATGGTTTTATCTGTCTAGCAGAAAGGGGCTCTAATGCGAAACCTCATATCTGAACAATCAGTGGTACGGCAGCTCCACACATGTATGTGATATGATCACGTCGATTTCGACTGAATGAAGAAGACGCGGCTAAATCCACTAAACTCATCGTACTGATAATTTTTTTTACGTACTTTAAAAAAAAAAGAGGAGGTTCTGAATTCGTATTTCATAGTTTTTTCAGATATATAACTATTCTAAGACCAATATTATTACTGCATGTCACAAACTTTTATAATATACTTTTTTTTTTTAAGTCTATTAAAGACATTTTTATCTTAAGACTTATATTATAATGTCCATAATGATTATGAAAAACATTTTTAAGGCTTGAAACAGAAAACTATTTCGGGACCAATTTGGGCTCATCAAGACAATCATTCAACATCTTGGGATTCAGTCCCGAAATATTTCCAAAATTGTTCTTGTAGAAAAACTTTAATAATATACATACGTTCATAAGTCTCAAAACAAAACTTACCAATGACTTAAAAAATGTATCTTGCTGATAATTATTATCAGATAAATTATCTAATATGTATATGTACATTAAAGTAAGTCTCAAAATAACAGGTATCGATGGCCCAAAAAAAAAATTTTCCTCATAATTATAATGGAAATACCTTTATAATTTTAGTCGCAAAATAAAAGTTATCGTTGACTTAAAAATTTTGTATGATGCCATAATATTTACACAAGTTTACAAAACTGTCACACAAATTTTTCCTTCCGATGTCAGCATCAACTATGTTTACTTCAAGTTCAATTTTTAGACAACAGCAAGCGCCTGACTATACGCAATTAAGTGACTTGCCTTTTTCAGATCTAAATTTAAATATACAGTGGTCGTCCAGTATAACGAACTTTCGGAATAACGAATTTTCGGTTTAACGAACCTCAATATTTTATCATTGATGTTTCTATATTACGAACGCAAACGATTTTTGTTGTTCGATATTACGAACGCTATTTTTTTATCTTCAATTTCGCGTTCTTTGTAAAAGCAAATTTCCTAAAACCAACGGTACTTTAACTGTTGTATATACATATACATATGTATGCAGTTTGTTCAAGTTACCATTGACATTGCATTTAACGCAATTCAGTCAGTTCAAAGTATTTTTTCGTGCGGTCGGTTCTATTTCATTTGGTTAATAAAGTGCAATGGCAAATCGAAAGCGTTTGTCACTGGAAAATAAATTGAAAATTTTGAACGATTCCTCCAAGGGTCTTTCTGTTAAGGCCATATCCGCGAAATATGGAATTCCGAAGTCGTCGGTTTGTACAATAAGAAAAATGAAATTTAAAATCGAGGAATATGTTCAAAAAACGCATCGAACGAAATCAGTACGTAAGTCCTTAAAAGAAAGCGAATTTCCTAGAATGGAGCAGGCCCTCTACAAATGGTTTATGACTCAGCGTCAAAACCATATTCCTATTAGTGGTATCGTTTTAAAGACAATGGCGAAAAAGTTTCATTCTAAGTTTTACGAGGGAAATTTTTTTGCCAGTGATGGTTGGATGACTAAATTCAAGAAACGCTTCGGAATACGACTTCTTAAAGAAAGTGGTGAGAAGCTGTCGTCTAATGCAGATAGTGTGAAGCCATTTATAAAGAAACTGGAGGATGTAATAAAAAAAAATGATCTCTCCCACGATGCTATTTTCAATGCGGATGAAAGCGGTATTTATTGGAAATTGCTTCCTGAAAAGACATACGTTCTCCCCGAAGAAACGTCTGCACCAGGAAGAAAGAACACCAAAGAAAGGTTAACATTTCTAGCATGCGCCAATGCATCGGGAAACAAGAAATTACCACTTTTAGTCATTGGAAAATCCAAAAACCCAAGACCTTTCAAAAACAAATTGCTACCAGTAACGTATATGAGCTCGAAGTCTGCTTGGATGAATACTTTCATCTTTAAAAAATGGTTTTTCAGTCATTTTGTCCCACAGGTAGGTTTAAAATGAACGAAATCTTTAGCTGGTGATATTTATTAACTTTTGTTTTAAAGGTTATTGAATTTTTAGAGGAACATAATCTTCCAAAGAAAGCGCTGCTTATTTTGGATAATGCTCCAAGCCATCCACCTGAAAACGAACTAGTTAAGGCTACAGAAGACGGATTGATATGGACAATGTTTATGCCACCTAATGTAACGCCACTGATTCAACCGATGGATCAGAACGCTATTAGGCTTGTGAAACTTCGATACAGAAATAGCCTTTTGAGTAAACTTATTACCGCTGGAACGGATAATATCTCAGAATCCTTAAAACATCTTAATATATTCGATGCTGTATCTCTTTTGGCTTCTTCTTGGGAAAAACTGTCAGAGAACTCCATTATAAGATGCTGGAGAAACATTTTTAATTACGATTTTGAAGGATTCGATGAAGAAGATAACATACCAATATCAGAACTAATTAGGCGCGATGGCGACAACGTCATTAAATCGACATTGACTCTGGCAGCGGCAGTTTTTCCTGATGTAAGACCTTGGTATTAGTTATATTAACTGTATTTACTTTTGTTTTTTAAAATAATTTGACAGTGTTCAGTTGGAATCGCGGATATTCACGAGTGGAATTGTGATGATGGTTTTGCAGATTCCGATGAAAGCGACAATGAAGAAGATGTGCGTTCCACTACTCATGTAGGCGATGCTGCAAATGAAGTTAAACATGAGGAAGCAATAAGTTGTTTAGAGAAATGTGTTATCTGGGCAGTATCAAACAATGTTGAGTTTTCAAAAGTTTTGGTGCTAAGGGATTTACAAGAAATCGCAGTGCAGAAAAGCTTGGAGATCGTTAAAAAGCAGACGCGAATTGAGGACTTTTTCTTTTAAAAAATGAATAGAATGTTCGAAATTTGTTGTCGTTGAAATAAAGGCAATTTATTTTCTTTTCTTTTTTACTGAATGTTGGTATTTAGCTTTTTTTCAAAGTTGGTGGTATTATATTTAGGCAAAAATATTTACTCGATTTAACGAATTTTTCGATTTTACGAATTAGGCGTACAACATAAGATTCGTTATATTGGACGACCACTGTATATATATATATATACATATATGTATCTCAAAAACTGTTTTTGCTTTGCATATTCAGATCACGTATTCGGGTTCAGTAGAAAAATTTACATATGAAGTAATGTCCAGATGTTATTGGCAATATTTCTTGTCGATTAGTGTCATCAATTATTATAATTCTTAGGAAAATTTGAATGATAATGATAATGATAATGATAATGATAGTGATAATGATAATGATAATAATAATGATAATGATATTGATAATGATAATGATAATGATAATGATAATGATAATGATAATGATAATGATAATGATAATGATAATGATAATGATAATCATAATGATAATGATAATGATAATGATAATGATAATGATAATGATAATGATAATGATAATGATAATGATAATGATAATGATAATGATAATGATAATGACAATGATAATGATAATGGTAATGATAATGATAATGATAATGATAATGATAATGATAATTATAATGATAATGATAATGATAATGATAATGATAATGATAATGATAATGATAATGATAATGATAATGATAATGATAATGATAATGATAATGATAATGATAATGATAATGATAATGATAATGATAATGATAATGATAATGATAATGATAATGATAATGATAATGATAATGACAATGATAATGATAATGATAATGATAATTATAATGATAATGACCACGATTACGATAATGGTAATGGTAATGATGAATAATCGTTATAATGGGATAATTTAGCTTCTCGCGATTTATAAACATACCATGAACGAAGAAAGGTCGCTCATTTGTTACTTCGCCTCTACGAGCGAACAAGCTACTACAATACTACATACACACATACTTTCATTTAATTTGGGAAAACAGAATGCTAAATAGAGTTTTCCCAATAACGAAACTCAGCTGACCGGTTCTGTTTGAAATTACAACATTTCTTCCTTTTCAAATTATGCAGCCATTTGTCTTGGGATCACTCACCACCGACGCCACCCCTGCACTTTTCTTTATGTGAGTCTCCTGTGTCAAAGTGCCAGCTATTGTAGACACACACACAGGCACATATTAATTTGAGTCTGCTTGTGTTTGTGAATTCATAAGTTAGTGTGCGTATATGTAAATGAAATTAAACATCCGTTCACTTTAATTAATGATAAATTGCGAAATGTATTGACTTGTGTCACTTTGCTGCAGAGACGAACAAATCAGCTAAGATTGCTAATGCGCCAGATAAAAGGCAGAAAATGATAACATGTTGAGGAAAATTTTTGGGAAAGAGAATGCAAGATTTTTATGACTGATGGCAATGACAAGCGAGAATATAATCGAACATTTTCACAGAAGAAAACATATCTTTGTCACGAAATTGAGGGAAGATTTGCAGCAGCTTCTACCGAACTTAAAAGTAAGCAGAACGCAACTGTTTACGCGCTGAAATCTCTTATTCCTATTATCGCTGTTTTCTATGCGCTTTAATTTGACTCTCACACATTCATTTGCCTTCCTTTCGTTACTTGCTTTTGGAAAAAGATCTAACGACAGCCTCGTAATGTTGAAATTATAAAAACCAATTTACGATATGAACTTACCTAGCAAATACGGCATGGAAGCCAGCTTGGAGGGGGAGAAAGGGTGGGTGATAAAAGTTACCAAACAAATTTTCAAGTTAAGCGAAATAATCCGTAATTAAAATATCGACAATGATGTACGAAAAGTATGGAAGGGAACCTAACGATGGTGACGACAGCAACGAGCGCGCGATTTTGGATGCTGATAAGTCAGCTGCATGTAATGTTGTGCGAGGAGAAGTGAAAAATACAAATAACAACAAACAACTTAGGGATGGAGTGTAACAGTCGGGTGAGACAGACAGTCATTAAAGTAAAAAGCGTAGAGCAGGAAGCCAACCTGCGTGCGGACGGCATAACAAACAGTAAAGACAATTTTTTCCTACTGTTAGTCATAAGCTACTTTACATATATAAGAAGTGCTTCGTTTGGAAAAATTGCTACATTTTATGACTTCCAAGTTTCTTGTTTATTTTTCAGCGCATTTGGTGTACAAAAACAAAACCATAATGATGTAAACCCAGCAGTCAGCCAGCCAGTCAGTCGCTTTGCGCATTTGCTCGCATTTATCGTTTCCGTTGGGATACGAATGAACGTACTACTTAGACAAAGCGGAAACTTTTCTTATAAAACTCAATTATAATTAAGTATTTAAGTTGCTAAACATACGAAATGGGAATGTGTCGCCAAACTTCTAAGTCGCATGATGACCGATAAGGGTATAGGGCAATTGATGTAGCAGAAGGCTCTTGTTGTTTGTTTAAATATAGCGACAAAGTTAATTGGTTGACAGTGAGTGGCAAATGAAGAAGGTGAATAAGTGAAAGTAAATTGAAGTTTTTTTAATTGTTGAAAAGAACTGTGGCTGGGTCTTAATCTGATAATTGCTTAAGGTTCATGAACTCGGTTGGTTATTGGAGAAGAATGTTTAACAATTAATTTCTATTATCCCATATGTGACTTGGCTCATTGTATAAAAGCGAGCCTTGGGCTATAACTTACAGTGCCGTTAAAAATAATAGCACTGAAGGAACTGGGGCCCTCTATGAAGGAAAAGCTCAAAATTCTTGTGCTTTTAGTAACGTTTTATTTATCTAAAATATTTATAATATTATAAAGCGTGGCTGTAAACAAAAAACACAAGATTTAATTATGATCTGAAAAGCTAAATTAAAGTATAAATATTTGAACTTTTGGTAAACAATAATAGTTGGTAATGAAAAGTAAATCAATATACATATACATATAAAGTAAATATTGTAAAGAAAAAATTGGAAGAATGCTATCGTCAGATATGTAAAATTAAAAAAAAAAAATATTTTAAAAACGTATTAACAGTATTTCACTGAGAATAAATGAAAAAACTGAAAGATCCGGCAGGCAATTGTTCTGCCTTTATTTATTTATTAATTGCCCTTGGCATATGCCACAAGTAAATGCATTTCGGCTTCGTCAAATATAACACATTTTAATATTTTATACTCCTGTGTATAGTTTATTTAAATTTGACTTTAAAAAAGTGGGAACGCTCATTAAAATATACCTATAAATGTTCTGCCAGCGAAAGCATAAGAAATAATAAGTTCCAGCCATATTTTACTGATTTATATAACATGTATATAATTTCATTAATTTGACGTTTCAAACTAAGTGAACCTTCTTTACATTGAGACGAACCGTTTGACACCCATATGTATTTATAACTTGTTTATATTTTAAATAAATGTGAACAGTTGGCAACCCTCATAAAAGTTAGCTATTATCCTTTTTTCCAAAACGAACCGCTTAACAAGCATATTTTAGTATTTCCTATAACTTTTGTATAATTTAATTCAATATCACTTTGCAAAAAGGTGCCAACCCTCTTCCGAGCATACGATACACTCTGCGACCTATTCTCATATCAACCAAAGATATATACAAAATTTTATAAAAATCAATTCGAAGCAGTCGAAAATCGGGACACGAGACTTTTATATATAAGATATTATAAAATTTAATTCAAACTAGGAAATATTGACCTCACAAAATCTCAAAGCGCTTGTCTCATTAACCCACCTTCTTGATATCAAACCACAAATTTTCAGTCGATTCCGAAACCTTTTTGTGTCTTGCTGGAAGCACCACAACAATCATATTTCCTCTTCAGCGTAAAGAAACGTCGCAAAATTGAACCATAACTTCCATCATCTAATGTCTAGGTCCTATACAATTTTAGTAAACACGAGCCAATACTATTATACTGAAACCTTGTATGTTAAATTAGTTTTAGTAATCGGGGAGTGTGCAGGTCCCGTAAATTCCGATGTCTATCACTGAATAAACCTTACAAGAATTTCAAGTTAGTTTAAAATAAATTATTTATTATTATTATTATTTATTATAATTTATTTTATTATTTCTTATAATTTATTTTATTTAACAAGCTCCATAGATAAAGATATATGTATGTACATATATAACATGGACTTGTATTTTAATTACTGAACACTTTTTTTAAATTCAATAATGTAGAAGTGTTTTTTTTTTTACTTTTTATCGTTCAAACGTGTACTTTCTTTTAAAATTTTATCATAAGTGGAAAATATTCACTTTCTTGTACCGGGCGAGGGTGGAATGATAAGTTGCCGTAAAAGTATCATTTTTTCCAGAAATACAAAACGTTATATCTTTCTCGAATATTCTAATTTCGTCCTACTGAAATATATGACATCTTCTGGTTTGTTGTTCGTTTTCATATCAAAATAACAAAAATAATTGCTAATTTCATACAAATGTGGATTTTCTGAAGTTTTGAAGTTGACGATTTAATCGGGAATGCCGTGAAAATATTTGACTTTTTGTTTCATAGAAGAAACTAAAAGTAAAGTTTCACTAAATTTTTATAATAATTCAAAAATTTACAAATGCTCGGCCATAGTTTGGGGTTTTTCGACCGAAGCCAAACCGACACCGAACTGAACTTTATTTGCCGAAAATGGCCGAAGCCGAACCCGTAGCTGTGCCGTGGCCGAAGTTCGGTCATTCTCTAGTTAGAACGCAGGTATAAGTACAATGATCCGATGCTTAGAAGATAACAATTCGTTTTCAAATTCTACTGATCTTGATTCTTCTACAAAATATTATTTTAAAAGTGTACTAAATAAAATTTTTAACTAGTTTTTTTCTAAGTATTTGCTACTTTGGTTTTTGCGGGGATGGAAAATAACAGTTATTTATGAAAACTGTCATTGAAAATTTCGGTATGAAATAAATGCTCACCAATCAAGTGTAATGTACCGACCGAGAATAAAATATTTAAATTTTTTTGCACTTTTTATGTAAAATTTTAGAAAATTAACAATTATTTCTAATTCTTGTTTTATAAATCTAAACAATATTTTTTTTGATTTTTTGTTTAATGAAAAATAATAGTCATTTATTATTTTTATTTTATAAATCAAAAATAATTGTTATAAACGAGTTTTATTTATAAAACTTATCAATAAAAATCATTCACTTTTGAATTCTATTTCTTAAGTCACACTTATAAAAGTAATTTTAATTTTTCGCAGAAAATAGGATTTAATGAGTAATTAAATAAAAGTTACAAAATAATCTTTAGTGAGCGATTTTTATAATAAAAATTGTAATAGTTACAGTGCCTGGTTTTTTGTAATGTGTAAGTAATGGACAATTTTCTAAATTTCGAATAAATAAATGCGATGTTTACCAAAGAAATGGAAAATAAATAAAATTAGGAATACTCCTGTCACTTCGAAGAAGCATAAAAACTCTAGCCCCAATCAGAGGGTTGGAATATTAACTGTGCATTAGACATTGGACACAATGCGAGTGTCTTCACTTTCTCTTCATAAGTTGGATAAGTTTATTTAATTCACAAAGAACCCTCTCTCTTTGGAAGCATTCGGATTAAGATTGCTTTTCTCATTCTTCCGCAAGAACTCATGCTCAATGATATGCGGCATTGACAAACTCCCCAAATTTAAAAGTACTTTCCCTTATGAGTTGTTTGCATCAAACACTTTTCAAATAAAAAAAAAAGACAATTCTCTAGCCCTACTTTAAAAAGTTACTTGTCATAGTTATGTCAAAAATATCCCATTGCAAGCAATTAAGAACGCGTGATGCGCAATCTTCGCAATACAATGAATGACATGCATTTTATTTAAGTAATGTTGTTAGTAAATAATTCATGTAAAGCGAAAGCTGTTGGCTGTTGGCTGTTGGCTGCCTCAATGGAAGTACGCACATACATACATACAGACAGACAGACACAGTTGGATAAATACGAATGTAAGCACAAAGGGCAACTGCCGCCAGCTAAAGCACCAGCACCACCCCTTTCGAATTACCCCACACACTCAACTCCTTTCAACCTCCTGAGTATTGATTATTCGAAACAGCAAGCGTTGGTTGCTCGCTCGAATGTTGCTGCTGCTTTTGCCATGCCATTCATCATTGAAAAGTGACTCAATTAATGATGACGATGATGGTGATTACGAGTCGACTTGCTGCTGATGCTGCCGATGCCAACAAACCACGCGCTGCCATCCATACTCCCTCACATTCATACCAATTCATAAGCGTACGCAGTCGATTGAAGCGGTGGGGAACAACTGAACTGAAATGTAATGAAATGAAAGCAAAATGAACTCAAATGTTGTTTGCACGAGTGCAATTGTAGTGGCAATGACGATGACGACGCAGTGGAGGTGATGATATGGTTGCCACTCTAAAAAAAAAAACCAAAATCTTGGAAATAAATAACCAATTTGGAGAAAGCAAAAACAAATTCTTCTTTGTTATTGGTTTATTTTTATTCTTGTTTTTATTTATATAAAAATCCATATTTGCAGTGATGATAGGAAAAGAACTTATTTCAATTTATTCTTTTCTGACCGTCTGTGCGAACTTTTCTTGAGAGACCCGTCTCTACATTTTTTACAACGGTTATATCCACTCGTAGCGATGCTGTTCGCCACATTCTTGTTTTTTTTTTTTTTTTGTTTTGGTTGGTTTCCCAAAGTCTGGCTTTCTGCACAGCCCAATATCGCTCAATTCGTCACAACTCTGGCGCTTTAAGAGGATTCCAGTCTTTCTTTACGCCAGTCGCATTGTTATCCTCGAACCACTTGGGTGACATTCGCGTAATGTGCTGTAACAAAATCCGACCAAAATATAATTGTAGCATTATGATGAATTAGAAAGAGTTGGAGACGTTTTGGAAGACACTCCTTCACTTACAGTTCAGTTTTGATGGTTCCCATAGTGAAGAACGGCGTGGATTTATGCCAAATTAGAACTTTTTTGCCAAACTGTTATCTAAATGGGTTTTTCCGATTTAGAAATGTTTGGTCCAGACTACAACCAGTAAAATTTTGTTACCCGCCATTTTTTTTTATTTGCCAGCTGTGTCTCATACAACTTACGCGCAAGGGAAATGCTTTTTTAGTTTGTTTTCGCTACATTTTGGAACTTTTTTCCATTTGTAAGTTTATATACCATTTTTGGCTTTTTTGGCGACATCTCTCGTCGATATGGACCAGTTCGTCCTAATTATGGCTATTATTTTCTTCTCCAACTGAACGCCTGCAGATTCATTTGGGCGGCATATCCTTTACTAAGCAGTCATTCTTAATTAGCGGAACCTTCATTAAGATGATCCACTGAGTTTCGCCAACTTTTTGTAACTAATATTGTATATAATTTTTTCGCGGAACTTTTCGTTCGTATTCATTTTATCCGTTGTTGATGTCTTGACTGCAGAAGTTAATTAATTTTCAAAAATGTAAATGTTAAAAAACAATATTTCACAAGCCTACTTTGTTAATGCTAAAATTTTTGCAGCGAGAATTTGCAGAACCTTCTGTACCGGCCCCTGTATCTATTTGCAAACAAAACTAAATACTCTACTCCTAATTGATTCTCTAGATCGAGTGTAGTATTAGTAGCATATACAAAATATATAACAAATGTACGCACCGAGCCTTTCAACGTGAAGTGCCATTTCGAAATTAAAATAAAACGAACTACTTTTGTGAGAATCGTTGATTTCTTGCTTCAATCAATAGAAAAGTACAAAGTACGAAATGCCCATTTCCTTATGAGCACACTCTCATTTTTTTTTAATAGAAAATCACTAAGGTTGTTTAATAATTTCTGGAACTTTTGCGTAAACTTTCTATTTATTGTAGCCCCAACAAAAATAGTCAAATAGTGTTTTGGGGGACAATTAAAGTATACTTTTCGAGAAAGCATGCCATAGATCTATTTTGTTATACCAATTGTGTAGCTTTTTACGTCGTCCTGCTCGCGATAAATACCTGACTTATTTTCAAACAAAATATGACACCACCGCATAGCGCATTGACTCAATATAAGCAATGAACGAAACTACATATAAGAAGTAGTCGGAATTCGTCGAAAAAAAATTGTTTTAACAAAAATCCATTAGTTTTTTTTTTTTTTTGGTAATGGCCACCAATTTCGAAAAAAACAAGTTTCTTTTTAAATAAGGGATGCAGAATTATATAACAAATATGTTAAGAGCGAACAAACTTCGGCTTCTGCTGCGCCCGTTTTCGGCCACTAAAGTTCTTTTTGGTTCGGCTTGGCCAAAAAAAAAAACGAACTTTGAAAAGTGTATCAGTAGTGGTAGGAACGAGTCAAAGCAGCGGTAAAAATACTGGACAAAGTTTTTACAATTTCAATATTGGTATCCAAGTGTCTAGACAGGCTATTATTTTTAGATTGCTATATAAAGTTATTAAATTTCGAGCATTAAAAATATAACTTTATTTTTTTTTTTAATTTTTCAAACATTGCATGTTTATGATATGACACTTTTTTAATACTAGAAATATCTAAATTTTTCATTCATTAGTTACACTAGTTAACAAAAACATGGTACTTCTTAGAAAAGTTTTATTTAAACTTATTTCATTAATTCGGCCAAATGAGCGTTTGCGAGATACGTGCAAAACTCTGCTTTCGAGATCCTAAAAACCTGCAGTATAACATATAAAACTAGAAGGCGGAACTGTTTTAAAGACACATTCAACTCCATTACGCTAATATATCATTTATGTAAATGGGAATACTGTTTTTTGATTTACACGGGTTTAAATGCAAAAGCATGAGAATTTTTCGCGCTCTTTCAAAAAATTTTATTTCTGGTTTTTCTTTTTAGTAAATTTTGTATTAAAACTATTTTATTGAGAGACAATTGGCATATATAAATGTGGAGCGTCTAAATCGGACAGCAAATGTAAAACAGGGAACATAAATGTAACTCATTTTCATGTATAGCGGCCTACGATTAGTCTAAAAGGCACTTTTTTTTTATCTATGTACCATTCATTAATGAACTTTGTGTAAACTAGTGCTATTTATTATTTTAGACCTTGCAAAGGGTTCGGTTCGGATCGGTTCAGCTTCGGTTAGGTTTCGGCAGAAATTTGCAGTACTTCGGTTCGGTTATGTTCGGCTCTAAAAATCTTTGTTAGGTGTTCTCTACATACTACATATACCGCAAACCTGGAAAGTGCTGAAAACAGCTCCCCAGATATTCAAATAAAAATTTTTTTTCAAACTAAAACATTTAAAGCGAACTAAATAACGCGACGCATGTTGGTAAGCTTTAGCTATGCCATTGTTTTCCCGAAGAATTGTGATTTTGAAGTTGAAACAACTACAACAATTCTTATATGATTAGAATCGGACAAGCGCCTAGGTTTTACATTTAAATCATAAAATAATTGACCATAAATGGTCGGTTTTTATGAATATTTCGACCCCTGCGCCTTCAAGTAGCTACATATTTTAAGCGAAATTGAATCATATATGAGGTTTTTACAAATTTCTGCACTCCTGCGCACCCTAGCGAGTATATTGTTTGCATGCCTATTCCGTTTAATATGTTTTGAATTTTAATCAGTTGGACCATACATTTGTACAAATATCTCGACACCTGTGCCACCTAGCGACAAAATTTTTAACATTGCTGAAAATTTTAAGCCTCTAGCTCAACTGAAGGTTAGCGTAAAATCGATCACAAGATTTTCACCACACAAATAACAGCGAAATCAAGTTAAGTAACACGTTAAAAGAAAACTCCTTGACAGATTTGAAAAAATAAGAATGAATAAAATCAACCAATTTTGGGGGAAAAATAACAAAAATGGCAGCCGTGGGTGGTGATAATCGTAATGGTAATGTTGATTGTGATTGCTGCTGTTGCTTTCGCTGACGTTGCTGCTGCTGCTGAATTTGTGGCCAGAGTAGTTAGCAGTGGCAAGTGTTGCCGTTGTTGCTTTTGCCGTTATTGTTGCTGTTGCTGTTATTTGAGAAACGTACGGCACATGTGAGTGCCAGGAAATGCTTAATGCTAAAGCAGACAGTTCGTGGAGGACCAAAGCGACAGACAGACAGACAGACAGACAGTCATACAGACAGGGCGACGACAGTCAAAGGAAGGGCAATGCAGCACATCTCTTCGGAGAGGCGAATGTCTTCGTCGTCGTCGTCATCGCCGTTGTCGACATCATCAAGCCAAATTAAAAGTGGAATAAGTTGTTGTGTGAATGTAAAATTTTAATGACTTTTTAAATGTAATGAAAGTATTTTTCAACCAACTGCTGCACCAACAACACAAGCACACAACGAACGAGCAACCAACCAACCAAGTTGTTGTGGCAGGGCAGAGAGATGAAGGCAAGTTGAAACAGAAAAGCTGATAAATACAAGAGCAAAGCAAAACCAAAATTGAATTCGAGTAAAAGAAAGCAATCAGATATTTTCTGCTGGCAATGTAAAGTTGAGTTGTTGTTGTTGTTGTTGTTGTTGTTTTTGTTTTATTTTTCTACATTTAATTTAAGTGCGCTTTGATGGCAGCAAATTGGTGCGAGCAAAATGTTACACAAATGCCTGTGCCAAAGCAAATGCGAGAGAGATAATGAGAGCGTAAAAAAGGAAGTCAACAAGGACTCTTGGCTGACGTGGGTGCGCGCGCGTGTGTGTGTGTGTGTGTGTGTGTGTATAGGTTGTGTTGCATGGCAAGGGTGGCACATTCATTTAATTTATAAATACAAAATGTTTTTGTTGCTGTTTGCTACATTTACAATATTTATACAAACACACAGACAGTCGTATGCAATCTTTTGCGTCTGTGTATGTGTGTGTGTGTGGGTGTACGCTTGTGCGCGTCAGAGCGCTTGAAGAGGATTAATTAAAGCGGTGAGTTACAAAAATATAATACATACTCGAATTGTACGCTTAGCTGAAGGTTGAATATCCAATTCGTCCGCCTTACCTTGTCCCCCACTCTCCAATCTATTGCTTTCTCAACTATTTTCAGCTACATACATAGCTGGCTTATTGTTTGACTTATCTGGCGCGTTGGCTTCATGGTTGAGTTGTTACTGTTGTTGTTGTTTTTGTATATGTATGTATGTGTTTATGTTTACAATTTTATAGCTTATCTGCGCGAATAATTAGCTAAATGAGAATTCACCGGAAAGTGGAGAAAATTAAAATTTAGTGCGAATTCGTTTTTGTGTTGGGAATTGGATATTTAAGGTGAATGTATAGACTAGGTAGTAGATACGTATACTTCAAATTTGCAGTGGAAGTGGGCAGTAGTATAAAATAAGCATAGATATGTTATTTACAGATTTAAGTTGTATCCGCTCATATTTTTTCAATTACACTGCGGAACAAAAATTTAAAAAAAACCTGTGGTCACGATTTTGTTAATAGTTTTTATTAACATTAGCAGCAGGCTTACGAACTGTGTTTTTACTTTTTTTGGATTGGCTCTAGTTCTTGAGATAAACGAAACTTAAGAAATTAATGAAAAAAAATTATATGACCCAGTTCCAGTTGTATTAATTTAATTATTCCTCAATAAGTTTGGTTATATAAATTATTAAAACAAGTAGTTCGTCGGTTTAAATATTTTATTTCCCTTGCAAGAGAGCAAGGGCAGCCGGTTAAGTCGGGTGAGTTAATACAACTAAACATTAATTCGACTACTTCCGGTGAGAGAAAATATGGAGGTAGGAACAGCAAATGTGGTTCATGGCCAACTTATAAGCTGAGAAAAAATCATTCTTCCACCACTTCACATCATGCTTGGGCTAATGCAACAGTTCATCAAAGCCCTTGATAAGACAGGTGACTGTTTCGAATATGTGTGCTAAAAATTTCCAGTCCTTAGTATGGAAAAATTAAAAGCAGGAGTCTTCGATGGTCCTCAAATGCATACCCTTCTAAAAGACACTGAATTCTTAAACCATATGTCACAAATCTGAAGCCTAGCTAAGCTTAGTTAATGTAGTCAAAAATTTTTTGGGAAATCATAAATCACCAGACTGTACAAAACTAGTTGCTGATATGCTTCTCAATTTTCGCAAACTAGGAGCAAAAATGAGCATCAAAGTACATTATTTACATAGCCATTTGGACAACTTCCCGGACAACCTAGGTGGTTACAGTGAGAAACAAGGTGAACGGCTCCACCAGGACATAAAAATAATGGAAGAAAGATACAAAGGTCGATGGGACGACCACATGATGACAGACTACTGTTGGAACTTAATACGGGATTGTTCTGAGCAACAACATCATAGGAGATCCTACAGAAAAAGATTTTTGTATTTTTTTTAAATTAATTAATGAAAAGAATATATTTTTTTTAGTTTTGTATTATTTATTTTTACAGGCGCGCAATAAAAATATAATTTAAATCCATATTGGTATTTTTAATTAGGTTTCTTCGTGAAATATTTATTATAATATTTATATTTATCTTTATCTAAAAAACTAGAGCCAATTCGACAAAACTGATATTATTTTCGTAATCAGCGCCCCAAGTTACCCTAAATCGACTTAAAAGTCACCGACCGCAAAATTTTGTTCCGCAGTGTTATCCAACGGAAGTTGTTAAATTAATATCTTAAGTGATTAGTGGCACATTGGTGGAGTTTTTCTAAAAACAAGCCCCTCTCATTCTTATTCCCGAGCGCGCTAATGCCCGTGCATCGGATAACTCAAACAAATATTGTGATATCTTAAAGAAACTTGGTCCTCTCGACTCAAGATAGATTGGTAACGTAAATTGGTGAAAAAGGCTTGAAACCATGCCCACATTAGGGGGTGTTTTGAGAGAGTCAAAAAAATGCGATTTGCACTAGGCATGATTTCGAAAATTATAGAAATCGGGCAAAAACCTCGCCCACATCTCATATAACGGTAAATTTCAAAAAATCAGAAAGAAATGCGATATTCACATAACTATTAAAAGTAAATTGCTCATATTTTATACACAGAACTGGGCTGGAAAGGGGAAACGTGGGTTAAAAAAAATATTCGAAGTGAGCGGAAAAGAGCACGCGAACTTTTTATATTACAAAATAATCGAAATATTAGATATCTTATTAAATCGTGTACTAAATTAGCTCAAATTTGGTATGGAACATGTAGCTATGAAAGAAATTCGTAAGAATTCAAATTTTGGAAAATGGTTTGATACGTGAAAATCATAATAATTTCTTTTTATTTAAATTCAATTTAACAAGAAAATCAATTAATTTCTAAAAATGAAGTGTATTACATATATTAACTCTGGATGTATTGCATACAAAAAGTAGGCACTATTTATTTTAAAAAAATACACGCCGGGTATTTAAAGTTCGGCCTCTCCTAAGCCCGCTAGACTGTCTTTTACTGGTTTTGGTGAACATTTTTAGACTGTGGCAATAAATAATTTTTTCTAGTAAATCCCGATTGTCTTTCACAATTTCGCAATATAAAATTTCACCAAGAGAATACATGGAATTTATGTAAAGTTGAAACACTGTGGAGGTTTTTCGTGGAATACAGTTTTTTTGTTTACAACAAGTAAGGCCCATTGAACAGGTAGTGCTTAGTAGAGGGGCAGCTAATTTCATTTTTTTTTTTAATTTTAAGAAGATGCGGGACTATTAAATTCCCTTTAGGTTTTACATATATTTCATGGTAATTTTGACATTTTTGGTGCAATGTTTTTTGGTGCGGGTGTGTGCGATATTTTATTAACATTTCTGCAACAACTAAATACATGGGATTTTCGTACTTGCTCCACTCATACTATCTGTTTATCTCGGGTTAATTTTATAAACAATGACAAATAATGGCACCTTTTTCCCATCATAATATTTTATTTCAAAAAAAAAAAAAAAAAAAAACAAATAGCTTTTGTAAAAGTACCGTGACCGTAAATAACGCTTAATTTGATTTCTCGGACAAAAAAATCATTGGAAAGAATTCGTTCAAAACAAAATCGGAATATACCGATGTAAACCTTTGCTGTGCAAATCCAACTACATTTTTATTTAGATAATGTTTTGTTTTTGATCATGCAGTTATCATTTTTTTGGGATTCTTATTTTTTCGATCAAATTGTATCGATATTTTGTGATTATTATTTTTTCTGTCAAAAATAATCGCTGTTCTTCAATTTAACTTTTTTCGATTATATTTGATCGATATTTTGTAGTTTTTATTTTTCCGATCATAAAATATAAATGATATTATTGTTGTTATTGCTATTATTGTCATTACCGGCAATGTTTTTTGCGTTTATTAATCATCGAAAGATCGACTTTTAAATCCAGGAAATACGATTACTTTTGAACGAGAAAATAAAATCACAAATTTCAACCAAATGTGAGCGAAAAAATAAAAGTTACAAGGTACCGACGAAATTTGATCAATAGAATAAAAACAAAATAAAAAAATGATAAAAAATGATCTAAAAAATAAAAATCACAAAATTTCGGTCATATATCGGTTATATAAAAATTATAACCATTACGGTTCGTGAAAATTATTAATATTTTTTAAAAATTATTGACTTTTCAATCGATTTAAGATTCATAAGGAATCATTTGAAGAAAAAAGAAGTTATTTCTATTCTTCAATATATTTTGTATAGAAAACCTTCAAGTATTAAACATGACACGGCTATAAAGCTATCTAAAATCTGTACCCCAGGAAAAATTTTGGAAATTGTGATAAGAACTTTATAAAGATTTCGAAGCGTTGTTTTGTCATAGAATGAAAAAGCTTATTATAAATAACAAGAAAAGAATTCTGTGCCTTTGAATATGTTACTAGAAAACGCTTTTCGGCTTCTCTCACATATATTCTGTTCATAATTATATTAAATTTTACTTTTCAAACAGGTGGCAAGCCTCTCATCGACACGAAGCGTTTGACGCCGATATTTTAAGTTATCATACATAACTTAATTTAATTAGTACTTTCAAACAGGTGGCAACCCTTAAAAAAAAGCAATGAACTTTCGCCTTTCCGTACCGAACCATTCTCAATTCCGACAACAGGAAATTAAAAAAAATATATATATGTACATATAAGTCATCAATCATTTTATCTTTAAATTTTAGTGACAGGAGGTGATTTACTTAATTCGCAATATTGTTTTTAGGTATGTGGGATGGGAGTCCTATATTAAAATATGGTGCAGAATTTTTCGTACATATATTTCGTTTACTGTTATACTTTATACCTAGATATTTTATTTAAATATCCTTTTTATAATTTTTCCGCCAGGTGGCAACCCTACCAACTTTTTTTTTAACTTTTTTAAATTGGCAACCCTAACTTAAATGTTTCTTTCAAACCAGTTTTTTGCTTACGTTCTTAGTGAAAGTGCTATTATTACGGCTTTTTAAACTAAATTTGTTGTTTGAAATTCTAAATATTTGGTAACAAAACAGTTAAAATAAAAATTAAACGTCGACTAAAAAATCGAAAAAAACTATTTGGTGAGGGTATGAGGAAGAGGAAATTTTTTAATCCAAAAAATATAAAAAATATGTTCAGTAGCATACAAACTTAGCAGCATTTCTTTTTCCACCGTCTCCGATCTTCGGGTTTTTATTTCTATCACTTTTCGACTTATAAAGTTTTGAAATACTAACATCTAAAGTAAATTATACCTTTGTATACTATAAACTCAGAAGTGTTTCTTTCACATTAGTGTAACGAAACACAACATTTAATGTGACCTTCCACGACCGCCCGACTTCGCCCCATTGCGTAGTAAAATAAAATAACATAAATATATTAAAATTCATTACAATGGAAAAAAAACTACAAATAAGTATTCATTACATACCCAGTTACGAGTTTACATTCATTTCATTTTATTTAAATATGATTTTATTTTAATTTTCCGTGTGCATTATTCCACACATACAAACAAACGTACATACATGCTTATGTTTTTGTTGTTTAAAAATTAACGCGGTTGGGTAGCATTGCTATATTAAAGCTAACAAACACGCTATAATAACTTTATAATGTGTTGAAGTTATGCGCCGCATACCACAACAGTTGCAACAAATATTTGCAATAATAAACAGCGCACAGCAGCAGCAGTAGTAGCAGCAGCAGCAGGCGATGGTTGGCATCCGGTGCAAGCGCCGAGCACACCATACAGCATTTAATAAGCGGCACCTTGCCGGCCTTGCGCCATTTCTGCGGGCACACTCCATCTACTGCATGCCTTTCGGCCAAACATGTGTAGATATGTATGTATGTATGTATGTGTAGGTGTATAGATATGTATACTCGTATTGTATGTATGTATGCATTGCACATTTGCACTTGCGTTTTCGAACGTTTTCACAGTAATGAGAAGAGAACTAAACTAACTCGCATAATTTCGCTATTGCCGCCATTCGCCACGCGCGTATCCTTGAATGCAATTAAAAGCGAACACATTTGCCATTATAGAAATGCGCGAATACACATACATACATACATATCCGCATGCATTTGTTGCACGAATGTTCCAATCGCTATAGTTCGCTGCTGATGGCGTTCGCACTTCTCGCAGCAATTAAGTGCAAATAAAACTGTTGCCAGTTATTGCCGAGGTATTTAAACGTTTGTGTGACCATGTGTGTTTGTGTATGTGTTTGTGTGTGTGTGTGTACGTACGCGAGCTCCTAACCGAGTGCTTTGCGGAAGTTGAATTCGTGCTTGATTCTGGTTCTGAATATGCGTCTCTGAGCGGCATCCATTTCGGTCTGACCCAGTCAACAAGAAAACGGATGCTATGCGAAGAATAGCACAACTGGTAAGTTTTTTGTCGGTTTTCGAAGTACGAAAAAACAGTAAAGATAAATTTCTAACCACAATTGCCGATTTCAAGCCGAAAAGTACTTTGACACCACATCGAATTTTTCGGTTCAATTTCCATAGAGTGTAACGTAGTTTATATTTAGGTTTGGACATCTTTTGAAAATCGAAAAAAAAACAAAATGATTTTCGAATCGGATCGATTTCAAGTGTTTCGAATTTCGGAACATCTCTGCTAAATTTTTGTTATGTCAACATTAAACAAGTACATGTAAACTGAATTGGATGAGGGGATCTTTAAACATTACAGCCATCCCACTTCCTCTTTGTGATTGCAAAAAATCCTGAGGCGGAATGTCAAAAAAAAAAGTCTACAAATTGATAAAAAAGAGAATAAACACAAACACAAGTATGCTAATCCGATTCCGAATAAAAACCACCAGATAATTTTCTTCGTTTCGCCATTTTTCATACTGTAGACACAAATTGGCGGAAACCTTATCCTTTGTCCATCTTTCACATTCGAACTTTAAAATTGGAGAAAAAAGGTATCACGAATATCAGGGAAAGGGAGAATTAGTTGTTATGTTTTGGAAGTGGTTTCTTAAAATTTTCAAAAACGAATTGGATAAGTTTTCAAGCTAGAATATTTATTTGGTTCGATGCCTTTTAGGTTAGGATAGGTTAATGTTGTAGCTCCCGCAGGGGGAACTCATTTAGCCATAGTAAAGAGGTAGAACGCTAACGAACATCGGAATTAAGAAAGGTTAGCCGGAGACACATTGTGTGCCCAGAATGAAGTCACGCAAATTACCCATTTCCATCCCAGAGAGCTCTTCTGGAAAGCTAAAGAAGTAGGAACCTCTGCCTCGCAAAGACAGAGCAGCTGCGCAGAAAATGAAAAGGCGATTCCACCTCATCATCCTCCATACAGCTGCGGGCCCGATACTATATTCAGCCTAAGCGTATGAATACCCATCGGGCAATGATCAGTCAGTACTTCCTCGATTCTGCATGTATTAGTAGTTTTCCAACGCTCTCTGAGTCGGGCTCTCTGCCCATCTAACCAATAAAAGTCTGTAGGCAGCCAAAGGAGCTCCCACCCTCTCCCTGAGAGAGAAGTCCGGCACTACCCGACAAATTTTGATCTCACCATTAGCGGCACCAAGGCCTTAATAGCGACCTGACTATCAGAATAAATGCTTGCGCGTCTAATTAAATTGGTGAGTAGCCAATCGGCTGACTCATTGATTGCGGTCTCCTCCGCCTGAAAAACACTGTAGTAGTGTGGAAGCATCGGAACGTCCATGAAAAAGTTCACGCCTCCCTCCCTCCCATTCCTCCCTTTTCGGTATGTGAGTGGGGCGCCACCATGGGCATACAACAATTCGTTTCTGGACGAACAAAGTCGAAGCTGGCAAGAATATTAGTATGCCCATAGGCCGAATTGAAGCTGTTGCATCATACCCGTGTTGCAGCACGGGCTGCTGCATCATTGCTTGCAATGTCCAGAGGTAAAACGTTAAGCATAGCGTTGAGCGCGAGAGTGGGTCTGATCCTAAGCGCCCCACTGATTCCAATGAGCGTGGTCCGTTGTACCCGCACTAGCTGCTTCGATTTGATTCCTCTTAGTATCCTCGAAAACTAATACTTATAAGCCATTTTTAAAATATACTTAAAAAATGTTTTATTCAGAACTTAAAAACTAAAAAAAAAAATGGTACGTTTATGGTTTAATTCGGCAAATTTTTTTCTGACCTTTGGCACAATTTCGAAATGTTATTTTGAACTAAAATTGAAATTATCGCTTTCCTCCCAAAGATAATCATGTTGTCGTAATTAAAAAATAACACAAGCTTACAAAATTTGCAAAAATTGTCTGACCTGTAAAGTTTTTATATAAATTCGAACATAAAAGGTTCCGAATCCGAATATAAAGGGATATTATAAAACAAGTTGAACAGTTTTTAATGCTTAGCTAAATTTTATATAACAAATTTTTTACGACCTGAAAAAAGAATAAGTCACGTAATTGTAATTATTCCGGAACATAGTTGAGCGATTTGAAATTTCCTTTTATACATACATATATCCAAAGTTAATAAAATTTCCTAAATATTTATATCTCGAAAATCATTATACTTTTCTACATATATTTTGACTTCATCTTCGAATTCAGTTGAAATTTTTATTTATGAAACGATGAGCAGACAGACGTCTTAGATCAGATTTCTTGTCGTCTAGTGTAATTAGCCTTATCGTAGAATTCATCGTAGTTCGATTTACGAATGTAAGTTTAAAATTCGTATAGTTTGAGGCGTTGTCGTTTTCGAAGTGAGTCAGGATTTATGAGGTGAAAAACTGTGAAGAACAAGAAAGAGCAGTGTCCTCGTGAACTGCAACAGCAAATGCCAATTAATAGATTTTTGCAATTTAAATATAAAGTATTAAAAATCAAAAATTACGACGCTTTGTTTACTCCATGCCAACTGATTTTGAATCGTCAAAATGTGGCATTTAAATTGGGCATTATTGCGTTCGAGTCTACGTGCTATGATCGATTTAGCGATAGCGTTGAGTGGCAATATAAAAAAATAAATTTACAAAAATTAAAATAAAAAAAAAATTAAAGAAAAAATAAAAGACCAGAGTCCTGAATGGTAACTGCCATGCTCTGCCTGGAGAAATTATCTGCGAGCGGAAGTAAAATAAAATCAGTAAACGGATGCAACTTATGCAGGCTGGGTATACGCACGAAGCTCATTGTATGCGGGTTTGTGTGCATCTCTTTATTAATTAGAAACTTGTTTATTGCTTAATTAGAAATTTGGAAAATTGTTTTCACTTCGAAGTAATATATATTCCTGTTTATAGATAGGCACGTACATTCATACGTGTATACACGGTACTTTGGTAACTCCAATAATGTTTTTTTTTTATATACAACTTTTTATTGAATTTAGTGCTGCTTGCCACAGCTATGGCCACTTGAAGAGTAGGGCACTTGGAAAGTATGTTACTTGATTGCCAAATTGCTGGAATTTCCTACAATAGTATAGCATCTGCTTTGGTTATTAGGACATGATAATTTTCTTAATATCCTTTAAAACAATAAATTTTACATTATACATTTTACGCTTTTTGTGGTTCATATCAAAGCTAAAAATAACTCGAAAAAGTTTGATTTTTTGTTGTTGTTTTTTAACCCTTTTTTTTGTCATCAAACTGGCCCTACCAGTGAGAAAATCTGAGTTTGGTTAATTTTATGCAAAATTTTAAAATTGCGTTCCGTAAAATAGTGTTGATAAAAATTGAGAGAAAATCAACCTATGTTGGGACAAATTCATGAACAACTTTCAAATGTATCCATTGTCCCGTGGAATTAATAAGTTTTTGACAGATTTTTAATTGAGAATCTGAGTTAATCTAGTAAAAATTTATACCAAAAAAAAATAAAGAAGAAAAACAAACAATTTTCGAAAATGCCAGAGAATGCCCTATGTTTAGTTTTGCATTTAAACGCCTGCCACTCAAAAGTACTATCCAGATTTAATAAAATACATATAGACCTTTAAAACGTTACCGGTAGAAGTCTTTATTTGCTATATCCGAGTATTTATAGAAACAACCGTAAAAGAACACATGTATTGCCTATTGTATTTCTTTAGAACAATAAACGAAACTCATTTTTGTGTTCAGCAGCCTAAAGTTTTTCTAAAAAAGTTTGCAATTATTCCACCCTCTTCGTTTGAAAGTTTATTTTGAGAAGATATAACTAATTGCTAAATTTTAAATTCATTATACTGTGTTAATAATTGAAACAAAATAAATTTTTAGATTACTCTTTGAGAGAGGTTGGAATGGAATTGATGTAGGCCGGAAATCCGAAATCGGCTTTTCAAGCACTCAGAGATAGTTGCCTATTGCACTTAAGGCCTGGGAAGAATGAAGAGAATAAGGGATAGAGGAAAGGATACGAAAAAAGGCGGGTATGCGACTTCATTTATCCTTATAAATCTGAGAAGTTTGCCGAAAGATAGATAATGGATGTTGTCCATTCTCAATACATCTGACCCCTGAATATACCCCAATTCAGTCTAGCAAAAGCAGTACAGATAAAGAGCAAATTCCCTGTGCTATCCTCATCCTCCAGACAAGATGTCCACATCGGGTGATCGATGGTGCCTATGGTGATCATATGTTGTCCCCAAGGATTGTGACCTATGCCAACCAGGGTCTTAACTTCTTGCTTCCCTGAATTTCGGAATTTTACCACCGCAATTAGCCAATTCGTCAGGCAATTCGGTCTCTTAAACACCGCTGTCATTTGGAGCACAAAACAAAGGGTATTTCTATGACAACCTTCCAAACAATGCAAAAGAACGTAGTCGACAAATAGTTTTCATTGCCTCCTCTTGGATTGAGCCACTCCTGTTGCGCTCATGACACCCGTAATGCCTATACGCACGCACCTCTGCCGCCTGTTTAAGGCATAAACTACATCAGAATACGTGATACTAAAAAGTACCACAGCTGGTCTCAGACCCCAAGGTTTACTAAAGGTTCTCCGACACTGTCCAGCAACTGTTCATGCTCGATTTACCTTCTGCTCCACATGAGCTTTTTAAGTAATTTTTCTAACAAAGGTTACACCCAGATATTTCGCTTCCTCGGAAAGTCTTACGTGCACACCAATAACTATCGGAAGAGTGCACTGTTTCTACAAACTTCCGCTTGGATGTGAACGAAGACTTGCATTTTCGATAAATGGGTTTTCACTACCAAACACCACAAGTAGGGTGAGAGTACACCACCTTAGGGCATCCTCTCCCAACCTCTGCCATGGTGCAAATACCATCGTTACTATGAATGGGTCCACCTAATAATTATTTCTTCCCCCTCATGCCTTCTAAGCGCTCAGCACATAGAATCAAAGATCATATAACGTTTATTCTAGTGGACTCTCTCGTCGCGTTATCTGCCCCCATATCTCTGTTTGCATCAGAAATTAACTCGGTACCTGGAAAGTGGCTTTTCAGAAGAGTTTTTTAGGTCTCTAGCAGCGACGTAGTATACGATTCATCTGAGAGAGTCTAACCTGACCCATTGGTCTTGTTGAATTACCTTACACAGCCTTGCCGAGTCTTTCATGTTCTCAACACCACTACAGAAGTTCTTATAGGAGCTTAATTTTGACGTTCGAATTTACATCTTACACTCCTTCTGCACGATATGTTATTCGGACCAGTCTTCTTCTTTTAAAGTGTTTAGCGCTCTATTAAGAAGTTTTCTGAAGCGATTGCGAAGTTTGGTTCCTCCTGAAGTTCCTGCTCAAAACAGTCAACTAAATTATTCGTTACCTTGTAAGTCGGCTCTTCAATTAATTTGAAATTTTTGAGTTTTGGGAAGTCTGGTATTATCGTTTCAAGGAGCAGCTCAAACTCTTGTCAATTCGCCTTGCGAGAATTTCGACCTTTGGTTAACTGAGTGGTGTCGGGGTCCAGCTGAAACTCAACGCACCGGTGATGAGAAAGAGTTCCCTCTTCCAAGACCCACCATCTTTGGTTGCGTTCCTCCATACCTCTATTAGGTAAGGTCAGATCGATCATTTCTTATCTTCTGTTGGTTACAAATGTAGGTCTATTACCTGCGTTCTCCATTGCCCGTCCGGATGTCAGAATAAAGTCGAGTAGCTTGTTCCCGCGAGGGTTGCACTTCGTGCACTCAGCGTTGATTCACCGTTGACTCAGCGTACAGCACGATGCGCATAATTTCCCCCGAAGGAATTATGATATTAAAACAACAAAAACTATTGCATTGAATATGCGTGCCGTGATTAGCATTTTGCAGTTTACATGCAACAGTGCCACAAATAATGGGTGCATTGCATGACGATAGAAGAGTGAATAGTATTGTTGGCAATATTGTTATGCAACTGTTGCTCGGGTAAATAAATATACATACTGTACATAAATAACTGCAGGCGCAAATTTAATAATCTGTGTATTAAATAAGTGTAGCAGGTGATGATGGAATGAAGAAAGAGTAACAAGAGAATAAGTTGATAGATTCAAACATTCACATCACTAAGATTTAAGTGAATTTTCAAAACAAATTTAAATGCTCTACACTGTCCAGCGGAAATAACTTGTGTAGCCACTTTTGCGAGTTCAATTAACCTTAATCGCCGCTCAAGTAAAATACCAACTTTAATCCATCAATAGATAATCCGCCCAAATACATTTCACTCCATGCTTTAATCTGGCATTTTAATAATCTCATTAGTAGTCGGCGAACGCATTCCTAACTGCATTAATAGCAACGTAATAATAATACATAATTTGTAATGCTCTTGATGAGGATCGCAAACACTCAAGTGAGGTGAATTGCGAGTTGCGAGTTGCTTTGCCGCACACAACTCAATTCCCGCACTGTCAACCATTAAATTTATTAGTTGACCATCGTATTTATCACATTTGCTCGTCACAATCGTCATCATCACCAGCATCATTTGTATCATCAGTATCATCATTGTGACCAAACAAGTTGAGCAAGCTTCGCGTTGGCTGGTCATTTGGGACGATTGCAAACTGTCAAATGAAAGCAGTGGGAAGCTGCTTGATTGCCTTGCCAGTATGACCGTGCGATGTCTTGGGTATCACTTACTGCTTTTATTGGTATTTGGACGACACAAACGCACTACATACTACATATATACTTACTACCCGTACATACTAAAAATAAACAAAGTGATAGAGCACGCAATAAACTTAATTGATTTGAAATGAATTCACTTGACAAATCATTCCATTCAGTTGCAAGAATGATAGAATACAAGATTGCGCCTTCCCGCGGTGAAATGACAGATCTCGCCTTTAGTAAACAAGAATACGGGAGAGAGAAAATTGAACAACTTCCAATATTTCATTGAAAAACGTGTTCTAATTGTTCTAAAGTGTAAAAGTATGAATTTATAGGCAGACATTTAATAAATAAATTCGCAAAATACTAAAAAAAGTGTCTCTTTTTCTTAATTTGTGAAAAAAGCTTTGTCTAGTTGAAGTTGAGAATTGTCAAACCCGGCAAAACCAAAGTAGCGGTACTTCTAAAGGCGTCACCTTCAGTATTCAGTACACCGTGATTCAGTTGATACTTGAAAAACGACAAATTGTACATATACATACATAAGTAGATAGTTATTTGGTAGAAAACCGAAGCAAAGAAATAATTCACATTTTAAATTTATTTTCATTCGCGCGCTTCAAAAAAATATAAATAAAATAAAATAAAATAAACAAATACTACACATATGTATGTACATAGGTACGTGTTTTCTGTTCATTTCTCATTTTTCGCTGAAGTCGCAAAATCACGATTTTGTTATGCTACCTACCGTCATAGTATAAAGCGAAATGACGCAAATGAAGTTCATGAAATTGATTGAAATTGCTTGTTTACGAATTTTGATTGTATGTGATTTAATAAGGAGCTGACCGAATGTGGAAAGCTTTGCTTTTACATATTATATATATATATGTATATTTTTTGATGACGATAACAGCTGTCCGTGCTAAATTTTCAGACTCATGTATATTATAAAAGCCTTTTCATAATACAGTAGAATCGCGAAAGAGTTAACTTGCGCAAAAATTAATCGCTGCAATAACAGTAACTGAATTTCGCCGTTCACGTACTCCTCCAAAAAGTTGACTTTTGATTTAATTTTCGTGTGCTTATGAATTTTTTCAACAAACCATTTGTTTGACAACAAAAACAAGCGCGATCTAAATTTTGTTTATTGGCTTTACGATACAATTTAATTTAATATAAGTTAATAGGGGTCTTCACGCCAAGCTCGTTACTTGGTTACTTGGTTGTTGTACATATATTTTGTTATTGTAATTTAACGAAAGCGCCGAAGCGCCAAGTAACGAAGTTCCAAAGTTACTCGGTCTCCAGTTTGATTGGCAACAGGCAGATTGGCAATCAGCTGTTTATCACTTGAGTTTTCACCTGAGTTTTTGTTGGTTAAAAAAAAATTTGTGAGGCAAGTTCGCTCACACATAGTGTGAATACCGCTAATACCTCTAACAAATGATAATGGAAAGTAGTTTGAAATAAATACATCCATATTTATTATTGTATTTTTTTTTCAAATTTGAAAACCGCTGAGAAAAACTAATTGTTCGATAAAGTTAATTACCCTTGGGACATTTCGATTAACTTTTTCGAGATTCTACTGTAATTATGAGAGATAAAAATTTATTTCGAGACAAATAATTGAAATGTATTTTCATAATAATTTTAAGTGAGACCGATTTTTTTAAGTCTTTAAATAAATTTTTTCTTGAGATTTATATTATAAAAAACTTTGCTTAATTATTATGAGTGAGAAAAATCTTTTTGAACTTTGAAATGCGGAATTATTTTCGAGACTATTGTGGGGCGCCGAACATTCAATTAATTTTTCTTATTGTAACTTTTACATTTTCTTAGCGACTAGGGAGTTCTTAGGCTTGAAAAATACCAATTTGCCAATTTTCCAGCGACCCCAAATTAATTTAAAAATAGCTATTTAACGAAATCATTTTTTCATGGAAAGTAGTGTTATTTATTTAACAACACTAATAATTGCAAACAAATGGACATAAAATAGCGCAACAACTGATTTGAGGCAGAATGGCTCCAAGTCATGATAAAAGTACGAAATACATAGACTAAAATCATCAAATTTTTTTTCGTTCTTAGGCCAATATTTTTCTATGAACAAATTAAACTTTGAATGCCTTAATTTATTTAGGGAAAGTTAAAAAATTTTGGGAGTGTTTAAAATTCCAAACCTTGACATAGCTTGCATTAATTGAGTAAAAAAACAGTTGCAAAACATTTTCACCCATTAGCGCCAAATTTATTTCAAAGAATCTGTAAAAAAAAAACCGCTTTTACATTTTCTTAGCGACTAGGGAGTTCGTAGGCTTTTACGGTCCCTGATATTTAGGGAAGCGAAACAGACGTATATTAGCTATTAAGCGAATATATAATAATTTCTTATATTTACGATAAACACTACGTTAAAATCGAGCATTTAAAAAAAAAATGCTTGAACTATGTTTACAACATAAATTATTTCTAAATGTGAATTTCATAAGATATGTATATTATAAATAAGCAACACATCGCATCATCAGGCTTTTTTCATTCTAAACTTGATCAAAATTTTAACCAATGTGCCAAATTACTTTGCATAAACCAAGTGCGTTCATATGTGACATTCCTAATCTATATGGGCAACTTTGTAGCAACAGAGTTGCTTGGTTCTCTAATCGAAAGACGAAAAGTGAGAGATTCTGTACATGCTCAATATATTTCATTTTAATTTAATAATATCTTCTTTTTTAATTTACGATCTTGATATGCTAATAATTCAAAACACATCGTCCAGTTTGGTTTGTGGAAGAATACGTATTTTGATTATTATCGATAAAATTTTGAGCCCATACTGATTTGTTCCTGATTTGATTTTTAATTTATGATAACCACAGAAACGGGTTTTTAAAGGATTTGCTACCTGCTTAAAATATTAAATTCAATAACAAAAGCAAAATATTAAATTCAATGAATGAAATCAAATACTGCAATAAGATAGCTGAATAAAGTTTAATTTCCCAAATGTTTGGAGTGTTTAAGTGTGTAATTTAAGTTAACTTAAAAAAATAGATTGCATTTTACAATATGACTGAGAAAATAAACGTTTTGAGAAAACCTAATTTCAAAAATATTTTTGGAGCGGGTTGCCACATGTTTAAAAAATTAATTGAAATTATAATAAGATGAATGAAAATTGAAATATGGGTCTCAAATGAAAGAGGTTGAAAAAAGTTTTATATTGAAAAAGATTTTGGTTGGAGTTGCATAAAAGAGTAAAATAAATTAAATTATAAATTCAAAAGAGTGTTGTCACGTGTTTAAAAACATTAATTAAAGAAATTTGTAGGCTTACTGAAATGGAACAGTGTTAGTCTGAAACGAAAGCGTTTATGAGGATTGTAGCGCTTTTCGAGAAATCTGGAGGATTACAACTTGATTGAAAAATTTAAATTGTACAAAATTCGAAAAATAAATGATATTTGTTTTGAACTTGCAGAGGTTTCGGAAACTTAGCCTCAAAAAAGTTTTAAGGGATTACTAACTGTTTACAAATTAAACAAAAATAAGAAATTATATATTTCACAAACTTTCTATTAATAAAAGGGTTACCACGTCTCCAAAATTAAATGCATCTTTGTTAAAACAAATGCTACGAATTGAATAATTGTAAACATTTTTGTGTGAATATATTAGAAGGATTTGTATAAAATTTGGCACATGCGTAGCTTATAAGCTGAGTTAATATACATATAGGGTATATTTTCAAACGAGTTTTTAAGAATTGTTTGGTCAATTAAGTAAATACCCTATTTATCAATCACATATCGAAGACGACTGGACAGATTAGGATAAGATTTGGCATATACCCAAATATATTATCCGTTATATTTGTTACAATGGAACAGGGTCGCCACCTATGTTAAAGGTTAAATTCATTTAAACAAATTAATGATGTTAAAAATTACAAGATGGGTATTAAATTAAAAGAGTTTCATTTCAAAATATTCTGGAAGACGGTTGCCATCTGTTGAAAGCTCAATTTTGCTAACTTAACTGCGGCCGCCGTAGAGGAGAGTTAAAAAAAATCAATGAAAATTATAATGGATTCAATCAAATATTGATATATGGGTCTTATACGAAGTAGTTTTAAGAAAGCTTTATTTCAAAATACATTGGAGGTGGCAACCCTCCAACTTAAAATGTAAATAAAATTAGATTATTTAGTTAAAGAAAATATACGCCATGAAATGTAATGGACGTAATCTTAAAATAATTTAATCACGAAAATGAGACTACTTCTGCACAACATTTTATCCTCTCATACATACAACCTGTACGTATCACAGCTTCTTGACTCCTCGCATACACTTATTCCGTCCAAAGAAAGAAAAACATGAAATTAATTAATTTTCAAAGTCGCTTAAGTGCGGAAGCTGTTCTCCCCAAGCAACAGTAGTCACAGTCGCAAGAGTTTCTGCCAACACCATCAGCGCCATCATTCTCTTGCTGCTGCCTGGCACGCACGCACTAAACGCGCAATTTCGCTGCTACATATGTACATACATATATGTATGTATATCGTTGTTCTTGCTGTTGTTGCACTGCAACGTCATGCTATTGCAACATCTTGTGCAATTGACGAAGTGTAAAAAGGAGGGCAATGCTAATGAAATGTCTACACACACAAATATAAAAACACACAACCGAGTACACGTAGAGAAGTAGAGCCATTAAGACGGGAGACGGAGGCGAGAGTTGCGTGCAGGCGATTGGCACTGGTATGCAAAATGAAGTTTAAACGAGTATGTGTGTGTGTGTGTGTAGAAGCAACAACAACAGCATGCCGTCACATGTATTTATGTATGTATGTGAAGTATGTAAGTACTAAATTGCTGCACAGTAGCTAAAGCGAGATTAAATGTGTTGGCAGGGGGGAGGAGGGGAAATGTTAAATTAAAGAAAAATGTGGAAAATACGACAAGTACGAGCGCCAACAATTGTACATACTTTTTCATACAACAACATAATCAGTTGCAAGTTATTGCTTGCCAACACAGCACAGTAATATTCATTTCGAAGAGTGTCTATTCGATTAAATGTGTTCATTAGTTTGCACAAACATATGTACATACTTACATTCATATTGTATGTTTAAATATTTCTAGCTCACTCATGCAACACATGAGTTTGTCTGTATGTTGCAGCAACTCAATTAAGCGCATGCTTGCAGTTTTTTTTTTTTTTTTGCTATTCATATATCCACTTAGTTAACCTTCATACGATCTTTGGGTCAATTTATCCCATTTTGGGTCAATAAACCAAGATTTTTGATTTGAATTTTTCCATTTTTTTTTTAAATCAGCGCCGAAATGTAAAAAAAAAGTACTCAATTCTTTTGTGAGGGTCGTATTGGAAAAAAAATTTTATTCTCACTTTTACTAATTGAAAATCAATATTTGAATTGGGACTTGTCATATTTAGCTATTTTCGTTGCCGCCGTAATTGTGTTTACTGCTGACGTCGTTGCTCTACTGAGCGAAAATTCGCCGTTCGTCGGTATTGTGTTTCAAGTATAATTTTGGTTTCTTTTATTGACACCCGCAGTTGTTCGCGTAGAGAAAAATATTTCGGAAAATAGTTGACACTATTACACGGATTTCTCGAATGTGTTTGATAGACTCTCGCAGCGCTAGGTTTTAATTAATAAGTTACCGCGATTAGATTGTCATTCAACTTTCTCTCAATGGATTAAAACATACATACCTTTCCAATAGGCGTTGGACGGTTGTCATTGACATTGTACTCTGCTTTTGTTCGTTTCAAATTTGAATACGCTGCTTTTATATGGAGGCTTGCGAGTCACATAAAACGACTGAAAAGAATTCAGAAAATATTTCTTCATTTTGTTCTGCGTTCTCTTTTCTTTTCTGCCACGATTCAATCATACGATTCACGTTGTCGATTAATAAGCTTATTATCATTATCGGATAGGAAGGAGAAATTCTTGTCAGTCTCGTTTATTTTTGATCTCGTTTCCAAGCAGGTTGTTGCCCTGCGCTTCTTTAGCGAATAAAATTTAATGTTCCGTGCAGAAATTTTCGTAATGAAGTTTTTCGTGTTGGTGTTAACGAAATGGTCTACGGTGCTAATGCTCCAAAAAACAGAACTCTGTCTGAGCATAACTTTTTTTTCAAATTTTTTTGAGTTAGTTTTTAGTATTGCGCAGATGGCAACCTGCGTGTTGCATAAAACGAATAAAAGAAAATAAAATGGCAACCTTGGTGTGGCCAGTTGTTTTTGAGAAACTAGAATAGAAAGGCGTTGTTTATTTTGCGGGAGAATTTGGATTTTTTCTTGTTTATTGTTCTTTCTTTGCAGATTGTATGATGGGATGGGAATGGCGGAGGAGTGCCATCCAAAACAGTTAGATTTATCTTATACTAATTCGGTACTTAAATTTAAATGTAAAAAATCTTGGGTTCGCTTTTCTTTGTACTATTCATAAAAAGTGTTGTTGGGTCCTGCTTTGCGTCGTCGAGGTAGTTATTATATGCCGACGATCTAAAGGTTTGCTCAGTGATCAGAGACGCACAAGATTCTGCATTGTTACAATCTGAACTAGACATATGTCACTCATGGTGACCACAAAGCTTTTTCCTGTTCTAACCAAATACAATATTGGTGGCTATGACCTTAAATCTGTAATGGAGGTTAAAGCTTTAGATTCAAAACTATTATTCTCAACTCATATTAATTATGTCATTTCCAATAGCGTATGCCATGTTTCCATTCGTTCCTCGTAGTAGTGGGTCGTTTAGTGCTCCCTATACTTTGAAGCTTCTTTATGTTACTTTAGATAGATCTACTTAGTTTACAATATGCATCTCTGAAAGGATTCAAGTAAAGTTTTTATAAAATTTGCCTTGCACTCTCTAAAATTTTCAGAGAATATACGATTCTCCATACGATTCTCGTTGCAAACCCATTAACTTAAATTTGTTAAATAGTAAGCGTTCTCTCGTGACTGCCTCTTTCGTGACCAAACAAATACTGGAAGGCTCTGTCGATTGTCCTGATTATTTAGAGAAGCTATCTTTAAATGTTCCCTGTCATAACTTGCGCCATACTTTATTTATTGTTTCGCTTTTGCTCAGAACCCTCTTGAAGCTAAATGAGCTTTCAGAATATGATCCGTCTCTTTCAATTGGAACAGTTCGTTGTGGAAATAAATTTGGAATTGAAAGTGATTTTGACGTTAGTGATGATTCCGATATCGAATATAATAAATTGTCTTGTCTTTCCATAAGCATAAAAAACGCGGCCGCGGCCGAAAGATGCACTGCTTGTTACTTGCCTAGTTGGTTCTCGTGCTCTGGATTCGCTATCAAGAACATTTCTTGCGGTTTATTGATTAGAACCAATAGCTTTTGTCACAGATTACTGATCCCTTGTCATAATTTTTGTTCTTCGTCGAGTTATTCGAAAATGTATTAGATAATTGGGGAATTTGCAAGGACTAGTAGTGCGATTCAATAACTTTAAACGATCCGTCGATCGCAATTTTTGTCGACAATATATGTCGTTTGCGCTAACGATTGTTCGATTCACTGACTTATTCTTAAGGACACTTAACACCTGTCTCGTTGAATTTATTGAAAATTTTATTATATTTGATTAAAGTGCAAATATTTATAATTGTTTTTATATATTGCAATGCTCGATTTTAGCAGAACTTTGGAAGAGGCATCAACTTGACTCCAAGGAATATCCAGTGTTGTGCTACAGGGTATTTAGGTTTATATTTGAAATGTTTTAATTAAGAATATTTATCTAAATATTAAAAATAAAATTATATTTCCGTTTTTATACTTGAATCCTCGATAAAAAATTGATTTTACCATTTGCCCATTAATTGAATGGTAGATATGGCGATTCTTTGGCGCTAAATTGATAGATCAGTACAGTCGACGTTTCCAATAGTGCCTGCCGACATAGGGAGACGACGCTGAAGCAAACATTTCTTTAGCAGCTTGACGCTTCACTTGGGTCATAGAAAACCAGTCAAACTGACAAATTAGGTCTTCAGCCAAGTTTGCAGTTAACCGATATGGCTTCTGAAATTTTATTGCATTCAAATGAAAGGGATTGCTCACATCTCGGAGTAAACGTTGATCCACTGTTGGAGCGCTTTCTTCTTCGTCACCCCGCGATAAACCATATGCCAAATACTCAAACGACATTATTTAATGTTCATCTTATATAAGTTGAAATTATGAATTTGTCTTTTCTCGATTGAGTTAACACTATCAAATTTGTTGTCGTTTAGTTTTCGATAATCGACTAGCACACACGACAACAGCTGATTCGGCGATAGCGAAAATCGTTAAAAAATGTTTGCTGAATAGCAGAATCGTGAAAATTTTCGTTAAGATGAGTTAACCATGCGAATATCGTTAAAATAAGTTAGTGAATCGCACTATAGGTCTGTATAAGCGAGCGTATTAGATATAGTGTGTTTTTGCTAGCTGGTGTTTATCGCTCCAAAGGTGATTCCATCGAAGAAGAAGTAAAGACGGCGTTAATGTTTTGGACAAGCCTGTTGGTGCTTATCGTAGCAAAACAAAGATTAATTGATGGCCAGGAACTTTACAGTCAACATTTCTGAGCAACCCCACCGTTTTCTTAAAAATCCATTAAAAAACACACGGAAAAAGTTTAATATTTATTTACTTATTGCAATGGTTTACCTCTTAAAAACGAGACTAAAGTTGCAAAATAAAATTAGGTCAGTTTGACCCATCTGGAACGGAGATTCGTTCACACAAAAATAAGATCCGCTTCAAGGTTAAATGTATTTATTGAGTTGTGCATGTGTGTGTGTGTGGTTGTGTACTTGCATTGCTGCATGTCGCCACAAATGTGCAAATTCCATTTCAAATTGGAAATTGCAAATTGCAATGTGTTGCATTCATTTAAATAGCAAGCAGTTAAACTTGCTACAACAACATAGCTACATATATTTTTATGTACATACATACTAAGTGCAAATACAAATATACAAACTTAAGTATGTACAGAGGCAGATAATATATATATATATATATATATTTGTGTATGTATGTATGTACGCATGTTTGTCAACTTCTTGAAGCGCAACTGTGGCAAATCCGAGTCGGGTTCCATTTAGGCAATTTGCTAATTTGCGGCGACGCGCCAGCTGTATCTAATTGAGTGCTGGGGCAGTGGAGAGGTAGGCTAATTAGCATACTCACAGCGTCATCAATTATATGCTTTTAAAGTTGTGAACTACTGTTTTTTTTAGAACTAGCGCAGATTATAGAACATTTTTCAATTATTACTAATTTTTCATTTTCTGATTACCAGTTTTGTAAATTTTTAAGATTCCGCTTAATAGTTGAATAATTTGCTTTTTTAATTTTCCATAAAATGAAGTCGCAAATGTTGAAAGAAAAAAACAATGGGATTTTCCATGAAATTCGGACACATTTTTGACACCAATTTAATAGGTTAACTAAGACTTAAGATGCTGGCTCAATACAAGTTTCGATGGCCAAATGGTTGCTTTAAATATCGTTAACGCAACCAGCTGTGAGTCTACAAACTAGAAATCTGTTCGATTCTATCTGTTCATAAGAAAAGTTAAACAAGTTGAAATTTTCCTATTTTGATTCCACAGCTCGTGCGACCTAAAGCTATCCGGCGGTTTTAATGAATTTCAGTAACTCATACAGAGAGAGGCGGTTGTACTGTGAAATATTCCGAAGGAATGGCTTACCGGGTGTCTTTAGCCTTATCCTAATGATGTCTCTCCCGTACCCGGGTCCTCGCAGCTGCGACAGAATATATGGTAGGGTAAGCCGATTTTTCCTTTTTTTAATATATTTGCTAGATTTTTGGCATTGGCAAAATAGTTTAACAAAATTAGTAAACATTTTTAGGAGAGACGAGTTTGCCCCATTTTGGCAAAGTCAATAAACCATTGTCAAATAGATATTCGAAGCTATTCGAAACTTTGCAGGTTAAAATGTTCTGCAAAAAGATTCCTCCTGGAACTCAAGGTATTTGGACGTGGATTTGCACTGCATCCCTCTTTCCAAAAAACCCAAAATAGTTATTTATCGCAACATATTTGATCAATATAAAAAAAAAGTAAAAACTTTGAACCTTTTATTATGTGGAATTGGAATCATGCACTCACAGTTAAATCATCTAGAAGTTACTGTGGAGCTATTTCTTTGCGCTCATGACCAAAAAAGTAGATGTGTGACCTTTTGACCAGTTCTGACTACTTTTTTCTGGCTTTTTTTTAATGTTCAATATTTTTTGTTATAAACACGTACATATATTCTTACAAAACAAAAAATTATAAAAAATCTACGCGAATTTTGAGCAAAATTAAAACTTATTTTCTTATACTAAAATTTAATAGGCTATAAAACCGTAGTTTAAGCGTTTGCTTTAAACTGCTGCTAACTTACAATATTAATACAAATAATAATGGCAATGTCAATAAGATAGTGAAACGATATTTTGAAAAAAAAAAAAAAATTCTTTCATATCGACAAAAATTACGGTTATGAATAATATAGTTGGTTGTTGATCCCGATGGTTGGTTGTATAGCAGATCTTATACCGGCAAAGATGTCAGATGTTGTAACAATCAAATTTCCAATGACGATACCTATAACCAGAACGATAACGACAACAGCAAATACCGCTCACAATTACGCAAGTAGTAACAGACAACGATAAAGATGTCGTTGACAATAACATTTTCAATTTCAACAACAACAATTTTGAAATAAATTATGAACACCAATACTTATAACGATGCCGAGTTATGTGGATAAAGTTAATATTTGTGATAATGTTAACGATAACGATCAGAATATCGTTAGCAACTGCAATAATAAAAAGCGCCGATAATGAATGTTATAACAACAACAAATATCGATAACTGCATCGACTGCAATAACTCTAACTGAGAGGAGCCTCTGTACTAGAAAAATTAAAAGGAATCGGAATGTGCGATTTTTGTAATATACAAGTAGCTTAAAACATTTTCAATGAAAAGTACTAAAATGTTGCTGAAGTGACAGCCCTTGGTCGTTCCGGTATCGATTTCAAACTGTTGCCATTTCTGGCGTTTCGAAGTTTTTTTTATCAAAGCATGGCAAATGCTAAGAAGTATCATATTAATAACCGGACCATCTAATAACCAGCTGCGGGCTTATAGTTCCAAACATTTCTCATAAACTGACAAAATTAAAAAAAAATCGCATGCCAGCTTTGTAGTAGTTTTGATAAAAGCGGAATTAGCGATTCCTTTTTAAAAATGGAAGTAAAGTTCAAAGCGCAAACTTTTTTTGTTTTTCAAGGCTAAGTTCTGGGAAAACACAGGCTCCAGAAATAAATAAAAATAAAGCAACCATCATAGCCGAGTGCGTAGCGTGTGCGGCGCTTCATTCGGTGGGTCCCGGGTTCCAGTCCTACCCTGGGCAAGTAACATCAAAAATAATAGAAAAGTTTTCTCTAATATCGGTCGCCCCTCGGCAGAAAATGACAAACCTCCGAGTTTATTTCTGCCCTGAAAAAAATTGCCAGCCCAGGAAGCTAGGCGATAGAAGTGAAACTTCATGGATATCGATGGGCACTTGAAATTATAATACTCACCTTAGCCAGCAAGTTTTATAAGATAGATATATTTCCCCGTAACAGAAGCCACTATTCATTATTCTGGAATTTTTAAAGGTGTTAGGTTAATGAAAAAAGACAGTTGATGTTTTCGCCTCCATTTATAAAAAAAATCTATTCATTCGCTTCCATACCTTCATGTTCAAGAAAAGATGCAATTGGTTTGTGGTATGAAAAATATGAAATGAAAACTCGTGATTGTAAATTATTTAAATATCTAGAGAAAATTACATCTATTGTTGTGCCTGATCTGGTTGTTGAGTCTTTCGAATTATTATTCATTTTTAAATTAAATTTACTTTCTAAAAATTGTACAAATGGTTGAGCATCTTCCAAGGCAAAATTAACATTAAAATCACCGCTTAAAATCATTGGCATAGTGTGCAAGTCTTCTCCTAATTCTGCTGCACCAGAGGGAGTATATGCCAATAATGCTCTATTATGAATTTTATTATATCGTTAATTCTCTGGTTCGGACTGATGTAGAGAACAATCATTGCCACACTCTGTCCGCTTTGCTACCCCTCTCTCGTTTTTTCCTACTCCGAATCTGTCGCGTTTTCGTTTCTCTCCCAAGTCTCCTTCGGTCCGACTGCCCCACCACGCGCGCCATACCCTCCCTTTTCCTGTCGCTTTTTGTTTCATTCGATATTGAAATTACAGCACAACGAGCGCAAAGAAGTTTCACTTCAAAAACTTTTCACAAAAAAACATTCGCCATTCGGGGTCGGCGTAAAACTGTAGGCCCCTCAATTTGTGTTACAACATCAGGACGCACAACACAAATTGTAGGAGAAGTTCGGCCAAAATCGCTTAAGCGGTTATAGCGCCAATTAAGTAAGTAAGAAGCAAAGCAACAATTCGTTCCAAACATGAGTCTGGAGTTAATGTTCATCAAAGGCGATATTTGTTAAAAATTTACGCATATTTTTTTGCTTCACCCCCGCCCCATAAGCGGTCATCTACCATAAGAGTATAAAAACACTGCGACGGTGAGTGTGCGATTGCGAGGAATTCCGGTATTTTTGCCAATGATTTTTTTTTCGCATTTTCGTTCAATTTCGCACCAGTGTCGCTGTCGCCGTCGCCGTCGCCGTCGCCGTCTGTTTTGTCCGCACGCAATGTCGGCATTAATCGACTCGTTGGTCATAATACTGTGCGCGGCTAATTAGTGCGATTGCCGTTAGTTAAGTGTACATTTACATACACACACATTCCTCATTCCACATTCCACTTGCACGGCGGCTACGGTCGGTGTACACTGTACGGTTATTACTGTTCGTTTAAAATCTTTTTAAGCTGCTGTCACTTTTGTTAAATACAGCTTGAATTCGTTGTTTTTGTTTTTTTTTGGTTTTGAAACGATTTTTCTTATTTTTTTATCTTCATTCGTCTTGCCACGAATTTATTTGATTAGATTTGATTCATTTAATTGGCAGTGTTTCGGCTGTCGTTTTTCGTATTGATAAATTGACGATACAGTTATTGTTGGTGTTGTGCTCCTGCTTAGCAGGTTAGAGTAGTTAATAGTTCCACTTATTAAATTTCAACTTAATTGCATGACTCATATCGAGTATAGTAGATGTGTATGTTTTGTTTTTTATAGCCTTAATAATTAGTCGAGTTGCTGCTTTTGAAAATTCAATAAATTTTATCGCCGCTTATTATTTGGTATGTTATTGTTTTTGTTGTTGCTAACATCAAAGCAGTTGTCTTGATCGGTGTTAATATTATTTTTATTTCAACTTTTCTGTTCGCTTATTGCTGCTGCGACTGCGCTGTATTGACTGACTAGCATTTTATTTTAAGCCATGATCTATTACTTGCTATTATTTATTTATTTTTTTATCTACGGTTTCCTGTTCAATCTTTGCTGCTCTCTTTTCAGTGTCGCTAACTTTTTTGTATATAAAATTTTTTTTTACTCCCGCACTTGCTCATAGCTTTTCTTTCTCGCTCGTCTTCATTCTAAGCAAACAGAAAAATTGATTACTTTTTGTTGTAGTTGCCTTTTGTTGTTGTCTCTCCAGACTTGGGCTGAGTTGTCGCATCATTTGCCTAATGGCTGGCGATCAGCGTTTGGAATGTTGTACATATTCGACATATTTACTATTTATTTATAGCCTGTCTAACGGGCTGTTGTTTTGCCGCTATGAAATCATTGCCTTATCGTTTTTTGCTGTTGTTGTTATTTAGCTTGTAGCCTATTAATTTTTCACAGTTGTTGTTTTGACTATTTCTCCAGCTACTGTGTCGGTTGTTATTGGCATTTCATTTGCTTTCATCGTTGTTGTTGCTGTGAGTAAGTAAATATAGTATGTATGTAGTTTTCGTTTTGTTGTACTTTCAGCTCATTTCACAGTTAAAACAACTTAATTAATTGCAACACGTAATTCGAACCAGTTTTGAATTGTATCTGAAAATCGTTAGCATAATAGCACGAAACCCACGCAGACTGTCGCTTTAGAATTCACTCGCGAACATGGGCGAATGATTTGTTGTAGCTTCTTGCTAAATAGTTAGATAAATGTTAACATATGTAGATACTTACATTTAGTCGTAAATAAATCCATACATGGTACTTATGCCTTGTGAAAAATATCAAAATTGGACTAGGAATAAACGCTTCCTTTTGAAATTGTATTCTATATTTATGTAGATTCTTGAAGCCTGATTATTTGGTCTAATTCATTGTGCTTTGTCTGTTCTTTATCTATTTAAAAAAAAAAAAACCACTCCACCTTTGGGGTTCTCTAATTCAGTACCAAACTTTGGGTCTTTTAGTAAAAAGTAGTGCCTCTCTAATTTAACACTCTTTCTATAAAAGATTGCATCTTATCCCCATTCGATTGGCCCCCGGTTTATTCCGCTTTTTCAAAAAAAAAGCCTTTAATTTTCCCTGGATAATTGCTCCAAAACCTGTCGAAAAAAAAAAATAATCTGGCACTACCGCACATATGCCATTCCGCAACATTTGTGATAAACTGTGGTTGCCATCTCGACTTAAAAATATATAAAATGCTAAAATTTTATTGTTGTTGAATTAAATATAGCACTCCTATAAAATGTAATTGAAAAGTTCTTTGTATTAAGCCAAAAAAAATCACTCAGTTTAAAGGAATTGTCAATTTTACAAATCAGGCGTAATTAATGTGGTTGCTCAATTAAGTGAGATTTCTAATAATTGAACGAACTGTTCAGTTAAATGAGTATGGGTTAATTGTGCAATTTTTGATTTAGAATGTGTATTTTTTTACGAACCCGAAATCGGACCGAAAGTATCGATGTGGGACCCAATGCAAAGCATCGCCCTGAATGAATCGTGTAATCGCCAATTAGCCCCGTTAGTTTAGCAAGTCAGATTTAGAGTTTTCACTTAAGAAAAATTGGCATCCTTTCCGGTCTATCGTTTTATTTTTTAGTTTACTAATTTTGACACTTTTGTGTCCCCAATATGGCAAAGTGGACAAGAAGGAACATATCTCACCTAAACTTGAAAAGGAATTAGTTTAGTGGGTGACCTTAATGCCGACCTTCTGTTCTTTCTTGTTATATTTTTCCGCCTGATTGTCATATCGAAATAATGTTCTATAAATAATTTTTATTCGCATATTCAATACGATACTGGAGCTCAAGTACTCGATTCATAAAATTATCGTATTATTAGTATCAAATTAAAAAAAATTATTGATATGGTATCATATAGTTTCAGCCCTAGATGTACCCGCAACCAACTGTTTGCTCACGGTGGTTCGACGTCACTCTTAAAGAGAGTCAAATGCCGGTATTCTGAAGTTTCTAGTCTCAAAATAAAGTCACTAATATGTCGGCTGGTCCGGGACAAATCACAAAACAAAGAAATTGTGGAACGTCTTGAACAAACGCGAAAGTGAAGTAGCACTCGATAGGGTGTACGCTATGTTTTGCTTAAATCTGTAAAGAGTAACACTTAATTTTCATAACGCATAATAAAAAATATTTACTTATGTGTCTTTCCATTTTAATCGAATGTGCGTATTCTTAGATGAGTAGCTCATTTATCGATTGTCGGTAGTTCTAATTTTTTCACATATTTTAAACAATCGGTTCACATAAAATGCAGTAGTGAGCATTTTGAACGGTTAATTTCCATGTTAATTTTACGATAACAATGCTGTTTTATTTGTAACGAGCAATAATGGTGTTGACAAAAAATAAAAAAAAATATATATTGCGTGTCATCGATGAACAGATTTTCATTGAGGTGGATTGTGCATCCCCAGCTGAACATACATACCAGCTGATGGTCTCAACCGCTTTTCAACACAATTTTTGGTGACATTTTTTAGACTGTTATATTTACTGAATACTGAAATCGTCTCAAGTAACAAAGAATTCCTCTAATTGAAAGTCTCATATTTAATGCCTTGAGATGAGACTGAAGTTACATAATACCGGCGCAAGGTAATCCATGCAGTCCATAAAACTAAAGCTAGTGTAACTGATTCCATTCCATCCATTTCGCACGAACTTTATTGAAGTTATATACATTATTTATAAAATAGGTTCAAGTACCGTCAGGATTTTTTGAATTTGCATGAAAAGAGCGTGATTTATATTTTCGAGTTGTACCCTTCAGTACCTTCCTTATAGATAGGGGTTTATTCATTCTAAATGGATTGGAATGCCATGAATTTATATCTATTAATTAAAAATCTATGAGATAACCTATCAAATCAGACTTTTGTTAGTTTAGATTTAATTATTTAGTGCGCTATGTTGTGCAATTTCATTTCGTTTCTTTGCTTCCTTCCATTTTTTTAAGTTATTTTTATTCTATTTTGTTTTTATGCATTTAAGTTGATTTAGTATATTTGTACGTTATTTTATTTCCCACCATTTAGTTTAGTTTTATTTTGCTTTATTCTATTGCACTTTTTTTTATTTATATCTATACATTCGTTTCATACCGTTTCATTTTATTATTAAGTTTGTTATTAAGTAGTTAAGTTTGTTTTATTTTAGTTTTTGTTTTGTTTCACTTTTATATATAATTATTTCCGTTTTTCATTTGCATTTTCTTTATTGCCGTTCAATTTCATTTCATTTAATTTTGGCGTATGGCTGTTTTTTTTTAAATATTTTTCGGGTTTCTTTAATTTCAGTTCTATTCACTTGATTTCATCGCGCATTTAGTTTGCTACTTCTAATCATCTTAGTTTTTCCTTTGATTTTATTTCATTTCACTCCATTCCATTTCATTTCCCTTTTGTTTTGATTAATTTCATGTAATTTTATTTAATATTATTTGTTTAATGTCATTTACTTGAATTTAGTTTCATTTAATTTATTTTAATTCCATATTATTTCCCATTCTTTCATTTCATATCCTTTATCGTATTTCATTCACTTTTTCTTTGTTAGACTTGATTTTCTTCTATTTTGTTTCATGCCATTTGGTTTAATTTAAATTTCATTTCCCTTCTTTTGATTTCTTCGTATTTTTCATTTCATATTTCATATTTTGTTTTATTTTGTCTAACTTTTTAATTCACATCATTTCAGGGTTTCACTCCATTTAAATTAAATTCCTTTCCGCTTCCCTTAATTTTTAGTTGTTTACATTATTTTTAATTTTATTTAATTTTCACATGATTTCTCTTTTTAATTTCATCTTGTTCCGTTCCATTTTGTTTCATTTCATTTTTTCATTTATTTTTTTCTATTTAACCCTTAATCGCACTTTTCACATTCACTATTACTATTAGAATACTCGGAAGCAGAATCGTGGTCAGTCAAGATAAAGTCATCACCCTCATCGTCTGAAAATACTTCTGATACAAAATATCGAGAAGGTCCTGGCCCATCAAAACCTTCATTTTCAAAATCGCTTCCATTATCTTCCTCTTCGAGCCATTTTGTAATTACTTTGTCCGCAGAATCACTCATAGGGTTCACACTTTCACATTTTCTACGTTTGGCCGACATATTGAGACAATACTGTAAAGAAAACACAACAAATTTATAAAAACCTTAAACAAAATTTTGTCACACAAAACACCACCATGAGTCCCCGGGACTCACGCTCACCAAAATCAAAGCATCCAAACACTCTTGCGCTAACGTCCGTTCAACCACGCGTTCTTCACACAACTGCAGGAAGGTATACGAAGAAGCTGTGCCTAAACTAAAAAAACGCGTCTGTTATAAAGCTTTTAAATTTTGAGTGAGTCCCAGGGACTCAGGGTGTGCGATTAAGGGTTAATATCATTTGATTTTTCATATAATATCAGCTTTTCAATTCCTTTTGTTTCATTTCGTTGAATTCATTTTTCCGTTCCGTTTTATTTTATTTTTGGTTTGTTTCAATCTATCTGATTTAGTTTAGTTTCATTTTAAATTAATTTAATTTCTAATTGTTTTTTTATTTTTTATTATACATTATTTCATTTAATTTTGCAATACACAGCATTTCAATCTCTCATTCATTTTAAACCATTACGTACCGTTCCGTTTAATTCCGTTTCTTTTTCATTTCGTTTTCGCTTTGTTTTATTAAATTTTATTCGTTTGCGTTTGGCATTATTTCAAATTAATTTAATTTAATTCGACTGCATTCCGTATCTGTCATATCATATTAATGTGGTTTATTTAATTTCGCTTCTTTTAATTTTAATTAATTTAATTTAATCACATTTTGTTTCATTTCAAGTCATTTCATTTTATTTTATTTAATTTCACTTCATTGAAATTTAGTTCTTATCATTTTGTTCCCTTTCGCTTCATTTAATTTCATTTTAATTATTTAATTCACACAGTTACATATAAGCCCAATTTATAAATTCGAATATCTACAAGACACAATTAAGTAATTGTTATTTTTTCACAACATAATTTTTTTTGTTGCACGATTATTATCGTCGAAAATGACAATTAGTAGAATATTATTGTACTCATGGTAATTTTAACACTACTTGACACTTAACTATTCGCAATTTCTTGCTTTGCACCACCTGCCTTTTGAATCACAAACAGTGCGAGTGTCTTCTTTATCGTTCCCCATATTTTTTATTTATTTATAACATTAAGTAAAAATATGTATGTATGATGTATATGCTCTAGAAATTTTATAAGCACTTCGGCTCTATCAAATTAAGGTGCTAATCAAAAGTTTTTAAGCAAACAAATACCATGTGGCGGCAATGGTTGTCGTTGGTGGTGACCAGTGTTGCCATTTTAGACTTTTTCTAATTAGATCTTGCCTATTTATTTTCTTTTGGAAAATTATTTGGACAATTTGGAAAATTTGAATTTAGCCTCTAGGCTTTTTCTTAAGTATAAATTCGTTACTATTGAAATAAATGCAATGAGTTTAAAAATTTACAATATACTGTAGAATTTTGGGCAGAGTTTCGTAAATTTAAAATACGCGCTTGGCGAAAGACCCTTTGTAGTTTTGTTTTTAAATTTTTAATCTTATCCCACAGCAATGCAAAAGTCTAACGCATTTTGAGCGATATCAACAATGCCAGCAAAAAAAAAAATATATATAAAAATAGAATTAGTGCTAAAATGTTAAATGCAATTGGAAGTATAAGATATGACTTGAAGAAGCAAGAAAAGTATTTTCATGATTTCGCAATTGAAAAAAAATCTCGGCCAACTGATGAACACTTTCAATAAATATTAAATATTTATTTAATGTAAAAGATATAATAAACGATACACTTATTTATTTCAGTCAATAAATACAATATTTCTTACTGACTACGCCTAAAAATACTATTTAGCTTTTTTAGTAACTTAACTTAAGGTAGTTGCAGATTATGCTTTGTAGATTAACTTCAGAAATTGAAAAAAAAATTAATTCCAACCATTTAATTGATTTAACTAATTTCTCTGATGGCGCGACCAATATTTAATTCGACTTTGCGGAATGTACGTAAAATAAGTCCGAACACCTCAAACATTGTGAATGAATACAGGTGAGCAGTCTTCTAAATTAAAGATGGCGGCGGGCGGCTGATATTAATGCCGGTATTCTGTAAGCAGCCTCTAGTACAGTTGAGACTTTTCGATGATTAGATTGATTTGGAGACTATTCGGTATTCAGTAAGCCGTCTTAAGTCTCTAGTCCCAAAATAAAGTCACAAATTTGTGAGCTGGTCCTGAGCAGATCACAACACAAAAATATTCAGAAAAATAATGAACAAGCATGAAAATGAAGTAACACTCGATCTATCCCTTTCTCGTTGGCTATATTTTGGTTAAATCTGTTGCATATACTTAGATAAGTAGCACATTTATCGATTGTTGATAGTTCTAATTTTTACACATATTTTAAAGAATCAGTTCACTTAAAATGTAGAAGTAAGAATTTGGAACGGTTAATTTCAATGCAAATTGTATGATAAACAAATTGTTTTAACTTTCCAAGAGCAATAATGCCAATTGACAAAGAATTTAAAAAGTGTATTGTGTACTATCGATGAACACATTTTCATTGGGCTTGATCGTGCATCCCCAGCTCAACACACCATCAGCTGATGGTCTCTACTGCTTTTCACCACAGTCGTTGGTGAATGTTTTTTTTTAAGATTTTGGCTTACTGAAAAAATTTTTTTAATTGAAAGTCTCATATTTAGTGACTTCAGATGTCACTGAGTTACAGAATACCGGAATAAATGTCACAAATAGCCATTATTAATTGCCAGACATACAAATTCGCTCAGTGAATGACACAATGAGCTCAAATTTCTTAGAGGATCATTAAGCGGTGTTCTCTGCAAAATTTCATGACAATCAACAACTTTAGAAAGAACATTGAGATAAAAGCGTTCTTATAAAGTCAATACAAATATGCGAAACCAGTACAAAATTTGTTACTTATTTGGTGGAAATTTGGTTTTATCATTTTTCAGCCTTTTTTTCCCCCTATTTATTTTTTTTTTTTTTCAAAAACTTCTGGTAACACTGGTGGTGCTGACCTGGTAGTAGATAAATTCGCTGGTAATGACTGCGCTGTTGATCGAGCATATCTGTCATTTAGTTGACAAATAATTGATGGCACACACTTGATAATTATTGTATTTATGTTTATATGACTGTATATCTGTATGTAAAATATATCTGCCTAGTGTGTGCGATTGTAAATTACCGACCGTATTTGCAGCTAGCTATCGTTTATAATTATTTGCTTTGACAATTGATACACTTACGATATCGCATACGCGTGTGCGCCGCCTGCTCACCTTAATTAGATATTTAACTGCCACTACTCCCACCCCAGCCCGCTCTGCACCACTTGAAAATACAATATTTATAGACTTCTGTTATCGCTGATTATTGGAGTTTTGCAGCTGTGTTTCATCGGCTGTACATTACTATTGTCACCGTTGTTGTAGCCACAGTCATCATAAGTATTTAAAAAAAAAAAAAAAATTGTAGGTATAAAAAATATATGCTTGATGATTCATTAATCATTCTACAATAATTTGCGTACCATTATTAGTATTTTTCCAGCATAATTGCATGTTCGGGTGATTGGTTATAACGCTAACAACACTATCATTTTATTAATAATAGGTCCGTTTCTTTGTACCCGAGTTGCAAAAGAACGACGTTCTCGAACTCGGATAAAATTTCCTTTAGTTGCAAAAGCAACCCTGTTAGCCTCTTTCATGAATGTTGGGATTTATTTAGTGCTATTTATGAACTGAAAATAATTGTGCCGGTTGATTTAGTTATATATTTACAAATCTTATCAAATAAAATTTAATTAGGTCTTAAATCTAAATTTCCCATGTATTTTCTTACGGCTAATTAACAATAGCTCAGTCTTTTCACTTCCCAACACCACATCTCAATTCGGATATCATTTTACCGAGTTGGCTCAACTCGCATATTTTTCCGAGTGTTCTTTTACAACTAGGTTACAAAGAAACGCGCCCAATATTATGCCGATTAGCTTCATTAGTTTTGGTAAAGTTGAAAGAGACACGTTTATATATGTATGAAAATTAGTTTTTCTGTATCGATTTTTTTCGCCCATAATGGAGTCCCGAGCAGACTATCGTGCCAAATTTTCGGGAGTGGTAAGTGGGGAGTTTGATTTGCATTTAATGCGCTATCTGTTAGGGATGACTGATATTTCATTATCGGTGATTTTTTCACTGTGAATCAAAAACCGGTGATAGCAACAGCTACAGCTGATCAACAGAAACAGTGAGTGATAAGTGATTTTGCTGCTGTTAATTTTTGATGGTGAATTTTAATCACGAATTATGGCTACTATGATTTATCAGGTTCTTTTGTTTCTACTGTGATTTTTATGGATTCTTTGTGTGGTTTACGTGCTGAACCAAAATTTCCTTAATTCCTATTGCATACTTATTCACAAAATTTGCTGTTTTGTAAAATTCATATTTTTATGAAGATTAGCAAGAAGAACGTTTGGTAAAAACCAAAATCGATTAAATAATCCCCCGAAATAAAATACATATGTGTCGTCTTTTTAAATTTTATAACCACAACAAATTTTTGCTCTGAATCACTCGTCGTCATAGAAAAACTCGAAATGCTCGAGTATATGTAGATATGTACATATGTATAAACAAAAACACACAAACAGAGTTGCCAAAAAATGGCACAACTGCAACAGTACATAAAAAGTTTGTGCAAAATTTTTCTATGGACAACTTCTGAAATTTCCACTTCATCTATTGAAATCATCATTTGAACCTGAAAATCATTCAATTGACGACGGCATTGTCCATTTGGCAATACTGTTTGAAACTCAATGCGGCCAAAGCAAAAGGTGGCTATTCTTAGATTAAGGTTACCGCTATAATCTTTCGGAATTATGAGGAAATTTCTTTGCTACGTCAACTACGATTATTAAAGAAAAACGTTGAGGACGCTGTCATACATTTTTTTTTGACCCAGTCAGCAAAAAATATTTATAAAAATACATACAACTTGCATTGTATTCGACTGGAATTTAATCGGCTATAAAACGGTGTAATTCTTTTAAAAATTCTGATTATAAATTTTTTTTTGTTGTTGTAAAAATTTGTTAAATTTTCCTATTTTTGCAACAAAGTTTGAAATGTGGATTAATATGTAAGTGCTTGCTTTATATTGAGCTCGATTTTTATGAAAATATAACACACATAGTAGAATAGCCAAAACTGCTTAAAATGTCGTGTCCCTATATTCTTATAATGGAATTTCAATTTTAATTCCGAACGTTATTTACACACCGATAGTTACGCTGATTTTTCGCTAATTGCACGCAACCAAATTAATGCTAATTACAAATTAACTTGTACAAAAATATCGCGGCGATCTTATAAAACAAGACGTAAATATTTTGTAGTCTGTCTTAGCAATCAAATCGCTTTTCAAATGATATTGAAATTAATGTTGTAAATTATCATTCAATGAGTGGATAGTTATATCTTTTAATTCATTTACATATGTACTTCAATATCACTCTCGCGAAATCTCGCAAAGTACCTATCACATTTATAATTATAATTTGCATTCGCTCACTAATACTTTTTTGGATTAATTGGCTTTGCAAAGTAAAGTAACCTTCATAAGCGAGGGATGCATGCAATCACTTTACAAGGCAATCGAATTAATAAATTGCCTCTTATTCATTCAAATTATTTGACTCCATTTACCTACCGTACAAATTTGAATATTCATACATACTATAACATATACATATAAAACTGTGGTCACATGGAAGAGTAGGTTAAGTCGACTTAAGCGAGAAATGAGTTATTGTTTTGAAAACGCTCTCTACACTAAGATAAATAAATATGTCACGTTAGTTTTTTTTATCTAATATTGTATTCGATAAAATAACTTATGTGCCCATACTTGTATTCATATAATTCTGATCAGGAAATAATAATTTAACTAAACACCTGAAATTGACTTTAGCTTTCGACATGTTCGCGCTTAAATGAAATGATTATCTGAATAAAATAGCTTGTGCTTTTTTTAATGCTGCCCAATTGACAGCCCTCATTTCAAAGTAATCGTTTAAGTTAAGTTAAGTTTCAATAAAATGCAAAATTCAGTTTTAAAAAAGCGCTTAAGTGAGGGAGCCTCATATTTGTTAAGCAGATTCCTAGCATGGTTTTTTAACTATTTTCCAAAGCTTCAACTAACATTAATGACAATACTTTTAGCCAAAATTTTTTATTGGAACAAGCTAACATATAAATTAAACAGAATTGCCTATATTTCTAAACTATCACATTCAACATACGCTATTTTTCCATATAGGCACAAATTTATATGAGTGCAATTGTAAAACTATTTAAAGCTCGGTTAATAAACCAGTTTATAAATGTCTCATATTTTGTATAAATATTTCTTTTGAATTTGTATAAATCTATTTTAGCTAATCAGCAAAAGGTTCTTCCTTGAAAATTTGCAGTTAAATATTTTTGTTAATGTATTTTAAGTATAATGTATGTATCTGCATTTATGTACCGTGCCAGCCATAAGCTGTAAAAGAACTGCATAAAACGTGGGGTTCGTTAACTTCAAAATTGGTTAAAAAAAATGGTTAGTTTTGTGAAGGCATTGTGCAGAAACTAACCACTTACCCTGTGCACAGTTTCTAAGTTTCACATAGTATTCTTATTGGAGTGCGGAAAAATTCCAAAAACAAATTTGTAGGTACATATGTGGGTAAGACGTATACAAATTTTTGAATATGTCTGTAAATTAGTTGGATTTCAAGAGAAACTGGATAGCCGTGGCTGGCAGAGTAGGTAATTATCATTAATTAATTTTTCTTTCCGTGCAAATTGAAGTTATTTATTTATTTATTTAAATTTATATTTTACAAATGAATTTGTAAAATATATTGTAGAGGCTGGGCTACTAGGCCATTTTGCCTCTTAAGTCGCTTTACACTTCATGGAGAAGGTTGTGTTTTTTGAGTGCATCGGTTATCTGTTAAAGTTATTTTTCTGTTAAAATTCAAAACTTCTTCCTCTCTTAATGTTAAAATGGATAAGCATGTACAAATCTTCAGGTTCGTCAATTGTTGCTAATTAAACTTGTCTGCGATACTAAAAAGCTGGATATTTTAGTACCTGTTTTCAATTTATTGAAGTTAGTAGAGTAGGGAAATCTGATCGATATCCTCGAAAAATAAATCGATTCTTCTTTGCATAGAAAATTTCAGACAATGTACTTATCCTGCCTATATGGATATTCATCTCGACGGTCAGTGAATTTCTGCAGTCTATCTTAACGACATGACCAAGTGGACGGAAGCGAACGATCCATGGGTAAATTCCACTAAAACATAACTAATCCTATACACAAAAGATTAACGGATAGACAGTTTTAGAGCAATAAGTGGCAATAATCTTGAACAACCTGGGCCATTCTCATCTTGGAAAAGAAACAATTAAGAGCGTAGAGGAAAGGGGCTTAAGGCGCTCTACTCCTGCATTAGTACGATTGGGAAAGACGTGGGTCTAAGACCGCACATTATTCATTAGGTATATACAGCAGTTGTAGGTAAGGTCCATTCTAACCTATGGTGCTGTGTGGTGAGAGGCGACTAATGCTAGAAAAATGTGCGATAGAAGGCATGCCTATATGTAACGGGAGCATTAAGTTCGATTACTCAAGCGACACTGGAGACTCTCCAGGAATTTCCACCCATAGACATTTATTTGAGATGCACTGCAGCCAAGAGCGCTCTAAACCTTAGATAACGGATAACCGTTATATCTCAATCTTAAAACGAGCGGGTGTGGAACAAGAAAGATGTGACTATCAGATCACGGAGATTGAATTTAGGTTCACTTCAACGACACAAGAAACTGCGCATTTGACACGGCACTAAACTCCGATGAGATTCCGATCTTGACGGACAGGATTTGGAGTTTTTCTTCTAAGCTCATATCTCTCCAATTGACATAGTGGTAAAATTGGTAGGCATGATGGATCTTGCTCCTTCAAAGCTTGCCTTTACTGTAAAGAATCAAGCCATCGATTAATGCTCTAAAGCCGACAACGACTAACGCGATTTTCGTTCGGAACGAACTGCGTTCGAAGATCATTGCAATCTCTTCGGCAGTACGGCCTCAACCTATACAGCCTTCCCGGTAGACAGTGAGGTATCTGGGAGCGATGAAGCGGACGAGTGTGCGAGAGCAAAAACTAAAGCGAGACTGGTGAAACCCAGTTTGAGCATACACCCACCGTTTAGAATCCTGATCTCGAAAGTTGCGGAAACAGCAGGTGACCCAATCTGGGGACATGCAGGACAGGGCGTTCACTTTGGCCTTCTCTCAATGAGTGAAGAACACAGGGACACCTGTCCATCGCCCACATGACCGCCTAGTTTGGAGCCCAGTTTATTCCCAAAAATTTTGTATACCGTGCATTTTCTTATCGAACCGTAGTCTGCATCAGAAATTTAAGCCACACATCAACTTTCCACAAAAGCTCAAAAAACGAATAAAAAACCACGTTATTTTGATCCTATTGAACACATTTTTAGGTATTTTTATGCTGACTTTTTAGAAATGTTAGATCTAATAAAAAGATATCCATTTTTTTTTTGCATACAATTGAAGATTTTATTTAGCATATTTATTAAGAGTGATTCGATTCAGGTCAAATATGCACAATAGTACAGTCGTGTCGTAAACACTTCGATATAGTGAAACTTCAAATTTTTACATTACTATAGTACTATATGTAGTGAAAAATTGAAAATCTCTAAATATTGAAAAAAATCTCTGAGTAGTGAAAAATTGGAAGAGAGTATTCCCCTAGTTTGTATTTTTGCTGTTAATTGGTAAAAAAAAACAGCTGTTTCTTGACCTTTGTGTTTATCTTTATTTTCGGGTGCGAACCGATTGTGGTTAAAAGTTTCTGAGTGGAAAAAATCGCAGTGGGATTATGTATTTGCAAAAATTATTTTCGTTAATGGAAAAGTTAGAAATTGTTGATAAAAATTGGAAAAGGAATTTGCATTTCATCTTTGGCAAAAATATATGGACTGGCTAAATCAGCGATTTCGGGAAGAAAAAAAGGGAGCGTAACATAATCTCTCACCAGGATCTAAGAGAAAGACTCTTCGAAAAGTATTATCCCCGCATGGAGAATACACAACCAGTTTGTGGAGCATCGCAAAAGAAACACACTCCAGTCAGTGGCGAAATGTTGAAAAAAGCAAAAGTGTTCTACGCCAGTATTAGAGAAACAAAAGGTAATTTTCATGCCAGCTTGAAATGGCTACCTGGATTTAAGTCTCGCTTTGGAGGCGGACTAATAAAAGTGTCTAGCGATAAACTGTTATCAATTGCACCATTTCAGCATAAACTCTGCAATATTATTTATAAGTTGAAGCTTTGCAAACAGCAAATTTACAACACACACGAGACAGGTTTGGTCTGAAAGATGCTTCTTGAAAGGACTTAGGTACGTCAGCCAAGCTGAAAACCCACCCCGCTTCGGGATGAAAAGCAGAAAAGGCCACAATAACTTTTCTTATCTGGTCTAATCCAACTGGTTAGCATAAAGCCAAACCATTAGTAATTGGTCGTGCAAAAAAGCTGCCTTTTTCTGAGACGTATGACATCCCGGTAGTCTACAGTAACCCTAAGAGTTCATTGGATTCTTGCAGACATCTTCAGAGAATGGTTCCACTATTGTTTTGTCCCTGAAGTACAATGAATAATATGTTCATTTATTTTCAATGCAGCTTGGTATTTCTCCGTTACAGCTTTTTGCAACAGAAGGCTTACTTCGACAACAAATATTGCAGGAAAAATATAAACAAGCCCATAACATACAGAATTTACTGCAAGTTGTTATTATTGAGATAATTCTATTGATATTTGTTATCATACACTGAAACCGATATCGATAAATAGCTTGGAATCGAAGATGACGACCAAGATGAAATACAGATCAGAAATCCTGTAAAAGTTATCGTGTGGACTGAGAACAGCAGTACTAATTATGCTGGTATACAAGCACTGCGTAGTCTATGCGGTTTAAAAGTCATTTTGTAAATGCAAGAGGCAAACGTCTATTCGCTAATATTTTCGATAAGCATACATCTAACTTTTCCTACTAATTTATATTAATGACCTATTGAATTTACTTATATACACAAAGTGCATTTTGAGCAAAAATTTTAACCTTGATATAAGTAACACCCTCAATAATTAATTCACTATATCCAGACACCATTGCCATGTCATAATGCCACTAGCCTAGAAACCCATGACCTATTGGCAAACCGCTAGAGCAGTTGATTTTCAGAAGCTTCTCTTGAGGCGAATTTCTCAACAGCAAATTCATTCGCCATAGACAGGAACAGATAGTAAACACTCGGTACGAAGTTTGGACTATTAGGTGGATGCAACAGCAGCGACTCGCAGGTAGAAATTCTATCCATGAAGTTTAGTTGCGCACGATTTTCATTATTTGATCGATTGCGCATGATTGGCTGCTATTGCATCAGGGCCATAAGCAGTATTCACATATTCAGCCGCCTGGCTTGTGTATTCGCCCCTATCGAATAAAAGCTGCCACGTATGGCGTCTTTTCTCTTTGCTGGTGTCCATCTTTAAAGCAAGCCCAAAATCTTATCTTTCTATCGCCATATAGCGTAAACCGATCGCACTTATAAAACGCGAGATATAATGGATTCCTTTTTATATACATACCTAATATACATAAGTATTCATAAAAAAAAAACAATTTTTGTAGATAATTTCAACTCGATCTAGCTGGCTTAAATCCTAATATTGTGGTTGACGTCTTAAAATTTTAAAAACTATATAATTCCGATGGAAAACGATTACCGATTTATTTTATATATGTGAAGTGATGCAGCCTAATACATACTTAGATAAAAAAAAAAATTAAAAACCAATTCTTATTAGTGATGAACACAAAACGTCAATTTTTAACTTGCTCATTTAAATTTGTTTTCGAATGCCATACGTTTGCGCCATCGGAAGTGATTAATGATATATTTTTATACATACATACAATTTCTGAAATTAGTAATTTATCACCCATATTTATAAAACCTGCAAGTTGTATCGAGGTACCGTCATTAATAATATTTTAATGATTGTTCAACTAGCTCTGCTTTGGCTTTTTTATATTATTTTCCTTTTCTCTTTCAATCAATTAATTTAGCAAGTGTACGTTTACAACACAAAAGCTTACTTATTTGCTTTAATAGCTCAGAGCTTCATAACTTGGAAACAAGTGTTTATAAATAACACTCACTTTCTTAATTGCTAGTTAATTGGAACTGCGCCTCAGAGCCGGTAAACGATTTAAAACAAAAAAAAAACAACAAAGGCAAAAAACAATAAAATAAAGTAACACGACTTACACAAACTACGCGCACTCGAAACCTAATGCCACTGATTAATTAAAGGCTGAGCGAGCAAAAATGAAGCAACAAACTAAAAAAGAAGACGAAGAAACCAATCAAAAGTATTTAGAAATAATAATTTTTAATTGTATGCTATATAGTGGAAATATGTTTTCTGAAAACGTATGGCGTACATTCCGATTTGAGCCATACAAGCGCAAGCCGACGGCGATGAAAGTGCTGATAAGCGAATGAATGAATAAACACAAAACAAAAAAAACAAAAAAAAAAAAAAGAACAAAAACAAAAAAATCAACAATTGAAATAGACTGAAGGGAAGCATTTATTTCCATTTAAATATTTTTCAACTAATCATTTTGCTGTACATGCTCGGCATATTAAAATTTTATAATGAAGTTTATTATTTGCGAATTTGTGTTGAGCAAAACACAAAAAAAAAAAACACAAAAAAATAACCAAAATAAAATTGTGAGCAAAAATACTTTTAATCATGGAATTTTTTACTTAACTATTCTGCTACATTATATATTAATTTATGTATGTAGATGTGTGTACATCGAATGTATGTATGTATGTTTAGTGTTCATAAATCAAGCATGCATTCTTACTTAATGACGTTGGTGCTTTTCTACGAAACTTTTTGTAGAGACAACTCACTTTTTTTTTGTTACTTATTTAATTAAATGCAAGTCTTTTACTTATTTCTGGCTGGTTTAATTTTAGCTAAATGGATGCCATTGAATTGTGCCAGAAGAATTCAGTTGTATTTGCTTATGCAGAGAATTGTTGGTAGATATGCTTCAAAAAAAGTTTAAATAATTTTACGCACATATTCAGATGCAAATTTAACATAAACACTTACATATATATATACACACATACATATACAGTTCGACCTCGCTTAACGCAAACCTCGGAACTCCCGATTATTGCAGCACTCCAATGTCTTACATTGTTGACTCGCATACTCTAAGAGCTACGTTTTCAGTGCGATTTTAACTCTGTTTGCCGTTTTTACTAAGTTTAAACTCGTTATGCCGTTTTTCAGTGAAATTAAAATCTAATTTAAACTTAGTTTAAATCGCCAATCTTGTAGTTTTAAACTCGGTTTAACTAATCAAATCGCGAGGCCGACTATAATCGTCCCTGCCCGAAGTGTACTGGTAAAATGACTTGTAATATAGCCTGGAGCGATGACTGAAAGTTTCAATATTTCTCCCATCACATTTGCAAACGCTCTGTAAACTTTTTTGACCGTTCTTGCCGCTACGTATCTATTTGTGTGATTGTGCATACCCTTCACATTTTTGGGCATACCGCTCTCACTTATTGATTATAGGTGAATTCCAATATGCAGTTTATAAGTGGTGGTACAATGGGTAGCATTGAATTCATGAAGCGGTTATTAAATTTTTGCAGTGGTATTTTTCACACAGCCACGATCGGTAATTCACACGTACTCGAAGAGCGTCGTTCGACATCAGTGGAGCGATTCACCAAATTATTTTAACGATATTCGGATGGTTAACTCATCTTAACGAAAATCTTAACGATGCTGCTATTCAGCAGACATTTTTTAACGATTTTCGCATGCAGCTGTTGTCGTTAGCTAGTCAATTACCTAAAACTAAACGACAACAAATTTGATGTTGACTCAATCGAGAAAAAAAATCGTGATTTCAACTTAAATTAAAGATAAATTTCAAATTCGGTGATTTGTTTTCTTGAAAATAAAAAAAGGAGCATTAAATAATGTCGTTTAAATATTTGGAATATACATAATTTATCACGAGGGGACGAAGAAGTAAGCGCTTCACCAGTGGATCGACGTTTACTCCGGGATGTGGACAATCCCCTTCATTTGAATGCAAGAGAACTTCTGAAGCTGTTTCGGTTAACTCCAGGCTTGTCTGAATACCTAATTTCTTGGCAGGTTTCCTATGACCCTAGTAGAGCGTCAAGGTGCTAAAGAAATATTTGATTCAGTGTCGTCAACCTTTGTGGGAGGGAGGCACTATTGGGACTGTCGGTTGTACTCGTGCATCAACAAGAACCATGAGGAGGCTTATGTTAACCACCATATCTACCATTCAACAAATATGCGAATGGTACAAGCAAAATTATATCAGGAATACAAGTATAAAAATATAAATATAATTTATTTTTAATACATAGATAAATTAACCTAATTAAAAAATCTGAAATTTGGCAGCTGTTAACTGTCGTTAAGAATAAGTTAGTGAATCGCACAATCGTTACTGCAAACGACAAATATTGTCGCCAAGAATTGCGATTTTCGCATCGTTAAAGTTAGTGAATCGAACTACAGCACTCATTCTCGGCTTGATTTAACTGAAAACAACACTAAAACGTACAATTCGACTTCGGCAATGTTTCTTCGCAACCCATACAAGCATAAAATATGTTTGTATGTGTGCGTTCGGTATGGCCTGATACTGATCTAAATATTGAAAAAAACAGTGTTGCCCTACTAGTACCCAAATTTAAGCCGGCTTCAACCAGCCACTAATAAAGTGCTCTGCACTTAAACTAGCACTGAAAAACTGGCGCTAATATTGCAATTAGTATTTTTAAAATTATTTTTGCATAGTTCTCGTTAACTTTTGTTTCTATTTGGAGCCGTAAGTTATTGTGCATATCCTAAAATGGAAAATACTCTGCATAAGTGGGTTTTAAAACGAAATGTGGTTGTATCTACTGATATCATCAATTCAGCTGCATATAGAAATTGAGAACGAACCTAGTAAGCTTAATGTGAGCAAAGTTTTTTGTGTTTAAATTTCAAGAAACGCCATGGCATTTGAATACTTCAAATTTGTGTCCAGAAATTTTCGAATTAGCCAATACTCCTCGAGCCATTTTTATCGAAGTTTCAAGGTAAATTAAAGTAACTGCATTGAGTACTAGAGCAAATCTATAACTATTTATTTTAATTATTATTTTATAAAAACAAACCACACGTTGTCGGCAAAGCATTACACCTCAAAATCCTCTCATTTTCACGCCTAATTGCCTGCAGGCATTTCCTCTATTTGAATAATGCTTTTTAAAAGATCTTTGTACCAGGTTTAAAAGTATACAACTGGATCGATTATTAATTTGATTTTGGCTACGATAATGCCGAGGCTGCCTTTCTAAAAAGCACGAATCAATGCGATTATAATCGTCATTTATTCTCTGGCGAACTGCACTGCGATCCTTCAGCCGATGAAGCAAAATGTCTTAGATTTTCCGAAATATTCGCGATGCAGTTTGCCTTTTATCTACAGCATGCTGGGGTGTGTTGATGACTCTAAATATTTAGTGGATTGAGGAAGATGATCTACTATTGACTTCAGTTTGCTGAATAACATCACGAAGTCGCAACTGATAACTCATTTTCAATTGATAAAATCAGGCAAGTATTAAACGATCAAGTGGATGTTACTGAAAGAGGAGACGAAAGAATTGTTGGAAACACTGGGAACTAGTGAATTCAGTTCTAACGTTCAATGGGCGGAAGAAAGTTGTGTTCCCTTACGAAATAAATATTTTATTAATTCAAGATCTTCGCGAAACAACAGTGTTGAGTGTATTCAATAGAACATAACAAAAAGCAACTAAAAATGTTTGATATTTTGAAAAATAATGTAATCAATAGTAGTTCATTTTAAAATAATAATTTATTTAATACTGGTTAGGAATTTTTTTGGTTTTACCTACTTTCGTTTAATGAATGCTTTGTGTTTTGGTTCAAAAACCAATTGTTGTTTTGTGATTTTCATTTTTTTCGATAAAAAATGATCGTTCTTCATAGTTTTTAATTTTTTTAATTAACTTCGATCTTTTTGTTATTGTTATTTTTTCGATCATGTGTGACCGTTGTTTAGTGATTTTTTTTCGATAAAAAATAAACGCTATTCTTGAATTTTTATTTTTTTCGCTCAAAAATAATCGTTATTCTTGGAATTTAATTTTTTTCGATAAAGTTCGAACGCTACATATTCATTTTTGTTTTCCGATCAAGTTGGATACTTACTTTGTGATTTCTATTGCTTCGATCAAAAGTAATTGTTATTCTTGTATTTACAATTTTTCGATTATAATAAGCGCCAAAAAATTTATAGGCGATGACAACAATATGTTTTATGATCGAAAAAAATATCAAGAAATGTCGATCAAATATGATCGGAAAAATGTAAATCCAAGAATAACGATTATTTTTGATCGTAAAAATAAAAATCGCCAAATAGCTATCAAATTTGATCGAAAATATAAACATCGAAAAACATCGATAATTTTTACCGAAGAAAAAATCACAAAACTTTATCAAAAAATTAAAAATCCGAGAATAATGATTATTTTTCTTCGAAAACATAAAAATCACATAATAGCGATTATGCAATGATTCAAAAGAAAAAATCTTCTAAATAAAAATAAGATCAGATTTGTAAAAGAAATGACATCAGAGTTAGATCGATATAATCGAGCTTTGTTTTGCACAAATTCGTGCGAATGATTTTTCGATCCGAATCTGAATCAAAAAGGGCATGTTATGTTCGGTCCCTGTCAAAAACAAAAAAATTAATTTCTCGGTTTGGTTTTAGCAACAACCTCAGTTATTACAACTGCTCGAAATTCTATTAGTTACGTTGAGCGAGGTCATACTATATGTAGTTGAAAACTATTTTGTTTATGTTAATAAACACGCTTATTTGAGCTTTTCTTAGCTCAGCAAGTTTTGTGATACTTCTTTTATTACATGCATACATACATACATGCTTAAAATTGTGTAAATAATTAGTTGAGAAAATTTAAGCTTACAAAGCAGTTGATTTACATATTTTAAAACTCATATACACTACTCATATATAAATAAAGAAATTTAGCTCACGAAATATGAGCGCTGAAAGTTTCCTTATTTGCTAGCAACAATTACATACATACATATATGTACATATGTACATATGTATATTCAAATATAATAATTATAATCAATGGGAAGTAAGCATTTTGTATAATCTCAAATTCTCATAAAAAATATTATGAATGTGTAAAAATAGCTGCGAAATAAATAACACTGTAAGTGTCAAATATATAAATAATTGTCAGATTTATACAAACATACATACATGTATGCAATTCAAGACGCTACTAGCCGCTTGACTGTCGGTTCGCATTTTAAGAAAAATCGTGCTTAAAAATATCACCATGATAGTCAAATTCTTCAGAAAATAAAATAATGAAGTGAGATATTTAGCAGCAAAGGCTACATAGGTAGAAAACGGCCTAGTTGTGTATCAAATTTTATACGGTCCGAAAAATGTTGGCCTGAACGGATTATATTTAGCTAAAATACAAAACTTAAATGCCAATAAACTTCTGAACTTTTCACTACCGACCCATAACAAATAATAGTTATTGACTTGTTTCCTTAAGTTACAAAACTGTTTCCTCTGCCTTTTCTTCTTATATATAAAATGACCTTGTGTGTCTGATGGTATGTAGTTTATAGTCTCGAAGACTACTGAACCGATTGAGCTCAAATTCATAGGATGCGCTTGATTCCTATAGATGTCGCTGAAGTCGAGATATTTCTAAAAGCCGTATTTATAGGCCTATTTGATTCAAATTCAGAACATGTATTAGTTAATTAAATATAAGTTTTTCAGTTTGATAATTGTACCGCTACATACAATATTAAATCACAATAATTAAATTTGTGGAATGCAGGAAAGCGCGCTGCATCTGCTACATATAATTCATAAAATTTGGTAGAAATTGGCATTCTTGCCTTTTGCTTGGTATTGTAAACGAATATGTGAAACAATTTCGCTTGGAAAGAAAATCTAATGGATGGACGTCAGTACAAGGTGGATTCTAAAACTTCTTTCCGTTTTTCAAAACCAAGAATCATTGGAGAGGCGTCACAAAAATACAAATACTACAATATTCCGAAGGGATTTATCGGGTGTACTTGAAAATAATGGTATACTATATTTTCAGATGCCATTTAGAAAGAATGCGAAAAACATTTCCAAGTTATAATGATTAAATTCAATAAAAGTTAAGGATTTTGTAAAAATGGAACAATGAAGTGGTATCATTCCCATATTTTGCGAACTTCGTTCAACCCCATTTGTGGTAATTAGTTTCATATGGCCTTATGATAAAGGGAGCGTTAAAGTTGAATTATAATAAAAATATTAAAATGAACAGACATAACCCCATCAAATTCACTTACTGTACTATAATTAATAATTATTGCGAAGTTCTGGTTTTTCTACATACATAACACGGCGTAATACAACTTTTTATAAAAAGTTTTGATAATGTGGTAAAATTTTTGGGAATTTTTCTATTTTTTCTAGAATGTTTAAGATGTGAATTTATACGGTGTTTGTTATAATTATAATGGTAAGTTCTGATTTGCTACCAAAGTTTTATGCAACATTTTGTCAGAGTATTTTTTCTGATGTGAACCCAAAGTAAATTTTTCGAACTGTAAACTCAATTTCGTAATTTTTTCCCCACTATATTAAATTTCGGAATCAATAAAATAAAAAAAAACATACATGGAAATAAATTTTATATATGTACTTGTCCGTAGGCCGAAAAGTAGAAATGTCAGATAACAATATAAAAAATCGAATAGAATAGAACTAAAAATAATCGATTTCTTACCGATTATCCCAGGACCGATTCATATATGTATTTTGCCAAACAACGCTACTCACTTACTTTTTATAAGGAAATTTTAAAACCTAATTTTTCCAAAACGACTTCAATATCCAGATTTATCCCAAAGATATCAGGTTGCTAAAAATCCGTAAATTCTTTTGAAAAAAAAAAAACAAAAATGGATAAAATATAACTTCTTAGGAAAACTGTGAAACTTTGAAACAAACTGCATGCCGACTTTTTAAGCTTAAATTGTGACAATCATCTGTCGAACCTTGTTGAAAAATTATTTAAAAAAGCGATTTTTATTTACAAAAAACTCCATGTTTGGAGGTATTTTCAAATCGGTTCAGTCCAGGTAAATTTAAATATGTTTCCGTAATATTTGAGCGGAAATCATAAAACCTTTTTTGATACCGGTGGAACAACAGAAATTGGTTTTTGGTGAGACACATGAAATCCCGCCGCAATGTTTGAATACGTTGGTTGGATGGGCGGGAATAGACAAAAAAAAAAAAAAATAAACACAAGAAAAGCAAAATTTAAAGTGTAAGGTTTTTCGTTCATTGACGCTCTTGCACTGAACTGCTGCCCAATGTTGATCTGCACTGTCCTCCTACACTTATTAGACATTCCTATCGAACAGACCACAAAAGTATAGAGACGAATTTTTAGTCAAGTAATTTATCGATCAAAATTATGTGATGCAGATGAGTGAAGCTCTTCTTACTTCAAGCACTTAGCTTAGTTTATTGCAGTAATACAGAATAATAATTATTTCGCCGTGAATAAGAATCATACAAGTTTTTGATAATAATTATGAGTCAGACAAATTTTTTAAGTTATCAATATGCATTATTTTGGAACATATATTTTAAATGGCTTTTCGTAATAATTACGACTGAACATGCTTTTAAATCAACAATAACTATTATTTTGAGTCTCATATTAAAAGTTTTTCCATAATAATTATCAGCGAGATAAATTTTTTTTATGTCTTTCAAAAACTTATATTATAGGCCTTTGCAGAATAATTATGAGTAATGAAACTTTTTTTTTTTAATCTGGAAAGACGGAACTATTTCGGGACCCAAAAGTTTTTGTGCATTTTAGTGTCTAAATTGTTTGCAAATTTGCGTAAAACGTTGTAAGAGTTATCGATTACTTCTTTGCCGCAATTATGTGCACAAGAACCATGATTAACAAACAGATCTAAGTTCGAACTGTATTCGAAACAGCTGTTTGTCAATTGAGTCTGGAACGTTTGGGAAAAGTTAAAAGTTTGGCTACTTTTAGGCGTTCTAGGCTTTTCGGACTTTAGTTATGGAGGCATAAGCGGCGTATGCCCCAACGCCTGACACGACTGGTGTGGAGTTCTAGAGCAGTGCCGAAAGTTCATCGGAGTAAGTTTTCTGGATAATATGGTGCTATTATCATGAGTTGAACTATTTACGAAATTGATTCATATGAAGAAACTGGATTCATCCTAAGCAAATTAAATTACAAACAAGAAAGGAATTTCGAATAAAACAACTTAAATTTGAACAGCATTGCTGTCCAAAATTTGATGTTTGTGTTGCTATAAATAATATTCCAAATTTCAGTGACTACATATCTACGAAAAGCAAAAAATTCAAAGAAAAGTTCTTAAAATTTAGAATAGATTTTCGTTTTGAGTTTTTAAACAAAAAATTTATTTACCACGTAAATATGTAAATACTTAAAAAAAGCGTCACGAACCAAAACAAAAGTAATGTGGCCTAAGTGCGGCGGCCGCCATAGCTGAGTGTGTAGCATGTGCGCGCTTCATTCGGTGGGTCCGAGGCTCGAATCCAGCTCGGGGTAAGAAACATCTAAAAATTATAGAAAAAGTTTTTTCTAATAGCGGTCGTCCCTCGACAGGCAATGGCAAACCTCCGAGTGTATTCCTGCCATGGAAAAACTTCTCACATAAAACATTGGCCGTTCGGAATCGGCGTAAAACTGTAGGTCCCTCAGTTTGTGTTATGTACAACATCAAGACGCACACCGCAAATTGTGGGAGAAGTTCGGCCAAAATCGCTTGAGCGGTTATAGCGCCAATTAAGTTAGTAAGTAAGTGGCCTAAAAGTTTATCTAAGTTGGCATTGGGTATCATCGTTGCCGTTATCATTTATGGGTTAAAGCAATGTAAACAAACTTTTGAAGCGTCTATTTAAATTAAGAAGACTGCCATCAGTCTCACGCACACATTATTTCATTTACATTGGGGCAAACCTCGGATGAATATGCAGCAATTGAGGAATCGATTCTGGAATTTTTGGATCGATAAACGATACGAATCGGAACTAAGAAACCGTCAAAAAAACGAATCGGAAGAATTTGACTAAATAAATTTTAAATGGAAACGATTTAAATTTCACATTAATTTGCTTTTCATACTTCGATCACTTACCTGAATAAAATTTTTTCAATATACTGCTAACAAACGACTTGAATGCTTTTGCTGTTGTTGTTGTTGTTGTTGTTGTTAACTGCACTATCCCACTTATAATAAGCGTCGCTTTTGAAAACTAACGCTGTTGAAGCTGTTGCACATTTTTGTTGGCGCTGATGTTATTATACTGATGTTATTCTTAGCTGTGTATCTGCTTTTGATGTGTTGTTTTTTTGTTGGGTTTTTGGGTTTTGTTTTTGCTTTGTTTGCCTTTGTATCACTATGTGCGCGTTTCAGTGTTAAAGGTCACAAATTGTTACGCAATTGTGGCTTACACATACAAACACACACACGCACGCACACACATACACTTAGATGACATAAATTTCGAGTATCCTGTTACACGCGCTAAGCCTTACAAAAGCGCACTTCGCGCGCCATACTACACTTTTAGTGGCGCCACTTGCTTTGCTTTGCTTTGCTTTACTTAGTTGGCTTACTTAGCGCGCCTGCTTTGGGGGGGGGGGGGGGGTAATATTTACTTAGTTTTGTTTTTGAAGTGTTGTGGGGTTTTGTGTTTTTGTGGGTGTGGGTGTAATGGATGCTGCTAACGCTCTTGTTGCTGTTGCCGATTTCCAAGGAGTCGCATGTAGTACTTTAGCGCGAATTTTTCGAGGCTTATTTCTATATTTACTGTATGTATGTTTTTTGGATTTTTTGCTTTCTTTTTGTCGCACTTCGGATTGCTTGCCTTGTTGGTGTTAATTTATTTTTGTTGTGCGACAAGCATTGCGTAGCTGATGATTCTATTAGATAATATAATGTTGATGTTGCTGTTGTTGTTGCAGCTTATTATCCTTAATTAGTGTAACGAGCTGCAAATTAATACACTTTGCTTAATTAAAAATGACAACGCAGCGCAGCATCGGGGGTAGTAGCGCTTATGAAATTCTTCTGTCGTGTGAATGTGAATGTGAATGTGAATGTAATTTTTTCTTCTTTCATTCTTTTTCACTTTTTCTTTCTGCCAATTAAGCCATTTTGTCTGACGTTGTTGCATATTTACACTACACTATATTTTCATATACATAAATAATTTTTAATTTTCATTAATACTTTTTATTTACATATATGTACATATGACATGTTTGTCTATTTTTTTTTTTTTTTTTCGTTTGCTTCATAAGCTGTTATTACTCGCCGATTAAATGCACTTTTAACAACTGTTTCACATTTATTCACTAATTATAATCGGCTGTAATTACTATGCAAGGGTTTGTTTTTTTTTGAAAATAAAACGCACACAAACACAAATATATATGTATATATTTTATTTGTAGAACAATTGAATGCTTTGTGTGCTATATATTTTTTTCACTTTTTATGTATGCACTTAACTTTGTTTTGCGCTTTTTACTTTTATATTTAATGCATAAATATATATGTATACATCTTTTTTTTCAATTATATAAAAAAAAAATTCTCACATTTGTTAAGAATGCAGTCAGTTTAAATTGACGTTTGCTGCAGCAAATAGCAGGCTGTTGTTGTTGGCTCCTCTATCGCTTTGTGGCGCGCATTCTCACTGTTTTTAAAATTTATTTTAATTCTTGTAATTGTTGTAACACTTCTCTTTTCTTTCTTTGTTTTTTCGCCTACCATCTGCATTTGCACATTTTTGGTATTTATTTCACTTCGCTTCAAAATTCCCATTTACGTCACTCATATGCACAGTCGTACCTCGTCGAAGTGTTACACTGCTATTTACTGTTGTTGCTTCTTCTTATTTCTTGCACATTGTTCACTGTTTTTCCTTCAGTTTGATATTTTTTCAATGTCACTAAATAATTTACTCTCATTTACTTCCACTGTTGTTTTCCACTGTGGCTTGCTATTTTTTTTTTCTATATTTTAATTTGTTTAGTTTTCAAAATCTCACAATCTGCAATTTTTTATTAATTGCTATTTCTTACATTCACTTTCATTAAACGTGCACGTTTTGCGTCGCTTCGCCTCGGCTTATCCGGATCGCAACAGCATCGATGGGGTTTCACTGCAACTGCCGGCAGCTGTATGCGAGAAAAGAAATTAAATTAATTTCATTGCCAATTTGTTTATCTGATTTTATTTTGGTCTTTTGCACCTAAACGTTTTTATTTTTTTTTTGCTATACAATCTTTATTTTGTTGCTCTTTAGCAATTTTGCGAAAGCTACAGTTATTGCATTAATAAAAAATACGACACATTAATTTCTTCACTTTGTTACCATCGCTTTTATTTTAACTTTGCAGTTTCTTTTTGTTTGACTTTTTTTTAATACATCTTCTCTCAAACTTTACTCGATAATTTATTAATTATTTCATTTTTCAACTGTCCGCTGCAAATCGAATTGAACTGCCAGCGCGTTAAGTGACAAATTGACATAACGTTATGGTGCTCGTTTAATCGATGTCCGTTTTTGAGCGGCGACAAATTCAATGAGGCAACCGAAGCTGAGCCAACAATAAATTGCGCCGAGTGAGTCAGTGTTCGTGCAGTCGGCGTAGATTGAGTGTGGTTGCTGAGTGCGCAGCGCGGTTGGTTAGTTGGCGCTAAAAAAAAAATGCGCGCTAGCGTTAAATTTTATAAATGTGGGAGAAAGTACTAAAGAACTTTAAAAAAAAAATAATAATAATTACAAACAAATCTATCTTTATTTATATGCCATAATAAAATTATAGGAAAGTTGTATCTGCACATTGGAAATTTAAATAAAAAAGTACCAGTATACATTTGGGGGGTTTTTTTTTAATTCCGTCTGTCTGTTTGGCTGTTTGACCTCGCTAATCTCCGAAACGACCGAAAGGATTTTCATGGGCTTTATGTAACTGGTGACCTGACGGCAACCTCAATAATGGCATGAGATATATTTTACCAAAATAATAAATTTGAAAAAAAGAGGTAGAAATGCCTTAGAACTATTTTCTTTTAAACAAAATTGTATTTTTTTTTGAGACATCAACGTATGTTTTTTATGTGTTTATTTTTTGCTGTTGATTTTTTTTAAAGTATACATAGCAGTCCACGGCTTGGTGAAGCTAGTATATAATAAGATAAATTATTTTCAGTTAATTAAAAAAAAAAGTAAAATAATGTAATTTTAGGTGTGTAAAATAATATAAAATATAAAATTAAAAATAACATTAAGTTAAATAAAACGAAAGGAAATAAAATCAAATTATGTGTACCTATTAATGTAGAAAAAATTAAATGAAATAACAATTAAATGATTTTGAGTAAATTAAAAAAAAATTAAAAAATAATTATTTTCAGTAAATTAAAAAACTAAAATAATATAATTTTAGGTGTGTAAAATAATATAAAATATAAAATTAAAAATAACATTAAGTTAAATAAAACGAAAGGAAATAAAATCAAATTATTTGTACCTATTAATGTAGAAAAAATTAAATGAAATAACAATTAAATGATTTTAAGTAAATTAAAAAAAAATTAAAAAATAATAATTTTCAGTAAATTAAAAAACTAAAATAATATAATTTTAGGTGTGTAAAATAAAATAAAAATAAAATGAAATATAAAAATAAAAATAAGATTAAGTTAAATAAAACGAAATGAAGTAAAATCAAATTATTTTTATAGTATGTATGTAAAAAAATAAAAATATAATTAAATAACAATTTAAAGATTTTAAGTATATTGAAAAATAAATTAAAATAATGTTTGGTATATAAAGTAAAATGTAAATATGAAGTTAATTGAAATAAAACTAATAAAAAAATAAAATAAAATAAAGCAAAATTCTTCGAACTAACAAAATAAAATTAAATGAATTAAAGTACCATCTGATTATAAAAAAAATAACTTTTTCACAGAGGAGATTTCTTAGTTTTGACGCTGGACATAAATACAAACACAAAACGCTAATAGTTGCAGCCAGTTATATTTAGGTTTCATTGTAATTTTGTTCAAAATTCTTTTCAATTTTTCAAGAGGATTTTTTTTTTAACTTCTTTAAGTAAATAAAAAATTATTTTTACTATGAATGAAACATCGAAAAATAAACAAAAAAGCGAAACAATTTATATGTTATTTGTTTTCCACTTTGATAGAAAATATTAAGATGAAATACACCAAATAAAATAAAATTAAAACAAAATTAAATTCAACTGAAATAACATACAACTTTTCTCTAAGTGCATAATAAAACAAAAAAATCAGTTTTCCTATAAATAATAGGTACAAATAAATGTGAAACATTTTGTTTATATTTGCTTTTCTTTTGGATAGATATAAAAAATAGAATAAAAGTAGAATGAAATGGAGTAGGATACAAAAAAAAAAAAAACAATAAAGTAGATTCAACCAAAATAAAATACAATATTTTTTTGATAGAAACACAAAATAGAATAAAAGTGGAATAAAATAATTAAAAAATAAAATAAAATATTTTGAAATAAAACTAAACAACAGAATTCAATAAAATTGTGTTTGAGGATGAAGCAAACAATTACGGAAATAAATTTCTAACGCAAAAGAACAGTTTTTGTTTACTGTAAAAAATACTACAATTATAATAAAATTAATAATCTTATTAAAAAGAGGCTAAGCTTTGCCAGTGCAAGGCTGGAAATGTTACAGATTTTTTGGTTTTAGGAAGACAAAACGCTGAGAGTTATAGTTATCTGGGTTTATTTAGAACATACCTACTATAATTTTGTTCCAAATTTATAAAACAATTTTTAAAAAAAGTTTCTCTTTCAGAAGCTTAAAGTAAATGGAAAAATGAAATTCGGGGTTTTAAGAGAAGGTAGCGAAAAATGTATGAAGATATCTTGAAAAAAAATAAACGAATAAGAAACAGAAATTTAATAACATTTTTAATAAATAAATATTTGGCTTAAGTAGCAAAAGTAAATCAATAAATTTAAAAGCAGTACAATACAATTTAGAAATGATGAACTCATTTTTGATATTGTTTTTTTTTGTACAGATTTTTAACCTGCTGATTATATAGTTCTCCCTCAAAAATTTAGATCTCATTTTTAATACTATCAAAAGCTTGTTTGCTGTAGTTTTAAATATATTTTCAAAAGTAATTTAAGCAGTCAGTTTAAAATGAAAAATAGTGCTATTTAAAAAGTTTCAGGAAATCTAAATTTTTGTAATATTTAAAATTGTTTTTGAAAAGATGCTAGTGATATAAAAATTTACCTAATAAATCTCCTTTGAAAAAAGAAAAAAAGTAAAACAAAAGTCTTAGTCGGATGTAATTTTTATCAAATTAGCAGTTCAAATTGCCGTTATATAAGAAGTAAGCGTCGTGTGTGTTTGATTTCTATAATTTTCGAAAATGTGCTTACTAAGTTTGATAAAGCAGAAACGGAGATTAAAGTGGGCGGTGCCAAGCCGATTTTTCAAAATCAAAAGCAAAAAAATGTACCCTACGTATTCCTTTCTCCCAACCAATCCTATGTACGGATATCAGATTTGAGCAGATTATCTTTTGTGTTTGGTGTTACCGAAATATCGGATTTGTTTGATTTTGGCAATATGCCGTTATGTGAGCGTGGTTATCAGTCGTTATCGTTAATTTTATATTAATACCAAACCTCCTTGAATTAAAGGGGGTATGTGCACTAAGTTTAGTTGAGATATTTTAATATTTAATCGAATTATCGGGTGCACTAACAGACGAACTAATATACAGATATGGCTTAGTATGTTTGTATCTATGTCAGTTGTTTTAGGCTGTTACAAAATTATAATACCCTGTATAGTGCATTCGGGTATATAAACCTACAAATATAATTTTAAGGTGAGAAAAAGAATTTGCTTTAATCAAATTAAGAATAAAAAAGTAACAAAATTCAATATGTCTTAATTTATTGACCTCAAGGTCAGATTTAAATAATAGACAATTTTATTTTATCCTGTGTAGTATTAAATATGCCGATATTTCTACTTAAATTTAAAGTCATCTTCAGGAACTTTAAAGTAATAAAGTAACAAATTAAAATCTACGTGACTATGAAAGGTCGTCGATTTTTTTTAGCTGCAAACTATTAAATAAAAAATAGAAAAAAATAGACTAGAAATTTACGAAAACATCGCCAAAACTATCAAAAGCTATTAAAATGTATAGACAATCATTGAACTGCGTCTACAAATTGAAATACACAATCAAAGTTACAAACAAGTATTGCTCGCTTAATTTTTTTTTATATGCTGATACTCGTAATGCCCAGCACAGCGCTAAAGCGACACGAAAGTACGAAAGTGGATGCTTAGCGGCTGATTAAATTAACACAACAACGAATGACATTTGAGCGCCACATTTATGCCATATGTATAAAAGCATACATTCATTCTTATATACAAATTCACACAATACAATGTGAATACAGACAACAACAACAACAACAACAAGAACAGAAAAAAAATTACCACAACAAATTAAGAAAAAATTGGAAAAAATCTCGGCGCGAGAATCAAATGGATGGATGGAAGAGCGGCACAAATTCACACGCGCTCGTCACACAAATCCAGTCAAAAACAAACAAACACCAAAAACCACAATTATTCGAAACACACGATTGGCTTGCACAAACACACACACACACAAAGAAGGTGTCAGCAACTTGTAGCCCCAATCGCGTGATGCTTTATTGTTGCCCACCGTTTAGGTAGAGTTGCACTGCACTGAGCTTAGCTTGGTGTGAAAAATAACACAATGCGCGAAAAAGAACAACAACAACAAAAAAACACACACAAATACAATATGTAACACTATTAGTACTGAAATTGACAATAGGCAACAACACCATAACTGCGATGACAACAAAACAATCAACAATACTTAATATCTCGTATCCGTGCGATACACTTTTTCACACCAATGCGCTTAACTAGCGAATGAGATCAAACTTAGCAATTTAAATGGCATAAGCAATAGCTGCGCGCACACACACGTACATACATAGATAGATTTATGCATACGATTTGTCATAGTATTTGTAGTAATGATGGCGCTCTCTAATAGCTTGACAAGTGGCGCACATGAGCAACAATGAGGTGGGTGAGGACAGATAAAGAAGAAAAAGCAAAGCAACCAGGCAGGCAGGCAGGCGGCAGAAATGTGAAAAGGAAGGGAAGTAGCCAGATTGCTTGGTGGCAATCAATTGGCGCGCTTGCAGTAAGCGGCAACATACACACACACACACATGCATGCAAATATATGTGCATATGTGTATGTATATCTACAGCACATGGAGAGAAATGAAAATACTGCTCATGCCGCTTTTTTTTGGGGGGGGGAGGGTAGCAGGCTACATATTTGCTGAGGGCTATGGACCCAATGGAATTGCAATAAAATTGCAACAAAAAAAAACTAGTGCAGCACCATACTTAGCAATAATTACAGTTACATGGTTTAGAAATGCACGCAGCACATACCACAATGAATGGCATATTTGCAATTGCAACATTTGCTGCCAGCATTTATCTAGAAACATGTTGCTGATTTGCTTAGCTACATTGGCTAGATATGAGGTTGGGTCAATAAGTTCCTGAAAACTTCAATGTGGCATACTATAGGCAGATCGTTCGAATGTGCAATCTACATAGATACTATTTGTGTCAAACCAAGTTCCGATAAATGGAAATTTACGGTTAGTATCTTGAAAAATAGCAGATTATATTTGACTTACGTTAAGCGATGCTAAGAAGTTTTTATTGAAGTATAAAGTAAAATATTTCTAATTCAAAACGTTAAAAAAAAATTCAATCGGCATGAGTTTGATTTTTTACATCGCATATTGATCGCGTGTTGATATCGCGCAACGATGTTTCCACGTTTCGGGACTGGTTTGCCACTACAACTACTACTACTAAAACAATTAATAATTAATAGTACTACTTCTACTCCTATAACTTCTACTACTACCACTAATAATTACCACTGGCACAAATTACTACAACTACTACTCCAACTACAACTTATGCTACTATTACTATTTTGAACTAATGCTACTACTAATTACTGCCACTATTGTTACTAATTTATACTACTACTTTAACCAATGCTACTACTATCTTCGACTACTATTTTTATTAATGCTACCACTATTTACTACTGGTATTTTTACTATTTACTACTATTACTAATACTACAACTATTACTACTACTACTTACTACTTACTACTAACGACTATTACCAAAACCACTCCCATATTTAACTTTCTTTCTCATTGTTGAATCGGTCCAGAATGTTTATTTCTAGCTCGCGCACTTAGGTGCACAAGTGTTTTTTTTTTTGTATTGACTAAATGCAAAATAATTTCGTTAGTCATACATAACTCTGTATTCTTGTATGCCTAGAAAAATTCAACGTATTTAGGTACATAAAATATAATTAAAAATAATTTGTTCACTTTCCGGCCCAACATGGAACAAAATTGCACCAAATTTAATTGATCAACGTAGCCTAAAAATAACAGATTATCAAAAAAAATTTATTGATAAAACAAAACATCCAAATAATTAAAAATATTTATATCGGGTCTTGCAATAGGAACGCTACAAAAGTTTTTTTTTAAATAAAACAAAAACGGTTTGGGATATGAATTAAATTCTTTGTTCCTGTGATAGTACATTCGATGCCATTATGTATGGAACTCGATTTCTTTTGCATGGGCACCACGGGCACGCTTGCAGAAGTCCAGACGCTGAACCCAATTTTCGACGGTTTTCAAGCATAAATCGGCCGATACTGCTGCAATTTCTCGTTCGATATTCGTGCGAAGTTCATCAATCGTCGCTGGCTTGTTGGCATAGACCATAGACTTGACGTAGCCCCACAGGAAATAGTCTAAAGGCGTCAAATCGCACGACCGAGGCGGCCAATTGACTGGGTCATTTCGTGAGATAACGCGTTCACCAAACTTGGTTTTCAATAAATCGATTGTGACATTCGCTGTGTGGCTTGTGGCTTGTGGCGCCGTCCTGTTGGAACCACATTTTGTCCAAGTCCATATCATCCAATTCGGGCACAAAAATATTCGGTTATCATTGAGTGGTAGCGATTCCCATTCACAGTAACGTGCCGGTCTTGATCATCACGGAAGAAGTACGGCCCAATGACGCCGCCGGCCCATAAACCGCACCAAACCGTAATTTTTTCGGGATGCAATGTTGACTCATGGAGTACGTGTGGATTGCTGCCTGTCCAATAACGCATATTTTGCTTATTGACGAAGCCATTCAGCCAGAAATGACGACGACCATAAATTGGACGTTGCGCTCTTAAAGTTGAGGTCATTGACTCCGAATTTCGGTAGTAAATTTTAATAATTTCGACTCGTTGTTGGAGCATATATCTTTCCATGATGAAATAGCAAACCCTACTGAAGAGAAATGTCAAAAGAGCGCAAAAAATATGACGTCGTTTGCTGTCTTTATCGGTCTACTTTTGTAGCGTCCCTATTGCAACACCCTTTTTAACACAATTACGCCAACCGCATTCGAAACTCCCAACGTATGTAACGCCATTTCATTTGGCTCTATCGATGATCTCGTTATTCGACTTAAATCTCGTAGGTGTCTATTTCAAATGCCTGTTATAACAAAACTATCTGACATTTTTGTCAACAAATTTGGTTGATTTGGTTTGAGAAATGTTTTTGATAAATAAAATGTTGTGTTTGAGGTAGCAAACATATCAGCTCTAATATCTAGGGACTTACATATATTTTCGAATTATTGGTTTTAATGCTTTGCCTTTTTTGCTGCTCGTGGTAGTTTACTTTTTGATTGCAGCAGCCATATTAATACTGGAATGATTCCAAATCAGGTCGAAAGTATTAACCCTAAATAGTAAAAACTCAAAAGGATATGCTCGCCCAACATGTTTTTTCCAAAATTAAATTTTAGGTTATTTACCTGTAGTTTGTTTTGATATACTTGAAAAAAAAAGGATTAATATACATTCCTGAGCGAAATAGTTAGTTTAAGAATGCATATTATTATTATTTTAACCCAATTACGCCAAATTGGTAAATATTACCTCTTTTTAAGGTAGGAACCAAAATGATAAAATGCAGTTCTGATCGAAATACTAAGTTTGATTAAATTTCATGCAGAAATTTTGTACAACATTTTAATACATTAGCGACATCAGAAAGCGGTCGTCGTCACCCATATTTTTAAAAGTGAGCGTACACTATTTTCGTAGAAGGTTAAAATATTCTAACAAAATTTTTCCTGACAATTGCACCGCAGGTCTTCTCAAAGGAAATCCGCGTACAAATATCATATAACTCTATAGAAAATAGAATCGCAAATAGTTACCTGAAACTTGACACTATTTATTTAAGATATAACTTATTAAAATAAAACTCAATTATAAGAATTATTTTCTGCGTTTTATTTATTACAAAAGCATTATTTTCTTAGCAAAACTTACAACTAAATAAAAAATAGCTCGTATTTCTTAACCAAAAAAGAAGGCACTATTATTTTCTGAGTAAGAAATAAAACTCAAACAAAAGTATTTTTTTAAATAAAACTTATAATGTTTCTTGATGTTCCTCTGTTTTTCCGATAGTGTGCAAAGTTGAGTTAACGCCAAGGAGGGAAGGAACTCGTTAATTACCTACGATCATATAATTGCCTTCGGTCTATGTACAAAAAAGTGAAGATTCGATTTGAAAGAGTAAGAGGGAGCATAGAAAAAAGTAGTAAGTACGCTTATTATTGCCATGTAAACGCTTTTATTATGGGTATTGAAAAGTTATCGGTGTTTTGCATCAAACCACACCTCTACTTTATTATTTTATTTTCGAACGAAAGCTCTAGTAGTCGTTATCGTTATCTCAGTTTTCTGTAAATCATTGTTATCGTAGTAGTGATCGATGTGTATATTACTTTTAATCTTTTATTGTTAACGATATCTGTCGATATATCGTTTCTTTAGTATTTTTATTGTTGCGATCAAGTTTGATCGGTATTTTTTAATATTTAGTTTTCGATAAAAAAAAGCTAACTCTTTGTTTCGATCATAAAACGTATTACCGTCATCGTCGAAAAATTTAGTTTTCGTTTAGTATGATCGAAAAATTGTAAATACGATTATTTTTGATCGAAAAAATTAAATTGAAAAAAATAAAGACCAAACTAATGGAAAAAAGAAACATCCAAGAATCTCGATTATATTATCGGTAACGATAGTTTTGATCGAAAGCATAAAAAATAACGATTAAACTTGCTCGAAGAAAGAAAAATTCAAGAATATCGATGAGTTTTGATCGAAATAACAAAACTTGAAAAATAACGATAAAATTAAGTCGGACAAAAAAATCCAGGAAAAGTGATGTATTATTGAAAAAATAAAAATAACAAAATATCAATAAATTTTTATCGAAAGAGTAAAAAATGTAAATACGATTATTTTTGATCGGAAAAAATAAAAGTGAAAAAATAAAGACCAAACTTATCGAAAAAAGAAACATCCAATAATATCGATTATTTTTTATCGAAAAAATTAAAACTAAAAAATATTGGAATAACAATTAGTTTTGATCGAAGAATACAAAATAACAATTAAACTTGCTCGAAGAAAGAAAAATCCAAGAATATCGATTAGTTTTGATCGAAATACCAAACTTAAAAAATAACGATGAAGTTCGGTCGGAAAAATAAAATTCCAGGAATAACGATTTATTTTTAAGTAATAAACCAAGAATATCGATTTTTTTTTTATCGAAAAAATAAAAATCACAAAATATCAATAAATTTTGATCGAAAGAGTAAAAATTGTAAAACGATTATTTTTGATCGAAAAAAATAAAATTGAAAAAATAGAGACCAAACTTATCGCAAAACCAAACATCCAATAATATCGATTATTTTTTACCGAAAAAATTAAAATTAAAACATTCTAGAATAACAATTAGTTTTGATCGAAAAAATAAAATATAACGATTAAACATGCTCGAAGAAAGAATAGTCCAAGAATATCGATCAGTTTCGATCGAAATAACAAAACTTAAAAAATAACGATAAAATTTGGTCGGAAAAATAAAAATCCAGGAATAACGATTTTTTTTTTATCGACAAAATAAAAATCACAAAATATCGATAAAAATCTATCAAAAAAGTAAAAAACCAAAAATATCGATTTTTTTGATCGAAAATAAACTTCTAAATAAAAATGAAGTTAGATTTGTATTGCAAAAATATCAAAATAACGATTATTTTCGGTCCGTGATTAAATTGTATTCCACCCCCCCGACTAAATATGTTTCTAATCAAATCAAAAAAATAAGCGATTATGTACACGCATGTTTTTTTGGAATCATAATTTGCTTATCACTTCATTATATCTGAGAGAAAGCAATATTATTCTGTATAAAGGCAAACGCGATAATGTTGATATATTGTTGCAGTTTGAATGTTGCTAACGACACCTCATTCGATACTCAAATGTTGACAGCAACAATGTTGATAGCAACAGCTCCGAGCAGTCGGTTTATCGCCATTCAATGTAAGTGTTGCAAAGTAAAAATAAACAAACAAATTAATGAAAACAATCAGGCGGTAATGAAAATTTTGATGAGCTTCGCTTTTGCTTTAAGCCGACCATTGTTGTTATTGGTGTTTGCTGCTATTATAACAGCTACTGTTATACTTTTTATTGTGTTTAGTTGATTTTTTTGTTGTTTTGTTTGTCAACTCGCTTAACTGCTGTGTTACCGTAAATCGGCCGAAAATTGCGTGCGCGTGCGCTCTTTAACAAAACCACTCGTTCGTTCCTGAGTAAAATCGTACGCGATGTTGTTATTGGCATCGGGGTGGCGGTGGGTTTGTGTAATATGTATGTATGGACATACATACATATGTACATATGTATATCCCCACAATGCTACTAATGACTCTTGTCTGCAGTATATTTTTATTTGCTGTGTATAATGGGTTAAGTGGCGTTGATGATGATGACAAAGCAATGAAGGTGATTTAATTGCAAATACTGGTCATTTAAACGAAATGACAAGCTGAAAAAGCAGTGCTGGCATATTTTGTGTATACATAAAATATATATACACATACACGCACATATACATACAAATACTCATACATATGTACATTTGTGCAAGTGTACATTTCCGTTATGCCACTGTATTAATTTGTGGGTGGATGGATTTCGCGTTAAGTTGCCGTGCTTCGGTTTTGCTACAGTGACTTGCGCGAATGTAATTAATTTGAAATGTGATTAAGTTGCACGTCGGGGGCATTGGCGTAGCAGATTACTGCAGTGGTGAGTGGGTGGATGGGTGGTTGTGTGTTTGGTCGATTGGTGTATGCTTGATTATCTATGTAAATTTACATATATTGTTGTTAATTGCAGCAAATGCTGAGAAAAATTCTAGCTCAACTTTGGCCTGAAATCGTTTTTATTATATGTATGTATTTTGTTGTTGTAAGTGAAATTATTTAAATGCTATATTCTACAGAGTGGTATTCGGTCGATATTCTACTTTTTCTTCTTCTTTATTTACGCTATAACCGACTCGGCTATTTTGCCCCATTCCACTGAATTGAAGGCAAGGCCTTCTCCGTCTGGTATTTCCTTCCTCTTCCTCTGCTTTCTACCATACACAGCCACCTAATCTTAATTCGCTCAATACAGCTCATCGCTTCATTGTTTTTGAAATGGTAATGGTCAACAGAGACGTTGGCGCCAAGACGCGAATACGCTGACTGTTTATTTGTGCCTATAATAATGAAAGTAGTCTAATGCAAATATTTCTTATGTCGCGATATTTACATGAATTGCATTTGAACGAATAAAACAAAAATATTTTAACATTATACGGCGTATTAATTTATAATTTTATTAGTCTTGAAAAATGAAAATTTATTATGGATATGCAATTTTGTATGAATTTTATACGAGAATGTTATTTTTTAAGCCCAAATTAACTGAGACCATTTTCAAAATTAACTGAATGTATTGTAGATGACTTAACGCAATAAAGAACTATGAGTTTTATTTCAAAATATAATTATAATAAAATAATTCATGACATTTTTTTTATATTATTTTTAAAAAGTAACTAATTTTTATTATTTCAAGGGTTTAAGATTTTTAAAATCTTCCTGAAAAACTGGAGGGATGTATAATAGTAACCACATATAATCTTTTGGTTTTTCTTCCATAACTGGTGTAATGGTGGTGCACAATGGAAGTAATGTAATATTTCCTTTTATATTTGGGGTTTCTCTTTTAAGCGAAAAATCCTAAACGTGGAATGTGGAATCATCTAAAGAAATTTTATAGAACATTTTATAGGGTTAATTTTGCAAGAATCTCAGCCATTAAATTTGCAGTAAAAATCGATGAAACATTTGGTATAAATTAGCATCAACACAGTTTTTGTTTTAGTTTTCAATTTTATCTTTGCGCATCAGAAACGACGAATTTGCACCAAAAGTGCAAGCACGTCGACGTTATGCACAGTTTAAAACTGGTCTAATATCTGCAGTGTTGAATGCAACAAGTTCGACCAGTTTAATGTGTTAACACCATACTCGCGATCGCCGAATCTAGCTAGCTATCGTTGTTGTTGCTTTTACACACAAATTTGTTCGAATGCGATCAAAGCTCAGATCTCGCGTACAGAGCAAGGGCGAATCGAATGCAATTATTTCTTTAAAGTTTTGACATACTTAGACCACTTTCAACATTAACACTAAATGAATTCTGTATAACTTTGAAATTACAACCACTATCTAAAGTTTCATTTTTCACGATATCGTTAAAATTACATTGAATAAATTAAGTTTAAAATAATGTGGTGTGAAATAAGTGATAAACAAATTTTTTTTTTTAATTTTGACTTAGACCATTTTCATAATTAATGACAGGAGGTGCCTCATTCATTTCCAGGCTCATTCGCTTCGCTTCTTTTTATCAAGCTAAGAAAAGGCAGAGATGACAAGTGGCGACAGTCTTCTCACGGGCCTTTTCCAAAATTTGTCGGATAATAAAATGAGGCTATTTTCGTGTTGGAGAGCGAAGAAGAATTTATCCCATTGTGGGAAACAGGAAACGTATCAATATTGAATTTTAAAAGAAGTTAAGTAGCTCCACTCTAAGCAACACGTTTACATTTTCATAAAACAAAAAAAAAATGCCTAAATTAAGCCATTGATCTAAAAGTTACTACCCGTTTACCCAGTGTACATTTTTCGTAGAAAGATAAGTAGTGAATAAATTTGGAAATACACCAGTGGAACACAAACAACGTTTGACTGCTCTGTACGAATCCATTGCAAAAGAATTTCCTTTCGGAAGCTAATGATTTGCTGATGAGCTTAGCCCAGGACGGATGAAAATATGTAACTTTTGTAGGAGATAGTTCTAGTAGACAGCCGGCTAAAAACTAGAGAGTTGGCAGTTTTGCCTTGAACAGAGGTTAGAATGTTACAGAAATATCTCGGTATGAATAAGTAATATGGGTGCAGTGTTGGTTCTAAAACTTCTTTCCTATTTTCAGAAGCAAAAACAAGGAAGTGGTGTACTCAGTTTTTTCCTCTTTATGCCTACAGAAATAAGTTTTGGAATTACTTGTTACTTTCGTTGAATTTATGGTTCTTAATCATGATCCTCTACCGAAAAGCGAATCGATAAAGTGGTGTCGGACAAGTTTAATCATTTTTGAAATTTACCCTTATAATCAGATTAAAAGCACACTGACCGACATTTGTTTTTTTGTTTTTTTTTGGCATGAATTCGAGAGAGAATGGTGTCGTTGTCAAAATGGGTACATATGTAACGTTTATTCACAGTAAAAATACGTTATAATAGAGTAAAAATCTTGTATCGATCAGATCATTTTAACCCTAGTTCCCCTCCGCTTCATCATATACATATAACTGATTTTGGGGTTTTTGGAGTAAAACGGCATTAGTGTGATTTTTCAAACGTTGCGTCACAAAGTCGCGCCACGACTCGCCACACGGCACTTTTATGAGATAAAAAAATACATATCCCTGTCCATAAGGAAATGATGTTCGGGACCTTATGCGCACTAGTTTAGCCCCATTTGTGGCTAGGTTTGGCCACTTAGGGACAAATTTGGGACTACTTATTTCGGGATCATTTCGGGACGATTTCAGGATCATTTCCCTACTATTTCGGGACTAGCCCAGAATTACTTAGGAGTAGTTATTTCGAAACCACTGCGGGTATATTTCGGGTCCGTTTTACGATCATTTCGGGACTATTTCAGGACTAGTTCGAGAGTATTTCGTTACTAGCTCAGGTCAGGACCACTTCGAAACAATTTGAGATTTAGTTTTTTCGGAACCATTTCGGCCCTATTTTGGGTCCATTTCAGCATAATTTTGGGACTATTTCGGACACATCTTTTAAAATTAGTAAAGTATCACACTCATTCGAAAGATCACTTGCAGATTTTCGTTTCAATCGTGGTCCAGTTACCTTATAAGTTAAATGGGGTCGCCGTATTTTATTACATGTTTTGTGTTATTATTTTACTGTTACTTCAAAGAAATCAGCTAATATCAACAATGTTTACTATAAAAATATTGAATTTATGTGAAGGGAAAATAAATTTCGCCCAATGAGGAAAGAACGGCTTCCCATCCCTACACGCGCAGAGTGAAAATGTCACAGACAAAGCTGTAAATTGTTTGTTGATTGCAGAAATGGGGCAATTTAAAAAAAAAATTAATTTTTTATAAACAAATCTAAAATACAATTCGATTTATTATATGGGCAGTATGCATAACGGATAATGAAAAGTGTTATATAATACGTTTTTATGCCATACGGTTACGTGATAGTCACACGGTATACATTTCCGTAAAAAATGTATTACATATCGAATTGAAAAGAGGCAACTAAACGAAAAAGTAGCAGCCAAAGTTGCCTGCGCATGAGAGAAATGCGACTGATCACGCGTATAGCAAGGTATAGAGTAGGATTGACATTTTTACATTTCTTACTTTAAATTTTGTAGGACTATAGATTCATTTTTCAATTTTGGCCTTAAAAAGTTCGATATTTGAAACATTTCTATTCAACTTGTATACAAGAATAGTTCCTTTATTTTAGAGAGCATCAATTTTGAAAATGAAAGTTGGGAATGTAAAAACTAAATTGCTAGAACGAATCTACCACAAAATAATGCAATATTTCGTGCCACCCACTTACAAAAATGAACCTATCGGTTAATACCAATTTTTTTTTCAAAAGCCGCATTTAAAAATTCTTTCTATTAATTCACGTTCAGTTAGCGATTTTATGAAGTTCTAAAATTACAACTACAACAATTTTAACATAGCAGCCATACCGAAACGTAAGACGTCAAACCCGAAACACTGTATCCATCCACACATAAAAAAACACTGATAAAGAAAAGAAGTAGCCTGACATTTCGTTCCCTGCGGCAACAAATGTTAACTTCTTTCGCGCATCAGATTCAGAATCAGAGTTATTAATTAGCTCTGCTAGTTGAATCTACTTTACGCTCTTTCGTGTATTCCGTGCTGAAATTTGACGCCCTTTCATTTATCTAATTTGCTTTCCAAAAGCACATTTTTCCCCATTTCATTTTACTTCTATTCAATTCCACAAAGGAATCACTCACTACACCAGAATGGATTTTTTATAATAATATTTTTTTTTGGATTTGGCGATATTGCTAAACAAGAATGAATTCGGACGTTCGATCATTTCTTGTGAATTTAATTTCATTCAATGGGCTTTTGGCGAAGTGAATTAGGCCTGCATTGTTTTATTTTTTGTGCGTGGGAAGCGAAACGCCACGCCGCCCGAATTTATTGTTTTCGCATTTTTTTTTGGATGCCACTTATTTGAATTCAGTTTCATTTCGATTCAATTTTGTTTTACTTTAGTTTTTATACGCACATCAAGTTTTAACCGCAAGCATTTTTTTTTGTTGAAAATTTTCTTTTTAATTCAGAAATGAATCTAAATGCCCTAGGAAAATTTCTGCATGAACAAAAAAATTTTGAGAAATAAATTTTCTATGTTCTTTGTCGGCTAGCGGTTAGCGCTCAATATTTTGTATTAAAACTTTGTTTGACCATTTTAAGTTACATTTATTTTGCTTGTCAGTTACATTAATTCAATTTAACTTTTTGATTTCAGCTTAATTTTTTATTATTATTATTATTTGAATAAATGTGACAGATCGGAGTTGGATGCACATATGTATGGATATAATTTTAATTTATTAATCGTAAGCAATTTAGTTTACCTAATACAATCGCAAATAGTTCAATTTAAATTACATAGTTTAATTTAATCTAACCTAATTTTATTTTCTTCCTCTCAATTGAAGAAACAGGAAACTAATTTTCCCAAGTATTCCTCACATGTACATATATACATATGTATGTATGTATATCTAACACTTCAATAAGCATCTAATTATTCATAAATTCATAGCTGCTTTACCGCAACTTGCTCTTTTAAAAACCGATTTTATTTTTAGCGCCACATTACCCACCGATTTTAATATGCACATTCATAAGATTAGTATACATACATACACACACACACACACACACACACACACATCTATTTGTTAAGAGGGCTTTATTTTACTTGATTTGTGTATCTCTTATTTCGTCTCCCATTCATTCGAAATATGTCAATCTCAAACAGCATAACAAAATAGCTTAATTCACAACACAACTGTATGTATATTAATAGCACTAGCAAAATACGTAAGCGGTGGTGAAAATATGCAAAATACAATAAATAAGAAAATCATACGAAAATAAATTAAAACAAGCAAAAAAAAAACAACAAATACCAAACAAAAGACGAAACGGACCACGCAAAAGTCGTCCAGCTAGTCAGATTATGCTAATGAGTTTCATACGCTCGATTAATGGCCCCAAAACAAAACATCACAGCACAGCACAGAAGTCAACGTCATAACAACAACTCCAATACTATACATACACACACACACACATCCACACATACCATACAGATGTACATACATTTAATAGTAGCAAGAATAAAAAACGACAGCCAAACAATGAACAGCTAAAAACCCGCATTTGTCATATTCGCCGCACAAATAAAAAAGGCTAAACAAATAAAACGCATGCACACTATAATAAGGAAAGAATTAACACACACACACACACACGCACACACACACACACACACGGACGAGCACTTGCTGAGTGATTAATTTGTATTGCACGAGCGCATTTGCAGTTACTCACTCAACACGGTTGAGGATGGTGCAGGAAGCGCAAACGAATGTACATACGTACATACATAAGAAATGGAGCGAAGTGGAGTAGCAGAGCAAAATCGCATAAGTTTGCGAAAACCATAGAAAAAACAAAACACAGCTCAGCAGTAACAATATGCGGCGACATCAATACCCGAACCGTAGAACACTTAATTAACGCAGTTGTGGCACTTAATTGTACAACATATTCGGCGGCTCATAGCACCGAGCAAGTGACGAAGATTTTTGTTGTTATTGTTGTTGTTGCTGTTGCACTGTCATCAACACACACACACACACCCCCACCCACATTCACTGATTATAGCAATTCAATTCGATTTGCAAGCTTTTATGAATTGATAATAGATTCCTTGTAGAGCCCATTGTGTACCTAGTTTGGTTGCAACAATGTTGCAGGCAAGTGACATAAAAAAAAAAAAACAAAAACAAAAAAATAACTAGCAAAAATCAATTCAATATTTATGTAACTCACTCACTTCAGCTGCCAAATTGGCTTATACAACTGACTTTAATTGTTATTACTATTTTGTGATTGTTGCTGTTTTTTTTTTAGCTTTCAGTTTTTTTCTTTTTTTTTTGGTTTTGTTTTTGCTGTTCTTGTATTTTTATTGCCACTTTTATGCGCACGCGGCAATTATCAATAACATCGACGACAAAAAAAAACAATAAAGTAGCAGTAGTAGACAACGACAACGACAACGACGATTACGATCGTCGATTACGATGATAATGTCTTTTGGCGAGCGTGTGAGCGAGCGAGCGTGTGAGCGAGCGAGCGTACTAGCGACGGGCGTCATCAACATTGGCATAGAATTGAAATTGTACTGCGCCGTGCAACTATTTAACAACGACTGAATGTGGCAATTAAGTATCTAGATACATTTTACCCAAACTGTTATGGCCGTCGTCGTCGTCGTCGTAGCGGCAACAATATGCGCTGCCGACGCCATGCCAATTGCCTCAGCCGTATGCCGTTTCCATTGCCGCTATTTCAGTCACTGCGTGTTGCTGTGTGTGCCATTGCTTTTGTTGTTGTCTTCGTCTTCGTCGTCATCGTCATTGTGTCGTTAGCGCTATATTATATTATACCATCGTTCTACTCTACTCGACGACTCATCACGATGCTCCCTCCACTGTACGCAGCCCATTAGCCATCCATTCCCGTTCCCCCAATTTAGCAAAAAGCAATTCAATGCTATGTATATTTGTTATTGCTATTACTGTTACTGTTGCCGCTGCCATTATTGCTGGCGCTGTTATCGTCTGACTTGCCTGCTGCTTGCTGCTTCCCTTCCGCCACTTACCTCTACATACATACATATGTATATATTTTGCGCTCAACCACCGCCCCCACCCCCCCCCCCTGCTGAATACACGCTCGTTCACTCATTCACTCACTCGCTCACTCACTTATTTGGTATGTGTGTATGTGTGTATGGAAATGAGCGATGTGCGCTCACCTTCGCTTATTTATTTGTCTCACACATAGCTATTCACATCATGCGAGTGTACATGTGCGTGTGTGTGTGTGTGCCCTCATAAAAATATTACAATAATTACAATTATGTGCTTTAATGTTGTGTACACACTCGCATCACCACTTTTGTTTGTGGCGTCTGTATATTAATATTGTTGTAGTTGTTGTTTCGCATAAATGGCGCTCACTGAATTTCTGCTACTGCAGCTGCTGCCGCTGAAAAGCGTTAAATTGAATTTGATGGAATGAGCGTTCATTTCAACTGAGCAATCACTTTAAATGCCATTAGCAACGTTTCAATTTGCTGTGCAACATTTTCAGCAACATTTGTATATTCAGCAACATGTATTGCACAACAAATGTTTACAACCCAATTGAATGTAGATTATTGAGTTTTTTTTTAAAGCAATTATTCTTGTGAACTGCTCGTGCGCGCGAGTGTGTGTGTGCTTCCTGCTGTTTTGCTGCTTTGTTGTTGTTGCGCTTCAATTTATCTTTGTTATTGTATTAGCGCTCAATTGTCTCCATAATGGCTGCGCCTTTTTGACGTCTGCATGCTACTACAACTTACGTTCGTGTATGTGTGTGTGTGTATTTATGTATATGTGTGAGCTCGTCGTGCCGTGTTGATTAAATTTAGCTTTTTATTGCTTTTACAGTTTCACCTTCATTTCTTTGTTATTTATTGTACTACATACATACACTCGTTGTACATGAATTATGTACAGAATTGCCATATTGGTTAAAGGATTCAGTTTCCTTTACTGGAATCAAATAATAAAAAAATACGCGATTATGAATTTGGATCCTTATTAAAGTCGTTAAGATTTCGTTATTTCAAATTGAAGGTTAGATCTGTGAGATACTACTTAACTAAATACTAGCGGCCCGAAATTGGCTCTTAAACTGAGAAGTCGAAAGAAGTGGCAATTCTCTCAGCTGCCGCTAGTAAATTCACTCACCTATCCGAGCCGTTTGATACCAAAGGAGGTTTCAGATACGGCGATTCCTTTTCGTGCGACTTCTTTAACATTATGTTGCAAAAGATAATTAAATTAAAAAGGTCAGGCATCATCTTTTATAAGAGTATATGCCCTCCACATTGAAAAATTTGAGCCTAACAGGAGAGTGGCTTACCTCACCAGTGTCTTTAACCCTTCTATTTTCTCATTCATCATTTCTGATGCATGGGAGGTGGGGAGGGTTATAGCGCTGCTGAAACTAGGGAAACCGGCAGATAACGGAGATTCCTATCGGCCGATGAACCTGCTGTTCCCGTATTTCACGTGCCACTTCTGTCTGGCTAAGAACTCTCGCCCCTGTTAATGCTATTATTGATGTCAAACCACCACCTAAACGCTTCAGCTATTTCGAGAGTACCGAAAATCTCCGCACGATACCAACTACCTATTCTCATGCCCCAACAAACAATCTAACACTCCTCTCACTATGGTCCAATTCTGCCGAAACAGCCTACGGCTTTGCGACGGCGGATACCGCAAACGATAGAATGATGAGCTGTATAAACTGTATGGCGACATAGAATTTGCTCAGAAAAATAAGATTCGACGTCTACGTCTTTCTCTACATGGAAATACCAGGTAAAGAGGGGGTCTATAGCGGGCGCCATATTGGTGTCGGGTGCTATGTTGGAATCGTCTAAAATCGCCTAGGCGACTGTAGCGCCGACGAAGAAGAAGAAGAGGGATATAATGCTCCTTACAAAGGGCGCACAATCTTATCATCAGTTCCATATCGGTGACCACGGCAAGTGGCACCCAAGAATGAGATCCTGCTGGACAGAAATATTCCGTACACAGAGATATACTATATCCAGTTTTATAGTATGTGGAAATTCTCCGCATTATACCAACCACCTTTTCATATGTCACTACAAACCCTGGTTGAACTTTAGCTAACGGCTGCAATAACAGAACACACGTTTCATGCAAATAAAATTTATATTTTAAAACGATTTCCGGCTTCAAGTTTACTTGTCCATCAAGTAAATAACATAGGCTGTGTGGCAACACTAGTCACCCCCAGCACGAGGACACGTCTCCTGAGAATGCCTGAGCAATCGTTTACGACCATCGCTCATTCGCTACCGAGAGCGCTGTTTGTGAGCGCGCGAGTGCGCTATTTGTGTTGATAACATTTCTCTCGCTTTGCAACAAAACTGTGACTCCGCAACTCAATTTGTCGTGTTGTAATACTCTGAACTTGCTGCTATTTTTGTTGCTACTTTATTGTTGCCCCCAGCGACAATGGCATTTAATGATGCGCTGCGCATTACGAACATTTCCAGCAATTCAATAATGGATTATGGCGCAGTTAACACACTGTTGCAACGCTTTTGTCTACTCATTCCTCCTGCGGCTGCCACAAGCAGTCGTTGTTCACCTTGCGCCCCCTGCCAACCCCCCGCCCCCCCCCTGGGCACACTGCATCAACGCACGCATCCCCACTGCTTTTGCTGTGCTCAGTTCGGTTCAGAGCTGGGGCTGCTTTGCTGCTTTGCTGTTTTGCTGCTTTTCCACTTTGCCGCTTGATTTATGCTGGTTGTGTTGTTTTTTTGTATGTCTGTGTTTCTCTTGAATGAAAATGAAATTTTTTCCATATACATACATCGAGCAATATCTACTCGTAAATATTTATGTATGTGCTTACTGTATATGCGCGTAGCTTAATAACTCGAGTTACTCAGCTATTTTCAGCCATAACTCATAACTAGTATTTGTGTTATTATTTTTACGTATGTATGTAAGTTCCTATATAGGTAGGTGGGTAGGGAGGGCTATTTGTTGTATAATATCTATGAAGTATTTATATTGATATTTTACTTTATTGCTGTTATTGCGTTGGCTTAATTCGTGATAATTGTGTTTGTTTTACTTTACAGCAGTGCTGACGTTTCTCTAGTTTTTGATGATGTTTACGTTGCGTTGCGTTCTTGGCTTACCGCGCGCCTTTTGCTACGTCATTTCCCATAATCAGCCTGCTACTTCAAAATTTCAGTCTCTGCATATTTGAGTATGTGAGTATATAATCTTTTTTATACATATAAGAAAGTATGATTCTATTCTATCTCAATCATTATATCGTAAGTACGCGCATAACATACAGACATATGGCATGGTCTTTAATTCGATATCCTCTTCGGTGGCTTCGGTGCTGTTTGTTTGTTTGGTGGGTGGGTGGTTTGAGTGGCGCAAGCAGCGTGTCTTATTGCAGCTGATATTTACTGCTTCTGTTTATATTGGTGGTGGTAGTGATGGTGATGGTGATGGTGGTGGTGGATAACGCGCTAAATGAATTGCAGTTTAAGCATTGCTACATGTTGATGTTGTTGTTGTTGTTGATGTTGCTGTTGCTGCAATTAATGATTCTTTCTTTTGTTCGTTGTTTTTTGCTTTATTTTTTCTTTCTTGTATTTAGAGCGGGTGGAACTAATTGATGAGGTTGATTAAACTGTTTTTCCTTTGAAGAAAGATGAGGGCTGTTGAGTGCTATTCGAAATAATTAATTGGATTGAATTCATTTTTTTGTTTTGTGCTAAATGCGAGAAGGCCTCTTCCATTTGTTCAAAAGTTCAATTATAGTTAGACTTAAGATTTCTAAACGGCATGCGTCTTTACAATAATAAATACTAAAATACTAAAGTCAATTTCAGTTGCTGATTATTAGCTGTCTAGACTAATAAGGTTTAGAACTGACCGTTTAATTGCAAGAAAATCCTGATTTTTAATACAATAAATTTATTTGAATAATTTCTCTGACTTTCACTCCGAATTAAAATCTAGCGCTACTCTGATTAAGTCAGGGTGATTGGATGAAAACGCTCCTGAAACTATTCAACACTAGAGATGCGTAAGATAGAGAATATCCTCCTCTGAGTTTTAAAGCTCAGGTGAAAGTGACCTTGAAAAAAAATACGCGTCCACCTAAAGGTGCAAGCCAGAAGTAAAACTACTCTACCGATTCTACATAGAGATAGAAAGTTAAATATGGGCGTAGTAGTGGTAGTAGTCGTTAGTCGTAGTAGCAATAGTGATTAGTAGTACTTAGTATTAATAGAAGTTAGTAGTATCATTGGTAAAAATAATAGTAGTATTAGTAAAAAAGGTAGAAATTAGTAAAAATAATATTAGTAATTAATAGTAGCATAAGTAAAATTAGTCGTAGAAATTAGTAAAAATAGTAGTAAAAATTAGTTAAAATAGTGGTAGAAATTAGTTACAATGATGGTAGAAATTAGTAAAAATTGTAGTAATAACTAGTAATAGCATTACTAAAAATAGTAATAGTAATTATTAGACGTAGTAGTAAAAATGAGTAAAAATAGTAGTAGTAATTAGTAGTAGCATTGGTAGTAATAGTAGTAGTAGAAACTAGAAAAAATAGTAGTAGCATTAGTAAAAATAGCAGTAGTAGCAGTGGTAAAAATCGTAGAAGAAACTAGTAAAAATGGTAGTCGAAATTAGTAGTAGCTTAGTAAAAGTTGTAGTAGAAATTAGAAAAAAATAGTAGCAGAAATTAATAAAAATAGTAGTAGTAATTAGTACCAGCATTTGTAAAAATATTAGTAAAAATTGGTAAAAGTAGTAGTACAAACTAAAAAAAATAGAAGTAGTAGCAGTAGTAAAAACAGTACAATAGTAAAAATTATTATTATTAATTAAATATTAGTAGGACTGGTAAAAATAGTAGTAGAAATTAGGAAAAGTAGCGTGGCAGGGACCGCAAATAGCGATTATTGTACAAATTTAAACGCAAAAAATCGCGTGGGAAATGAACAAACGCCTACATAAGGATTAAAGCAATATATTTGTCATAAACAGAATTGATTACCTTCAGCGATTTTGATTTCCCTTTTAACAATGAAGTTTAATCGTTATTTTATTAGCTTTATATATTCCTCAGATCGTTGTTTCATAAGTTTTATTTATTTGTTAAGAAATAATCGTTATTTCTGGTTATGTCGCTGCCTCAGTATGTATGTTTGTTTTTTCTCTTATAAGTACAGGGGTTTTCAATAGGACCGCTACAAAAGTTTTTTTTTTTTAAATAAAACAAAAACGGTTTGGGATATGAATTAAATTCTGTATTCCTGTGGAAGTACATTCGATGCCATTATGTATGGAAATCGATTTCTTTTGCATGGGCATCACGGGCACGCTTGCAGAAGTCCAGACGCTGAACCCAATTTTCGACGGTTTTCAAGCATAAATCGGCTGATACTGCTGCAATTTCACATTCGATATTCGTACGAAGTTCATCAATCGTCGCTGGCTAGATGGCATAGTCGCACGACCGAGGCGGCCAATTGACAGGGCCATTTCGTTTACCAAACTTGGTTTTCAATAAATCGATTGTGACATTCGCTGTGTGGCTTGTGGCTTGTGGCGCCGTCCTGTTGGAACCACATATTGTCCAAGTACATATCATCCAATTTGGGCCAAAAATATTCAGTTATCATTGAGCGGTAACGTGCCGGTCTTGATCATCACGGAAGAAGTACGGCCCAATGACGCCGCCGGCCCATAAACCGCACCAAACCGTAATTTTTTTCGGGATGCAATGTTGACTCATGGAGTACGTGTGGATTGCTGCCTGTCCAATAACGCATAGTTTGCTTATTGACGAAGCCATTCAGCCAGAAATGACGACGACCATAAATTGGACGTAGCGCTCTTAAAGTTGAGGCCATTGACTCCGAATTTCGGTAGCAAATTTTAATAATTTCGACTTGTTGTTGGATCGTATATCTTTCCATGATGAAATGGCAAACCTTATTGAAGAGAAATGTTAAAAGAGCGGGGAAAAATATGGCGTCGTTTGCTGTCACTATCGGTCTACTTTTGTAGCGTCCGTATTGAAAAACCCGTTATCTTGTGGTGACTTCGTGGCGCGATATCTACCCGACCTTCATTACGCGATATAAAAAAATTATAAAAGGTTTACTTAAAAAATCAATCGTATTTTTGACTTTCGAAATGAATAAGGGCCAATCTAACTATAATCGATCGAGCTCAAAATATATGTGCTTAGATATGCGCAGAAAGCATACGAGAATATTTCATATAGCCGCGTACATATAAAATCCGAACATTGTAGAGTCCTAACCTTTCAAGCAACCATTTCATTACCATTACATTAGAATATCTCCAATTTTTCCATGCATTAATATTTATTGTTGTGTAAATGTGATTAAATTTTGCACGCATACATCTGCGAGTATCTCCGCACTACAAATGGTTGGCTATTTTACAAATTTAAATTTAAAACTTGCCTCACACTTCAGCAAATACGAGAAACGGCCACTTCTAACTGGGTTGAACTAATTAAAATAATTGAATGCCGCGAATTCTCGGCCGGCCAGCACAGCAGACAATGTGGGTAAACAAGCTGGCGCACCCAAACGTTTGGCTTAGAACGCTGAGCTCTGAATTCCGAGTTAAGAGTTCTCTCTGCTGTGCTGTGCTGTGCTGTCTTGGTGTGTTGAGTGACTCACAATGTGGCCAAATTAAGGAACTAATTAAAAGTGCAGTCATCATGGCATTGCTTTACTTTTCGGTTGGCCTTATGCCTAGCGGCAGGCGGCTTTTAGCTGTTGGATGCCACTAGCTGCCGGCTGTTGACGGCCCTCAATTGACTCGTCGTCGTCGTTGGCTCATTGGGTTGGCTGGCTGGCTGGCTGGCTGGCTGCGGAGGGTAAATCTCGTATCTCATTAAGAAGAATCCCATTTAAGCATAACGGTACTTGTTGTCGCGCTTTCAAATGGTTTTTCATTACTTGTTCTTAATTCGTTATTGTTGTTGATGTTGTTGTTGCCAAATTCAGTTCTTCATACACACACACATCCAAACTATATATATATGTTTACCTATGTATAGAGCACATTTATTTTTCTTCTGCTTAATTTTAATTTCTGTACTCTGTTGCTTCCTGCTGCCTGCTACCCTCTGCTTGCCCTTGGCTTGGACGCAAAGCGAGCGTAGAGTAGAAATTATAATTGATGATGCCGAACATGAACTCAATGCCCTTTTAAATATCATCACCATGAGCAACTAACGAGGAAAGCACGCGAGATGTGGTCGTCGCCACGCAGCATAGTGCAACCGTGGAAGCAGGCGGGTCGGGGCGGGGTAAAAAAGGAAGTTGACGCTGACTAGAGTGGAGAAGGAGGAGGAAGGTCGCAAAGGTGCAGAATATGAACAGCAGATAAACGCAAGTGAGCAAATATATTAATATCTATGTATGGAAAGTTCATAGCAACGGCGCAGACACACCAAGTGTAAAAGTGAATTGTGTGGATGCAGCAAAATGTCTACACAGCGACACACACATCATACATAAAAATCTTTAGCACATATACGAATATGATAAACTTCAAGAAACAACTGCCACAAGAGTGGGGGTATGTATGTACATACATACATATGTAGTATGTATAATAAGTGCTATGTATCAAGAGAAGATGCCAACGTGCGGTGTCGTCGGTGGTGGTAGAGATGAGGAGGAGGCAAACATTAACAACAGCATCATTAGCAACAAACGTGCCTACAATTGCTCACTTCGCAAAGGCAAATAAACATAAGTATCTACATGCAACGTCCAACGTATGTACATACATATGTACACACCGACGAGAAACAAGCAGAATAAGCAAAACATGAAATGGGATCGAGTGTGGAAGTGCAGTGGATGAAGTCTGTTGTCGCACAGTGGGTGTCTACCAACAAATTTAGAAATAGAAATAATGAATCAATAATGATAGAAAACCAGATTACGACAACGCCGGCAGCGTACACGTCACAGCGGTTCTTGCTACAGGAATAGCGAGAAGAAAAGGACTGCAACTGCCATAATAAAAACCTCGGCACTTCACATTTATTATTCTGTGTTTAACTTTTTTTTTTAGAAATCACTCAAAACTCTGAAAAATTAACTTTTTAAAAGCAAATTGTTACGTCAATCCTTCAAACGAGGCAAGTACGAAGCAACGGAAGTGCTTTTGTCGTACCTTCTTTTGTCTGCATCGTGATAATGAAGCGACTACAGGATGTGCCAAGCGCTTTATGGGACAGGTGACATTTATGTCTTCGTCCCATTTATATGTTTAGCATACCCTGTTGAAAATCGAACTATTTCATAAGCAATTTAAAAAGTACTTCTTTACCAATTGCAAGCTGTTGAATTTCTAGCTTTTTTCTCAATTGTAAAGCTTCGTCAATAGCCCACAAGAAAAGCAAAAACTCCATACAAGAAAAAGAAAACGCGTAAGGAGTGCCCAAGTAAATTTTTTTGTGTCAAATTTCCTAAAGTCAGTCTACAACTCTCAAGAAAAATAATTCTCTCCTTACTACTTTTTTCTAAAGTTTTTTTTTTTAGAAAATAGTAGTAAGGGAACTCTGGTTTTGACAAGACAAATGCGCGCTTCATTCCACAAGAAGTTTGTATTATTTATTTCTATTAATCCAAATCCAAGCCAATTTCATTGACTACTTCCCAAACGTCACACATTGCTACTTTGTATTACGAGTATTTGTACTGATCAGAATCGAATTAATTTCTTTTATTTTCATTTTTCATTTTCTTTTTCTTCTTTTATCAACTGCTTACATGCGTTGTCTGATGTCAAAATTACTGCTTCACTACTAAATAAATATTTTACGCTAAAAAAGTATTGCCGAATTTTTCATGGGGCTTTTTTTGAGAGCTGTGGATGAAGCTGAAGCAACTAATTTTATTAAGATGACGATCTCCTAGGAGCACGTAAATTATCTGGCTCTCCATTTAGTTTAAACTACATTCCAAATTTGGCTAAAATTGCAGTAAATTGATTTTTTCCAGCTGCAAAAAAAAATGTGTTTATTTCCACCTTTTTGAAATTCCATATATTTCAAAATATACATACATAGTGTATTCTGGCTGAAGTCAACCGCCAATTACACGAACAACCCGGTAGAGTGAACATAAAAACTTTTAAATTGATTACTCAATACAGTGAAAAATTCTGGGTATCTAGGAGTGAACACCTCTTAATACGAATTTCTTCCAAACTCGGAACGCTAGCGACAAAAAGGGTAATTCCCAAATTCGAAAATCAGATGTATACTCGTGTCTAAATTTTAAGGTGGAGCTAGATGGATTGAAAGAGTTTAACAACTCTGTTTCCACTTTCGCGAAGTATATGGCACTCCATAGTCGGCAATATAAGGCATTAGCAAAATGTAAGAAGGCAATTTTAAAAGTCGCTGCCAACCGGTAACTTGGGCCTTTGAAGAGAAGAAAAAAGGCGAATATCCTCGTTGGTTTGTGCATCAGCGCCAAAGCAATTTAGAAGACTTAGTTTTCTAGAAAACATTAGTCGCAGGTTAAAAAGTACACATTTGCAAGAGAAAAGTTTACCAATAAAAGCTACGCGTATAATAAAATTATGCTACAGGAAACATATGTTGGCACTAGCTATTGGAAAATAAGATATTTCAGAGTTCCTTAAAAATTTTACTTTAGAAGATTCTGTGGGCATATTTTGAAGCTTGCTTGGAATGAACTTAATGCAAACATAATATGAAAATGCTGGAAACTGTTTTTGGAAAATATCGACTCAAAAGAATCCAATCCAATGATGACGATGAAATATGCGAAGTTATCGTTACTCGCGAAAAAATTACGTCAATAAAGATAGCTCTGTTTCAAGTTCTTTATGCAGACGTAAGTAGGTTTGTAGGAAATATAAGAATTGGATACACGTCATGTGTATTGATTTTTTGTTTTCCTGCAATTTGATTAGGTAACCTAAAACGCCGACGACGATGCAAAAGGTAATACTGCTGAGGTTAATGAGGCAATTTGTAATGAAGACGATGCCGACATACAACAATACCGCTGAGACATAAACAATCAGACAGTCGAGAATCCAATAGCAGCTTCTGAGGCTATTAAAACTTTTGTCAAATGCACCCAATGGGGGCTGCAGAAAATACTACAGATTTTCAAGTATTTAGGCATTGCAGAGTCTTGGAGACAAAGCAAAAATTAAAACAAAAATCTCTCATTAAACACAGAAAACAAACCGTTATAATAATTTGTTTCACTCCTTCGGTAAAAAAAAAATAAAATTAATTAATGTGAATTTAACCAACACAAACTACATCTGGATAATGTGAACCATCTGGGTTTTATGATCTGGGCTTGGTTCATTCCACCCAGAATGCACTGCATTTTAATATCAGCCAGCTTTCAGTTACTTCCATATCTGTATGCTTCGAAATATGTACAGATGCCTCTTTTATATTATTTTATTAATATTATTATTATTTTTTTGTTGAAAAAGAAATTAATTTCAAGTCAGTGCATTATTATTAATATTTAGACCACTATTTTGACAACAATTCGCCAGTATTGTGAGTGTACAAATGTAGGCATATTTTTTGTTCAATTACACTGCTTCACAGCTGGAAAAATACCAAGAAATTCAAGGCTGAGAAGTTTTTTTAAATTCTTTGAAGCACAGGTTTTTAAGGTACTGAAGTCAATTTTGTGGTTTTGTTGGGTATTGCTTTATTCACAATTTTTTTCAATGCTAACCTGTTAAGAGTGATCACTGTAAGCAGTTTCTTGTTGGTATAAAACTAGCTAAGTTATAATTGGTCAAAGTCGTTTGAATTTTATAGAAGTTTTGCGTTTTTCTAATTTGGATTTTAAAGGTAGTTTATTATATAAGTTGTAAAAGTCAGTACCGCTTTTTTTAATTTATTGTATTCGCTGATATGCCGCCGTAGTCGCGTGTGTAAACGTGGGTGCGTGCCATTCGGTGGGTCTTGGGTTCGAATCCAGGCCGGGGCAAGTACCATCAAAAATTATAGGCAAAGTGTTTTCTACTAACGGTCGCTCCTCGGAAGGTAATGGCAAAACTCCGATAGAATTTTTGCCGTGCAAAAACTTCTCACAAAAATCATGCGGCGTTCGGCGTTGGCGCACACCACAAATTGAAGAAGAAGTTCGGCCAAACACCAAGCTGTCGTGTAAGCGCCAAATTATTATTATTAAGCTTTAAATGAGATTTTTGAGACGTATTGCCATAGGATAACTATGAAAATAAGTTATTGGGATTTTTATTTGATACCCATCTTTATTAACATACCTTATAAAACCTCTGAAACCTAAGAAATATTTTCCTTATTTTGATCTAATTTTTTTTTTTTCAAATTGCGGCATTTTCTCCCGATTGTGTAAAGCTTCGTTCAAAATGATTGAAAACCTACATATAATGAAATTTGTTTTGCCCAAAAGTAGTAAGTTTTTCTTAACCGCTATTTCATTCCCATTTATCTTTCTTTTTGATGGCTGTTTTTCTTTAATGTAGGTAATTTTTTTTAAGTAAAATTGGTTTAGTTTATAACTAAAACACCTTGCCAAATATTGCCAAGTAGTAACGACTTATATATCTTAATTTAATTATAACAATTCTTTTTAATAAAAAAATATAGTTAATTCTAAAATAAACATTGGCTCCAACCAAGCTAGAATCTTTGTTCAAATGGTGAAATAGTAAACAATAAACTTTTCACAAGATTTTAAAAAATTGGATAGGTAGTTTTAAAGCCCTTTCAATTTTTGTAAACAAAATGTAATGTCTGGTTTTCAGTAGGTAATTTTTTTATTTTTTTCTAATTTTGCATTGGTGTCAAATCGAAATATGAAAACATATTGGATGTTTACATTCAACTGATAACATTTGACATTAAATTTGACCTAATGAAAGCAAATCATAAATTTCAAGTGGCTACAAATTACCATTGATATTTGACTGACGGTGTTGCGCGGTTTTTTCAAAAAATCCTATCACGCGTTATATGGACAAATTTGCCGAAGAGCTGACACTCTTACAGTGTATGCATAGTTTGGTTTTATATTTGGGTTTCGGTTTTTAGTTTTTAATAATAATTTTTACATATTTTTTCAACCAAAAATTATTAATAAATATGAATAAAACCAAAAGTGCTTTCGATTTTAGTCTTTTAACTCGACTTAGAAGAGAAGGAAGTTCTCAATTTGTCATACATATATATATATATATATATGTATATTTTATATATATTCCCACATATGTAATTTCTTTGTTTGTAAATTTTTATTTAAATAATTGCTTTCGTTATATAACACTCCTAGGGGGATTGTGAACACTAAAATTACGTCTTCCTTCTTCCCCATGCAGTTTTGGACCACTTTAACTTAATATTTACCAAAGGTTTAGGCATAAGGATACAATATCGGGCACAAAGTATCGATGTAGCACTCGTCCAAAGTATCGTTCCAAAAGAAATCGGGTACCCATAAATATTGAACTTCTAAAACTCAATATCCAAAATATCGATATTATATGTTTTAAAAATGAAGTTCAGTCACAATTTTTTATAAAACCTTATCTGCTTGTCAGTAAGAATACCTTTGCACTTGGAACTTGAGCAAAGTTGACAGCAGAGGACGCACCTCACCTGTGTTTGGAAAGGGATTAGCTTGATACTGGTATTTTTTTCCTTAATCCTTTTTTTTTCATTACGCTTGAATGTAATATCCATATATTAGAGCCCTAACCGTGAGGAAATGCTAGCGAGATATTTTTCAAAATTTTTTAGATGCTCTAAGAGCATTTTTTCAGGAAAAATAAAATTTTGAAAAAAAAATTTCGCTGACGTTTTTTTCGAGGTAAGGCTCTATTGGTTTGCAAATAATTTTCATCGCGAATACAATACAATGCTAGGCTTTCAAGTATTCGATTTCAAAAAATATCGGCTTGAAAGTATCGAGTAAAAATATCGGTATCGATTGTCAAAAGTATCGTATCGAAATTCGTGTCCCTAGGCAGGCAAGGCCAACTTTCCACACCATCTCTGGATATAGTCATATGAATGGGTACAAAACGTGAGGATAGTTATTATATGATTTTGCTAATTTTCAATACTAACCGATGCTGGGATGCAAGGGAAATTAATTAATATAATCTTGATGTATGTATATTGGAATGATTTTCCATCATCCCTTGTCAAGTTTGGTTTCAGCATTCTGCTCTCTTTAGTATAAGTTGTCGTACGAACTTTTTACCCTATCGGAGAAACAAAATAGCAAAAAAAAAGGATATTTTTCTTTCTTGATTCAAAGACATAAATGTTTCGAATTGAAAAATATTTTGAAATACAAAACATACGACTACTCAAAAAATTCCAATACCCAATTATTGATTTATAAGACATTTTTGATCAAAACTAGCCCACTGTGCTGCGGTAGTTGAGAATGGAATGGGCAAATATGAATTCAGTCAGAAATTGGAGCGACTAAGCAGCCGCCGCAGCAAAGAAGACACTCCAAAGTAGTTGACGGCCAAAGGGTGATGAGAAGTGAGGGCTGATTGTAACAACATGAAATAAACTCGTTAATGAAGTAATTTAGGCACACTTGAAGACGCGATTTGCTGCTTATACCAACGGATAGACACACACACACATGCACACACACACATACACACGCTTATTCACATAGAAAAATATTTATTTACTGGTTCTACAGTTGAAAAGAATTTTAAAGAAAACAATCATAAAAGTCACACTCAATCATAATAATTGATGCAACAAAAACAAAACAAAAAAAAACAAAGAAAAGGAAAATGAAAATGAAAAGCATTTCAATTCTTCACGCTTGAAGAATGCATGAACTATGGCATGGAAAGAGGCAAACGCTACAAATAAGGTTTAAAGCCGAAGATGATTATTGGGTGCAATTGAGAGGATGATGGTTGGCGGGCACACACACTCAGATAGATTGCATAGATATATTTAAAAAAAGTATATAGTTATGCGCTTGTTTAAATTCTGTTATCTACCATTCTTCATATACGGATCTACCTGTATGCTGGTGTGAGCGAAATGTCTGGTTTTTGACCAGCACAGCGTTTGAAGATATAATTACGAATATGGATGAGTTTCAGTTTAAGGGAGCAGCGTTGCGTAGGTAATGCCTTGGATTAGCTGGTCTCTGCTTGAGATATGCTACATTAAGAATGGTAAGCTTGAGATGCCACATATTTAGTTGAGCGGGAAGTGAAAGAGAGGATGGTGGTTGGGAAGATGAATGAATAGCATGATAGAAATTCTGATCCCCATATGTAGCAGTGGCACAAGGAGTCGCAATTGCCCATACCACTTACCTCCGCTCACACAGACACCACACACATACCATCGTTTACGTTCCTCCTTTGGAGTCAACCAACACCTGCAACAAGCGTGCGAAGAACCGAGTGTACCGAATATGCAACACCGCGTAACGTTATCGACAGCGCGCTCGTAAATAATAATAATAATAATAACGATAATACTCGTAGCAACAATTGACGTAGTATTTACAATAAAATGAGATATCCCACGAAACGAGCAAAAGACACGTCAAGTTTAAGTGCCAATTCACAACTGTGTGGCAACCAAACAAGCGCAATGCGAACCCTCAGCCAAGCAAAGCGATGACAAATCGACGACGCCAACGATACAGGCAACAGCAACAGCAATACCAACAGCAACAGCAACAGCAACATCAATGGTAATAGCAATGACGATGATGACGATTGCCACAACAACAACTAAGGAGTAGTAGTTGCCCTGTAGGAAAAAACACACAGAGCTAAAAAGTTCACCTGTAATTAAAGACCGTCTAAATTAACTTTGAGGCCAAGATTGTCCCCACAATATTGAAGAAATTTTTGCTGGAACCTCTTAATTTTAGTTTGGATTTCTTTTAAACTTCTTGGCCGCCGTAGCCGAGTGTGTAGCGTGTGCGCGCTCCGTGTGGTGGGTCCCGGGTTAAATCCTGGTCGGGCAAGTAATATCAAAAATTATAGAAATGTTTTTTCTAATAGCGAGTAGGTATCTTATTGAATTTATTAATAAGGAAAACTTTCTATTTTTAAAAGAGGCTTCAATGTTGTTTCTAAAGTCTTAACATAGATTTGTATTTTGTGAATATTCTACTTTATATTGTTGTTGATTTAATATTATGTTCTTTGGATTTTAGTTTAGTATTTTCAAAATGAAAATTTTTGATTTACATATGTACATATTTATTGTTCCAGAAGTTTTCAATGAATAAAGTTATAATTGTTTTTCTTTTTGTAAATAAATGTAGTTAGTAGTGACACTCTCTTTTTCTCCCGTTGTGTTTCTTATGCATTTATATTAAATATGCCAGTTTTTCAATAAAGGTACTATCTAAATTTGTGGGAGAAATGGCAGGTGCCATACTACACATAATTTGGTAACACAAATTGTTCTCTTATTTCAATTATTCTTATATTATAAGCAAATACTATGTAAAACTCGTATAATAATCTATAAGTACTCTATTAAGTAAAACTTGTATCAACCACTAAATAAAAAAAAAAAACTGTTTAAAAAACGAGCAATGCTTATTTTCTGAAAAATTATGTACTTCAAAAAATTTAGGTGACAATAATTTCAAATTGATAAGATTATCGGATATTCTAATAAAAACCGCGATTCCCTTCTTAATTTTATTAAAGATATTTTCATCTTAGTTTTACAGATTATCTACTAGAGCTGATAGAAACAAATTTCATCTTAATTCTACAGGTCATTATCCTAATTACATTGAAGAGTTCTCATCTTAGTTTTACAAATTATTTTCTTCATTTTTTTGAAAAAACGAAGGTCTTGTTATTGGAAGAAAATCATAGAGAAATCCGCTAAATTTTATTCTGATTTATAGAGCATTTTAGGTTAGGTGGTCTTTTCGCTCTGTGCAGAAGTCAAACAAAACTTATCAATTTAAAAAGTAGTTGGAAGTCAACTGCTTTGTAACAACTGGGATAAAATTTCCTTTACTTGTTAGTATTTTTAATGAAACAATCAATTTGTTTAGTGCTATTTAAAAACGGAAAATAGGTTAGCAAAATTGTGGTTGATTTAGTTATATATTTAAAAATACTATGCAAATAAAGACAGATTGAGTGTTGAATTGAAACTTCCCATATATTTCCTTAGGGTTCATTCACAATAACGCAGTTTTTTCACTTAGCATTTATAAAACATGCAGAGTCATAGCTAGTCGAAATGCACTGTTTTTTTTTTGAAGTTTTATTTTAAAAGTATATTTTTTTACAATTTTTGCCTCTTGTTTTAAGTTTTTTAATTTAGTTAATTTTTTATAGGAAGTTAGGCAATTACAAAAAAACGAAATCGCATAAGTTATGAAAAAACTTTAAAACCAAAATTAAAAAAACGTTCCATTTTGATCAGTTATAAATCAACATGTTTTTAATCAATGGGTCTAATCATTCATTCCGCATCGACACGGAAAGAATTCTCGATCGAAAAATTTCATGGGATCATAGATACCGTCGATAAGCTGCTTTACCCACAAAGTAAAACGGCTGTGTCGACAAATTTGACAAATGAAATTGGCTTGTTTTCTTTCCGAAATAATTTAAATTAAATAATTTAAAATGGATACAATCGCTCTTTTTTCGAGTGATAGTGCAGATGAACTTTGTAGAAACATTCGTGAGCGCAGAAACTTAAGAAAGACGTGTTGGAAATGGATAATTATAAGTGAGTCGAAATATTTAAGCTAAAATAAAATCAAAACTTCATTTACTTATGTATCAAAAATTTTCGCATCAACAAAAGGGCATTTATATATATTTTAGGGAAAGCGAAAATCAATTTTGAGATTGCAAAAGGCAAGGTTCTCTTTCCCCCAAAATAAAGCTTGCTGCATGCTTACGGTTCTTAGCCACAGGCAACTATCAGCATTGTATTGGAAAGGACTTCAATATAAACGTGGCACAATCGACATTCTGTGGAATATTGGATGAAGTACTCAACATCCTTGAATACAGGCTTTGCATAAAGTGGATTTCCATTCGGATGACTGCAAGCGACGACATACTTTTTTGGCAAATCAAAAATTCCTGGTGTGACAATGGAACCCTTCTTTTTTATGCCAAATTTAAAATCAGTCCAAACCTATTTACAAAAAACGTTAATAACCGATAATATAAAAGCGAATTATTTTTTCATACCTTTTTCCATCCGGTTTTGTCCTTGATCGGTGGACCCAATGCATTTAATTTCTGGGACGTATTTTCCCAAAAAGTATTTAGGTCCGCTGGTGCTCTTTGCTAAAAGCCTTGAGCTATGTCCGGATGCAACTTCATCTCGTTCAAAAGCACTTCAAATTGATTTTTGTTTTTGTATTTTTGTCTCTTGTCTCTAAAATATATTTGTAAAAACATAATTCAGTGCGTTCTCATAAATTTTTCACATATGTAAATACTTACAAAAGTTCCATTTCTTAAAATTTCCGTAACGAACTCAGCAACGGATAGATATCGACAAACATTCTCGATTTGACGGTATCAATGATTCTGCAATCAACGCCATCTATAGGCCACGGAATGTAAAGAGAGTTCAGCATCATCGAGAAATTTATTGTCGATACGAGTTCAATGATTGCAACGCAGTATTTGCCGATCGATAACTATACATTTTTCGATCGATACGAGTTCAATGATTAGACTCAATACCCACAAATTTCATGTCGTTAAAAGCATATTGATTGTCTTTCGCACAAGATACGCAATGATCACACTTACATAACAGTTCAGCAATATAAAATTTTTAATTAATTACCAAAAAGAGTGAATAAAATTAATTTTCGAAAACCAATAACTGAAAAAGGACCTCGAAAACAGGGTATTTGCCAATATCTCGAAAAAGCTACTTTGGAAAAATAAATGCTACTCATTTTAGAGTTTGGCGACCTGAATTTAGTCTAAAATCATTTTTTTTTTCAATTAAGTATTTTTGGCATGTAAACTAGTATAGATAGATAGATATTGGCATTGAGGTTTACACTTCGATCTTGCGATCCATTGTACCCTCCGTTCTTTATAGTATTTACCTCGTCTTCCCTTAGAAGGTCTAAGATGATGGGTGGTCGTAGCGAGCATACAAGTTCCTGATCGGGGATGTATGAGCCCAGATACCTCTGCCGTCATCGCGAGACGGCTTCACATTTGAAGAGCAGGTGCATCGGGGTCTCCAGGGCCGAGTGACAGAAGTGACACAACACGTTCGACCATATTCCGAGCCTGTACCGAGAATTCGCAGTCTGAAATGACCTGTAAGAAAACCTGGAAGTATCCCCAAGTTGTTTTTTTGAGAGGTCGATAAACTGTTTAGATCGTTTACTATTATAACCTTCCAATAGACATTTCGCCTGGTATAACCCTGCCATCTGGTGCCAGTGTCTTTGCTTTAAAGTATTTTCCTCTATACTGAGCACCTCGCTATGGTATGTCGACCTATCGGCAGGAAGGGCTTGGGTCCTATGGGTGTTTTTTTTCACCACATCTCTAGCTAATCGATCGTCGGGCTCCTCGTTGTCCTCAATACATTTGTGGGTTGCTAGAGAGGGCCTTGTGCGCTGCTTGGCTGCCACTTGAAAAGACAATCCGTTCCTATTTAGGTTAACCTCTGCACACAGGAGGGTGACTAGTGTAATTGAACAAGAAATGTACACTAACAATACTTGCGATAATTAATGTTTGAAAGAGATGGTGCTAATAAAGTTAGTTGCTTCCAAGAAAAAAGAACGAATGTCAATCACTTGCAGGTGGTTTAAAAGTACTCTTCAAATTGCTTTTAAAGTAGTTCCATTTCCGACAGGGTATCGATTCCAGTGAATGTGGCTGTATGTATGTATGTATGTTTTTGTTGTTATTGTTGCTCTTGCCAGTTGCAGCTGATGCTCGAAATCGACTTTGCAACGTGCGGATACAGCCCTGTTTGTGCAATCGTGTGGCAGACAAAGTTAGTAAACATCATTGCCGGCTTAGTTGGCAAATTGAGTGCGCTACTACAAGGACTGTGAATTGCGCACACTGCGCACTAAATACACGTTCGTGTGTATGTATGAAAAGTGTATGGGTTTGTGTGCAACATCGCAAGACTAATGTGAACAATAACGACTGACGTCGAGAGTAGTTGCACACATACACATGTACAATACATACATACATAAATAATTGTTTGACGGTCGTGCATTTGGCATGCTGTGGCAAAGGTGCAGTTTTTTTGTTGTTGATGATTGCCATTGTCGTTGCATTGCCTGCTGTTGCTGCATCATCTATCCCAATGTTGCTGGCAACATTTTGCTTCGTGCACAACTTGTGCCTCAAAGAGTCTTGTATTGTGAGAGAGAAATAGGGGATAGAGAGAACGAGACTCTGTAGCTTTGTTGAAAACAATTGTTTTCTGTTTTGAAATTCGCACGAATTTATCAGCAGCGCTTGTGATATTTTTTTAAATGCATTCTATAAATACAAAATTATGTTGCATCTTCCACAGCACTTGCTGGATAGGATGAGGGAGCTTAAATCATATATGTAGCTCGATGCTTGGTGGAGTTCTTTCTTCAAAACGGGATGGGCGTCAAGACTTCCTAACTTTACAGTTTTCGTGGATGTTTTTTTTTATAAGTTGCTTTTAACTGGCAAAATTGTACTCGAAGGCATGACTTTGGCTGTTGAGGGACCACCGCTATACGAAAAAAACATTTTCTGGGAATTCTTTCGCACAACGGACTTGTTGACGAGGGAAGCCGGAAATGGTAAATTTTCTTAAGGTGATTATGGCCCTCACAGCACCCCCACCAAGGAATGAAGGATCTCATACGATGCTATAAACGCAATGAAACGGCACAAAATAAAGTGCGGTATCCCCCGCCTTAATACGAGTTGAGTAATTTTCGTCGATTCGGCGAACTCTGATGCTCTTTTTCATTTTTCTCTTCATTCGACTGACGAGCAAATTGCTATATATTAGTTCAAGTGAAAAGAAATCCATAATTTTTCCATTAAATTGAAGATTTTATTCAGCATAGTTAGAATGAGCCGCTTTAGGTCAAATATGCACCGTTTTATTCAATGACTTGTTGCCATTTTGAAGGTAATTTCATAATGTCACTCTCATAGAAACCTTCGTCCTGAAATCATTCGTCATAGACAGCAACAGGGGTTAATCACTTAGTGCCAGATTCGGACTCGCAACCAAGTTCCCGGAGCTTCTGCGAGTCACTATCGTTGTATGTAGCTGGATATCGCCTTATTTAAACAGTAAAGTTTTTTGTGCAATGTTTTCCCCGGTTAATCGAAAGAGTGTTTACATGACTAGGTGATTCTCATAGCGTGGGGCTTCTTTGATATGAAAATACCGGAATGGAACCGACGACACCAAAATTGCGCATAATTGGTTGTTGCAGTATGAGGACCATAAACACTATTCACATTTACTGCCGCCTGGCTTGCGTTTTCGATTTTACCGAAGAAAAACTGAAGAAATGACGCCCATTTTTGACGCGTGTTCAAGCAATATTGAGCCAAGTTTTTTTCCTGCGAAATCTCACCTTTCTAAGTCCATATGGTATCCCAATCGCACAACGTGAGATACGGATTAATATAGCCATCTATTGGGAAATTAATAGATTTCTTTTAAATATACCTAATATTTAAAAAATTTTAAAATATATGTTAAAGTTCATTATTATTAAAAGTAGTGTTGCAAAATTGTATGTTACCTTTGTCGTATAAAAATTCATTGATAGCCGATTGTTACCTTTAAAAGATCTTATAAAATGCTCGGATATCGTGTTACCAAAATGATGCTTCCATAAACTCCAAAATATTGTGCTTACTGAATTGGATAGCTCTGGGATATATCAGTGGAGAAACTTTAACTCAAACATATGGAGTATGTAGAGTCTTTCGCAATCGATAGTTTGGTTCGGTTATTAGCTCTATCGCTGGATTCAACTAGTATCATGGAGTTCGAATAGCTACGAACAATGGATTTATTTAACGTTTTTTTTTTTTGTAGATTTCAGGAAAATTCGGATTACGATGTATTTAGTGATTGCCCCGAATATCTTTGTAACAACAAGTCTCGTAGTTAGGCTAAAATAAAGGACCAAAAAAACACGACATGGAGGTTTTTTGGCGACTGAAAAACTCCACTGAATCAAACGGGAAAACACCGGAAATTAACGTGGGCGCTGTCAACTCGAGAGACTTATTATACTTAAGGTCTACGTTTTACACATATACTTATGCAACGCACCATACGTACAGAGAGAAAGAGGAAGAATCAAGTTCAGAGATATCGAATTTTAAATAATGGCTTCATTGACAATCTTAGGATTTAGATATGTAGAGAAAGAACATTTTAATCCATTAGCTCCCACGCAGAACTTTCGTCTTTACCCCTACTTCAAGAAATCCTTAAAGTCAATTTGGAGAGTCGATAGAGAAGTATTATTATTACTATTGTTGGGGATAGAGCATTCAAAGCCATTGTATATAAAGAGTCGCATTTTTTCCTGCATCCGAGATAAAATTTAGTATTGAACCTAAATCTCTGGAATGCATACTGCCATCTGTTACTACGTATTCACCCAGATTCCTTTTGAATGCTAAAAAATCTCGTAGATTTTCCCAGTAAAGTTCCCTGCGGACTTCCCATTCTTCTTCGACCAAAGTGAACTTTACCCTCTTCCTATACCGCAGAAGTGTTCTGGACCTATAAGGGGAGTAGGGGAGTTCATGCTGCTTTTTTTGCGAGTTTATCCGCAATTTCGTTTCCTTCGATACCAGTATGATCCAAACCCTAGAGGATCCACACATGGTTGTCCAACAGTCAATCAACCGTTTAGAAGTTACCTGGCGTGATTTGTGGGCCTTAATAGCTGCTTGGCTTTCGTTAATTATGGCAATATTCCGCTTCCGCTTCCGCCAGTATTGGAGTATGCACATCTTTCTATAGTAAATATTTTTGCCTGAAAGATGGACATTTACTCTCTTAACCCCGGACTATATACTCCTACTCCGGTACCTTTATCAGTTAATGAAGTCATGTCCCATTGATGGTACTAGTCATCCTCCAAATAGTCCTCTTCACTTGGATTTGGATGTGAAGAGGTGTTAGCCCAAATAGAACTTCCTGGACAAGTTCTCATAGCTCCTGAACGCTGTAATGGCTCTTTGTTTAGTGGATCTATCTACCCAGACAATGGTCCCATAGGTGACCATTGGCCGTACGATAGCTGTATAGATCCATCTCCGTATTTCTGGAGAGCATCCTAGATCCTGCCTTTTTTTGGTATCCAATGATTGTTCTACCAATTCTAATAGGTTCAATACCTTCAGGTGTGTATTTCCTTGACGACAGAGAAATGAAATGTTCAAGAAAATTATTCTTCGGAACAGTTTTCTAAGGGTCTTCATAGGCATAACATAAAAAAATATGCCTCTTTGAAATAGTAAATATTTTTTACGCTCTCCTTCTTCACCTAACACTGCAAGTTAACACAGCTGAAATCTAATTTTTGTATGCAACCATATTATTTCATTTAAAGTAGAGGTTGGGTTTTTATGTCTAAGAGACCTCTAGGAAATTTTTTTCGAAGAATAGAACAAATTTATTTTTTTTATCATTTTCTTGAAATAAGACTCAAAACGACATTATTTCCACCGAAATTTTGTATTTAGAGAATATTTTTTAAATAAATTAAATTTTTAAATGCTCTTCCTTTTACTTTTCTAACTGACTTCTAATTTTTATAAATTTTATTTTAAATGCAACGGCATCCAAGTTGGATTACGAATAATGCCAAATTAGTAACTGAACTTTTCAACAAAAATATTTTTTTAATTAAGTACGGTAGATATTTTCTATTTCTCACCATAAAACCTTAAAATCTGTACCATAAATCATTCTCTCAGTGATATATAATAAGATGTTAATAGGACGTAGTAAATGATTAAAAAAAACACACATTTAATTTAATGTAGACCAGTGCTATTTATTATTTTAAATGAAATCAACAAACTTTTGATTAAACAAAGTGTTTAAAACTTTACCAGATATAGAGTTTAGGATTACCTTACAAAATATTGCCCCCTGTCTTAAATTAAACACTTAAACTTAAGTCGCTGCGCCACTGCTTCAATTACAGCCACTTCCAAAGTTGTACTCTAACTATAGTTGTTCTTGGTTTTTGTAACATTCCTTCTGCTGATACAAATCTATTTTAAATATAAACACTTAAACAAACCTCTGAGGGGGTCAAAGAGCTCAACTCAACTCATTCCTATTCACAACTCATTCTTCATTCCTCTCTGTCTCAAAAATGCGGCGGCTCAACTCAACATTCTCCCTGCTCCACAATTAGTTGTTGTTGTACGTTTACACGCTATAAAGATACAATTTTTGCAGCAGCAACAGCAACAGCAACAGCAACAACACCAACTCTATTCTCGAAACGATTTAAAAGCAGTCAACAATTTTATATGTAGCCGCCAGAGCAAATGGCAAATGACGATAGCAACATGCGCGCCTAATGGAATTCAATTCGATAAACGAGAAAGAAACATATGGTACAAACCCCACAAGAATGATAGAATATACAATAAGTATTCAGTGCATCGTAGCGCAACTCCATTAAATCAAAAGTATACACACACATATGTACATATAAATCTATACTTGTATGTATGTGAATGTACTCGCTACTCTAACTCAACTTCCTTCAATTTGACAACTGCCCTGAATTTGTGTGTGTGTGTGTGTGTGTGTGTTTATGAGTGCACTGTAAATACAAATCATTTTAATATATGGACATATACCTACTACAGATATCATTTAAATTTTTATGACTTCAGCAACATGTTGCTGAACTCTTAAAGCATACTAGCAAGTGTCGCGCAACATTTTGCTGTTTGAATGCGCGCATGGGTGTGCGTGTGTGTGTGCGCGAGAATGTTGCCAATAAATAATCGAGCACGAATACAAATAAAACATGAATTCGTATTCAGGCTGCTCACTTGAAAAAAATTTAATTCTGTGTTGGCAGTAATCAATTTTGCAAATGTTTCCAATTAGCGTGCCATTTTGAGTATTGAATTAACTCGTATACAAATTTACATACATGTACACTGTAAACAATGCAAATAGCTTTTGGAGAGATCAGTACTTGATACGTAAGCTCGTATGTAAATATATTTATACTTGATATCATGGACCGAGAATAATCGTTATTTTGATTTTTATATATCAGAAAATCATTGGCAAGAAACTCGAATATATCGATATAATCCATATGACATATGGTATATAAATCTGTCCTTATTTTTATTTAGAATATTTTTCGTATGAAATTATTGCATAATCGTCATTTTGTGATTTTTATTTTTTCGATTAAAAATAATCGTTATTCTTGGAGTTTTATTTCTTCACCGTTATTTTCGAATTTATACTTTTTCGATCAGGATTGATTGTTATTTTGCGATTTTTTTATAATCGCAAATAATCGTTTTTCTTGGATTGAAAATGTTTCGATCATATTTGATCGATATTTTGTGATATTTTTACTTGATTTCTTGGAAAAATATAAATCCTAGAATAGCGATTATTTTTCATCGAACGAAATAAAATCACAAAATAACGATTAAACTTGATCGAAAAAATATAAATTAGAAAACAACGATCAACTTAATCGAAAAAATAAAAATCCAAAAATACCGATTGTTTTCGATCGAACAAAAATTTGATCATAATTTTTTTTTTATTGAAAAGTAATTAACATTACTGGCCGTGCTTGTGATTACTGGCCGTGTGCGTTTATTGGCCAGCTGGCATTTAAATTTATTGTTAAGAAACACCTTTTTTCATGCTATTGAAGCACAATTTTTATGAATAGGCTCCTCTTGGTTCTCAAAGCCACAAATATACAAACATGTGATATTAAAGCTTATAGTAAGTAATAAAATAGTCGTTTATAAATCGGTGAGAGAATAATGCATTTTTAAATACCTATTTAATGCGGATAGATTCCGAAGTTTTAAAATTTGTCTGATTGATCTTTAATTGAGATTTTAACAATCAAGAATTATAGGCACGAAAATAATGATTAAAATTAGGCTACTATATAAATGGATGTTGGTTTGTGAAAACTCTATAGACGTCAAGACCGTACATACTTATGTACAATTGTGGAAACACGCATTCCTCTTAAAATTATTCGAATAGTTCGAATAATCGAATATGTGAACAATCGATTGACAATGGTCTGGCTATTTCTCAGTATTCGAATATTTGATATAATTCGAAGGTTCGTTCATAGCGATATGCTTGAAACTCAATTCCGGCGAACGGCAAATTTTCGCGACGCCATCAGCCATCTTTGGGCACACGGCGAATTCATATAAGGTGAGGTTGATTCAGCAGCTGATTGAATTCGCTTGGTGAACGTTAAGTCAAAATGGTGTGTTTGTTGTGAATCATAAAGCCATTGTGTATATAACTTGTTAGTGTAAATTTTTTTTTTTGTACTTAGAACATCACCTGATATGAATTCGCCTTGTCTTAAATTAAAGTTTGCCTCACAACTGAATTTACAGTCTGCTACTGAAATGTGATCGTATTGAATTTTCAAAAACCTGAATAAACTTTAAGAGAACTTTATTCATTAGCACTGCATGCGAAATTGTTACGGTCAGAAAGTCTCTAGGCACACTCCAAAATGTGTACACTTCTAATGATTATCCTAAACGTTTGGTCGTACTGCAAGAGATGACATTTCTAAAAACGTAAACATTCAGGCTGATTCAAGGGCTAAATTGAAACAATCCTGTGCAACGAGTTGTACGGAACATCACGAATTAGTCAAAAATTTATCTCCACTTACAAATCTTAGATTTTCAGGGTTCGTTGCAAGTCCTCGATTCGATTCAATATCTGGCCTTACCATTCACTCGAATTCTGCAAACTGAAAATCGGATCCGGAGTTGGCAAATGCAGCAGAGAGTGAATTAATAGTCACGAAAGAGAATCCAGGAGAATATTTCAACAAGATTTTCAGAAAGGTCGGTTAGGTTTGCAAATAATACGATATCGAAGTAAAGTAACCTTGAATAACTTCTAGTTAGACTCATCAATGCATTATGGAGACAAACGACATTGAAGATTGTTTGCTGGGCTGGAGCTGCTGCGGTCGAAAAAGCTCCAACCCAGTAAACAATTTGAAAAAGAATTTGGCCCATATAAAAACTAAAACTGGCATTGAAGATTATTATCGGATTTCTACTTCCATACCGTATCGGGATTTATTCCTAATTCATCTTGAATGCCGTGTTTTAAATCACCGTAAAATACTTGCGAATTTTCGCTTTGGCGAATACGCATTTGGGATAAAAATGTCTACAATTATATTAAAACACTTGATGTCTACAGTGAAAATGCTTTCCCCAATGTTCATCAAATCTTAGTTTTAATGGCCGCTCTAACGCCATTACCTGACATCAGCCACATTCGCCCAAAAATTTTGCCTAATAGAACATAACTGCGGCGACAACGAAATTAGCTTTTATTAATCTAACATTTTACAAATAACAAAATCAATAACTTCCATATAACATTTTTCAAGTTAAAACCCTGAGTATATGAAACACAGGGCAACAATGGAAGTGTTAGCCACAAATGGTCGTCGGGAGAAATTCGTTGTTCGCTTTGGTTGTGCGAATTCTCATACATGTAAGTGTGTGCTACTTTTGACTGCGAAAATTCGCAACGAAAAATTCACCGTTCGCCGGCATTGTATTTCAAGCTTTAGTTGTAATATACTAATTTTCATTTATTAAAATGAGCGGAGTTAGAAAATATACCACATTGCTATCAAGATTATTAGTACTTAGATAGTCTCAGTGCTTGCAATTTGATTACCTTACAGTGGTCCTTTCAAGCATACTATCCAAAAAATTTCTCAAATTATCTATTACCATTGAAAAAATATAAATAGAATTAATGCATCCAAATATAGTTAATTTTCCACCACTGTGCATGCCATGCAAATCAAGTCAAAACCGAGTCAAGCTGGCAAGTCAAGCTGATTCACGTCAATTTAATGAATAAGTTACATGGAGTAAATGACTTTGGATTATATACTCGTACAAAATGACTGCATAAATAAAGGGTGCATGCAACTTATGTAGATATGAATGTATATATGCTTTATATGCAATTGCACACCTTTATATATCAGAAATATGGTTGCCGAACCTTAAAACTTTATTTACCATATTTTCATAAGTAAAGAACCAAAATTAAAAGGAATTGGTGAATACATTTTATTTTATTTTCCCAATTACACAAGTGTGGCTAATTTAAGAAGCTGAGCCGTTTACTCAATGCAAATTTGATAAATGTTGTTTCTGTTCCAATAATAGTTGACTGCCTGAAAGCTGGAAAAGACAATTTCGATTTCATCCAAATATGATAGGCAAATATTCGATTGGTCGCTGTTTTTCGGTTACAGTATTCGTTAGTATTTACGATTTTATAAGCAATTTTCTAAAGGGTGTTTTTTAGACGTATTGTTTTCAATGAGACAATACCTTTTTCGGAGTAGGTCTTCTTGACGACTGTTACTTACTTTGGTTTGCCATTTCATAATAAACAGACTTACTCTGGAACAGCATGTCTAAATTGTGCAAATTTATTACCAAACCGTACCCAATTTTCACAAGAAAATTTTGTTCAGTGATTACTGGGTTTTTCATGCCAGAATTGGGGGATGTTGATGTGGACGACCTCTATTCCAACAAGACGGCGCTACATGCCATGCAGCCAACGAATCCATAAATTTATTGAAGGATATTTTGATGAGCGCATTATCTTGCGTCGTGTACGTCTGGCGTGGCCTCTAAGATCGTGCGAGTTAACAACGCTGGACTATTTTTTGTGGGGTTATGTGTGGTCGCTTGTCTACGCAGACACGTCTACCGAGACGTTTGACGCCATGGAAGATAATATGCGGCGCGTTATTGCAGACATACGCCCCCAACTGCTACAGAAAGTGGTTGAAAATTGGACCTCTCGGCTGGAATTTATTCGAGGCAGCCGCGGCGATCATTTGCCCGAAATAATTTTTAAAACATAATGGTAAGTCCTTTATATTTATAATAAAGTTAAGTTCTCGGTCAAAACATTAATTTATATGCATTTTATTCCTGCTTGAAAACCACATGTATAAAAAAAAACACCCTTTATAATTTTGCGATGAACTTAGCAATTTTTTTTTTGGTGCAAATAAGAAATAATTTGTAATTTAAGCAAACTGAATACGTTGACCTGCCTCTCGGTCGCTAGGCTACTAGACATATGCAAACTTGTTCCATCTAGGCGTTGGAGTCTATTTTAAGCTGTACTCCTCTCCACATATTTAAACAGGCGGAGAGATGTAACCCTGTTTAACTGAAGGAACTTTTCTTTATAACAAGTATCGACCAGTGATCCGCGGAAAGATAGCAAGGTTGAAAATATGTAGACTTGTTTCTCCGTGAATAGGAAACTGTGCTTCGGCAGATAGTTTCAAGTCCAAACTCTTCACCGAGAATTGTGTCCACACGGGCTCCGCATCTTGATTCCAGATTTATACATTTGTGCACTGGCGGTTAAGAGATGGCGATGGGCAAATGCTCGTACTTCAGTCTGAGTAGGTGGCTATCTGAAACCTAAGAAAATGTACTTAAGGTGCATTTTTTTTACCATATTCTAAGTCAGATAAGCAGTCATCCGAGCATTTTTTAAAACGGGTATTTACATTGAAGGAGTGAGGAATGCACTATGCTCTGCTGGGTACTTGGTTGTTGAGCTCGTACGAGATTGGCGACGTGCTGGCGCTTAGCTGGTCGCCCTTAAAATGATTAATTACTGAATGTATCGGCACAGAGCTGAAGAACTGTTGGGTGTCTCAGACAGGTCAAGCTTTTTGGCCATCCTTTCTGTAGAAGAAGTATCGCATCGCTTGATAGGTCAGAATTCTTGTCAGTTATGTAGCTGGCCACAATCTGTTGCATTTTCATATGTATCGGCTGGGTCTGTCACCCAGAATGCCGGCTATCACCGAAAGTGTTGGGAATTCGAAATTGAGAAATCTGAAGTCATCCTGAGAAAGCAGAGTTAATGGGATACAAAAGGCCTTTCAGGTTATAGTGTACCTTTATATCGGCTATACCCTAGTATATATCTATCTACTCGTCTAAGCCAACGCTTTAGGTTATTTTTAGCTAATCTATATACATACTTCAAAACATATTCTCCAGAAACATCAGCTTTCATCAAAGTATAAAAGACTTCGAGAAACTTTTGCTCAATAATTATGTTAAGCGTTAATCTTCACATTTCCTATTCTAATAAGTGCATCAATTATTAAAAAAAAAAATGAAACAATACGAATTAAATAAAAAACAATAACATTTTGTAGAAGAACAAGCGAGTGGTTGAGAACAATACAAATGGGTCGCGACGTTATGGTCGATTGGTTTCAGTGGATTGCCACCCTTGTGACAAGCAATTAGCAAATTTGCCAATTTGATTGTACAAATCGTACAACCTAAAGGCTTCTTTAATGAATTTCAGCATGTCATGCGGTCTGAAATGTTTCGCTGGAATGGTCCACCGAGTGGCTTTAGTCTCATTCATGTGAGAGCTGGGTACTCGCACAGTAGGTATTTGATGGTCGCTCTTAAACCTGGGTTGTCGCAGCTACGACTGCACCTGTTGTAGGGTAAACCATTTCTTTCGGCATGCACTCCCCAGGATCAGTGTCCTGTGCATACTCCCATGAGTTTGTAGGTGTTTTCTTTGCTTCTTCCTTAAATAGCCCTTGCTTTAGGCGGGTCATAGGACACCCAAAACTGCCGGGTAGTCCTATACGATCTCGTACGGTCCCACGTCTGTTGAGGTTTTGGGTAGTAAAACTCGGCAATTTCGCTTTTGAACTTTCTAAGCGAGGCACCCATGTCCACCACGTCGGACACATTCATTGCAGAGCCACATAACGTAAGTTCGTGCATTATCTTAGGCAACTCTATGTTTCGGGGCCCATATTAGGGTAAACTCGCACGTGTCAGAATTCGAGCCCACTTCTTCTTCAATACCTATCCACTAGTTGTAATCTGACCGAGGTAGAAGACAGTGAACATAGAAGATATTTACCTCCGATCTCGAGGGTGCAGTAGTAGTTTATTAACAACGCAATTCTTAGTAAAGGTAGTACAGAGAGCCACCACGGCCTTCCTTGCACGCTCCAATTAAGTTTGTGTCGCCTTCTCTTTCTCTGTGTCACCTATCATTCTTGGGCGCTAACAAATCGATGTTGTTTCGTTTTTTGGTTGTCTAAATAGAAGGGACATGAATAGTGAGATTTCGTGGTTTGTCTTCTTGATCCATTGCTCCATCAGAATGACGTATTCCTATTTTTTTGATATACCTTATATTTATCGGGTTTAGTTCAAGTTTTAAATTTATGTTTTATTCATATAATCATTTTTAATGTTTCCTATTCTAAAGAACAGAGAAGTTGTGGTCAAAAACTAAACAAGTGAGCCAATTTCAGTTCAATCAGACCGAAGCGGTAACCCTATGCAGGAATTGCAATCAAGCTCACAAGTAAGTGTTCATATCAGCAACAAATCTACAAGGCAAAGGCAAAATAATAAACCATACGAGATATGCCAGCATAGGTGGGTTTAAGTAACAAGGCATAAGGCATAAGGCACTGCGCCAGATGAAGATACTGAGGCAAACGCTGATGTAGAGCATACATGGAAAGAGTTGCGGTGTAAGCGCACTTAGTGACTTCTATGTCGTTGAATATATGTACAAGCAGATGTCTATAAATACACACACATGTGTATGTACATATCTACATATTTGTATGTAGATATGTGTGTGCTCGTAAACGTAGGATTTTAAGTAAAAGTTGGTGAAGGAGCTGAGCATAACAGAAACATTTGTTGCTCTAGCTTCCTGCTTACTTCCAGCTTAACAGCCATATCCCACACACACACACACACTCAAAAAACAAGAACACAAACAATCCCTTCTCGCTTACCAACCTATTCTCCTAAATTTAGCATCGCATAGTATTTAAGCCCACCCACACGCTCATCGCCAGTTAAAGGCAACCATAATTTTACTGCTGTTCTGCGAAACAATTACAATTGCTTTTACTCAGAGATTTACTGCACCCACGCTGTGTGTTGGCCTCTTCATCCCTGCTTTGCATTCCAACTAATTGTGTTGCCAAATCCCCCACCCCTCTCTCCCTCCCGCACTCTTGCCGGCAATTGTCTCAAATTCTTGTTAGTAAGCTCCCGACATGTTGCGCAATAAGTTGATTGCAAAAGCCGTAAAAGACTACAGTCACTTGACTGCAAGCTTGCCAATTCCTGGCAACTAGACTTACTTCACTAGAATTATTTACTCGAAAAGCTGATGCGCCAAAGCTATGTTAACTATGTTATGCATTATTTGTTGTTGTTGTTGGTTTTTTGCAATTGCTATTTTACTATACTATTGCTGCTAATATGACTTCCACTTAATAATGGCGTTTGGATGCGCTCAGTTTGCTGTTTGTTTATTTGCCGGCATTGCAGGTGATAATTGCTAAGTTTTTTTTCATCCGTTGCCTTGCGTCGCATTGCTGTTACGTGCAACTTCTGTTTGATTTTGGAGTGAAATATTTGCTGAGTTAAATCATATGAGGGATATACTATATTTGTATGTATAGTATATTTTGGTATGTAGAAAGGCAAGGATTGCGACGATTAAAACTAAAAATGCATTGTGGCTGACATCAAGTTTGTCTTGCTATTAGCAGTTTTTTCGTCGAATGTGGTCCAAAGGATTTATATTAGACTAGGTTTTACCCACGGCTTCACCTAAAACGCGGCCGTATCAGACCTATAAGTCTCTCCTCCTTTCTATTGAAAACTCTGGAAATACTTCTAGAAACATATATGAGACAATCGACTAATCCGGCTACTTTATCGAAAATTGAACGACTCCTAGCAAAAAGAATTTGTAGTAATACGCGATCACCTCGGGCTTGGTGGATTTGCGGATGGACAGAACTCTGGTCGGACTCATGTATCACTTGTTCACCAGCGGGGTATTGAGCTCGGAGATGGCGGGCGGATAACCCGCAAGTCGGTCAGGAGGACACTCCGCAGGGTAGCTACGGTAAACCAACTGTTGCGGCTCATGCAATTGGATGGATGCGAAGTTGTTGCATAGGCCGATGATGTTGCGTTAATAGTACGGGAAAAATATTGTCAAATCTTGCGCAATCTCATGAGGCTACTCTTGCCGCTTTGGTTGCTTGGCCCAAAAAGTGCGGTCTTGATGTAAACCCAACCAAAACTAAACTAGTCCTCTTTACTAGACAGTACAAAGTACCGGTCTTTACTCTCCTAAACTGCCTAGTATCATGGAATAATTCCAGACGGTGAGCTTAATATCTCGGTAATAAATGAATGAATGAATGACTTCTAGACGGTGAACTGCTCTGGACTGATAACACAACAGAATGTGTCAGGAAAGCTACAAGAGGGCTGTTCGCCAGCAAAAAGGCGATTGATTTATCATGGGGATTTTTGCCTAATATAGTCTATTGGATCTACCGTCCGCCTGATTTTGCTTTACGGAGCCTTAGTCCAGTGGTCAACACTTGGCAATTCGTCAACATTGCAACAATTCCACAGAGTACTAAGGAGCGCGAAGTTGTGCATAATTGGAGCCTTGTGCTCTTCACCTACTCAGGCTCTGAATGCGATTCTGCATCTCCCTCACCTTGACATAATGATTCGAGAGGCACCAGTACGCCAGGACTAGAACACAAGGTCTCACCGCATATGGAACGCCATAAACATGTATACTAACGGCTCCAAACTAGACGGAAAGGTCGGCGGAGGAGTATTCTCCCCAGAGCTGCACTTAGAAGCATCATTCCGTCTTCCCGACCACAGCAGTGTTATCAAGCGAAGGTGCTGGCTATCCAGGAGGCCATTCGGCACCTAGCCAAAATACCAAAAGTTAAGCGGCTCTAAAAGCCCTAAACTCATGCGTACACTATACCACGTCTCTAAATGGATGCCGCAGATCTTTAAACGAGAGGGCTCAGCATTATAAAATATGCCTGGAAATCGAGACATTGAGGGTAACTGCAAGGCGGACGAGAATGGTACGGCCACTCCCATCCTTCCGAAGAAGGACAGAATAGGTATTGCCAATGGACACTTTAAACTAAATGCGTGCTAGGAACAGCACCATGTAAGGGGCAAATGATCGCTGGAGAAACCTTCACTCGTGTGAAACTGCTAAGCTAACGTGGACCACATATGGCAAAAGGCGCTCGTACTTCTGGAGCTAGTATTTCTGGAGCTCGAAACGAGGTTTCCATTCTTACAAGAATCCTAACAGGCCACTGTTTAATTCATGGCATTATTTTTCTGACTCAACGACAGTATTTTCATCTTCATCTCGGGGCTAATTATTTCCAAAGCACTTCGGGCTATCTGTGTTTACGGATAGTTCAGAAAATAAACTACGGGATGCGGGAATCTCTTCAGGTGTTTTTCAGTCGGAGGTCTTTGTCATCTGGCAGGTCTATAGCATCGAAACGACCTAGGTCTTTTTCCAGATCAGACAAACAAGCAGCGATTTGCGCTCCTTGACCAACGGGCTCTGTTACGAGGTTATGGATGTCGCGGCACTATAACGTGCAAGATAAGGAAATGTGGGGTGAGCTGACCCAAAACGGCTCTGCATAAGATATTTCAGAGGTCGAAGACGTTCCTCACACAACACTGGCTGAATTCGGCTAGCCGAAAGTGAAGGGCTTGCTAAACTTTTGGCAATTGTTTTTCGATTAGATGCCAAAGGAAAATTATAAAATTTCAGTATGTTGGTGTCATATTTTGTTGCCAAAAATTGTACGCGACGAAAGCCAAACATAAGAACTTACAATGTTGCATGAAGCCTTCTTTCAATACCAAAATAGCATTAACGAGTCTTAAAATGAACAGCAAGCATATTTCCAGGCTAGCCGCAGTTTTTACAGCATACTGGGTTCTGGATTGGATTATTTAGAACACAATACCTATTACGGCGACTGAATCTTACCAGCTATAGAAGAAACGAAAAAGTGGTGAAATGGAGCACCGTTGCTGCTGCTTAGTTTTTTTTTTTAGAATTAGGATATTTCAGAAGATTTGTGCGACTTGAATTCAAAGGATCTACTTTATTTTCAAAATTCCCCAGGATGTACAAATTAATCTCCTTTACAAATTAACAAACTATTTGTGATTTATCATATTTTTTATCAAGCAAAAAGCTTTTCGTTTTCTGTACAAACCTTGAAAAAACTTAAAGTTTCAGTGAGCAGAGTTTTTCAAAATTTTGAACAAACTGCAATAAAGATATTTTACTTGTCAAGAATATTTGGCATCAATATAATTTATAAAGAACATGGGTTTTTATTTTTCGCACAGAATGCCGAAAACTTGATAAATAGTAAATCTTGTCAAGTGAATATAATAGAGGATTTTATTTTCCCCTTTTTTCTATATCTGGTCGACTGCAGTTATGTGGTAATCACACGGCAGCGCTTCATCGGACTACTAGCAGTATTTTAATATTCGCCCACCTCGACCCACCAACCATGACAAATAAGTAATTAACTTTTAAGCGAACTTATTAGTAAAATTTTGGTGTTCTGCATTCTCAAATATATTAACTCACTTCGTAGAGTAAATGAGACGTAACGGTATCTCAAATTTTATAAAATACACATAGTCCACTTCAAAGAGACCAAAGACATGCGGAAGCGATGACAGTCTAATTTCACACACCATTTACATTTCACTTGGTTAATTCACAAAATGTGTTAAACAAGCAGAGCACCACAGCTGCCCACCACGAACAGCCCCACCTACCTATCCACCTATCCACCTATCTACCTACATACAAAACATACATACATACAATACATAAATGGAAAACAGAAACACAGAAACACAGATGCCAACGGGCACAAATGCTACACTTTAAATGCAATTAGTTCTTTTGAAAGTTGCATGTCAATAAGCGTCAAATGCATGCAACATGGCGCATCAAAAAATTGCCTTCAACGTCGCGCGGCACATCATAAATGCTAAACGATGTCATCAAAGCCACAAATGGATGACGACATGGATGGGGGGTGGCAGAAGGAGAAACAAACCTACATATACAAACATACATACCTCAAAACTGAACTGCGCAGTAGTGTGATTAGTGAAAATAGAGTGTTTTGAGCTGAATATGTCGACTGGTTGCAATGCTACATCGCCCGAGGTATATTAGCTACATTTCATTACAAAACAACAACCGATACTCGTGCTCATAATTCCATTCATTGCTCAACGCAGTTGGAGTTTGCAACATTACCCTGCAAAAAATTCTGCGACTAGTTTTTGAAGAGAGTATGCCGGGGTTAGTCCCGATCGCGTACAATTAGTCAGAAGTAGTCTCAAACGGGTATTATTGTAGATCAATTCATCTACTTATTAGGGTAGAATTGGGGATTGGAAATTATAGAATTGTGATATAATTACTCTGTAATTAAAGAAACAAAAAACACTTATTATCCGAAAAGCATGAGACAGAAGTAAAACTTCTTTGCCGACTCCATAAAGACATAGAGTATAAAATATGGGAGCAGTAATGATAGTAAAAATAGTAGTACAAAACAGCAACCGAGTAAAAATTGTAGTAGTAACTAGTAATAAACATTATTAAAAAAAAAGTAGTAATTAGTAGTAGCATTCGTAATTACATTAGTAGAAAGAGTAGTAATAATAATAGTAGCATCAAAATAAAAGTAGTAATATTAATTAGTAGTAGAATCGGTAAAAATAGTAGTAGTAATTAGTAGCAATTGGTTGTAGCATTGGAAAAAATAGCAGTAGTAATTGGGAGTAGCATTGGTAAAAACAATGGTATTAATTAGCAGCAGCATTAGTAAAAATTGTAGTAGTAATTAGTAGTACCATTCGTAAAAAGAGTAGTAGCATTAGTAAAAATAGTAGTAGTAATTAGTAAGAGAATTGAAAAAATAGTAGCACATTAGTAGTAGTAATTAGCTAGAGAATAAGTAAAAATAGTAGTAGTAATTAGTAAGAGAATTGAAAAAATAGTAGTACATTAGTAGTAGTAATTAGCTAGAGAATAAGTAAAAATAGTAGTAGTAATTAGTAAGAGAATTGAAAAAATAGTAGTACATTAGTAGTAGTAATTAGCTAGAGAATAAGTAAAAATAGTAGTAGTAATTAGTAGTGATAACAGTAGTTGCCGAAATGATTTTGTTGTTGTTGTAGTAATAGTAGTCAGCAGGCTCGAAGAGAGGGGAATTAAAGAATTAAAAAAATTATGTAAACTAAATTAATTAGAGTTCTTATTAATCGGAGTCCTGTTAGTCAGTAGTAGTAGGCTTGATAGTAATAAATCTGTTCCGAACTACTCGTCTACTGTTCCCGAACTCGAAGTTGAAGTCCCAAACTATCTCGAAATGATCTTGAAAAAATTACTTGAATGGTCCTTTTGTTATGCAATTCTGACGTGAATTTTGTGACGTGGTGCCAAAAATCATTGCCACGCCGCTAAAGAAAATACTTTACTTAAAAAAACTAAAGTTAGAGACCACTCTAAATTCTTATTCATTCGGGTACAATTAGCCTCGTCATAGGACATGCTCGAATAAAAGGGAAAAAGTACGGCCCATACAAAAGGGATGCAAATGGTATTCATATCTCGGACTCGTCGCATTTTTTGCAGGGTACAAACTCAAGACATACATACATACATAGTACTTCTACCTGTAGGTGTATCAATAAAAGTGCCATTGCTCGGCTATTGAATTGAAAGAAAAAAGTCCAAATGAGCAGGCAACATGCAACAGGCGAAATAAACTGCCAGTGCAAATACATAGATACATATATACTTATACATACTTAAACATACATACATGTCTTAATATGCCCCAAAGGCTGGTTGCCTCCTTTCTGCGTTTTGTGTGTTGTGTAACTCATTCGCTTTGATCTCTCGCATTGTACGTACCAATCGGTGCAGTGTTGCCAGTTTAGATAGATTTTACTTTTATTTTCTGAGTTTAAGCCTACTATCCAGTTCTTACGAAGCACAAAGCAATCAAAGGGAAAATACGCTAAGTAATGAAAAAGAAATGTTCTGCAACCAAAATTTCTTGAAACAGAAATATTAAAAAAGATTTCTTAGGATTTCTCTCTAAAGAAGGAGGCTATGTAAATTGTGTTTTGGTTATTCGACCATTTTTCTAGATTTTTTTTTAAATTCAGTTAGCTATTTTCAGCTTAATTCTTAATCCGATTTCCTTGTTTATGTCATTATCCTCCTTTCAATGCATTCACCTTTTTTGACACCTTTTCAAAAAAAAAATTAAAACATAATTGATACGGAGCCGAAAATATGTAAAACTTGTCAGATTTTTGTTTTAGTCAGAAGTTACGTTAACGATTTCCGAAAAATGTTCTAACTGTAAAAAATGTTGACACCCCTTAAACTTTTGCACCGAGTCGGCATTTCGAACTGAGACGCCGTTTTCGTGTCGCAGTCTAAACAAGAATGGATGCCAGATGGTGTACAAAAATAGCAAAAAAAACCTTCTTCAGAATCCCATCGAGCAGCTATGAGTGATTTGTGTGTGAGAAAGAAAGATACTTGAAAAGCAAGAAAAAGAAGATCATGGAAAAGTTGTTGAAATTCTTGTCGATGACAAAAGCCTCTGAGTAGGCAAGGTTTAGCTCCCGTGAAAACGAACCTGGAAACTTCACTCAGGTCCTGAATTTCTCGACATTCTTCTTTGATAAAATGTGGTTGGAGGGATGTGAAAAGTTCTAGATATCGGAATGTCTCTTACATTAGCGCTAGAAGCCAAATTGAGTTCATTGATTCAAGAAATGGAAGAACCTGACTTCCTTTCAATCTTGGGTGATATCACGCCTCCGACACGTGTCTGAGAGAAACGAAAAACCTGTACCTGTTGAAAACTGGAGGAAGTTGTCAATCATTATTTGGGAATCCATTCTCAGTACAGTTTTTTTTCGGACGAAAAGTGAGCTCGAAATATCAAACAAGCTGGAAAGACAGTTGAAATCTTAACACTCCTGCGTGTGAAATGTCAAAATCTGAGTTCGCCAAGTATTGCTCAGGTATTTTGTTAGTGTAAACAAAACAACCCAGCGAATTGGGAAAGAATAACAAGCATTTAGCTCATACGATGCTAAGACCTTATATGAATTCGTGCATGCATTTTGTTTTTGCTTTTACGGTTTCTGTAAGCTTATACTCAAAAGTAGAAACAAAATACATGTAAGGCAAATACAAAAATCAAAGCATCTGCTGTAGTAACACCACCGTAAATGAATTCACCTAGGATCAAATTTACCCTGAAATCGTGTGAATAAATCGAAGACGAAAACGAGCTGAATAATTTAACCAAAAGTTCGTTATCATAAGCAAAAAAGTTACTTCGCTAAACAACATCGAAACCAAAAAGTGCCAAGAAAACTCGACAAGAATCCGAATACTCGTTTATTTTCGATCTTTTAACATTTTACCGTACAGTGTTCAAAGAGTAGTTAACGTATTCGCGCCCAGCCTTCGGAAAAAACTTAAAAAATCTCTTAAAATTTAATCCCATTCAGAAAATTTTTGACACACAGGAATACCCTCAAAGCGATCAATTCGATTGTTGAGTTCCAGCTTAAATTCTTTGAACAGTAACCCGAATATATTCTGGTGGAAGTACAAACAATTCTCGACTCGTGTCGATTTACGTGAACAATTTACGTAAAATTTTGCCATGGGCTCACTATATTTTGACAGTTTTGACTTTATCTGTTTCTTAGGTGTCATGCGAAAAATTTTCCAGTAAATAAAACTGGTCCCGAATTGCATCCGAACGAAAATGAGGGATGGTTGTTTAGTTTCTTTCGTTTGACTTTTTTCTGCGAAGCTATCCAAAATTGGCCATAATTGTGAATTTCTTTTATATTTACAGTCGATAAATTATCCTTACCGAGTCGGCATTTTTAACCAGACTCACCTCACCTCGGTCGCCTCTGAAAAACAGTGCAGATGGAAAGCCTAATAATTTTATTTGTATCCCTTTAATTCTTCATTTAGCTTACTTAATTTACGACTATTGAAATCTATACTTCTTGTGAGGTATTCTCTTAGGTGGCTCGGAAAATATTGACTAGATTTCAAATGATAGGTATGAGATGAATTAATACAATATTTTAAGCCATGCTACTTTTTCGTATGCTAATCACACGGTGACTCTAATCGTGAAGGTATTAGCTCCAAATTTTAACTTAATAAAGCTTATTATGTATGTATTTTATCTAAAGAAAATGGTTTCTGTTTTGTTATTTTTGTGCGTAAAAAAATCAACAAAAAACAGTTAATCAAAATAAATATATTCTAATACCATATCCATTTGATTTTACAAGATTTCGCTACACAAAAATATGACCTGAAAACTTCGCCACTAAGAAGATCACCACCTAATCCACATTTAATTTCCCGGTGCAACCCTGATCAGCGCCATTTGTCTGTGAAAATAACTGTCACCCCGCTGTGAAAATCAAATAAACTGAAGCGATGTCGTATAAATTTGTGGTGTACCATGAGCTGATTGCTTCTTCTATTTTCGCCTTGCGCGATGAAAATGTCAAAATTGTTTGTTTTGTTTAAATTTTCACATTCTATTTACGATAGAATTGGAATATACGCACCATTGTGAATAAATTTCGAATTATTCACGCTTTCTTTCTTTTCTATTTAACATTTCACCCGTTCGTTTATGGCTGTCGCTCTATGTTTCTCTAACATTTACTTCAGCCAAAAGCAAAAGAAACAAAAACACACCAAAAAAGAAGTTCGTGCATTTGTAATGACGGTACTACCTTATATAAATTTTAAACCTATGAACAGCAATAGTTAGTGATTCGATTGAAGATGATTAGCTTTTGATGTAGAGAATTTTTTAAAGTTTTTTTTGTCTGAAGATATTCCAACGAAGAAAATGAATTCACCACGATTTGTTCATTTGTTTCGTCGTGGTATTTCGCTGTATATTTTTACCCAACATGAATGAATTTAGCGATCAAAGCCATGAGAATTGTCCATGAAATTGGACATTTCTAGCCGTGAGGCAAAATCGCTCAGCTGTCCATTCAACTACACCTCCTATGATAGCTCTACATATGATTTGTTGGCTATTTTTCTTTAACCATAATATGGCTATAACTTTAAAATTTTTCTGGCAACACTGCATCGGGGAATCAGCCTCAGCGGCAGCGGCATCGTTGTCAGCAAAAATGTGCATTTCGAGTAATGTCCCATACTTGTGCAATGTCTCTTTGTATTCTACAACGAATTGCAACTCAGCACTCAGCACATATGTGGAACTGTGACTCTTTGGCCGGCTGTGTAACTTGCCATACAGCCAATTTGTATCTATGTGCATCTGTAGCTATTTGGTGCAGCGTTTTAACATTTCGAATACTTCTGTGCTGCCTTGCGTGGGTGTCTCATCTGAACAGTTCATTTAACTGTATGGGCGCACACAGTCATTTTCGGCAATGCAACTTTCCGAGTGGACTCAGCGTTCATCCATGTTGGCACCTAAGTGAATATTTCAAATTGAAACTCGATCTCTGTCGTTGGCACGGAAGTCATTCTAGCCGGGAAATGCTACTCTTCTTTTTGTTTTTTGCTCTTTGCTTGCCTGATTTTGCTGTTTCTGTTGCTGTTGCTGTCATTCGCCTAATTACCTTTGCATGTGATGTCTTACAAATACACGCACACACGCACACACACACATTCACATTCACATTTTTTGATGCGTACATTCACGAATTACACGCGCTCTTTCCGGGCATATTTGCTTAATTAGTTCCAGTTGTCCATTTAGCAAAAAAAAAAAAACAAAAACAAAAAATGAACAATTTTCCGGTAGCTGCAATCATAGCAAACGAAAACGTACAAACACAAAGCGGAAGTTCTAAAGTATATGAAATACTAGTTTGAAAATTTACCGTAAGACCCATTCGTTCAATGATACCCTAGCGAGATGGCTTCGCCTGAAAACATTAGCTAAACTGAATTGTAGATCCTAACTCTTCTCACCTGGGAGTGTCCAGAAACGATTCGTTTTGTATGCGGCGAAAGCATCTTATGACTTCCGGGTGATTTCAACCAAGTGCTCTCTAGGTCCTCCTACGTACGTATTCCGGTTTAAGGGTTCTCTTGGGTTTGGAGTGTCCTCTGACCAAATAGGCATTTGCGAGCGAGCGTTTGACTTGAAGATGTCTACTATTGATACGTAAACTTTTTCTTAATTAAAAGCGCCAATGAATATTTTCTGCATTGTTGTCGATAACTATATAAAAGATTACATTATGGACTATGATTTGAAATCACGTTCCTGAAATATCTGGTACTTCAACCACCTCTTGATGTTCTGCTAGAGCTGAAATGGCTAGGCAAAGTAAGGAAACAATAAGACTTTGCGACGTCTACTGCAGCGGCCATATAAATGTTTGTATTTTAAATACTCCGTAGGCACTGCCATTTACTCCGCCGGCAGAGAACGACGACGCGATCAAAGATCCCTACTATGAGCACCTAGATCGTCAGGAGTAAAAGTTAATAAATGATTATCATAGTAAGTTACATATTTGTCGCGTTATCTATAACTATTATTCAAAGACTTATATCAATAGTTATCAACTAGATAAATATGTTTTGAAAGAATTTGAGACTTATGTAGTATATTATAACAGGTTTGTTGTAATATTTATGAGTGTGAAAACATTTTTGAAGTCTTGAAAGGATGCACTTTTTTTTAGGGAGTGATTCGCGACTAATTCGAAATAATATCTGGATCAGTTAAATATCTCTTCGTAACTAGTGTGGCACTATTTTGGGTTCCGCAATAGTTCTGTCTTTCAAGACTTAAAAAAAGTTGTATGACTCATAATTATTATGCAAAGGCTAAGTATAAGTCTCGTAAAAAAAACTTGTCTCGCTGATAACTATCATCGAAAGACTTTTATAATATAAGTCTCAAACTAATAGTAAATGTCTTTTTACTGATAATTATTATGAAAATATAATATAAGTCCTAAAAATAATTATTATCGACAACTTAAACCTATTTTCTCACTCATAATTATTATCAATAGCCTTTTATAATTCTTATCAAAATTAAGATGAGTTTTTTTTTAAATTCAACGGTCAACTAATTTTTTTTCTGGGACCATGGCGCAGCCCCATCACGATATCATAATTGTTCGTAACGGCCTCAGTACCAGGGTAAACCAGGAAAGGATCTTTGAACCCACTGCCTTCATGAGAAAACTTCTGCTAACGTGCTAAGCTTGATTGACTTCCCCAGGCTCGAAATCTAAAGCATAAAAAAATGCATCATGTTAAGTGGCTATCTACTGATCGAAAAGCCGGAAATCAGATATATTGCGATAGACAGAAGGCGCGTTTTGAGCGTTTTAGAGAATTATTTATAGAATAAAATAATAGGGGCCGGAATCTTTACATGAGTCCGCCGAGTTTGAGCTGCTGGTTAATATAAAAATTAGTTGGACATTTTTCTAAAGCTTACGCGACCGCAACACGGCTATGACCTGGTACGGTGCACATACCAGCTCATTTTCAGAATATGATCGGTCGAGTGCTTACTTTTCGATTAGAATTTTAGTGAGTTGTTCTTAATATACAGATAGTTTATCCAGAAATATACGCCACCTATTGTGGAGTGAATAGTTTTAAACTAGTAGCGTTGAACTGACTGGGACTTATCAGTGTCCTTTGATACTTTGGTTTTAGACCGACGCCGTTGAATAATCTTTTTGTTTATTTTATAGCCCCGCAAAACTAATACCGCTATGTAAATTGAAAATGAACAACTCCGTCAGTTCCGTCTTGAGAAAGACGTATCCGAGACTTATGTACATACCAAACGAGGTTTTGCATTTGTGGAATTTCCATCTATACGATTAGGACCAAGTATTGGACGAACTTTAAATTGAATTAGGCGAAACGAGGTGTTAGAATACTTCGTTTACTTAAGAATCAATATTAATTCTCTCGAAGAAAAAAAACACACACAAAGTCCTTCATCCTGATAGCTCTAGAATTGGAACTCTTTAGCGATCATCCAGTTATCTCATTAATTAGTTGGTAATTTCAGAGCGTGGTGTATACTGTAGATCGTACTAAAGGAATATGTTTTGTTTTTTTTTTTAGGCAGAACTGGCATCATGTTGCTATTTGGTTACCTAGCAGGGCATATGCAACTAAGTTCTTGCAAGCTTCACCGAGTCACAATGCCATCTTTTTCCTGCATATGGGAAAAAGTGTATTTACAATTTTTAGTAATTAAGCTGATGGCTGAATCGCCAGTGCTTTATATATATATATAATATATTATATATATTGTGATTGTAATTCATTAGTTTCTTCAATTTAAAGCAAACAAACAATTTTAGTAATACCTTCATGTGGTAGAGATTTATGTGGGGTTCTAATTATTTTAGTTTTTTGTTAATTTAAACACATTTTCAATTAATTCAAAGCGCAACACTTAAATACAAACTGTAAAATAAATAATATTTTAGACACTTTTTATGATTTTGTTAAAAATAAATTAAAGTGCTAAAACGTGTGATAGCAGCTATTCATATTTGAGGAAATTTATTTTCTGACCAGTAGTGCGGTTCACTTCAACTTATTTTAACGATATTCGCATGGTTAACTCATCTTAACGAAAATTTTAACGATGTTGCTATTCAGCAGCCATTTTATCGATTATCGAAAACTAAACGACAACAAATTTGATTTTGTTAATTCAATCGAACAAAAATCGTGATTTCAACTTAAATAAAAGATAAATTTAAAATTGGTAATTTGTTTTCTAGAAAATAAAAAATAGAGGAACATTAAGTAATGTCGTTTGAATATTTAGAATATGATTTATCACAAGGTGACGAAGAAGTAAGCGCTCCAATAGTGGGTCGACGTTTACTCCGGAATGTGGATAATTTCTTTCATTAGAACGCAACTGAATTTTAGAAGCTCCAGACTTGGCTGAATATCCAATTTCTCAGCTTGACAGGTTTCATATGATCGAAGGAAAGAAATGTTTGCTTCAGTGTCGTAACCTTTTGGGGGAGACACTATTAGGATCGTCATGAGGAGGCTTGTGCCAACCACCATATCTACCATTCAAACTTTTATCAAGGATTCAAATATAAAACAGAATCATTTTTAATATACAGATAAATGATCCCAATTAAAAAAAATTTAAATATAAAACCTAAATACTCTGGAGCACAACACGATTCATAATGGAGCGAATTTTGAAAACGAAAACCACGGTGATTCCGGATATTTCTTACAGTCGAGTTGATGACTCTTATACCCAATCACTTAGGGGAGAGTCCAAAATTCTGCTACAATCGGACATTGCAATATGTAAAAATAATTCTAAATATTTGTAGTTTGAAATAAACTGGTATCTTATTTCACTTAAATCAAATATATCAAAAAACGCGCTCAAATTTATATTCAGCAGTACGCATTTATTTATTTTATTTCATACCTTTTTGTGTTTTTCACCCATTTAGTTTGGCCAAGATGCCACTCTTTAGTACTTTGAATAAATTCAACGAGACAGTTGTTAAGTGTCGTTAAGAATAAGTTAGTGAATCGTACAATCGTTACTGCAAACGAGAAAAACTGTCGACAAAAATTGCGATTGTCGGATCGTCAAATTAACATAACGGTAATGCTATGGTTCTTAAATTTCTTTCCTCATATCTTCCTCATACACAGAATTAGAATAAAAATTTTAAAATAGATGCCGCTACATAGTTGAGACAAAAGATACACCGTAAAGAAGGGAGGACCGATAAAGAAAGCGACATATTCAAAACGATACAAAGTTACAGATAACGCATTTTTTCTGCCAAATAATTTTTTGTAAACATCTACTTCATGGATAACTACTTGCCGTACAGAGGCAAATGCAATTAAAGTGATTTCAAGATTTGTATAGGCTTTTCGATTTATGATTTCACAAACCACTTCCTTAACGAATTATTTGGGTTGAAAGATTTTGGCCGTGGATTAACAAGAAAATAATGCAACGAAAAATTAGTAGTACCGATTCCGCTTATTTTTTACACACTTCACACAAAAAGCAAATAGCAAGAAAACTTCAACATTTTGAAGTTTAAAAAAAGAGCTGAATCGATATTACCCATCGCGAGAAAATATAAAAAATCCAAAAAATTTGGAAATTAAGAAAATAGCTATAATCTTCGGAACATTTCAAATTTCAAAAAATTGTCAAACTTTATCTTGTTTTTTATGGCTATGAAGCAGAAAAAAAACAACTAAAAATAATGAAAATAGATCTTCGAAAAAATGCTGGCTCACAAAAATTGTAACTTATATAAATTAATTAAATTTAGATTCAAAAAGTGGGTCGTGCCAATTGGTGTAAGAAATGTCGAAAAATGGTATAATCGAATGCTAAAGTGGATGAGCAAAATTGGCATTACCAATCGCGGGAAAATATATAAAATAGACACAATTCCGAAAAAAGTGAATAGCTATAACTTCTGAGAGATTTCAATATACAAAAAATTTTTAAATTTTATTTTAGTATTTTTTTTTTATCGTTATGAACTAGAAAAAATCAATTTCATAAAAAAAGCTCGACTTTCCCAAAAATGCTGGCCCACAAAATTCGTAACTCTTAGTAAGTAATTAATTAAATGTAGACTTATGTCAAATACAATATAATACAAATATTACTCCAACTGCCGCAAGCAAAATACATAGGTGAATAAGCACTCGTATTGTCCTTGTTTTAATTGAAATTTCAAATACGCAAAACTCGAATTGTGCCCTCAGTTTTGTTACTGATAAAATTATGCAAATAAATTGATAGACTATTACCACATTTATGACTCTTTATGAATCTACGACAAATATCATTTAAATGTTGTTTCCATTCTATCAATAAAAATTAATATCATTGTTGCAAACCAAAATTTATTTACACTTATGTATATTCATACCTACCTTTGTAAATATGTGTGTATATATATATCATTTATGCTTGCACGTGCTTTCCATCTACATACATATGTACATATGTGTACGATTATTTACTTTGCTTGACACCAAAGCTTTCTAATTTCCATGACATCTAAATACAATTGTCAATTTAGAAACAGCAATAAAGTTAGAAGTTAGAAATTGCTATTGCAACTGCAAATGTGTGCCAATATGTGTGTACGTATGTATGCATGTTTTTCGGCAAAATATCAACAGCAACAACAAGAACGATATAACCACCACATAGACCACAAAGATTGTGGCAACAATTGCATTTGAGCAGTGGCACCACTGACAGCTAGCCATAACCGTCGAAGTGAATTTATGTATACAGTAATATAGGCCCATGTGTACATATGTATGTATTTATGAGTGTAGTGATATCAGCAGTAACCTGCAAAAATCGCGGTTAGTCCATGTACGATTTGAAAATATAATCCATAAGTGACAAAGAGTACTCTAAAATTAACCGAAATGCATGAAACAAATGTGGTGCCCTAAAGCCAGGAATGAATTCAGGGAGGGGGTTTTATGGGTTCGGTTCCAACCCCCGGATTAAATGTCAAAGTTACTCAACAAATTTTAAACAATGCGTGCGCTACGCTGTCAATGAGTACTTTGTGACCTATGTAATTTAGTTCTATACCTTTTTAAATTCGCCAAATTTTTAACGATATATTTATAAAAAAAAATTGCTTGGAAATTCGCTCACCCATTATCGTTAATAAAAACCAAACCTGATGACTGAATAATCTACAGAAATTTTTCAATGTATTAAATAATGTGAGTGTTGTGGTAAAAATCTACAACCTGCTATTAGAGCTTAAAACTAGCCAAACTAATTTTATTTAATCTCGTACCACATTTTTTTCGATAACAATTTATCGTATTAAGTTAAGAATGAAATCATAGCATTAGCAAATGGCGCCTACAAAAATAATTTCTGTTTTTAAACCAAAAAATGCCAAATCCTGAACAACTGATCCAACAGCCTGACGAATTGGCAAATAATGTAGATTACAAGAGCGTAACAATGATGTTCAAGATTTCTCCAGAAAAAAATGTGGCCACTCTTATGACAACTGGGTTCAAAAATCTAAAAATGAGCGCTAGAAAAATGTAAATACTACCAAACGAAGAAATATCACTTGGATGCCTCAGTATATGCGCAAAATTTTAAACTGATATTTGAAATTAAGCGAAGCGCGATTAAACAGAGCCGCAAAGGACTGCAAATAGGAAACAGGTAGAAACTATGTAGTTCCCATCTTTCTAGCGGCGGTACTACTCTGTGGCAGATGCAGGACTTGAACTCCTGCAGAGGAGCGAATGAAGGGATTGGATTTAGAGAGTTGTGGTAAGGTGTTGGATATTCTGGCAAAGAAAAAAAGGGAATGGGCATAACTCCTTAAATACATTCCCAATTATTCAACTTGGATTTTATTTCTATAAATTTACATTTAAGAATAAATTAGTAATATAAAAAAATGAGAAAAAGAAATGCAGAAGCCAATTTCTAGTAATTCAATTTAAATTACATTATTCGTAATGTGGTTAAATCATAATTTTGCTTGGCTCTCTAAATAGATATAAACTTTGTTGAAATCATAGCAGTTTCGAAGATCTGTACCGTTTCTTGTATTGCCGCTAGGATAGAGTTAGGTTAATGCGGTAACTGGCAATGAACCAGCACACATAGCCCTACAATTTGGTCCCTTGTGTTACCATTTGGATCCAAATTTTGACCTCAAGTCCCAGCGCACATGAGCAGCTTCCGCATTTTCACTTCTATGATTGGGTCTAGACTATTTAAAACCCTGCTCCCATTAATTTCTGTCAGTTTTCAGCTTCCGAAAAAATCATTTTGTGGGGCCTATATTCGTTCAGCGTGCCTCTCTATAAGAATATGTTCTGTGAGTTATGCCATAGCTAGTGATAATTCTCTCCTAGCCAGAGAAGTTCTTGAGATTTTCTTATACCTCATTTATGCCACATCAGTTTCCACAGCATGTTCCTTTCATTGAGGAAGAACTTCCTAGTCCTGAGCTTCCAGAAAGCGAACGGCATGCCCAACCACTTCCAGGCCGGTGAAAGAGGTACGAAAGTCCCATTGTTACGAGCTCGTTTGCCCTCTCATTGGCTGTTACGTATGTTGGGTATGCTACAATGTGCCTTCATCCACACCAGATCACTTAACGTGATGGTAGAGCAGGTCGCAACTGTCTCTGAATTTGTTGTGACCAAGTCAAGAGCTTTCAGGGCAGCTCGACTATCTAAATAGATATAATTTTTGTTACAATCATAGCAGTTCGAATCTGCCTGAAATCTGAAATTTATACCGGTTCTTGTCGGAAGTCGGTATGACGCCCCCGCCAACTCTATTATCCCGATTAGATCCGGCAGTATAGAATCGTGTAGAGTCCTTAGATTCGGGAGCAATATCTAAAATTTCTAAAATATGATTGGAAGGACGACCAACTAAATAATTGTTGACGTTGTATGCAGAAGTAATCGGCTGTGTAGGTAAAATTGTGGAAACAACGATATTCAGACAAACATTTTCGAAATGCTCTAAAAGAATGTTTTGTAGATTTTACGGACGTTGACATTTTGGTTCGTTTCAAGAGCCACACACAGTTGACTAGGTTCTAGAAGGATTTTTCAAAAAACTAAGGTAAATATAAGAATAGTCAATTGTAAATAAGAAATTGTCAAACGAAAATGCAAAAGAATAGCGACTTCAGTATTTAGAAATGCTCGTGGCAATTACTCACTAAAAAAGCCGGAGAGCACATACAAAATTTGATTGCAGTTATTATTTGAAAAATATTGTATAATAAAAATAAATTACTCTTATTCATTTGACGCATTTTAATTTGCGTTTGGTGCTCTCTGATTTTCAAATGACTATTCTTATTTTCAATTGACGTTTTCCAATTAACAATTGGAAATGTAGTTATGCAATAAAGTATAATTTTCAATTTGCTTAGAATTTCAATTGATTTTTGATACTTTTATTGCGGACGGACTTGCGCATGTTCTTTCCTATAAGGCAGACACGACGTTTTGGTGTTATAACATTTCACTCCTCATAATTATTTTGTAAATCAAACTTTTTCTAAAATCATATTATCCATAAGTCATTATTGCTCCATTTTGATGCAACTCAAAATTCACGGGAACAAATTGTGCACAGAAAATTAAAAGGGTGGGTGTGAAAGTTGCCAGAGTTATTTTTATTTTCGGTAATGAAAATAGAACTCGTTCTGAAATTATTTTTATTTTTTCTTCTTGGGAGCACAAAACAAGAACTTTCGTGTAGCCAATAAAATACATAGATTACAAGGATGTTGCATCGTGTTTCGTATCCTTTGACAAGAACTCTCCCAGTTAGTTCTGGTATGGTGAAGTCGGACGAGACTTTCTGTTAGAGAAACGGTTGGTGTGTTGCAACTTCTTTGTAATCTCTTTACGTTCTTTGTAAAGATAACGAGGGTTGAACGCGAGCAGTTATTGCGTAACAACAACCATTACATAGGATCATAATTGTAGTCAGTACTGTATAGCAAAATGCGACCACTTGGTACAACGATTTTTGGAGGGTGACAGTGACAATGACAGTGAGGCAAACAAATCTGAAATACAAAAGATAATTGCTTCTAAAGCCACAAAGCGTAGTTTAATGGCGTCACTAGGCAGGCAGCACATTCGTGATGGTTACGCCACATTCCTATATACATACAACATTTGTACTTTTATATACCATATGTACAGTGCGTGCCAAAGGAAATCCAATTGAAATCTTGCATTAGAGAATATAAAAAAAAACAAAAAAAAAACACATTATATTAGATATAAAAATCTCGTGTCACGGCGTTTGTTGTCGCACTTCTCCGTAACGGCTCGACAGATTTTTATGAAATTTAATAATTTGGTAGGTCGTAAACTACATATATTTTATGCTTGAGAGAAATCGAACTTATTTAAATTTTATACAAAAATTACGATACCAAACAGTTCATTTCGTCGAGGAGAAAGTTTATAATTGAAGATGATTGCCATCTAATTGAAATGTCGAATTAAAGTAAATTGAGAAGGTTTACAGCATATATAGTGTTTGAAAATTTAATTAAATTATACATAAGTTATATGAAACAGTAAAATGTGGTTATGAAACCATTGGTTTCGCTAGAAGAAAGTTTAGAGATGTATTATGAAGGAGGTTGCCACCTTTTTAATAAGTTAAATTTCAGTAAATTAAACGCAAGGATATTAAATATTTGAGTATGAGTGTCGAACTATTCAACTCGGCGAGGACAAGGTGAGAGGGTTGCCACCTGTTATATGTGACAGAAACCGAAATGCGCTGTCTGGTTACGTATACAAAGGGCAATTAATAAATGTTTGTTTTTGTATTGAATTGACTTTTACATTTTATTATTTTATGATATTTATTTACCATATTTTAAATAAATTTTGAATTTCTCGACATTCCCTTTGGTTACACTATGAAGGCTCTTCAGGAAACGTTCACAAGCAGTGTGAAGTTAATCTGCAATTGAATCTTTCCTATGCCTATGATTCAACATTTGAAAACATTTTTAAATATAAAAACAAAACCAAAAATTACAGAAATCTAAAGGATCCATTCAGGGTGGTTTTTAATAAAGATACAAAAATGTCAGCTTTTGATTGGGACACTCTGTGCATTTGATGCTACATATATAACTAAGCAATGGGTTTCACTCCTTTGGCTAGTAAATACATACATACATATGTATGTATATAGAGCTCGTTGGGTAGTGGCGCTTGTGGGCGCTTGGTCTGTGCGGCCGTAGTGTCTCGTGACAGGTGAGGTCACAATTGCAATTACGATTCACAGACACATGGCGTGCAGTAGACATATTGAGGCATAAAACACTGGTTTACATAACTTCGTTCACGCACACACACGCACACACATACTTACTTCCTAAACGCGCACGCACACACACACACATATATATATATATATTCAATTTTACTGTAGTAAAATCGCAGATACATGCCGATGATGAAGGACGATATGATGCCACTTGCATTTAATTTCGTAAATGAAACAGATGGAGATACGACTACGCCATGAAAACAACAATGTGTTGGAAAGGAAAAAATTCGTAAAACAGTCATTGGTATGGCAACCCGACGCCGCGGCGGGACGGGAAACGGGTGAGAGTGGTGATAGTAGACTGACCCCACAAAGAAAATTTGTTGCGAAAAATAACTGTTTCGCAATGGATTTTGTGCTACTTTTTCACCTTCGGGCATAGGCGAGCGAGCGAGCAATGGAGGACAACAACAAGAAGGTCAGATGCTGGATGGCAGCAATGTCTGTGCCATTGTTGTTTTAACTCTATCTATGTATGTACATGTTTTGTGCGCCCAACAGCAACGCAACGGAAGTAGCAAAGCGTAGTAGTCGAGTGGCAGCTTATGTAGTACGTAAAATACTCACAGCGTTAATGAAGTTGCTTACAATTGTACGCATGCCACTGACACAAGCATCGGATCGACCATCCGGGTGCACCCCACTCCCCGTCCCACATAAAAGCAGCAGGTGAGCGCTCGTGGCACTAGTGATGATTATGAAACTGATTGCTGCCGGATGATTTGCCTGGCTGGCTGGCTGGCTGGCTGGCTGGCTGTCTAACTGGAATTGCGTGGTAATGGGGGAGTGGTAGGGCAGGGCAACACCAACACCCACGTGATTGCACGATTATGGTTATTAGTAATAACGTAAATTCTGCTACCACTGTAAAAAGTTGGAGTTTAGTGAAACGCTTGCCCAAAACTGGTTCTTTAAGTCTGCATAAATGGAATGCCTGCAGATATATTTATTGAAACTTATGTATAATTGAAGGATAACTTGCACGAGAAAGATATACATACATATAAATATTTAATGGTATTTTCCGTGATACTCAAAATTGCACATGAACGCGTATATTAATTAGCAAATAATTCATGATATTAATTAAAATTCGATTTCATTTCCATCCCTTTTCACTTAAGGATATTTAGTTAAATGTTCCATTTCCATCATATTGTCCATCTTTTTATATAATAATTTGTATAATTCCATATTTTAATTTACTTCGTTTCCATACCGTTCCATTTATTAACCCGAAATTAATATATGACGCCTTCGTCGATTTCAGTTCCTTCCATCTCATTTCATTAAATGAAATCTCTCCACCTGATTCCATATTTCCATTTTATTTGTGCCATTATATTTTTGTCTGTTTATCTAATTTCTTATTTTGATTTATTTATTTCAATATCGTTCCATTCCATATTATTAAACTCATTTACCTAAATATATTATTCCGTTACCTTCATTTCATCTCATTAGATTTCTGTTTTATTCATCTCATTTTAAAGTTCATTATTCCCTCTCAGTTTAAGCAAAGAATGTAGCTTACAAAGAAGTTTCATGGTATTTTGCTTACAAAAATCGGATCAAATCAGATTCTAATATCAATCAGCAAAAATCAAATTTGTTTTGTTAAGGTGAAATCAGACAATGTTTTCTATTAGAAGAACGGCGGCAGTGATGCAACTTCTTTGCTTCCTACATTTTCCGATTTATTCTTTCTATTCCTTATTTTATTTGTTTCTATTTCATTCCATTCCATCCCATTTTGTTTTATTTCTTCTGATTCAATTCACCCATTCTTCCATTAATTTATATGCAGTTTATCCAAACCCACATTTCGTGTTTGGACTGCCCCCTTAGGAGGCACGACACACATTTGTGCATTTTGATTTATTTTCTTTTTACATCATTTCATCCATGCCATCTTATTCTTTTTCATTCTAATATACGTATGTATAATTTACAATAATTTAATTGCATTTCATATCATGTGATTTCTGTTCTTTCTATCACATTTAATTTAAGTTAGTTTTATTAAAAACAATTCTCTTTCACTTCAATCTTTCTTTACTGTACATTTTTTTCAATCTATTCACTAGCCCTCCATTTTTCAGTAACTTCATTTTTTTTCCTTTAACTCGACATTAATTCAATCTCAAGGTATCTTATTCCCTTTTATTTTAAATATATTATTGAATTTAGTCTAATTCCTAATTTATTCGATTTCAGTTCTTTCCACTACTTTGCACTTAAGTTCTTTTCATTAAACGTTATACCATTTCACTTCGATACTTCTTTCCGCCTTTTTTGTTTCCAATCCATTCCAATCCTTCCCATGTTGTTTCTTTTGATTCATTTTAGCCATCCCTACATTTATTTTTTTTTCTGTTTATCTAATTTCAAATTTGTATTTATGCTCTTCTCAAGTCGTTAATTTCATTTCATTTAGTTGCATTTCGGATTCATTTCATCCATGCCTCGATTCTATTTTATTTATTACCCAATTTTGTTCATTAAATTCGATTTCAGGAATAATTATTCTCATCTCGTTTGACTTCATTTCATTTTCATTATCATTTAATCTAATTTCAACTCGATTTATCTCATTTTACTTTATTCGCTTTCATTTCATTTCATTTCATTTCGCTTCATTCCCTTGCATTTCGTTTCATTCCCTCTCATTTCATTTCATTCCCTTTCATCTCATTTCATTTCATTTCGTCTTATCTCATTTTATTCTACCCGAATTTGTTTCATTTCATAAGATGTCAGTGCCCATTCACTTCTGCTTACATTTATACGATTAAAACAGATGACTAACCGTTATGCAGCTCACGTACACAAATACATGTAAAAGTGAATTTTTTAAATTGGCTTAAGCACTTGCTGAATAGCCAGCGTAGAGTTTCCGGGTGAGGATGCACATACATATGTTTGTATGTATGTAGTTGGCGCTAACTTTGGTGGCCGGCCATACGAACGAAAGGAATTCCTTCGAGATGGTGTTGCAAACGATTTGCAAATTGCATCTTTCGCTTAGGAGCTTCTACGTTTACTTTATACCGTTGTGGTAAATGGCAAAAAACGAATGAAGTTCAGCAGGTTAGGTAAGGTAATAAAAAGATTTTTGAAATGCTTATTGCTCCACTTGAATTTTTTATAGGAGATTGGATGGATTAGCTTGGGGGATGAGTTTTTTGATTGCTCTATTGTTTGCAAATTAGTTGATTGAATTGAGGTAATATCGATTTTAAGGTAGACTTTCGAATAGAAATGAACATTTATTACAGGTGCTATTTATTCGATTCCCCCAGATAGCACATTCATGAAAGTCGCCCAATTTTGGTGTTCGACTAATGAGCAAATGGAATTCCTTTGGACCAGAGATCCAGAATAATAATTATTTGGCCCTTGAGTTTTAAAGAAGTCTTCCTAATTTTGATAAAAATTATACAAGTCTTTTGGTATTAATTATGAGTCAGGCAAATTTTTTAGGTTTTCGATATCTCTTAATTTGAACTTTATGTTTTGGATGGCTTTTCATAATAATTATGCGTGAGAACAATTAGCTATTATTTTAGAACTTCTATTATAAAGGTATTTCCATAATAATTATGAGTAAGATAACTTTTTTAAGTCTTCAAAGGCGAAACTTTTTCGCGACACTAAATTGTCCTAAAAATGGCCCGTCCTTCAAGTCTTAAAAAATGTTTTTTCACTCATAATTATTAAGAGAAGACTGTTATAATATAAGTCTCAAAATAAAAGTCTTTGAAGGTTTAAAAATAATATTTATCTCGCTGATAACTGTTATAAGAATACTTTTATAATATACATATGTCTTTGAATAATGGTTATAGATTACTCGAAATTTTTCTATGTTACTATAATAATTATTGATTAACTTTTACCCTTTTCTCTTATTATAGTTATGTCTTTGCTTTAGAGCAAACATTAGGAAAACAAATAAAAGCTATTTCCGTTATTCAGCTATTCTACAAATGGTAATGTTATATTAAACTATGTAACCAGCATTAACACCGACAATAATGCTAGCCGTGAAATCTAGGGAATAATCTCTCTAGCCAACAACTACTGCTTTGGACTGAGTAGATAACTGCATAGTAATGTCCTTTGCGCACAAACTAAAAGCACACTACATATACTGTTGTTAAAAATTATTTTTATAAAACCAGTATTTCGGAGATTACCACACCTCTTGTTGATGTAAAAAATAAAATCAGGCTAAAAATTAAAAATGCTCTGAAAATATTCTACAAGGAAATTCAATAAAAATATTTGAAAATATTTATTTTTGTAAACAAAAACTTTTCTAGTATATAAAATTCTTGTGTCACGGAGTTTGTGGCAGAACGCCTCCGAAACGGCTCAACCGATTTTTATGAAGTTTTGTATGTATATTTAGTAGGTATTTGAATCGATCGTAAAGTATATTGTATTCTTAGCAGAGGGTTGCCACATGTTTAGAAGGTCGAATTTAATTAAATTCTACACAGGTTGTATAAAATATTAAAATAAGGGTATCAAAAGGTTCGTCTCAGCAAGAAGAGTTATAGCTAGCTTCTTTGAAGGTTGCCACCTGTTTGAAGTTATATAAAGCAAGAAAAGTCATAGCTAGCTTCTTTGAGGGTTGCCACCTGTTTGAAGTTATATAAAGCATTTAAATATGGATGTTGAACCTTTCGTTTCGGCGAGGAGATGGTTCATACTTTTACATATTTTTGATAGGGTGGCCACCGGTTTGAAAAATCGAATTTAATTTAATTATACAAAAGTTATATGAAATATTACAATATGCTGGCGCTGGAACCGGCTACCTCTAACACCTTTATTTATAATACAATTTGATTCAATTTCAGAGCATGTACATATTTGTAGGCTGCAGCAAATCGCCCCAGGTCAGCTAGTATAAATATATATTGTTTATATAATCCCATCTATGTAACTTCCTTAGGCTGTCCTTAATAAAAATGGTCTTGCTAATAATTTCAACCACAGTTTCTTGGCTTTGGAGAAGGTGATGCGACAACAAAATACAATGAGCATCAATACAATTTTGTACATGCATCGAAATATGCAGTAAGGGTAATCTTTAATATTTTAAAAAATGCCCTGCTTTGGTCTATGCTCTGAAAGTAATTTGCAAGAAATCTTTATCGTCGGGAAGTTTCATTGACGCATGGAAGCGCTTTACCAAAACGCCAATCTTTAAGAGCGGCAATAAAAATGACGTTAAAAATTATTTGGGTATTTCAAAGCTCTCGACTGTCTCAAAAACCGTTGAACACGCAGTTAAGACAAATTTGAGTTTTGCGGTTAAGTCTTTAATTTCGGCATGGGTTTGTCGCCAATAGATCCACAGTATCGAATCTAGCTGTTTTTAGTGAATACTGCATTGAATATTTCTCCGCTGGTTTACAGGCCTACTGTATATCCGTTGACTTTTCGAAAGCTTTCGATAAATTCTCTCATAGAGTTTGCTACCTCCTCTGGAGTTCCGCAAGGAAGTATCTTGGGACCACTCCTGTTTTTCATAATAAGTTCTCTTTTAATAACCATATAAATTATATCACTTCCAAATCTTTCGCCATGTTGGGTTTCGCGAGGCGAAATGGTTCTAAATTCGATGATTCCATTAAGTTATTCTATGTATCTTTTGGAGACTAAGTACCCAGCGAGCTATCAATAGAAAAGAGCATTTACAAAATTTTTTCTTAAGTTTGCACTGCAGCCCCTGAACTTAATGTATCGCAAAGCATTCTATTCTGCTCGTCTCATGCTTAAAAGTTTTAAGGTACTTGAAATTCATAGTTCTATCCTATGCATGTTTTTTACTTATTAAAATTGCGATTCACTTACTTTAAACTATCCGACAATCGCAATTTTTGTCAACAATATCTGTCGTTTGCAGTAACGATTGCGCGATTCACTAACTTATTCTTAACGACACTTAACATCTGTCTCGCTGAATTTATTGAAAGTACTAAAGACTGGCATCTTGTTCAAACTAAATGCCCAAATGGGCGTATTTATTATACTTGATTAAAGTGAAATAAGATACTAGTTTATTTCAAACTACAAACATTTATAATTGTTTTTATATATTGCAATGTTCCATTGTAGCATAATTCCGGACTCTCCTATGAGTGGTTTAGTAGAATAGACATCAACTCGACTCCAAGGAATATACGGAATCACCTGCACATATGCTATGGTTTTCGTTTTCGAAATTCGCGTTGTGCTCCAGCGTATTTAGGATTTACTTAGTATATTTACGTTTTTTGATTAGAATCATTTATCTTTTATATTGATAGGTTCAAGCGGCTTTAAGATTCTTCGTAACTGGTTGCTATCAACGATCCGTAAGTGAGCAAGGGGGAATACCCATGAGCCAGTCAGTCATCCGTAAGCCGGCATTCATCGGCTAACGGAGGCAATCTATGATTCCTTGTTTCACCATGCCTCCTCATTATTAAAACTAAACTGTATTTCTGTTTTTATACTTGGATCCTTGATAAAAGTTTGCTTTTACCGCTTGCCCAATAAATGGTAGATATGGTGTTTGACATAAGCCACCTCATGATTCTTTGGTGGCAAAATTGATGCATGAGTGATGGAGATCTTACTTCTTCGTCACCTCGCGATAAATCATATGCCAAATATTCAAACGACATTATCTAATGTTCCCTTTTTAATTTCAAGAAATAAAATCACCGAATTTTAAATTTATTTTTTATTAAAATTAAAGTTCTCGATTGAGTTAACAACATCAAATTTGCTGTCGTTTAGTTTTCGATAATCGACTTGCTAACGACAACATCTGATTCGGCGATAGCGAAAATTGTTAAAAAATGGCTGCTGAATAGAAACATCGTTAAAATTTTCATTATGATGAGTTAACCATGCGAATATCGATTGTCCTTACTTGTTGGAAACGAATCGATTTAATGTTCCCCAGCGATCTCATCGGAACTTCTACCCATTTTAGGGAGATAACTTCAAAACTAAGTGCACCAGTAATGCTCCCGTCACTCGTGCTTTACCTGAATTGAATTCCCTTAACAGTAATGCTGATCTTGACTTTTCACTTTCAAGGAATTTTTTGAATCTTTGGAATTCTATATTCAAGTTTTATTGAGATATATCTAATAAGTATATTAATAGTTTGTACTAAGTAACTTTTGCTCACAGTCTGTAAGGATCGAAATTCATCGACTTAAATAAATAAATAAATAAATTGTAACAAAAGCATTGCGATTAATTTTCTAAACGCATGTTCCAAATTTATAATATGAATGCGAGATAAAACTGTTTTCATGTTTCTAGTATCATCACCACTCTTTTTGAATACCTAAATAAAAAAAAACTTTTGTCAATACACATAATTGAAATAATCCAATTTACAACAGTGACAATACACAAACAACATATGTATGTATATATGTATATAATTGATTATCGCTTAACATTTGATTCGAAAGCCTAAAGCAAGCTTATTGCTTGATATAAAAGCCAATCAATATTAACAGTTGATTTCCCGTTGAAGCGATCATAAAAGTTAATGCATTTACTATCTATGTACATATGTATGTATGTAGGTCTATCTCAGTTTCATATAATAATTTATGCTTGACTAATCGAAAAATTGTCATATGAAACAACAAAAAGAAATAAAGTAAACTTCATAAATCAAATTTAAGTGTACAATAATTTTCCGGATAAAAGTAAACAAAGCTCTAAGGAAAATACAAAACAATTACCAAAAATTGTGGGAGTTAAAGCTACGCATTTATTTATTTTGTATTTTGTATACAAAGTTATTTTTGGATACTAAAGACGGAAAGTCATGCAGTATTTGGACTGCTTTTGTGTAGGGTGAAGATAAAAAAAAAACATTCAATCTATTAATCAATAAATAACGTTTATCCAATTTCAAGTTGACAAACAATGATTGCCGTAATAAAAAAGAAGTGTGGACACTGAGATACAATTAGTTAGAATACATACATTTACGTGTATTTGAAGCAGAAACTATTTAAATTGTGTCAGTATGGTGTTTTGAGATAAGCTCCTTCTTTCCTATTTACAACTAACGGGCTTTCCAATAAGGCTGTTCTAATTGTAAAACCTTGGTTAACTCTGCAGCTGCAGGGACAAAGAGGAAATGGAGAGCATCGAACACTATCTATGCCACTGTCCCGCCCTGTCCAAAACTCGAAACCAGTTTCTAAATGGGTTTTTTTTCTAAACTGTTTGGCAGACCTAAACTCGGCAAGCATTCCCGATCTTCTGTGTTACGTAAGGCACACACGGTGGTTCACCTTCTAAGGGAAGGAAGAAGGAAACGTAATGGCCCCCGCCAGCGGTATCACAACGGGCTTTTTTAGCCTACGTGCGCATCCGTGGACTTGCATGGTTGCAGCCGCGCTAACCTAATCTAACCAATGTCGGTTGTGTGCCGTAAGTTATGGCATTTAAATTATTAATCTAATTTGCTTGTGAGACGCTAATGTAAACGGGCTGCATAGCAGAAATTAGAAAATTCACATGAATCTCCATAGATTCAGATAAAATTTCTGTGTTCGAAGAGTAACCGTCAATGTAGAACGAAATAGAACAAGGTGGAATTAATTTTTTTACAATAACAAGATGATAACACAGCTTCCGTAACAACCGGTATATTGAAAACAAAATTACGATATCTCAAAAAATCGTTCAGTCAGTTATCCATCCAGATCTTGTGATTTAACGCCTTGTTTCTTTTCTGTTCACTATGTTAGAAATAGTTTTTTTTTTTTAAATACCACTTGATATGATAGATAGATAGATTAAAAAATCTCCTTAAATATTTACCTAACCATTTATTCAACGAAATTGTAATGAATAGATCGGCGAAAAATAGTTGGGTCGTGAACGGGATTATTTATACAGAAATAAAAAGGCGACAAAAAAAATTATTTTTTTTAAAGATCGGTTAAGTCTTGTCACTATTTTTCAAGTGTTTCTTAAACCAATGCAGCAATCAGTTCAATATGGTCAAGAGGCTTAGCTGTGAGCTTGAAGGGCAGGAGCAGAGCACGAGCTCAAAGCCTATAAAAAAAACTTTTAGAGAGTCAAAGAGACCTTCGCGAGACGTTGCTTGAAAAGTTGTATTTAATTAAAATATACACAAGTTATATGAGATAGTAAAATATTGGTGTCAAACTATTCGTTTCACTAGGAAAAAGTTTATAGGTATGAAGATTGCCACCTCTTCGAAAAGTAAACAATAATATAAAATATTAAAATGTGAATGTCAAACTGATCGCCTCGGTGCGGACCAGGTATACATTTTTGAGAGGGTTGTCATCTGTTATATGCTACCGATGAAAAGGGCAATCAATAAACAAATTGTGGACAGGACAACGTTTACCAGGTTTTTGTAGTTTTTATAAAAAATTCTATAAACAATTTTATAAAAAATTTGTTATCTAACAAAAGGTACAAATTTCAATTTGTATAAAAAATCTATTAAAATTCTAGAAAATAATTCCATAAAATTATTGGTCATGCGATTAGGTTACCCATCTAATTTTACTATAATAATACAGAAGGATTAAGCGGCTAAAAATTTCCGCCGATTTTTGATAATTTTTTGAAATTTTTGTTGCACAAATTCTCTATGGTGAAAAATTAGCAATACCGTCAGCACAAATGAATATTTAAAATCAACGGACATTTATATAAAAAGTTCTCTAGACCAAAATTTAAAAAAAAAAACTCATGAAAAATCAACGCCAGTTAAGATTTCCGTATTATCATACAACAATTAATTTGCATTCCCAATCATTTTCTAGAAACTCTCATGAAAAAGTAAAAGTTTTAATAAAAATATGTTGAATTTTTATACATTTTGTGTAGTCAAATTAGAATTTGGTTCTTTATGCCTTCTGTTATAGAACAAACGATATTTTTTATAAAAAATAACAAAATAAAAAATCACTGTGTACTCATCTGTGCTACCCACTGTACAAAGTGATGTACATGCAACCCTCGAGGGACCCCATTCGAGTTGTAATGAAATAAAGTAATATGAACTAACAAACAAATGAGAGAACAATGAAAAGATACAATTGTAGACAAATACATACAAAGATATTTACTTATTGATTTACCCACCAACAAAGAAACGATTTATATACGCTGAGCGCTTAAATCTGAGCGTGAGTGAAAGCGGAAATTATTGAATCAACAATATTCTCTACATTGAGAATTTGAGATCCACATCTAAGAGTTTTGTTTTCAAGGAAAGCAGGACCAAGCACAAAAACACACACACACACACATAAAGATAGATAAATTTATTTACAAATAGACTTCAGATAGATATGAGTGAGTAGTCAATGAATTCTCGCAACACTGTATGTGTTTCCTCAACTCGCGACCGCTGCTTCCCCCCGCCCCTCTGCCTGTCTGCTTTGACATCTTTGTTTCCACCTGCTATCTTCATTTAATCACTCACGCTTCGTATACTTAAGTTTTTCAATTGCACTAAGAGTGGTGGCATTTTATCGCTGTCGCATTAGTTGCCACCATTTATGGCAGTAGTGGAAGTCGTTGTCGAGTGCCCTCTTGAAATTAACCCGTCATTCGCTTGAGTAACTTTATGTTGCCATTACAAGCAATTGAACTTTGTTGCTTTACAACTGCCACTCCCCCAAGGGACGATGGCTCGGCAATGCCAGGGGTGGCTAGCGTTGAGGTGCTCAGTTCTTAGTGTACGGTCAGTGTGTTGCCAGATGTAGAAATCTTAGGAAATTAATAAGATATAAAGTTAGAAGGAAATTAACTTAGGCTACAAATTGAGCCTGAGGCTAAAAGCACGAGCATTCTATCGTAATTTTTGGCTCATTTTTAATTAATGAGCAAATTACGATGAAACTAAGTAATTTCGACTTGCAAAAAATGTATCAATAAATTAACATCAAAGAGGTATTTTTTCATAAATCGAGAACCAAATCAAAAATAAATCAGTGACGGATCTAAATTTTATTGATAGTAATCGAAATATGTTCTCCCGAAACCTAACTGTACACAGCATTTTGAAATTTTAGCATTTCACTTAACTGTTCCTTGATTTTTACTGGCTCTCGAAAGCTTCTCGTTCTTGATTATAAATTAAAACAAAAGAAGATAATATCATAATAAAATAAATATCTTAAAAATGTATACAATCTCCCACATTTTTTTCTTAGATCAAAAAACTAAGACACCATGTGCCTAAAGAGCTGTCAAGCTAAATTAGGAATGATAGGTGTGGACGCACTTGATTTATGTGAAGTGATTTGGACGGATATAAGTAACTTTCGCTGTAGTGTGTCCGGATTTTAAGCTCAATTTTTATGAATGATGTTCGTTAAAGATTTCCATCGATTTCCAAGAATTTACGGATTTTAAAAAGCGTTAGTTTTGTTAGAATTTCGTCTTCGACATTGAAGGTCAACATCCGCTTTGTTCAAGAGGTTATTTGCTATTCGTATAGGTTTTGCAATACCTGCTGCAGATGCTCTGCACAGAAGAATATTAGATGCTTAAATTTCTTAGACAGTCGGAAAAATATGTCCAGAATTCCAATGGCACACAGAGACTGATCAAATACTCGAGGCTAAAGTAAAAGTAATGAGTATTGCTAAAAGTTTCACATCGAAATTTATGAAATCTTTTTCCATGTATCTAAGGGTTATTGTTGATTCATTGCATGATACTTAGCTTTATTAATTAAACTGTACAACAGTATTTTTGCACCATGGTATTTTTCTGAAAGAGTACAACTTATAGATAGTTTTTGCTGAACAAACCAGTAGCTAAGCAAATCTTAGCTTGGATTTTGATTTGCACTTTAAGGTTAAGGGGCTCCCAATAGATATTTAGATCCACAAGTATAAAAACTAGAATAGTTATAAGGAAATTATTTTCTCTCCTGCGGCCATTTTCCCCACCATTTTAGTTCAGTTTCCCCAAAAAGTAGTAACATTAAAAAAAGTGATAGCAAAAGTGATGGTTACTCTGTTGCAAAAGAAATATCTAATTTTTTTTTTACTGTGTTATTGGTTTCCAAAATCTCGAAATCATACCTTTGACGAAGTCTTGCCACACTCAACACAATCTATTTTTGGTAATCAAATCAAAGCACATTAAATAGGCAGAAACATTACAAGAAACGGGCCTATTTTCTTTGTAATTGACTTGAAAAAAAAACTAGGTAGGATGACGAATTGCATGTAAAACTCGGAAAAATGATAGCTGACCCAAGATGTAGTGTTGGTATTTTAAAATATATAACTAAATTAAGAAAAAATTTGCCATCGCAACTATTTTTCGTTCTTAAATAGCACTAATCAAATGCATATTTTATGTACGATGATAACAGGGTTGCTTTTGCAAATAAAGGAAATTATATCCTAGTTGGAGCGTTCTTTTGTAAGTCGGGGGTACAAAAAAAACGGGCCTAATATAACCCTGGAGCGTATTTTACTGTTGCTAGTGGCCCTTAAAACACCCGAAACGCTGTGTGAAATGTTAATGAAGAAGAAGACAATTATACGTGCCTTTGTCGTTTGGCAGATCATGGACTCTTTTCGAATGAAAAATGTTGAATCTCGCAAACATTTAATTTGATAAAAACTTAGTAAAAAGACGGCGCCTTCAGGCCCTCCCAGCACTCTGGTGCAAAAAGAACTTGCGGGAAAGTGCTTCTTAAAAAAGCTAAACTGCAGATGCTACCCGACAAAAAAACATTAGAAAACTCTAACGGGACAAATTGGCATCCGAAAAAGAGTTTATTTTTTCATGACTTACGGAGCACTCATGAAAGATGGAAGAGAAGCTCATATTTCTCATAATCGCTAAAACCGGTAGATACGATAAAGATGACGAAAATTTCGAGACTTCACTTTAGTACGAGTACTATGGAAACGAAGCCTGACGAAATAGCGATACCGAGGTTCAAACCATTAGGAGCTGGAAAGATTACGAACCTGTTTCTATGCAGCATAAAGTTTGAGGAACGGTGGGCGATTCTGAGTCGATCTCTCTTCCACTGTACTGAAGACGAAGAAAACATAGCTGTTTAACATCCGAGTAAAAGTCTGGCAACACTTCTGCTTAATCTACCACTTTACGCCACTTTCTATTCTACTTTTTTTCTTAACTACAACAGCAACTTGTCGTTTTTTTTTTAAATCTTTTTACTGTGCTTTTTGTTGTTGCATTGGCTTGAAACTTGCCTATTTTCTTGTTTTTTTTTTTGTAATTCTGGACTATTATGAACTGTAAATGAGTTCATTACGGCCTGTTAGCGTTTGACAGCCGACCGAGAAAATGGAGCAAACGAAAGCAATGAGAAAGAGGAAAAGCGGTTGACAAGCCGCGCCAAGACAAGGGCGTGCAGTATGTTAAGTTTCCAACAACAACTACCATAGACACAGCCATACTATGATTACGGCTGAATTAGGGTGGAAAGTGTAGAGTACCAAGGAAAAAAGTGATTAATAATTTTTGCTGACACTGTAGAAGCACTTGAACGGTGACTTTTTACCTCAAGTGGATATTAAAGTTTATAATTTTTAATTTGATTCAATTACAATGAATGTATGGTATGCTTCAAAAAGTCAATGCGAATGTAAAAGTTTCCTGAAACTGGCTATTTAATTTGCGCGAAAATAATTGAACATACATTTTTTTTTTATAAATGTGGAGGTGCGGATGCTCACAAAACCTACGGCTCTACCTCTACCTAGCATGTATGTATGTATATTTATTGGTATAAAATCTCCATTACGTTGAGCAAACGTTTAACAAGGATCATAGCAATCAATGGAAAAAGCAATCAGAATAATTGCACAACAACCAATAGCAATAACAACACATAACATAAAGAAAAATCAACGTTACAAGCATAAATAAACCGTCAGTTCAATCGCTCTTCGGCCAATTCAATACAAATAAATAAACATTCGTAAATCGTTCGCAATGTAGCAAAAACAGTAGCATGCATCCCCAACAACAAAACAAAAAAAAACAATACTCTCAATGAGGTTGACGGAGTGGGTTGGGGGTGTGGTTGTGTGGTGGTGTGGGCTCGTAGCATTACAACTGAAAACGATTCGAACGAAATCGCTTCGACATTGAGTAATTCGCCTAAATTGACACTTGAATCAATTTCGGATTATATTGTTATCGCATCGGCAGCAAACGCTAACATCATTCCACCTCCCCGCCAGCTTCGTAACCGTACTTACAACATTTACTGGATGCTGCCGTAAGCGAATCGGTCGAACGAATGCGTAATCGCATGGTTGGCGTAGTCATTGCCAACAATTCCACTGTGGATAATTTCTAACTAATCGTTTAATTGGTAGAAATGGGAATTATTTAAAGTACTTGCTGGAGAAATTTATCCACGTTACCAAGAATCCCTTTTTGTTTGCGAAAAATTACTACTGCGAGAAGATTTTGTATGTAATTAAATATGTACATACATATATGTCCTGAGTTCCTGAGCCCCTGACAATGTTGCCAGATTAACAGTTTTAATTGTAAATTAAACTTATCCAGAATTCCTTATTTCCACGAATACATTAGGTTAGGTTTTGGTTAGGTAAGAGCGGCTGTAACCATGCAAGCCCACGGAAGCGCACGTAGGCTGACAAAGCCCGTTGTGATACCGCTGGCGAGGGCCATTACGTTTTCTTCTTCCTTCCATAAGAAGGTGAACCACCGAGTGCACCTTACGCAGCACAGAAAATCGGGAAGGCTTGCCGAGCTCAGGTCGGCCAAACAATTTAGAAAGTACCCATTTAGAAATTGGTTTCGAGTCTTGGACAAGGCGGGACAATGGCAGAGATAGTGTTCCATGCTCTCCATTTTCTCTTCGTCCATGCAGCTTCGCCTGAAATCGTTAGGTTTGCGTCCCAAACCTCTTTCCGTGTGTGCCCATAAGGCAGTGTCGGGCTATTGCCCCAACCATTAGTCTGAGAAGGGGTTAGAGGAATGCCCGCTTCTAGAGCAATATTTATCATAGGCAATTCCGTCCCTTTCCTTGCCAACTCGTCTGCCGCGCAATTGCCGGGAATGTCGCTTTGCCCAGGGACCCATGCCACAGTCACGGAACGCTTAGAAGCGAGCATTTTGAGGGAATTTTTGCATTTTATGGCAACTCTGGACATTGTTTTGTGAGAATTAAGAGATTTAGTAGCCGCTTGACTGTCAGAGTATATAGTGACAGGTCTGTCTGACATAAAGCAGCCTCCATTATGGCATTTAACTCTGCCTGAAAAAGCTGCAGTGGTCCGGTAAGCGAAAGCTGAGGTACAACACTAACTCCGCTGCCCACTCTTACGTTTAGTTTGGAACCATCTGTAAAGACAGTCGTCGACTCTGGGTCTAGGTCTTTGACATCTTCCCATTCATTCCTCTCTAGGATACTTATGGAGAATTTGTTGTCCATGCAGAGTAGAGGAGTAGTGTAGTCCATTTTCCTTAGTGCATTCGGAAAAGCGTCCCTGAGCTTTGCATGCTCGTAGTTTAGCTCTTTCCACGGCCAGATCGCGTTAAGCCTAGCGGCACTACAACGAATACAAGTATATTAAAATATCTTGCATTTTTTCATTTTATATTGAGGTGCAGCGTTTCTCTTTTGAAACAAAGGGCTCACCAGCTGCTCCTTGCATTTCAATCGCTACGGCAAATGTGGAAAGAATATTTTACCAAATTAACGTGAATAAAACAGAAGCAAGAAATAACTTAGAAATTTCAGCATGAGTATTGATGAGATTTAAATATTATAGTATAATTGCTATTTTTCTTTAGTTAAATATAATTTAAACTGGCTATGTTGTTTTATTTAAAATAAATTGTTATTTATGTTTAATTAGATTTTGCAAAACTTTAATTTTCTAACAAATCTCATCGTTTCGGATGTTCTGGTTTTTGATCGAAAATACAGTTTTTTTTTTGGAAATTTATGTAGTTTTTTGAACAAAATCAGAAGATAACTTGACATGCCGAATTTGTAGATTTCAGTTTTGAAAAACTGACCCTCTTTCCGGTACATCGTATTAACTTACCAATTTGCCATATTGACAGCAGAAGACACACCCGACCTCAAATTAAAACGAGATTAGCTTACAGCGTGACCATGATGCGGGTCTCCTATTCCTTAATACTATTTTTATTCCACTTGGTTGCCATATTTTTCAAATTTTATTGATGCTCTGAACGCTCCATTTTTTTCAGTGGTATTGTCTTGTAAATAACTTGATTTGCAATTTTGATATGATTTTGTTGATCCACACATGGATATGTATGGATGTGTGTATGTCTGTATACATATATGTATGTATGACCATCCAGCCACTAATAAGCGTAATATTGCTGAGTGTTGATTTTTGTTGTTGTTATTATTGTTGCTAGAACTCAATTCAATTCGCTTCGCAACCATTTAAGGCTCCTCAGCGCGTTTACAGGTCATTTGTTTGCATGTGTGTGTGTGGGTGAGTGCGCCAGTTCGTTTAATATATGTATGTACACATCTATATTTTCTGCAACAATAAATCCAACAAGTCGCTAAGCAACATGTTGCTAACAACGCTCCACATTCATTTACTCAAACACAAATACAATTGCAGGCTCTCATATTTCTCTTATTTTCGCTCCTTCTCACGCTCAGCTCAAGTGCTCCAATTGTACGTTACGTAAAGTGGTGTTGCCTGCAACCAGCGTTGCCACTAACCACATATATTTTCAACTAAACTAAACAAAAAGTTTCTAAAAACCTACCATTACCAGTTTTTGGTTTCGATATATGTACACACATATTTTATTTTTAATATTTAGTATCTATAATACTAGTTGCTCCTAAGATGCTTCACGTTTCATAAAAAGAGAGAAAAATATCATCCAACCTATCACAACATTTGATATTTCTGCCGAAAAATTTTACCTTAAAATTGGATTATTCGAGACCTGCAGTACGAGTCACTTTAAACGATCCGACAATCGCAATTTTTGTCGACAATATCTGTCGTTTGCAGTAACGATTGTACGATTCACTAACTTATTCTTAAGGACACTTAACAGCTGTCTCTTTGTATTTATTCAAAGGACTGAAGAATGGGATCTTGGCCCAACTAAATGCCAAAATGGGCAAAAAACGCAAAAACGTATGTTAAAAAAAAGCAAATGAATGCGTGCTGCTGAATATAAATTTTAGCGCGTTATAATTGTTTTTATATATTGAAATGTTCCATTGTAGCGAAATTCCGGACTGTCCTCTAAGTGATTTAGTATAAGGGTCATCATCTCGACTCTATAGAATATCCGGAATCACCTTTTAATATGCCATGGTTCTCGTTTGCAAATTTTGCTGCATTATAACTCGTCTTGTGTTCCAAGGTATTAAGCTTTAAAATTTAAAATTTTCAGTTAGGATAATTTTTCTATGTATTAAAAATAAATTATATTTCTATTTTTATACTTGATTAGGTATGGTAGTCGAAATAGTTGATTCTTTGGCTCCGAAATTGATGCATGAGTGCAATCGACGGCTCCAATAGTACCTTCCACAATAGGTGACGACACTGAAGCAAACATTTATTCAGCAGCTTGACGCTCCACTTGGGTCATAGAAAATCTGCCAAACTGAGAAATTAGGTCTTCTGCCAAGTCTGGAGATTTTGAAATTCAGTTGGTTTCAAATAAAAGGGATTGTACACATCCTGGCGTAAATTCGATCCACTGTTGGAGCGCTTACTTCTTCGTCACCTCGTGATAAATCATATTCCAAATATTCCAATGACATGATTTAATGCTTTTTTTTAACTTCAAGAAAACAATTCACCAGATTTTTCGATAATCGACTAGCTAACGACAACAGCTGATTGGGCGATTAAAAAATGACTGCTAAATAGCAACGTCGTTAAAATGTACGTTAAAATGAGTTAACCATGCGAATAGCGTTAAACTAAGCTAGTGAATTGCACTGCTTTACTCTTCGAACTGAACCGAGAATCCATATGTTATGAAAACGCGCAACTTCTACTTAAGGCCATGACAAAAAACTCTGTCCGTCTCTCATCTGCGAAATTTCGCAAAAGTTATTGGCTTGATTCGTAGTTTTGGGCTTAGCTTGACAACCATTAGTTTATTTATCTTTTTGTCTAGTTTTATCCTTCAGCTTTTGGTCCTCTTATTTATTGTAAACCTAAAGCATATCGCACTCAGTAATTCTTCAGTATTTAAGGTATTAATGAAAAGGCATTTTCTCCCACACCATTTCCGATGGGATACCATGTCGATACTTTTGCTAGTCGGTACTGAATTTTTTACTACAATTAAAATCTAAATTAAAGCAATATTTTTTTGAATCGAGTACTGGTTACGAAGAAACATTATTGCTGTTAGCAAGTCTCTTTCTATGTGCGGTGTGTCCTGTGCAGATAACTTTGCTATCAAGTGTCATATTGGGGGCAAAAAAACAAAAAAATTTGTAAAATAAAAAACTATTGATAAAGTATTCAAATTTCCCAAAATTGATAATGAGCATTATGAACTAAAGTATTTAAGCAAACACTTCTAAAAGCTCAGCCTGCAATTTTGCCAGAAGCTCACTTTCAAATCACTATCGAAATTTTGAGAATAGATTCTTTCTAATTCGATATTTATGTGCACCTGATTCATTTGGAGCGATACTTTGAATAAGTGTCATATCGTTACTGTCGTTTCGATATTGCATCTCTACAATAATCAAATAATTTCCACCAGCTTTTTCATATCGCGCGTTTGCTTACATAAATGTTAAAAAAATCTTTTCGTATTCTGTGCACAACTATTACCGGTGAATTTTGTTACCATCGTATTGGGTAGTAACCATTCGCGCACCCAATGGGGTCCAAACCCCTAACAAAATCTCAAAACTGTAGTACTATTTTGAAAATATTTTTTCTCTCTCAAAAAATTTTTCTGTGTGCGCCACTGGTGGTAACAACGTGGTAATGACGATAAAAACAGATGAGTATTTGAAAACTAAAATGGATTTGAACTCATGTTTCACAGCTGTTAGGATTTTTTAAAGAACAGAAAGTTTGAACAAAAAGTTTGTTGTTGTGATGCAAATTAGTTGAATTTTTATAATTTTTCGGCTAAATTTTGAAATGTGGATTTAAATAGTGTTTAGACAAACAAAAGATAATTAGTCAAAGCTCAAAGGTCAAAATGTCGTGTGTCTGTTATTATGAGCAGGGGTGTACACCAAATAAAGCTACGTGTTTTCCAGAGGAATTTTAAAATTGATTATTCTGAAAAAAACTAAGATTTACGTGTGCTGGAATGATTTAAAATAATCTCCAAAAACAGAGTAGAATACAGGGACCGAAAATAATAGTAATTTTGATTTTTACGGGTCAAAAAATTATTGAGATGGATTCGCTTAAAACCAAACTCGAATATATCAATCTAATCCTTATACCATATGCTATACAAATCGAACCTTTTTCATATTTAGAAGATGTTTTCAATTACATCGTTATTTTGTGACTTTTATTTTTCGATAAAAAATAATCGTTATTTTTCGATTAATGATATAAAAATTTTAAATCCAAAAAACATAAAATTTAAAAAATAAAATATCAATCAAATATGATGAGAAAATTTTAACCCTAGAATAACAAATATTTGTGGGCGAAATGATAAAAAATTAATATACAGTAGCCGCTCGGTTATGTAGATGCTCGCTTATATGAATATCCAAAAGAGTGAACAAAATATTTCGGGCAAAATTTTGTATGCAAGGTTCTAAAGAGTGAACACTGCCTATCTCTATTATGTGAACATACAATTTCTTCTTTTTCTTTTGCGTTTTAAATTCTAAATACTAGGCACAAGCATACATACATGCACCGTATTTATTTTTACAGTTTTTGCCTAACGGGAATTTGAGGAATTCGTAAGTAAATTCATGGAACTGAATATGAGTTATGAAACAGAAGTGTAAAAATTTTGGGGGAGTAAGTAAAGTTAAAATGACACGGACCGTGTTAAATTTAAAACAAAAGAGTGATATTATTCATTGTTTAGAAAGAGGTGAAGGTGTTACTGCCTTATCAAAAAAATATAACATCGCGAAGTCCACGATTTGTGCGATAAGAAAAAATAAATCAGAAATTCTAAATGTTGTAGAGAATAGCTATGAAGCAAAACCTTGAGAATTGGAGAAATCCCAAAAGCTGAAGAAAAATTATATCAATGGTTCTGTATCCAACGGAAAAAGAATTTCCCGGTAACTTCTGACCTAATAAAAGAAAAGGCAAAGTTTTTTAATAATGAAATAAAAGAAAAAAATGGTTTTTGTGCCAGTGACGGATGGCTGCAGAAATTCAAAAGACGGTATGGAATCAGGTTTTTAAAAATTTCTGGTGAAAAGCTTTCGTCCAGTTCGCACCTTGTATCCCCATTTAAAAGACAGTTGCAAGCGTTGATACAGCACCATAACTTGACACATGACCAGATCTACAATGCAGATGAATCTGGCTTATTTTGGAGAATGCTGACTTCCAAAACGTTGGTTCAAAAAAAACGAAAAAACGGCACCAGGACGAAAAGCAGAAAAAGTACGTCTCACATTCTTAGCTTGTACAAATGCTTCTGGTGATCATAAGATAAAACCGTTGGTCATTGGAAAAGCAGCAAAACCACGATGTTTTGGTAATGTTCAGCTACCAGTTGATTACAAGCACTCAAAAAATGCATGGATGACCGCAGCAATATTTGAAGATTGGTTCAAATATTCTTTTATTCCCCAGGTTTGTACACACATTTTTAATGTCTAGTTTTTTAATAAAATAAAAATTGTTTTTTTTTTATTTTAGGTCACTAACTATTTAAAACAAAATGACATGCCAATCAAAGCTATTCTTATACTAGATAATGCTCCATGCCATCCACAGGCTACAAAATTGAAGTCAGATGACGGAAATATTTTCGTCGTGTAAATGCCACCTAACGTCACTCCATTAATACAGCCCATGGATCAAAATGTAATTCGTATTACGAAGCTCCACTACAAATCTTGCTTATTAGCATCTATTGTTTCTTCAAATTGCGAAGATCCAGGCGCAGTATTAAAAAAATTATCGATAAAGGATGCTATAATTAATTTACGTATGGCTTGGGACAAAATAACTCCTAACATCATCAAAAAATGTTGGTCAAATATTTTAAATTCAGATGAAGTGTTTGATATTGAAGACGATATTCCCTTAAGTGTTTTAAGGCAAGAATATAGGAAAGATACTGAAGAGCCAATAATGGAATTATCTAATTTACTTTCTCAGTTGGGTGGCGATTATCAATTGTCCATTAATGATATTTGTGATGCTAATGATGATGATGACAATATTTCTGAGCATGGAATGCAAGTTAGCAATGAAGAAAGCGATGATACAATTCAGGTGGTTCCCGAAATCTCTTTAAAGAATACTGAAGTTCTGGACGCCTTTAATAAAATATTGGTATGGGGTCAAGAAAACTGTAGTATTGAGGATATGTTGGTGTTTCGCAAATACAGAGACCAATTGTTGCAAACAAAAATAAACGCGCAAAAGACACAAACAAAGTTAACAACTTTTTTTACTAAGCCAATCACAATTTCTTAATTAGTGACTTTTTTATTATATGTATACATATATGTATGTATGAATAAACTGAAATAAAATCTTTTAATTTGAATAACAAAATATCCCGTATATTTATGAATTTTACAGCATACAGCCAAGTGTAGAATACGAATTCCTATGCACTCTCCAATATATGAACAATTCACTTCAATGAACAATGCCTGTTTGAATTAGTTCACATAATCGAGCGGCTACTGTATAACGATCAATTTTAATCAAACAATCGTTCGTATTACATTCAAATCCTTTTTCGGGCAAAAAAACATAAATCATTTTATTTTTCATCAAAAAAATAAAAATCCCAAAATAACGATTAGATCCTTGATTGGTTTTTTGTAAAAATTATAATCGTTACGCTCCCTTTTATTTTAAAATTAAAAACGGTTTTCAAAAAAACCCCGCAGACGATAGTACAGTTTAAGAATTAGAGGTCTCTGCATAAAAAGATTTCCAACAGAATCACATAAAAAATTTCCTTTAGCTTCAATTGATATGTTTAGCTGGCAGTCGGAACTTTGACAGGGCGAACACAAATTTTACGGAGAATACAAAGTCAATGAAAGAATTCGAAAAATAAACAAATTTTCAAGTCAAAGAAGAAACGAAAAAAACACCATTTTTAGCTTAACATAAACAAAACGGCAACACAGGTTGCAAATAACGTGACCGCTAGCGATTATCCCTCTCTTTAATTTTATTTACAGTATATATTTGCCATTTTCGCAACATCATTTATGCAATTTACTGCAAACTCTACACACACACACACACACACACACACATGTAGACATGTACTAACTAAAAAACATTTATACATAGTAAATATGTATATGTTGGACCCCATAACTCACTAACACCAGTTGGTAGTCTCATTCGGCAGACATTGTTTTTGCATTTGCAGAGCTATTACTGTTGCTCTTCCGCCCTTGGGCTACATGAGCGGATTTCATTGCGAGAGGGTGTGGAGGGTTTTTTGGCACAAAGTTTCACTATGCCTGCGTTATATCTCTACAAGTATGAATGTTTGCGCGGATGTATTTTTGGCTAATGGTGGCAGCCATGTAACTTGTTTTTTTTTTTTTTTTGGCTTTAAGCTAGGCACTTGTTTCGCTTCGTTGCACAACGAGGCCAGGACACTTGTGCGAGTATCGCAATTTGGCTCGCTGTTTGTATGTTTTTTTTTTTTGTATGTCTGTAGCATTGCATCTATGTTCGACAAACTGTTATTGGGGGAGGGGGCCGTAATGTCTCAGTATGTGCAAACGGAAATGAATGCACTCCACGAACTATGTAAATATGTAAATGATTGGGCATTTGTGTTCGGGTGTGGAGATAAATGCGAGGAAGTGACATTGAATGCGTTCAATTATTTTATTTCGGCTACTCACAGAGAAGCCTGGCAGCTGTTTGGCGAGGAAATGTATGAAATGTGTGAAGCAAATCAATTAATTGGTCAAGAGGGAAATCAACTTTGATTTACGTAATTTTACCAGTGGAAAATATGTGAAGAAATTTCTTGTAATTAATACTTAGATTGGCCGGTGAATGGTGACAGCAGCGATGGTCAGGTACGAAAATGAGGCCTCGGTCTAGCAATTTCGCATGATTTGACGTTCTGTTATCTGATTTTGATGAAATTCGGGTTGCCACGGCGCGTTAATATATTTAAAAAATCCCTAAAGAAAATGCGCGGTGGCTGGTTAGAATTTAAGTGCACTCCGCCACTTACACAAAAAAGCTGCTCTCGCAATCAGGTAAGCTTAGTATTACATAATTTTAAAATCTTAAACGACGTTTATTGATTTAAATGAAAACGAAAGGACCATACTCATTTTCCAAAATTTTAATTTTTTAATTATTTCTCTCACCAATTAAATCTTTATACCAAATTTGAAAGTATTATCGACCTGATTTAGTAAAATATTTTAAACATTTTGATTTGTTGTTAATTACCGTTATAGGAGAGATGAGCGTGGCTTTAGTCTGATTTCTGTAATTTTCGAAATTGTGATTTCTGACTAGAAATGCAAGGTGTACGTAATGTGGTAGAATTTGTCCTATTGCTCTAAGGTGGGCGATAATATCATTGGTCATTTTTATTTTTCGCCTTATTTTTTATGAATCGTCTGTATAATTTATAGAGCTTGTGGCCAGGTCTGCATTAGGAATAATATGAGAAAATAACAATTTTTCAAAGTGGTAGAAGTGATAGCTGCTATTTCGGAGATCACCACATCTCCTCATCAGACTTCTTTCTTTCTAGACTTTACCTGGCTTTGAACCATGGTACACGGGATTGCTAGGCGACCACGCTAACCGTGGTCATTCCCAACATTTATGATTCCATGGATTTCATAAACAATCTTGTCGATCAAATTTGAGCAAATTACCTTAGTTACCTTAGTTAATAAATATGGGGGGTTTTTGATGTTTGTTTTTTACCGTTATATGAGAGTTTGGCATGGTTTTTGTACGATTTTTACAATTTTCGCTTACTGACTCCAAATGCCATGTGTGTACCAAATTTGGTACAGTTTGGTTTCAGAGATATATGTACCTACTTATTTGCTCTAAAGTGAGCGGTGCCACGCCCATTTCTATTGTTTTTTTGATTCTGTATATTTGTTATTGTGGTCCCAACCCTCATATTAATTCGAGTGAACTGCCTTTAATACTGAATTAAATATTGCGTTTTTTTATTTTTTTCAAAATTACCGTTATATGAGACATGGGCATGTCCGATTTTAACAATTTTCGAAATTTGCCATACTGACGTGAAATACATTATGTGCATCTAATTTGGTAGAGTTTGGTGAAGTAGTTACGGAGATATAAGTATTTCTTATAAAGTGGGCGGGCCACACCCATTTTCCAAAAAAAAAAAAAAGAAAAAAAATGCCACACGTATTTCTTTCCAAAACCCAATTCTATGAATCAAATTTGAGCAAATTATCTGCAACAGTTACTGACTTTCACTAAACACCGTTATGTGCGTGTGGTTATTGTCCGATTCCGCCCATTTGCAATACCAAAGTACCTTGGGTCCAGGGCAATGTGTATACCAAGTTTCGTTAAGATAGCTATATATTTACTCGAGCTATCCGATCGACGGACGGACGGACGGACAGACAGATATGCCTTAATCAACTGCGCTATTAATTCTAAGGATGCAGGTATATATATGGGTCATTCTACGCAAAATTTACACCGGAAATTTTTTTTGGAAAAGCATTTTTTTTTCGTGTTCTATATATAAAAATAATCGACCTGTTTTTTTTTATTATTTTAACATGATACTTAAAATTTTTGAAAAATGAATTTTCGAATTTTTGAAATCTTGAAAAAAGGCGTTTTTTCAGTACGAGCGAGCGCACTCCGAGGCTGAACTTGCTTGGACCTGCACGGTCATGTAGCACGAGTCGCTCGTTAGCTCGTTAGCTAGCGGCGAAGCGCGCGTAAAGATAAACAAATTCATAACTCCCGAAGTTTTCATTTCTACATCGCAAATTTTTCACAGGTTATATAGTAATCACAGGCAATCATATTAAAATAAAAAAAAGTAAAAAAAATTAGTCCCATATTCGGAAAAAGTTTAATTGTTTAGAAAAAAAACAATAATTTGTTATAAAAAAAAGACTCACAGAACGTCTACTTAGCTGTGTTGCGAAGATAGAGGAATAACGCAAATTTTCAGCACAGGAAGAATTTTTATGACCAAAACTTTTTTTATTGTGGAATACTGAAAAAACGTCTTTTTCAAGATTTCAAAAATTCGAAAATTCATTTCTCAAAAATTTTAAGTATCATATTAAAATAAAAAAATACGGGTCGACTATTTTTCAATATAAAACGCGAAAAAAAAATATGTTTTTCCAAAAAAAATGTTTGATTGTAAATTTTGCATGGAATGACCCATATATATATGTCTATATCTATCTCGGTTGCTGTTGCAAACAACCATTAGGTGAACACAGTTATAATATCCTGGACACAACCAATGCGCTTGGGTATATAAATTATTTTGATAATCTTATTTTCAAGAAATTCACCAGACAAAAAGTTTAAAATGGATGATTTAACCAATGGTGGTAGGTTTAGTGTTAAATATGTTGCTTTCTTTTTTGAATGTTTTTCAGGGTTTCGAGCTTTTAGTTATATGGTTCCTGTTATATAATAAGATATGCAGAAGTGGTAAACAAAAATTTATTGAACATTTGTGGCATATTTCGTGAAGTTTTTTTTTTTTTATAGTTGAGGACTGCCTTAACATATTACGCGTTTCCCAGAGTTATTTATTTATTTACTTACAGGATTGTGTAAAAAATCACATACGAAAATTTTGAACAAATTACGAAAATAAATCTTAGAAAGATTTTCTGAAGATCTTCCTTCGTCTTATTTTGAGTTAGATTCTTTTGACTAGTGTATTGTTATCAATTTAATATAATTAGTAGTAAAGTTTTTGGTGAAGTGCTTGAAGTTCTGCGTACTCCCTTGTGTCATCCTGTAGGGTCACCAGCACAAAATATTTATTTTAAATTCTTAAAATAAAACCCCAAACCATTAGTTATTTTCAACTTTAAGCCTCTTAAAAATAATATTTGTAAACTTTGCACTTAAGTAATAAATCAGAAATGCTACTATGCTATATGTAGATTGGTACAGACAACATACTTGTCGTTGTACATATATTCATTTCAATCTGACTCGAAGTTGATGAGTTTGTACAGTCCGCTTCATGTCAAAATATTTTAATAACCGCTATTAAATTGAGCTATTTAAACATTTTATTGATGTGTACAAAATGTGAAAATGAAGTCATAAAGCAAAAAGACAAATGAAAGGGCACACACTAAGTAACATATGGCTAACTATACATATCGAGTATCCTCATAAATATTAGCATTCTCAATTTTATGAGTATTAATGAGCAGAAGTGCATGACAGACATCCGTTGAGGTGTTGCGTTGGAATTTGTCAACGAAAGGAAGTGAGCACGGGCCTCCATTAATTTGCGCGGCGGCAATATTGTGAATACGAATAGCGTCGCCCATATGCGCGCAGATCTTCATCATCATAAAAACAACAACAACAACAAAGGCGAACACAGTAGCAGGCGGTAATAAAAATCAATTTTAAGTATCCGAGATATGCAGGCGGACGAGCGCGTAAGAAAACAAGTTTTTCAAAGCTACCCTGTCGGAAATGGGATTACGTTAAAGGCAATTTAAAAAGTAATTTTTTATCAACTACAAGTGGTTGTAATTTTTTATGTTTTCTTGTAAGCTACTAACTTTTTTAACTACGGCGATGTCCTAGGAGGAAGTCAATTACCTGAATCTGCGTATGAATCCAACTACTTTTAAATATATTTGATAGAAAAAACATCAGAATTAATTTTTTTCCAGCTGCAATAAATTGTTTTTATTTCCAACTATTTGAAATTCCTTTTTTTTTGAAATTGTTTTAAAACTACTTGGTAATCAACTACTTTTAAACCTGCCAATTTCCAACTATTTAAAAATATTATCGTATACTTTATAGTAGCTATGAAATTTTAATTTTTCATTTAAAAAAAAAATACATTTTAGTTTCAATTCAGTATACAAATTAAAAATAATTACACAAATATCGTCTAAATTATCAAAAGTGCCGATTTCTGGTTCAATTACTTTGCCTTAAAAGCAAAAAAATTTCAAAAAATTCAGGTAGCTGAGAGGTTAGTAGCACCTTCTCAGCTCAAACACCGATTTTTGGAATTTTTTGTATGGGCAGGGTTATGAGATGGCGTTAATTTTGTGTTTTTTGCTTGGATATCTTATTCGTAATACCACAATACAATAAATGGCGTTTTTAAAGAGACAAAATTTGTAAGGATTGGTTAAAAACATGCGAAACATATGTATATGTATATGTAGCTGGTGGAAACTAATTTTTTTTTTAAATTTTTTTTTAAAGTTTTTCTTTAGAATTTTTCAGTATTTTGTTTAATTTCCTAACTTGGTGTAAACAAGGATAGCTAAAATCAAATACTTAAAACATAAGACTTCTTGGAATTGGTTAACATTATGCTGAGTTCAAAATTGAGCTTTTTTTATTTTCGGTTTAAAGTTTTTTGTAAATATATATGCGATTTTTTAGTTTTCTATCTCTTGATTAAACAAAAAAAAAACTAAAATAAAAAACTTAAACGAAAAGTTTGAGAATTCTAAAAAAAACATACTTTAATATTCAAAAGTCAAGAAACAGTTTCGGATTTCGATCAGCTATAGCTCTCCTTTTTTTAACCAAAGATATAGATATATATATATATATATAAATACTAGATTTATCTACAAAATAATAATTAATAAAACTATTTACGTTTTTATAAAGCTACATATATGGGGCCTTCCACACAAAATTTGGCACCAAAATTTTTTCTGCGTTGAATATTCCCCCCCTGTTATACAAGTGAAAATATTTTATATGCATTTTTTTAAACCATTGTGTTACCCGATGTTTTCAGTTTTTTTTCCAAATTTCACGTAATTATTCAAAAATTCGTTGCTTTGTAAGTATTCATTTCCCATCACCAAAATTTACCAGCGTTTAGAAAAACATAAGAGAAACAAAAAGTTCCAAGTAAAAAGAGTTCATTTGTTTATTAATTTTAAATTTTTGTTGTTTAATAATTAACTAAATTTAATTTACTTAATTTAAGTCAAAATTCATTTGAAAGTTGAGAAAAAATTACACACTTCAACTTCCGTGAAAATTTTCATATCTCCGTTAGATACTGCAGTACATGCAATTGATTTTTTTTTTTTGCGAATGTATAACAAAAAAAAATATTCAACGCGAAAATTTTGTTGGCAAATTTTATGTGGAATGCCCCGACCTAACTATATAAAAATGTAATTAGCTTTATTAATTACACTGTGCTACAGTGAAAATACACTTTACAAGCGACCTAGTGACCTAGATCGTAGATCTAGTCGAGTGGTTCACAAAAATGTGTTTGAAAATTTCCAAACACCCTCTAATTCTCAACTTATTAATAAAAAAGCAATTTAGCAAGACTTCGTCTACAAAACAAACTTTCTTACTTTTCATGTTTTTTTTAAGCTATTTTAGGTTTCGATGTATCTTTAAAAAAAAAAATGTTGGTACTTATTACATCAATAATGATTTTCACGAAAATAGTTTGAATCTGAGAAAATAATTTGCAATCAATCTGAAATTTCCACTATCTTTTTGTTTACATTTTCGACTTTCGTAGCTCCTTTTTTTCTATAATTTTACAAGAAAGCGTTTACATTTAAGTAATTTTCTACCAATAACGTTCTAATCTGAGGAAAATAAGTTATCACTATTCAGATTTAACTAAATGCATATTAAGTTATGACATTTACTTCAGAGAAGGAAAATAAAAAAAAATCGAAACTGCAATGAGAATTCTCGGTTTCATTGAAAACTTTGAAAAAAAAAATTTAGGATAGAATACATATAAGTCTGTACATATAAACGATTACATAAAATACTTAAAACATAGTTTATTTTCAAAGTTTCCAATGAAACCGAGAATTTTCATTCCAGTTTCGATTTTTATTTTTTATTTTATGGTACCCTATTTTTCTCAGGATAGAACTTTCTTGGCCAAAACAGAATTAAATGTAAATGTTTTCTTGTAAAATTATAGGGGAAAAGGAGCTACCAAAGTCGAAAATTAAAAAAAAAAATTGTAGAAATATCAGATTGAGGTGTTATAAATACAACTACAAAATTTCTACGTATTATGTTTTTGTTTCTGCGTAAGAGTTGTCAAAATTTAAATACATTTTGTTTTTGCTTTTACTGCTTTTGAAAGCTCATACGCAATACAATGTACATGTAGGTGAATAAAAACAAAATCAAATCAGCTGCTCGTATGCCATCACCTGCTATAAATTCGCCTTGAGTGCCAACATTTTTCTTTCGAAAGATATATCAAAACCTAAAACTGCTAAAAAATAAAAAAAATAAAATTAAGTTTGTTTTGTAGACGAGATTATGACAAATTGGTTTTTTATGAATAAGATGAGAATTTGAGGGTGTTTGAAAATTTTCAATTTTTGTGAAGCACTCGACCAGATCTACGACCTCTTGGTCACTTGGAAAGTTCGTCCTTTTTTCGATTTGTAGCACCGTGTTATTATTCTGTAGATATATAGTAGATATATATATATATTTGGTTTAAAACAACCAGAGTTATGGCTCGCCGAATTGTTTTTTTTTTTTGAAATTTGATTTTTAAGTATTTGTTTTTTTAGAATTTTTACCATTTTTTTAAGTTTTTTATTTAATTAATTTGGTTTCAAATTTCATGTGGACTGCCCCATACATATAATTTATAGCAAATATATTTTACCATAGAAAATTATAATAATACACATAGTTACAACAGTATTAAGAACATGAATTTCTTTCAAGCAGTTGATTTCCAACTACTTTTCAAATTGGTAAATTTTTGAGACTGTCTTCTTTTTTTTCCAACAGGGTACTTACTTACATATAAGTAAGTGAATGGTGTGAGTGTGTATGTGTTTGTGTTTGCATGCGCATGTGCATGAGATTGTTGTTTGGCTGAGCCAATTTAATGGCATTTTTACAACTCGGAAAATTCGTGCTTACGACAATATTTTTCAATTGTGCCAATGTTTGCCGGCGGCTCATCGCTTCTAGTTTTTGATATTTATGCAATTTGTTGTTGCTTTTGTTGTTGTTGCAGCAAGCATTTAGCAGCCAAATAAAATGCATTGGATGTCATTAGAACATAAAAATCATATTAATTGCAGTCAAGTGAGGAAGCGAAACTGACGAACGACAAAACAAAATTTTGCCCCCCCATTGGCTTAGCCAAAAGCAAGTAGCACGCGAACAGGATGTCAATGCTTGCAATAACAAAAATAACAACAATAGTAATGCTAACAATAGCACAACACATTAAATGCATTGACATGCAACATAAAGTGGCAGCAATAGCTATGCAACACTAACACACCAACCAATAGCAACAGCAACTGCACCACCAACAAACAGTTGTGCGAACTTCACCACATTCGTGATCCATTTGTGTGAGCGACTCGCGGCGATCCATGACTTGTGGCACGCAGTCATGCGGCAGAAGGGAACTTGTCTTGCTCTGGCATCTTCTGATCGCGGCAAAGATAAATAATAATAAAAATTAAAAATAAATTAACACATTGTTAAAGTGCAATAGAAGATGGATGGATGGTTGGTTGGTTGGTTGACTGGTTGACTGGTTGACTGGTTGGTGGTACCGATTGGCCGCTGGAATGTTTGGGTGCAGCTAAAGCGGCATGCAGCAGCAGTTGTGATCGTTTAAAAGTGCACAACAGCAACAACAACAAACGCAACAAGCGCGTAGCCACAGTAGCTGCGACAAAGTCATAATAATTAAAATTATAATAAAATGCTAGCGATATAAAAAGCCAATAGCCAAGAGATCAAAGAACACACAAAGTACACGCACACTCGCACATGCCATTTAAATTGATATGGAGACTTCCATATGAGCTGGCAGCTAGTTTAAGCACATCAAGTGGTAAGAAATATAGAAGAGGGGACCTACAAAAGTTCGTTCACATAATCGTTGTATGTACATAGTACTTTGATTATACTACGCTATAATTTTATGGCAACAAAATATCAAAAATTAGCCCCAAACTTTGTTAATCAGGGGCCGAATTACGTGTTGAGTGAACGATCTACTCGTCAGGAAAAAAGTGAATATTTGGTAACGGGTGTTTTTTTTTTTAGACTGATAGAACTTTCGATAGGGATAGCTGTCACTTGACAGCTGATAAATGACATTTCGTTTTGACATTTCTGTTCAGTAAGCATTGACAAATCATCATGGAAAGAATGACGCCGCAACAACGCTTACGAATTGTGAAAATTTACTTTAAAAATCAGTGTTCTGTTCGCCAAACTTATTTAGCACTTCGTGAATTTGATGGTCCACATAATCGAGCATCAGAGCAGCTTCTTCGTCGAACTATTGATAAATTTCGAACAACATTTACTCTACTTGATAAATAACCAACAACAAGACAAAGAACTGTACGTACAGTAGAAAATATTGGGCTGTAAGTGATAGTGTTGGAGAAGATCCGAATTTGTCTATTCGCCGCCGTGCTCAGCTAGTTGGACTTTGTCCATTCACAACATGGAAAATTTTGCGCAAAGATCTTCGTCTACACCCATACAAGATCCAACTGGTTCAAGAACTGCAGCCACAAGACCATGACAGGCGTCGTTTCTTTGCTGAATGGTGCCTGAATCAGTTGGAAATTGATCCATTGTTTTATCGAAAAACTGTGTTTAGTGATGATCAGTCTAAAAAAAACACCCTTAATTACACGAAAAGTGAGCGTATTCCTTATACCGTAATTTGGTATTATGAGTTTGCTGAACGTAACTAATTTAGCGTAAACGTCAAAAACCTTCATACGATTGCAAGACACCTTTCCTATTCCAAAAATTTCAACCTATTGTTGCGATATTATTAGTATAAATTTAATTGAATATTTAAAACAAGTATAATTGCATATGTTAACATTAAAACCAAATTATGCGGAGGGCAAATCAGCTGCTTTAAGACTTTACAAATAAAATAATAGGTCGGCATTCATGTTATTTGAAATTTATTCATCATTTATCGCCTTGTGATAAAATACGATACGGCAATAACCGTATCGTATCGTAATTCCAATATTCCCCGGTCTGGGGTGGAATTACGTCTTCAGTGAACAAAGCGGCAATCGGATAACATAGTTAGATAGTTTAAGTGATTATCGTATGTAGGATAATATTTTAGATAGTTTAAGTGATTATCGTATGTAGGATAATATTGGAATCACGAGATACGTTTACTGGCGTATCGTATTTTTTATTACACAGCGCACTAGATTCTAAAATAGTAGCAATAGAATTTTTGAAAAGTAAATGTCATTTCAATGTTTGTACACAAAAACTTATAAAACATTTTAAATAGCATGGTATTATTTTATCTCCTTAAAGCCGTTGCTTTGCATTGAGTTTAGTGAACTGTGTCCCCTAGCGTTAAAAACGATTTTTATTTTTTTATAAATTTGTGGTTTTATTTATTTTGCTACTTTTTACTTATATGTTTCCTTTTTGGTTTGGGTGTTAAGTTTCTTTTGTCTGTAAATAAAAGTTTCAGTTTTTGTTTTTTACAGTTTTATAAATAATGTTTTTTTAGACATGTGGTTTTTAAAAACCAACACGCGTACAATTTAATGTTATAGCTAAAAATTCAGTCTTGTTAGAACCAAAGGTCATCCACATCAACATTCTCCAATTCAGGCACGAAAAAGTCATTAACCATGGCTCTATAGCAATCCTCATTGACTGTAAGATTATTTGTTTATTAACGTGCCCATTCAACCAAAAGTGAGCTTCATCGCTGAAACAAAAGTTTTTTGTGGAAATCGGGATCGGAGCCCTGAGTATAAATCAAATAACAGCTGTCAAAAAGACCAACTCCGAATACGAATAGCGTCTTGCTCTCGTTGGAAAACTTCTGCCGTTTACGCTAAGTGAGGTTAATTCACTGAACCTATAATACCAAATTACGATATAAGGAATATGTTCACTCATCATGTAATATCAAATATGAACTTTGACGTGACAATTAGCTCGTTCACTGATCACGTAATTCGACCCCTATTCTGCATTTCAATTCGGTTTGAAAATAAAAATTGATGCAATTCCGACTCATTTTGTATACGAGTGAGTTCGAATAGAGTTAGAATAGTTTTCGAATTGTTTTCTTTCTGATTCGATAATCAGTTTGAACAGCTGTTGACTTGCCACTGGTCGGAGATTCTGTACAAAGCTGTGATTCAATTAAAATATTTCCGCAAAAGGCATTAATTTACCAGTGCCAATGTATTTTCAAAGTGTTCTTCAAACATTTACTAAGGTTCGAACGAATACATATAAAACTTATAATAAAAGTTTAAGTTCGATCTAGCACATGCCTGTATTTATCGTATTATTATTTAAATATAATTTTCCTGATACATATTTTGGTTTAATTTTTAATCACTTTTCAAAAAATTTTGTTGGAATCGAAATCAAGAATAACAATCCATTTCGATTGCAAAAAAAAATTGATCATAATCGAAATCCATAACGGGCCTGAATAGTTTCTGTAAGTATACCTATCCAGTAATAAAATAATCGATGAATTCGCAAAAGTTAGCTAAAATTTTTATTTATGGCCTACTCAAAATTTTATGTCCCGACCTAAGTTATTTTCCAAAAAGTCGAAAAATTGTTAAAATATATATATGGGGAGAAAAAGGTTAAGATATTTTCGTTAAGATTTCATAAGAAATAATTTTGTAGAACATTTTAACCCATCAGCTCCTTCCCAAAAGTGTCGTTTTAACCCTTACTTCAAGAAGCCCCTCAAAAACCAAATTGAAAAGCTTTAGTGGCTTAAACTGAGCTAGAAAATTATTCACCGAAAAATTTAGTTGAGGGTATCCTCAGAGAAACCCTTTACAAGAAAATATAAAACAAATATCGTCCCTTGAAATAAGCAACATTTATTTATGCCTTCCCTTTTAATATTAACATTGCAAGTTAACAGAGCTGTTATTTTATTTTTAAAGTTATGCTCCTGTACTCCCATATATGAAAACCCTGGAAATGAGTGATTTTTAAAGAGTTGTGTAGAGAATGAAGTCGCAAGATTTTATCCAAACTTCTTCTTCTGGTAAAATCATGAAGCCACACCAAAACTGCGATACTTGGAAATTATTACGAGAAAAAAGCAAGAAGGCTTTGAAATTAAATTTGTTTTAATTATAATACTTTGCGGTTTAAACATAACTAAAATGTTAAAATAGTAGTTGCACACACGCCAGCATCTTTTGCACGAGTGCATCGTCGACTCTACGCCCACAACAAATTTGTTTTAAATTATCCAATATCCTTTACCAGATCACCTGTCTCCTTCAATATCCCTTTCGTCATTGCCCAATATTCTTCAATAGGACGCAGCTCTGGGCTATTTGGTGGATTGCAGTCGCGAGGTGCAAAATCGATATTATTTGCATTGTACCACTGCAATGTGCCCGGCCAGAACGGTGGTCTGCCACCGTGACTGTTAATAAATGTCAGAAGACGCTTTTTGATGCATTCATCTCGATAAATTTGGGCGTTCATCTTCTCGGCTGTGGTAAAAGGGCTGTTTTTTATGGCCATATATTTTTTAGGAACTCGGGTTCCGGAGCATCTTGGCGACTTTCAGCGGTATACAAATCTTGACCAGCAATATGTTTGAAATTTTGAAAGGTGTAGGTTTCGGCGTCCATAACAATGCATTTGTATTTAGTAATTTGTGATTCATACAGCTTCAAGTTGTGGGAGTTTGCTCTGGAGGTTGCGAACATCCACAGATTCTAGATAAGCCAAATACTGAAAAAAGTGTTTGAAAAACGCGTTAGATCATAATTTTGGCAGGGCGGGTCAATGGTAGAGGTATTGTTCTACACTCTCTCTCTCTCTTCCTAGCCCTGCAAGCAGAATATTCGATATCCGATTCGTACACCGCGCTCTCCCATTAAGCTGAGTCCAGTACTAATGCCGGCCACTGGACTGATAAGGGGAGGTTAGTTTGTATAAGAGTTTTGGATCTTTTTTCCACTGATACTTGGCCAGATCTGTTTAGTAACTAAGCAGGTGGACACCGTAGCCCATCTTCCGTTGGCCAATTCAATGTGAGGTGGTTTGAGTCGGTGCTTGCAAGAAATGCTAACCCTGAGCCTGCCCCTTCCCTTGCGAGCTCGTCTGCGACGAAGTTGTTAGGTATGTGTACCCTGGTACCCGTACCACATTAATAACAACTTTTGCAGCTAACTCATTTAGCGTCTTTCTAGATTCCATCGCTACCTTCGAGGAGGTGCTGCGGCCCTATTGTGATCTAATCGCTGCTTGTCTGCCACAGTAAATAGATTGGACTATAGAGATACAGGGGCCCTTATTACACAGAGTGCGTTCTCCATTATAGCTGTTAGTTCGGCCTTGAAAATGAGACAATAGTCAGGAAGCCGCAAGGTGAGGTTTATTGAGAGATCTTTGGAATGGATTCAGCAGCCAACCCGGTTGTCTAGCTTTGACCGATCCGCACAAATAGCTCCCTGGATCTAAGCCCGAGCGGTCTATCTAAATTTACACTGAACACACTTTGATATATAAAGGGGTTCAGGTCCAAAAGTTGCTCGCCTGGACTATAAAACGAAGCATAAATTTCAAACAACCATTATTATTTTTCAATACATTTCCACTATGTGCTTAGATTTAAATAAAAGGTAAATATTATTCCGATAACTTGAATATTCTTAATCTTCATTTACATTACGTTTTTGCTAGCGAACTTTTATTCATCTCGTCGCTACGTAAGCATCGTGCATCATCTAGTGATTTTATGGTTTTGCACGAACGATCTACTCGCTGGCCAAATGCTGCAGTAGCAAGTTCTCAACTTGTCGCATTTACTACAAACTACTGACTACTGTCTACTGGTTGCCGCTGTGTAATAGCCACTGAAGCGTCTATGAATGTCACTTGCAATTAAACGCAGCGATAATTCAACGTAATTATTATCACTTTAATTGCAATTAGTTTTATAGTCAACGCCAACGAGAAGAAAAAATAAGAAGAAAAAGACAGCATCAAATGCGCACAGGCAGCTGCTTTGAAGTGTAGCCTACTATAAAATGCTAAGATTTATAAATGCGTGTAAAAATCGCATGCAAAGCCAAACCCTAACACACACACGCTAAGTCCATTTTTTATCGGTGCTAAGAATCATTTTTTTGTTACCCTTTTGCGTACGACCTTACTATTTAATTCGAGGAGTTCACTACCGAAATGATTTTTTTTATCTCTTGGCAGTCATAAAATTTCAATAGCCATTATTGGCTTTTTAGTGCAGGCAAACTTACATATATTAACATAAATCAGCTCAATTGGCTTCGCCCACAGCTAGCTTGTCAGGGTTTTAAAAGCTATAAAATTAGTAATGACGGCGTTGATCCGCCTACATCCAGAATAACTACTGACATAAGCGCGTAATTTACTCACTCAACTGCCTTCATATAGTGATAAACGTGGTTTAAAAAAGACACAGACGAAAGCCATTTAAGTGGTCCGATAGAGTAAATGAGAAATATGCCGTTAAAGCTATATGTATACAGTACACTCCAGATATAACAACCGAGTGAATTTCTCAAACTTGCAATTCTTTATTGTCAAGACGTTAAAGCATCTGACTGGAACTTAGATTCTCTCGATCATACCGACTAGTCACAACAGTGAGGGGAACTAATTTTTCAAATTGAAATAGTTTATTTAAACATACAGTGGCTCACAGCTTTAATCATAAGTGTTGTTTCTTACAATATCGTAAAAAAAAAAAATTCTCGTTAATCTTCTTATATATAAAAATTTCTAGTCATGGTATTTGTGGTAGAGCTCCACCGACTTTTATGCATTTTTTTTGCATATTTGGTGCGGTATTGGAATAGGTCGTCAGGTATATTTTATGCTTGGGAGAGGGTTGCCACCTGTTTGAAAGTCAAAAGAGATACACAAGTTATATGAAATATTAAAATAGGTGTGCCAAACCGTTCCTCTCGGCGAGGATAGGGTTCATATATGTATATATCTTAGAGAGGGATGCCACTTGTTTGAAACATAAAATTTTATTAAATTGTACTCAAGTATAAAATATATTAAAATAATGACTATCAAACAGTTCGCTTCGCAGAATAGAAGGTTGTTATCTAGCTATATTTTGAATAGGGTTGCCACGTACTTGGAAAATCGAACTCGATAAAATTATTCACAAATTATATGAAATATTAAAATATGGTGTTAAACCCATCGTCTCGGCAAGAAGGTTCATATCTTACTTTACGAGGGTTGCCACCTGATTGAAAAATCGAATTAGTTTAAATTATGCACAAGTTATAAGAAATATTAGAATATGTTTGCCAAACTGTTTGATTCGCTGAGCAGAAATCTTATAGCATATAAAGGTTGCCACCTGCTTGGAAAATCGAGTTTAATAAAATTATACACAATAGTATAATATGGGTGTCAAACCATTTGTTTCACTAGAGGACGTTTAAAGATTTTGAATGGGGTTGCCACCGATTTTTAAAAGTCAAATCTAATTAATTAATAACATATTAAAATATTCGCGGCGAACTATTTACCTCGGAGAGGCCAATGTAATTAACTATATTTATGAAAGGGTTGCCACCTGTTACATGTGACTGAAGTCCAAATGCGTTTTCTGATTACATATGCATAAAATGGGCAATTAATAAGTAAACATAGGCAGGTCAACGTCTATCGGAGTTTCCTAGTGTTTATAAATTAAAATTTTTATCTTTGCAAAATTTTTTTTCGATAATTAAACAAACTTGCAAAAAAATTACACTAAAATTTTTAATTTTCTTCTCAGAATTTTTATAAGCTTTTCGAGTATGCATTTACAATAAAGTGCAAGTTTCAAATACCTCAAAATTGTCCTTAGTTTTGATAATTTTTCTTGTAAAAGGTATTGCACGTTTTCTTCCATACAAAAGTTCTATTTTATGTAATGATCATTACAAAAAATGTCCATATATTTTGAAGTTTATTCGTGTTATTTCTTGGAATTAAATCAAGCTGAAAAAATTATTTATTATATACTATATTATCAAATTTTTATAGTATTAATAAAAAATATATAATTATAAATAAAATAATTTTATAAAAGTAAATTCCTCCCCATAAAAATTTTTTTCAATTTTCTTAATGAAAATTTTAAAAATATTAATTAGTAATTATTAAAATAATTATTAAAATAATTATTAATTTAAGTTAAATATCCCTATTATTTAACTTATTAATTAACATCTTGGGTAAAATAAATATAAACAAATTTACTAAAAAATAAAATTAATTTATACTAAATTTCTGAAATAACTAAAGGTAAAATTAATTATTTACAAATTAACAAAAATAAATATTAGTTGATATAATTATTAATTTATTAAATACTAAATATAAAATCCCCTATTATTTTAATTTAATTAAATTTAGTAAATAATTTTCAATTATATTTTAAAGTTTTATTTTAATATATTTTTTTAAAAAGATGGAATAAATTTTATATTATTAAACTTTTATCACTATAAAAATTTTTTTATAAATTTTGAGATATACTAAATAAAATTTAAATATTTAAATTTTATAAATAATTTTATTTTCATATATTAAATAAAAATAAAATATGATTTTTATATTAATTAAATATTAATTAATAAATATTTAAAAAAAAAATAACTTTAAAAAATAAATTTCATTTTTATATATTAAACAAAAAAGATGGGATATTATTTTTATATAAATTAAATATTAATTAATAAATATTTTAAATAACAATAAATCTCAAAAATAAATTTCATTTTTATATATTAAATTAAAAAAATGGAATATTATTTCTATATTAATTAAATATTAATTAATAAATATTTTAAATAACAATAACAACTCAGAGCAGGGCAGAAGAGGATTCCGATAGTAAAATCTATTTATTTTTAAATTTTTCCTCCAGTGACTCGATTTTTTGCCTCCACAACACCAAAATATTTTTTATATCCGAGCGCATTGGTGCTCTGTTCACCTAACGGTTAATATATGTATAGTCTCATATCTAGGATTTGTATATCAAATATTGTAAACCTGCATCAAAGCGGAGTTATGAGAAATTAGCCGTTTTTATTGTATATGACGTGACTCCGCCCACTTTTCCAAAACAGATACACAGTTTGATCTGTAAAACATATGTATGTGCGCAATTACCCAAATATCATTCATCTGCAGCGAATAGTTGCGGATATGAGACGAATCCAAAGCTTCCCTTCAATGGGAGTGTGACTCCACCCATATTTCCAAATTTATGTATGTATATATCTTATGTTGGGCCGGAGGACCATATGGACCTTCTCTTTTTACACTTCAAATAAAAACTTGCATTGGATATATGTATAAAGTTCGGTTACACCTGAACTTAGACACTTCCTTAGTTGTTAATTCTCCGCTTTGTCTGCGTCGCCTTGGTAAAATATCAAACGGTTTTGTTTTCAATAAAAAACGTTCGCAATAATTCTAAGCAGGTATTCAAAACTATAAATAGACAATCAAACTGCTCATATGCCAATGAATGCACTCTCACTCGTGTGTGTGTGTGTATGTGTGCGCGGCGCGATAGTTGAATAAAATTAAAAAAAAAAAGTTGAAAAAAAACACTTGCAATATTCAAACATTAAAACGAAATTGAGCGCACTCGGCGGATGGGACACGATGCCAGTGTATTTATGTATCTATGTATTTTGATGTTGTTGTTGGCCGGCAAAGTAAAATGACAACATTTTAATTGCCAGCATTGCTCAGTTGGGCAACAATGCGTATACACCCGACTGACGGCAATGCCAACCGCAAAGGCGTGCAATGGGGCCATATTGCAGCTGGGAATGCATTTAGTTGTGGCATTCACAATAATAACAACAACAGCAATAACGACAACAACGACAACAAATAAAAGGAACCATCAGCTTTAGCTTTAGCCTCAGCATCAACATCAACATTAGCAGCCATAGAGCATCAGAGACGTCGTTGTGTTTTATTCGCGACGGCAGTCACTTTAACGCGCTGTCATTGTTATCACTGTTGGATGCCACGCACTGTCGTCTTCTGATCTAGTAATAATGTTGCTGCCGTTGTCTTATTGCCGAGCTCTTTAGTGCGGGTAATTCGCCAACTGTTTGTATCACATGAAATATTGCCGGTCATCTATCCCGCCATCCACCTTTCCATCTACTCGCCTTTCCAGCCTCTTGCCAATTTGTCTGGCTGCGTGAGTGCCACTTTTCAAGCTAATGCTACCCCGCACACACACACACACACACCTAGTGTCTTGAAGTTTTGCATGGGTTGCAACATCACATAACGCTACTTGGTCGCGATGGACGCGGGATGGCGCGGTAGGTGGGTTGTTTGGCTTGGTCGCTTGGTTGCTTGGTTGTTTGGTTGCTTGGTTGCTTGGTCCGTCGCAGTTGCGCTGGGCGCCGTCTGTCACTAAGGAGGGGTCCTCAACGCAATGTGACTTTTGTCTTGTGTGTCTAACACAACAAATCGCTTACATTCCTTGAGACACATTCACAGGATTGATGCGGCATTTGCATTTGAGTGGAAAATTGAATTTTCATTTTTACTGCTCTTCGCTCGTTTGTGGACGATATGCAAACAAATATATGTACTAAATAAATACATATGCACTTCACTTTTTCTTTCTACGTGAGTACAACATTCCGCGCTATTTTTATCCTATTTGTTGTGGAAGATATTTGTGTATATCGTAGCTGTAGGTGGGCTTTTTGTAAGTACATACTTGCTTGTAATGGGTCTTATATTTTGTCGGTCCGGGGATACAACCTAAAACCACCATAGTAAAGTAGAGGTTTTTAGATGCGGTGATAAAAAATTCAATTGGTACATATATGAAGCTAATTTGTTGTTACTTTTATCGATACTGTCCGCCACATTATTTTTGTATCTGTAATTGTTTTGGTTGATTTCCGAACTTTTAAAATTCTGCCTTCCATAGAGCTGTGCTCTCATTTGGTCGCAACTCTGGCACATTCGGAGGGTTCAAGTCTTTCCTTACTAAATGCACATTGTTATCTTTGAACCACTTTGGGGTGACATTAACGTAAAGTGCTGGAATCAAATTCGGGGCAGGAGACGTTTTTGAAGACACTCCTTCACGTAAATTTCTGCGTGAATGGTTTCTGTAGTGAGAAACGACGTAGATTTAGGCCCAAATTCACAAATTGCTTGTGAAATTAGAAAAACTTTTCTCACTGGCTGGTTTTATCCGATTCTGAAATGTGTTCTCTAGACAGGATGTAAAATTGGTAACCCGACCATGTCTTCAATTTTCCAATAAGCTTCGTCGTTCATACCCACACAAAATTTTTTATTTGCCAGTTATGTCTCATACAACTTACGTGCAAGGAAAATGTGTTTTTTAGTTTCTTTTTCGCTTTCTTTTTTAACTTTTTGTTTTATAAGTTTTTATCACGTTTCTCTTTTTAATTTGAGTGACTTGTCTGTGTGTGGTTTTTTGGTTTTTTGGCGACATGCCTTGTTGACATGGAACGGATTTTTCTAATTATGGCTGTTACTTTCTTCTTCAACTGGATGTTTGCTGATCCATTTTGGCGGCCACTTCTAGGCTTATCCTTTAGTGGTCCACCTACCCTAATGCGGAAAACCATCTTTCATGCAGTGTGATAAGAAGATCCACTGATTTTCGCCAACTTTTTGAAAATAATATTAGGGTCGTTCGTCCAAATGTACAAAATATTTTTGTGGGGCTTTTCGTTTGCATTCATTTTTTTCGTTGTTGATGCCTTGACTTCAAAAACTAATTAAGTTTCAAAAATGTAATTAAAAAACAATATTTTTAAAAACTTCTACGTTATTGCTAAAAATTTTGTTGCGTTCTGAAAATTTTGTGAACTTTTTGTACAGGTCCTTATTCGATACTTTTTGCTCGATACCAAGTAATTTTGGTCTTTTAAACCAAGTATTGTATAGGTATAGGAACGCGATACTAAAGAATTTTGTCCTCCAATGTTTTTCCCCAATATAAATCGCTGAGAATTTGTAACCCAATTATAATTGCCAGGGAAAACTGCGAGAAGGCTTCCTACTTGATACATATAATGCTAAGTGTAGATGGTCTAATTGGTTCACAAAATTCCATGTATTGTGATGCATCCACGCCCCAACTGCTGTACAAATCAGTACAAACATTTCAACAAGTTGTAAAGTTCGCTGAGTAACTTTATTATTCTTTGCGCTGAAAACATAATCGAACAAAACTAAAACTAATACCAAGTTCACTCGACAACGAAGCCTAGATGATTGTGACTAATTTGTGATATTCTGTGAAAACAAGTCTAACTTTATTACAAACCAATCCTGATAATCTCGAAAACATCTAAATTTTCGTTGTGTTTTCTTAAGCAACTCTGTCTTTGATAACTTTTTTCCAAAGGAAATCGATGATTTGCCGTCACTAGTTATGAAAAAAGAATAATAACAATAAGAAGAAAAAAATGGAATGGAGAAAAACTGATATATTTATGAAAAGCGGCGCTGCTTGATAAGCACAGAGCGAAGCTGCCCGGACGGTCATGCTTAATATTGAAAACATCTTCTGAAGACAACTTGATTTCATTGCCGTGTGGGCATGGTATAAGTGAGAATATTGAAGAAAATCGATAAAGAAGTAATAAAGAGTAGGGTGCAAAGATTTGATTCCAAAAACTAAAAAAAATATAAGATATGTAACGCCTCCTTCGCATCTGGAAAATAGTGAAATGTCAGCCGTATTATATTTTTTACTTACTTACAATTGTAAGTAAAATTTTAGCAGGTGAAATAATTTTATAAGCCTCACTGAAAATAAATTTTTTTCTTTTTCTTTTCGTTTTATTTTATTAATCTTTATAGTTTTCAATCTTAATAAAAATTATTTCTATGAAATATTTACGAGACCAAAAATACGCCATATGTAGTTACTCTCAGTTTTATTACAGCGCCAATCCGTATTTGGTTGATTTATTTTTGGTACAGTTAAAAGTAAGGAATAGTCAAATATGTGAGTTTCTAATTGGCAAAAAGTGATAATCATTTCTTGATAATCTCTATGAGTCCTTTTGGGCCTCTATTGTTGGGTGAAACTTTTAAGATAAAAAGAATATGGCAGCATATATGGAAGGCAATTAGGTAAAAACTCGAATCATAACCAATTGCTTACGTAGAAGCGGAGTGATTTCATCACTCAAATTTTATACGTCTGTCTAGTAGAAGCGTGATCGCCATAACTTGGAAACTATTTGTCCGATTCGTTTCAAATAAACAACATTTTACACGTTTATAATATTTATTGTACGCAATACTTTTAATAACATGTATAGTCATCGCCATTCGCTATTATGGCCTCACACCTCCGACTCATACTTTGCACTAAGTTCTGAGCAAGTTGCCGAGGCAATCGTTTCCAAATCAGCCGCATTTGTCTTGACAACTGTTTTGCTGTCCATATCGTTTTTCCTCTGAGTTTCTGCTTTACTATTGCCCACACATTTTCTATCGGATTGGCATCAGGCGACTGTGAAGGCCAATCTAACACCTCAACACCATTTTGCTGTTTCCACTCTGCACACATTCGACTGCGATGTTTGGGGTCATTGTCTTCTTGCAAAATCCAAGAGTGTCCTCTTCTCCCGAACATCTTCGCAGCTGATGGTAATAAAGCTGTTTGATAAATTTTGTTCATCAAAACCGCATTCAAGTTGCTGGTAAACACGAAAAGGCGTCCAAATCCTTTTTCTGAGAAACATCCCCAAACATGGACCTTCACTGGGTGTTTAACAGTTCGTTGGAGCAATCGATTGTTAGCGGTACAACAAGATCGATTTATGTTACTATTTGCCCAAATGAAGATTCATCCGTGAATATTACATTATTCCAATTCCGTTCTGAATTAGCGCAGGCCCAGGCGAGTCTTTTTTCAACGTGCGATGATGAGAGCAACGGTTTTTTAAGAGAGCTGCGGTATTTGACGTCGTTAGCGCCTAAACGTTTTCGAATCGTCTCTACCGATATTTGAACAACACTTTTCTCTACAACTTCTTTAGCTTTACGCAACGATAAGCCCGGCTTCGTCGCAAACAAATCAAGGATCTTCTTGTCCTGCTTTGGTGAGGTCTTTTTTTCAGGGCCCCGCCCAGGCACATCGTCGACATTTTTTACTTCTAAATACCGATTCGTCCACTTCGTTACGAATGACTTCGACTTCTTCATATATTTTGCAGCAGCTAAACGTGACATTTTCGGCCCTCTAGGGTGTAGACAAAGAAATACAGCTTCAAATCGCTTCTCGTACGCGGAACTCATTTTTTAAAACAACGTGGACTTTGTAATAGTTTCACGAAACTGACAGTTGTTGCAATGCGTACTACAAAAATGATGTCGCTACTAAGGTGCATTCAAATTATTTTGATAAATGCACTCTATGTGCAAATTTTGCCGATCACGCTTCTACTTACTAGACAGAGTGTATTTATATTCTTTATTCTATTTCACTTTACTCCCGAAAATATAATTTTAAATCGGCTAAAAAGGCTATGCTCGTCCTTTGTATTGAGATAATAATTCTGGCTTTAAATGTCTTTGCACTGAAAAATATCAGTAAAATTTTATTATTACAGATTTACAGTAAAAAGCTAAAAAGAACAAAATATTTTAATTTGCAACAGTAAACAGCTGGTTTTGCTTTGATATAATTGTTTATTCACTTTTATTTCCTATGCTATTACTTTTTATCATTCAGAGTTTAACATTCCTTGAGAGTAATTAGCTTATGAATTAAAAAAATTTAATTTAACTGAGTTCATGAGTAATAAGTTTGTCATATATATATTTTAGACCCGATACTTTCTTTCAATATAAAATTTACTATACGATACGAACTTAATACAGTGAAATTATTAAATCATTCTAAAAAAAATATTTTAGCAACCTTTTTTATGACGTCTCGTCATTCTACAGACATATGTAGTCGTCAATCTATCCAGCAGAACTATTCGGATCCATCGCATGTATGAACGCAATCGGTTATGATCAGTGCGATAATTTATGAACAGCCTTATAGTGCATTTATTACTCCAAAACGATCAATGAAACTTTTGGAAAAACTAAAAAAATTCTTTGATTGCTTGTTTAATTTCTTTTACTGTATTGCCATAAAACAAATCTTTGCTTCGGTGGTGGTGTTAAGCTGTGGGCACACTTGCAGACCTATGGGCCAATGCCGCCTGTATACATAAAACAAAGTACACAACATTTTTTGCAGAGCCCATAAGGGCTTGGTGATCCCAGTTTCAAGGAACGAGGCTCTACCGATAGAGGTCTTAAAAAAACGACGAAAGTTAATTATGAAGAGAAAAAAGTTGGTGAAAAGAATAAAGAATGTGGTCTCGGGTGCGAGATCTTGCTTGGAATGGTAGTTCGCGGTAGGGTGCCATGTTTTGGCTGCTGTCGGATTGGCTTAGTTGAAAAATTATGGTTTTGAAGAAGGAAGACAAGAGATGTTTGAAAGCTAAATAAATTGAAGGCAAAAGTTATGCATGAAGTAGAAGGCAAGAGGTATCAAAAGAGGTATTTGAAAGCGATAGATCACAGGTTGTAGACTGGGTTCGGCTGGTGGTGGTTTCGCCAGTGGAGCCTGGCCGTGGATTGATTTGGCGCTGCGGGGGACATTGAGTGCGGGTGTACAATCCTGTTCACCGTGTCTACCGGGTTAATCTCTGGTTGGGCTTTGTGGTTGGGGCCGCTACCGGTCGGGCTCCCAAAAGACTCTGAACTCGCGGCAAGTGGAAGTGGTCTTGGTCACGAAGTTTTACCGGATACTTTATTCTGCTTCCACGACAAACAGAAGCCTCCTTAGAACGAACTACGGCGTGGTACAGCTGGCCTGTTCATTGGGTAGGGGGACCTCGTATAGGGGGTATCGTGGCGGCTGTGGTTTAATAGCTAAATGCTGGGGGAACTTATCTTACCAGCTCAATGTGGAGTTGTAATGCAACCAGATGCTGGATCAAAAGGACGGCAGAGCTTTTAGATCGCCTAGACGCTACCAAGGTTGCGGCAATGTCCATGTAAAACACATCAGACGAATTTTTGGGAAAGTTAAGGAAGATCTTCGAATATACTTTTCCATTTTAAATGCAACTGCTGGAAATCTTTGCACCCAAATTAACAAATCTTAAAGTCCTCTTAAGATATCTACGTGAGTTTATTATTAATTTAATAGTAATATTGTGCATTAACTACAAAGAAGCAATTAAAAAAATTCTGCTGACAAATCACTCAAAATCGTAAAATTCTTCGGTCATGCACGCTATCCGAAATACTTAATTGAAGAACCCTGTAAAGCGCTTATTGCCCTTTTCTCCACCCTCTTGCTCCTATACGCTTTGACATGCACTCCAAGATCAGTTGATGAGTTGTTCAAAATAAATTGATGCATTTGCTTAGTTTGACATTTCATTACATTTTTCTACACCAAGTAATTGGTTGGGTGTTGCAAGTGAACGCATGCCGCATGCAAAGTGGCACCAGTTGGTATCGCCATCATACACACCCACACGCACATACATCCATACATAGATAGAAACGAGTGTGGGGGTGCGGATGGCCGCTTCTGCTAAAAGGGGCCATTTAAAGTGTAAATATGTAGTTATTGAAAAGTAAAATCTGATATTTGAAACACTACAAAATTAAATTAGTGGAAAATTGTGCAGTGTAAAATGTAAATACTCATCGTCATCTGCACGTTCACAAACGTCTCGCACTGCCCGAAGCAGCTAAACACGAAATTGCCTCTTTGTCGTCACCGTCACCGTCACCATCACCATCACCATTGCCGTCGCCGCCGCCGCCGCCTTATGTCCGCACGCAGACAAATCATAATTCCGAAAATAATATCTTGTAATTTTTGCTTTGTCAGCGAGTGCTTAGTGAGACAACAGACATCATCAAAGGGATTCGTGTCTGACCCCTCTGCAGATGAAAATGTTGGGGGGGAAATATAAAAATGTATTTTAATAGAAAAGAAAATAATAAACTACACGCAATCTGAGTGATGCGCTGAAGAAACATTCGAAATTTATTAATAAACCCCCGATTAAGTAGCAGAGAAGAGCGGGAGCAGCAGCAGCAGCAGCCGCATGGCGTGTTGCTGTAGCGGCAAGTGGTGGGGGAGCACATAAAAATTAATAAAAATCCATTTCAATCATTTTGTGCGTGCCGAAAATCTGCCTGCTTCTATGCGAGTAGTTTATATGCCCTTACATTTATTTAAGTATTTAGTCATTTTTCCTTGAAGCTTATTTCTTGTTGATGGATTTTATGCGTTCACATTCGTAGCATTTTTTGCTTAATGGTATCAGTTTTATAGCTCATTCAAATAAGCTGGCGCGGCGAATTTCCAACAGTTTTCCATGTTTTTTCTTCTTTTTTTTTGTTAATTTTCCCGTTTCCTGATATTATTTTATACTCGTTTTTCTGTGTTTTTTTGTTTGGATTTTTTTTGCTGTTGTTAACTGAAGCTAGCCCGACAGCCAATTAGCTAAATATTCGAAAGTTGCCTTTGCACCAATTGATCGTAAAAATATTTAAATATGCTAAATGGTCACATCAGACAAATTTAATAGCGCTACTAAATGTGTGTTGGGGAAAATACATATCTCGTAATATTATGTGAAGTATTTAGGAAAAGCTTTTTATGTTCACATTTCCGTTCGGCTTTTTACAACTTGGCGTTCCAATGAACCATTCAGTCGATACATTTCACATACCTAATTACTTCCAAATACTTTTTATAAACACAAAAGTGGGTCGCAAAAAATGTGCAATAACTTTAACAGAATATTTCTATTACTTCATTTCTTAAAAATTGCACTTAGATTTTATTAAACAAATCGCTTGAGCAAATAAATATGCTACCATGGGAATTCAAATCAGGATTGACTGATATTATAAACAAATGAAAATATATTCTACAAATTTGTTTATAAAAAATATCTTAAGGAACTGAATTTACTGAAACAAAAATGCGAAAAAGTCAGAAGTAGGAGTGTAGCTACTTAAGTGCTGAGATAGACAAATAGCTATAGAGAATTTGCTCAGTTTTTTTTTTTCAAAATAGTCTCCTTGAAGATCAATGCAGTTTTGCATACATTGGAACAAATTTTGGCAACACTTTTTCAACTCTATCTCCAAGATATGTGATTTAAATACATCAATCGCCTGTTCAGGCGTCTAAAAACGCCGGTCGCGCGGGAAAAAACAAGTAGATAATCATTGTTGCAGCTGATGTGTGGAGGTTTATATTATCGTTTTAGAGAATAACTCGCCTTCTTCGATTGGATTCTTTGATTTTTTCTTCTCTTTCATTTCTATCAAATAAATACAAACCGAACAGCGGCGACATGTCTAGTTATGCTTTTACACAATATCCAGAAATTTGGCATGTTAAGTGATAAGACATATGCATTTGCTTTCTCTTGCTTCGTATTCTCCAACGATGTTTGGCCAGCTCTTTGACATTTGTACCAAACTACCCTGTAAATATTTACGGAACGCTTCCAAAATGAAGAAAGAATTGTGACCCTTTGGAATCTCTCTCATAATTTCGCTCATCACGGAAGAGAAGGTATCCTTAATCAGGATCGCCGCATCGTCATCATACGGCACATTCTTAACCCCACATGTGCAAAGTTCGGGTAGGATGTCATTTATGGGGAATAGCCACAAAAGAGGTGAAAGCACTCCTCTCTGTACTTGTCCACTTTCACTGCCCCTACCTCAGCTTATATTTCACGATTTAGAAGTTGGCAGGGGATCCAATTCCTGACTGTTTCTACCTCCCTTGCCCAAACAAGCTACAAATTGCTCCATAAATAGATATTTTGTAGCTGAAGCGCGCTTTTATCTTTGCATCCTCTGTGGCAGCATTGTTTAAGCCATCTCTGCATTTAGTGTTTGCTGTCTGACAAATCCAGACCCATACTCCTTCAAACCCTGAAAATAAATATGGTCATTGAAGTACTGAGCTTAAGAAACCAGGATTTAGTAAAATAAGGAGTTTCCTTTCTGTCGCAACAGCGCAAGTAATGTCGAACGATCCGGTCACTACAACAGAAAAAGGAATGCTACGATGATATTGTACGACTAGCGAGTGAAGATACGCGAACTTGAAGATACTATAGGTTTATCACAGAAATAACTTTGCCAGAAATATTTGGATATCAAAAAGCTATCGACCATCGTTTGACAGTACAAATAAGTGTTTGGCGATGTCTAATCGGAAGTTGTTTGACTTTTTGCTCTGCTTCAAAATTCCAGAACGGGCCGGATATCATTCCCAATTCGCCAATAAACTGATCTGCCTGTAGGGATATGCAGACGAAGAAAGCGAATGGAGGATAACGGGAGCTGTTTACATAATTTACATTGAAAAATATGGCCAATGCATATCATTCAGCATCGTTGCGATTCTATGCCTATTTGAAGCAAAAACGGGCCTGTGCACATGCTGACTGTCGTAATGAAAAACGCACGAATTTAGCCGTTTAAATGGTTCAATCCGATTATTTTAATTTTGTTTTGTTTACGCATACAAAGATCATATCAAGTTTTATCTATAACTTATTCATCTTCTCCTTCTTAATTGGCGCTTTAACCGCCTTGGTCCATCGTCTGTCGTAAAGACGTAAGGGTACAAACATTTTTCGGATCATCTATCTCTCGAACACTTCAAACTAATATTACTGCGCAATTGCCTACTCAGCCCAAAGTAGCACTTGTTGGCAATACAGATTCTCCATACGATTTCAAGGCTGACATTATTGTAGGTATTAATGCTGGTTCTTTCTCCAAATTGTAACTGTCAAGATTGACGCGGGAGCCAAGACACGATTGCGCTGTCTGAAACCTCGTTTGATATCAAACAGCTCGGAGAGGTCGTTCCCAATTCTGACTGAGTTGGTGATGTTGCTCAGCGTCGTTTCTCATAGTCGTATTAGTTTTGCAGGTATACCAAATTCAGACATCGCAGCATGTAAGCAACTTTTCCGAAAGCTGACTAAAAGTCGACAAATAGATGGTTTTTGACGTTTTTTTCTCACGATGATGGCTTCAGTCTTTCACTCAATACGCTGGATAGAATCTTGTATGAAATATTAAGGCGGGTGATCCCCCGTTAGTTGGCGCATATTGCAGAATCGCCCTTCTTGTGAATTGGACAGAGCACATTTAAATTCCAATCGTCGGGTATACATTCGTCCGTCCATATTCTGGAAATGAGCTGGTGCATGCACCTTACGAGGTCTTCGCGACCATATTTTAATTGCTCGGCTGGTAACCCATAACCTCCAGCGGCTTCGTTGTCCCTGAGCCGCGTTATTGCTATGCGAACTTCATCGAGGATGGGTAACGGGATGCTAGTGACGTCATCAGCGATTAAGGTCCGGTATCTTCATCTTCTCTGGCTTTCGCTATCACCATTTAGCAAAGTAAATAAGTTTTCCATCCACAATTTAAGTGTGCTTTGTACAGACCACCGTTTTTGTTCTTATATGAATTTGCTCCGGTCTTAATATCATCCGTAAGACGTCGCACTATTCCTATTCCTTTCTCAAATCCCGGTAGCGTTGCCAGACAGCTCGCTTTGTTCCCGGTCGCCGAGTGGCCCTGTCGGCAGCATCTTTACTATCCGTAGCGGCGCGGCACTTCTAGTCGTATTAGTTTTCTTTTCGGGGCCGCTGAAAGCCATTAACTACCATTATAATTTTTTCAAAAATGGACCTGCCCCATTTTCAAAATAAGCGACTCAATTATAATACGATCTGGAATATTCTAATACATATAAAGAAATGGTGTATTTCTGCTATATTGGCCACGACTTTTTTCGTAAAGGCCGAATTTTCGACCACTTTTTGCAGCAATTGGGGCCGTATGTCACCTATAACGCGTCTCTTCCAAGGCGTCAATCGTCGGGGGTTTATCTGCGAAGACAAGGACTTCACATAACCCCACAAAATTATCATAATCCAGTGATGTTAAATCGCAAGATCTTGGAAGCCACACCAGAGAGTTCCTCCAATAAATTTATAGCCTCGTTGTCTGTATAGCATGTAGTGTCGTCTTGTTGAAACCAAAAGTCATCCACATCACCATCCTCCAATTCAGGGCACGAAAAACTTATTAATTAGCGTTTCCCATTGACTGTAACATTATGGCCGACTTGATTTTTGCAGAAATATGTACCAATGATTCCCTCTGCCGTGACTTTTTTTTTTTGGATTTGACGGCGTCTCAATAATAGATTGTGAATTATCAACACTCCAAATGCGACAATTTTGTTTTTTAACGTACAACATTCAACCAAAAGTGAGCTTCATCCGAACCGACCGAATATTGGACGCAGCGCCCGATGCGTCGCGCGACCTGAACCATTATTTCGGTAATAAATTTGCACGACTTGCAAACGTTGTTCCAGAGTAAGTCTGTCCATTGGGAAATGGCAAAATAAACTGAGTATAAATCAAGTAACAGCTATCAAAAATACCAACTTCGAAAAAAGGATTGCCTCAGTGAGAACCACACGTTTGAAAAAACACACTTTACAACATCAAGACTCACGCTACAAATTGTAGGAGAACTTTGGCCCAGCATGATAACTATGATGTAAGCACCAAATTATAATAATAATAACTATTAATATTATTAAGTATTTGACAGCAATGTGCAATGGTGAAGCGGGAAGAAAATCATACGAGAAAGTATGGCTTCCCTTTTGCGGCGATTGTCCTTCGAATAGAAGCCTACCACAAAGAGAGTCACAGAAAGTGTACGGCTACTTCGAATTCAAGCATCAACTCATTTCCACAATTAAGCGGATTTGTGCAAACATGAGGTACAAGGCACAAACATACATATATACATTTGTACATACATATCGAGGAATATTGCACATTTCTGTGCAGTGACCTTTGGGTAGCAATTGCTGTCGTCAGACAGCAGGTTGTTGTGTTTCTTGTTGCCCCTTAAATGGCTACGACATTCTGTGCTGACAACGCGGTAATTAAAATTCAATTGTAATTGCAATTAAGAACTGCGCGCCAGTTCATACACACATACATATGTACATACAAAAAAAAACAAAAACTTACAAGTATTTATTCTGGGCAATCATCTCACAACGAAAGCGAAAACGACGAGCAAATGTGCAAAAATCCGCAAGTGGAAAATTAATTCCAATTGCAACGAGGCGATGGTCGTTGCAATCGCGCGGTGGCAGACGGCATATTTAAGATTTGTACGCCTGTATCTGTAATCAACTCATCGTCTGGTCTTTGGCGCAGAACTCGTGAATGCATATCCATTGAATGCCGCAAAGCAAAAGATGTACTTAATTTTCTTCTCACTTTTCATTGTCGGCTCTTTTCAGTTTATGCTGTCTCCCCTTTTAGCTGTTTTTCTTTAATCGCACATTGTACTTCCTTGTTGGTTCAGCTTCGGGGTTTTTTATGGCCACAGCTGCATTTATAAGTCGTTTGTTAATTGTTTTTGTTGCTGTTACTGTTTGTTGCATTTCTACAATTATCGTTGTCTCTTTTTATTTTTATTTTTTATTGTCACTCTTTTTCTGTTTTCGTTAGCATTCGCATCTGTATTCAATATTCGTTTGAACTTTGTACGTCTCCGTATTTCTTTGGTGTGCGAGCACTTTATGGTTGTCGCCATTCCACAGCCTGGCATTTGGCGCTTTGACAAATTGCTTTGATTGCGCTTTGATACTGTCGCAAGTATTTACAAATTAGTAGGCAAATTAACGAACGCACACCCTTTGCTATTTGTATGCACTGTATACATATTCATAATAATTACATTTGCGATCACAGAAATAGGAATCGAATACTCTCCGAGACACCGGCTGTCACTTAGTACATTATTTGCTCGACAATATAGGTAAGGAGATTTGTCCCTTTTTTTGCTTCTTTAAGCTACTCCTGATTTCTACTACTATTTTACTGATGTCTACTATTATTTTCACTAATGATACTCTTATTACTCATACTAATTTCTGCTACTATTTTTACTAATTCTACTACTAATGTCTACTATTATTTTTACTAATGCAACTACTAATTACTGCTACGAATTTACTAATTTCTTCTATTATTTTAATTAATGTTGCTACTACTATTTGTACAAATTTCTACTACTAATTACTACAACTATTTTTACAAACTTCTACAACTATTTTTACTAATGCTACTACTAATTTCTACTACTATTTTTACTAATGAAACCAATTATTACTACTATTATTTTGATTATGTGCCACTACAATTCTTATGAATTACTACTACTATTTTTACTTATGCTACTACTAATTACTGCTACTATTTTTTTGTTCTACTATTATTTGTACTAACTTCCTCATGTTCGGGTAACAAATGTGCAAATATCCAACGATATCATTTACCATCGACTATTTCGCCTTGAAGTTCGGTTCGGCTATAGAAATCGGTGTTCGGTCATTCCCTACTGAACACCATAATTTGTTAGTGTTACACAGCAAATTATACATCGAGGGAATGATCCTTCCTCTGTTCCTAAAAATGTAAACACATATTTAATACAGTCAGTACTATTAGTATTTCGATATTTTTTATATATTTTTTGATAGTTTGTTGTTTACATCCCGAGAGTAATAAGATCGAATAGGGGCCCATCGGTTGGGAATCTGATCTGATATTGATGATATTAGAAAAGTATGCTGAAGATGGGATTAGAAATAATTCTAAAGTCCGATTTATATAGCATGCATCCATCCGGATTTTTCAACTATCGGGATAATCCAAGTATCTGGATACTTCAATGAAAAATTCGCATATTCGGTTATCAAAATATTATTATATATTGGAATATCAATATAATATTCGGATACCCGGGTATTAGAAATTAATGAATTTCAACATAAAGGTGATAAAAAAATGGGTAGTGAGGAACGCAAAAAGGTTTCAGTATTAATCTACAAGTCGCTATCCCAGACATCATTCACGAGTAGCCTTATTCCATTCGTTCAATAACGGCATGACCGCTTATTGATAGTAGTGGAATACCACACATCGAAATATTATATTATTTACAAAATGTGGTTGTTGATTATTATTATTGTACATCATTTTGTTGTTTTGGATATCCGAATAGACAAATATCAACTGGATCTAACCATACTATCCGGATAATTCTCTCTCCAAAGTAGTTTGCATACGTATCAATAAGAAACCATCAGATGGCTCTGTAGCCGAGATTTCCTAAAAATCCGCATTTATGGCTCGATTTAGATCTAATCTAATGAGCTATGTTCAGTTTAAAACAATTCCTAATAGGTGCAGTCGAGATTTAGTTGACTCTTAAGTTTGTTGCAACTATTTTTGCCAGATATGCGATTAAAAATTATATCAAAGAACCGATACTAACTTTAGAGCCAATCTGATTGTTACTGAGACCACGGGACATGGTTTTTAAATTCACCGAATCTTCATTATTTATAGTACAAACCCCGTCTTAAATTCTTTCACACAGTTGTCGTCACGCATTATGTTGGGAAGAAGTAAATGGAGTGAACAGATCTTCTCCACCTTCGCCTATGCCCCTTAGTATAGCGGGAGTTCCTTGTCTGCTTTAGGTGCTGCTTTGACCCCAATTACAGTAGTCTCAGGTTGAAAGTTGGTAAAGGTGATGATTGCCTTTCGGTAAATGTTGGCTACGCTTGCCGTTATACTGTCCGAATCAGTGGTTGCCTATTATAGATTAGGTTTTCGTCCGCAAGTCAAACTAGATGCCTCCGAGGCGGCTCGGCTTAATGGAAGTGCCTGGAAACAGCTTACTGAGCATAATGTTGTGCTCCTTAATAGGAAGCAGGGTGTGGATTGAATTTTGGCGACAACAGAAGGCATGCTGCCACAGTCCGGAGTGCAATGTTTCGTCAACTTCGTTCACTGAGTTCTACTGATCCCCGGCGCCAAACCGGCCTACCTATTGTCTTATATTATATTGCTTTTTTGATTTGAGGACTTTGTTGACGATTGCGGTTGTTTGGGCACGAATCCTCGGGTGATTAGCTGATATAATAAGGGGTCGTCGATATAAATATTGCGCTCCAGTCTGAACTCCTTCGTTCATGGCGTCCATAGGGTTGCCGAAGAATTAGTAGGGCCGAGAATTATGTTTCTGTTAGTGAAGAATCTCACAAATACTCACATCCGTTGTCAATGGCTCGATTTACGTTTAATACTAAATATTTTTCTTTTATGTATAAGGTCTTATTCTTAAGCCGAAGAACATGACATATTTTTAAGTAAATATTGAACTATAGAAACTGCGTGGAAATTTTATTAATAAATATTCAAGAATTGTTACATGCCAATTCATTTTCAGATCCTTTGAATATCTTCGGAGAAATATAAATATAACTTAAATAAAAAGGTGAGCAACGGAACCCGTTTCTCCGATTGGTTTTTTTTTCTTTATTTTTCCTTTTGGTTCTCATCGGAGTTTTAGCTCAGCATAATATTTAAATTAAACGTTTTCGAACCCATCTAATGCGCATATGTTCCGACTCGAATATGCACACAGTGCACTTCGCTTGTATTGTACATTCCATTGACATGCCACAACGTTCCTCACGGTAAAATGAAATTTAAATGTACATTCGTGCTTAAGTATTTTACTCAAATTTTGTATCGGAATGCACTCAATAATGGATTGAAATAAATTGCATGAGTGGAAATTGTCTAATTGATGTTGTGGGTATTTAATAAAAATTAAATGGACTTTGATTTGATAATATGATTTCGAATTTGCACCAAGAAAGATGAGGCATGCGCATTCGTGCATATATAGAAGTATATGACAGAAAATGCATGATTTATGTAAATATCTAATTGATGAGTTTTTAATTCACATTAGGTATAATATTATGTTAATTTGGCATAGAAATAGCGCAAATATTTATAATTCCATACCGAAATTATTAAGGGATCATTTCGTTAGAGATAACGTAAAGTACTTGCTGAGTTAAGAACACAGATAGACAGAAACTTTTGTTTATGTATACTATAATAACATTTTTACTAACTATTTTGAAATGATTTAAAATAAAAGCCCATTTTTATCAAACACCCAGAAACACGTTTTTAGTTAGTTGTCAAAAGTTTGATGTTCGTCAAAGTCTGCCGCAGTTGAATTTTAATTAATTAATAATAATAACTATATCAATTTAAGGAAAATGAATTTTTATAAAATATTTGAATACATAAATGCTGTCAGTTCACTTGATTATATTAAATGCATTGTTTTGATATTTGCTTTACTTTACAACAGACATAAGTAGGTAAATGTAGTAATAATAGTAACTATCTTTATTTCGCATAAAAATAGTTAATAAAAAATTAGTTTGCCTTTAGTAAAAAAAAAAAAAATAGCAACCAAAGGCTTTTTTGTGCCAAATAATAGTTAGATAGTAGTTAGCTGTCAACTAATGCAGATGTAATCAGGGCTGACTGTTTTTCGGCCATCGCCATACAAAATTAGTTAGCTTTTGTCAAAGAAAATATACAATTATTAGTCAGCACTAATATTTTCGTAAACAGATTAAAATAGGTTAAAGCTACTTTTACTTCCTGCAGGGATATTTTATTCTAATATGGGATTATATAGTGGTTTTTGTATATAACTAGTTAATCGCTCGCCTGGATGTTACTTAGTATAATATTTTTAAGAAAAAGCGCACATTCAGTGTTACGAAAGCTATGCATTCGCACGCTCCGATATTAAAAACATTTGTTTTTTTTTAAATATTGAAATCAATTAGTAGTTTTCGAAGACTAGCGTAGTGAATCGTTATTTTTATTAAATTAAGTTATGACTGAATTTAGTGGGCCAGATATAAAAGCACACACACCATATTAATATGACATTAATAAGCAACTGTTTTTGTGTTTAAATTAGTAGTTATTTTCACAAAAATTAATGCTTTATTTTAAATAAACGATGAAACACAATTTTTTTGTTCGTATGTAAGTAGTAGCTGACTGTCAACAAACATATCGGTGATGCCAGAGAAATAATAATGGCTCAATAAATTCTGCTAAAGGAGTAGAAATAATTATAAAGCTTTATCGGCAAAATAAAAACAAAATAGGAACAATTGTTTTTGTTTCGCTTGTAAATTTGTGGGAATATTTGTTCCCAAGGAAGTTGCGATAGGACTGATAGTTAATTGGGCCAAAGCCCACGAATGAAATTAGGATCATAGCCCTTATCCAGCAGGATTTTCTAGTGGTTTGCATATTAAGGCAAGTGGTGGTGTATTATTGTAAAGCCAATCCATTGCATTGATTTAACTGGCCGAAATACATAGTAAGTATATGTATTAAGTAGATAGTTTTTTTTGTTTAATTCTCCGGTTTCCCAATAGCAACATATTTTGTAAGCATTTTCCACAGTTCGGAAATCAGCGAAAAAATCTACCGGCTTCATAAAAACCGAAGAATTTTATATTATTTTCGGCCTTATATTTTAGAAATGGTGTGTAATTTTATTGTGCTCGAGGCCAGTTTTCTATTAGGGGATTTTATGAGAAAACAATGATTTTTGAAAGTGGTATCAGTAATAGCTGCTATTTTGGAGATCACCACACCTTCTCTTTAGATCTCTTTCTTTCTAGACTATAAAATGAATTTTTGGTTTTTATAAAAGAAAGCAGCGGCAGGTGATGTCAATCCATACTGATAAACTAAAAGCTCTACAATCTTAAGATTTAGTTACTGCAATTCGGTTTCTGTAACAAGGATGTATTTATTAAAGTAATAGGTGTATGGTATTTTTTTGAGTATAAACAATTTCTTTTTTTCATAAACAAAAAACCTAAAAATGACATCAGTTAACCAGAACCTCAGGCAGTGGCGGATGTAAAGGGGGTGCCGGTGTATACAGCCGCCAGGGCCGTAGCGGTCATCAAAAATTTTTCGCGAATGATGTTCGCCAGTGCACTTGCAACTATTTTCCTTCGTCCGGCGCATTTTGCTGAATTGGAACAGTATTATTAATAAACCCTGTCGGTTTATTGTGAACGTAAACAACACGAATCAGCTGCGCGTTATCAAGCACCACTGTGCCTGCTCTTTTTCCGGCTGAATTCGCATATGCGATTTAGATAATAGAATTGATAGAATTGAAGCAAAGCCAAGGAAGTACGGCTGATGAAATCGATAATACAGTGTCGGATTGACGGAATGCGTGTTACTACATTTATAGACGCGTCTGGGTCTTGTTCTTTTTGATTTCGGAGATGACCTTTTTTTTTTTTTTGTTTTTTTTTTGCTCTTCAAATTACAGGGGCCCCCGGAAGGTTCGCTCCGGGGCCCCCGCCGTCCTCGCGACGGGCCTGACAGCCGCCGTATCAGCAAGCAATTTTTGTAGTTCATGAGCAATGCCAACTAGTTCTCTAAATTTGGGTTTCTTTGTTTCGTAGACACTTTTGTTGTGAACTTATTCCAAATCCCTGCAATTCTTCTTTTGGAAAAATGCTGCTGACATTTTACCATTAAATATAGTAAAAATCTGAAAGACAAGAAGATACAAGAGATACTAAAAATGTAATACAAAAAATAGAACGGAATTACAAGAGTAGAATAAGAGTTTGGACTATGGTAAATAGATATAACGGTGAAAACAGGCTATGTTAATTATTTGTTAAATCAATAATAGTTTGAACTACGGTAAATATAACGGTGAAAACGGGCTATGTTAATTATCTGTCAAACATTGTTCACTTAGAGAAAATGAATTGAATGATTCACGCAGTCGCCTTCTCAATATTAGGAAAAGAGCGTTAAAATGGAGAAAAACACCATTTTAATTGTTTGATCAACCCAAAAAAAAAAAAAAATTCGCTAATAGCCATTTTGGCAGAGTATAGTTCAAACTATCTCTTCATTGACAACAAATTTTTAGCAAAAAAATCGGTGAAAAAAGTGTACTTTTTTATTTTTATGCAAATAAAAAATCACGAAATTTCGGCAGTTGTTGATAATTCGGTTTTAAATGAACGATTATACACATTTGAACGAAAATTGTTAAAATCCATAAATTTTTTCCAAGGTTATGCGAGTGTCAAAAAAAAGTTCCCGCCAGCCACAAGATAAATCGATTTTTACAGCAAAAACAATAACTTCGGAGAATGAAAGAAAAAAAATTTCAACCGAAAAAAAAAATATGTGTCTCATTAAATCAACCAAAAGACAACATATTTAAATTTTATCAAAATAAAAAAATGATGACTTGCGCGGACTGGTTGATTTGAAATGGAAAGGGTAAACTCTAAATTATGGTTAATATTTGATATAAATTTTTTACTACAGCCTCCCCCTATTCGGAATCCTGGATCCGCGACGGTACTCAGGGATTATAATTTGAAATCAGAACATATGTAAAAGATTTTTGAAAAAATACGGGCTTTACTGTTTTGAAAAATTATATAATACAAGGGCAAGACTTTAGGCTTGGGTAAAAAATATCGACGCACAAAACTATCGATATTTTTGCAGAAAATAATGCATATATACTTCGATACATTTCAGTCCCGGAATATCGATGTTCCATATATATTTCCGAGTATCAAATTCGCTTTTGCCTTAGGTCTCTATGAGCTCAATTCGGCTCGGTTTGAACGTACTGCGTAACTGTTCGTAATATCTATTCTAAATATGCATTATTTTTTTACTATCAAATATTTTGATAAAACTGTAGGTAAAATATCGATGTATCGAAATTTGTTACTCTGAACATACTGAAAAAAAGTATCGATACTATATATATCGATATATTTTCCCATCTATAGTAAAATTGTATACTTAATAAATAAATTTTTGAAGTGAAAGTTCTTTGCGCTCGTTGGGCTGTAATTCTAATATCGAATGAAACGAAAAAGTAACAGGAAAAGGGAGGGGATGGCGCGCGTGGTGGGGCAGTCGGACGCAGAGAGGGGTAGCAAAGCGGACAGAGTGTGACAGTGATTGTTCTCTACATCACTCCGAACCAGAGAATTAACGATATAATAAAATTCATACATAGAGCATTATTGGCATATACTCCCTCTGGTGCAGCAGAATTAGGAGAAGACTTGCACACTATGCCAATGATTTTAAGCGTTGATTTTAATGTTAATTTTGCCTTGGAAGTAGCTCAACCACTTGTACAATTTTTAGAAAGTAGATTTAATTTAAAAATGAATAATAATCCCAAAGACTCAACAACCAGATCAGGCACAACAATAGATGTAATTTTCTCAAGATATTTAAATAATTTACAATCACGAGTTTTCATTTCATATTTTTCATACCACAAACCCCAATTGTATCTTTTCTTGAACATGAAGGTATGGAAGTGAATGAATAGATTTTTTATACATGGAGGCGAAAACATCAACTATCTTTTTTCATTAACCTAACACCCTTAAAAATTCCAGAATAATGAATAGTGACTTCTGTTATCGGGGAAATATTTCTATCGCATAAAACTTGCTGGCTAGGGTGAGTATTTTCATTTCAAGTGCCCATCGAGATCCATGAAGTTTTACCACTATCGCCTAGCTTTCTAGGCTGACAATTTTAGTTTTTTTTTTCTTGACATGTTTTTAACTACATACATCTGTATTTGCCTCCGTACATACGTTATGAGTCAGACGTACGAAGTCAGCAAAATACAAAATTTGTATGCAAATTTCAGTTTCCGTTTAAGCTCATTCACTGTAAGCATACTGCATGTGTGCACACACAATTAGCCACAATTAAAAATTTCGCAAAAACCAAGCAATTTTCGACAATTTCCATTTTCACACAATGCAACGTGAAAAAAAATAATTTTTTTAATATGCAGCTCGATGCGCATGCAAAATCTGAAACTGCAATGGAAATTCAAATAGCAGAAACAACAATGAGTTTTAAATTTTTTATATGTATGTATGTACACTATGTATATGTGGCTATGATTTTATGTACATAGAACAATAATTGCCGACAGCAGTTGCTGTGGCAGCAAGACAATGACCATGAAATGAAAATTGGATACTCTCAATGAAAAATGAATAAATTCGAGTGAATACTTGAAATAATACTTAAAACAATTGTGTCATTCGCAAGGTATACAATTTATACTGAATATGCAAATGTATAGTATATATGTACTTTTTTGTTAAATAAATATGACAAACGTGATTGTAACTGACTATCATCATTGAATTAATGTGAAATTGCAGCACTACAACAAAAACTGTAATTACAAAAATATATTTACTAAATACAAACACAAAACGATGGTCACTGTCACCGCAAATTATGTATATGGGAAATATAGCTACGTATAAAAGTGTGTGTATTTACATATATGTATTTATTGTTTCGTTTGTGTTTTTTCTTGATTCTTCATAATTATTTAATGCATTTTCGTTTTCTCGCAATTGTTTCGCCTTACCTTACGCATAGCTCGTGCACTGCACCGTGGTTAAGAACTCAATAATTTTTGGATAAAATGGAATACAACGACTCGTCCTTAATAAGGGTATTCACTGTTTCTTGTAAAATGTTTTGTGTAGGTATCGTCTAGTAAACTGGACCATTTATTTTTTAAAGAGACATCACTTATGATACATGAGTGTATATACCTATCTGAGAGTCCAATCAAGATTCGAAGTGTGCGCTTACGGCAATATCTTTTTTTTCTGACGCATTATTTCAATATTAAACTTATATCATTCAAATTCCATAATTTGTGAAGAGCCTACTAATTTTAGTGAAACGTTGGTAAAAAGTACTCCTATGCCCACATTTTTGGTAATCGAAAAAACGCACACTCCTATTTTCTAACCTTTTTTTTTTTTTGAAGACTTATTCTGGCATGTGGCAGAATCCGACTCGGAATTGGTTTTTGTTGAAAATGTAAACCTAAATCGGTTATTTTTGGCCTTATATTTATGAATCGTCTGTATAATTTATAGAGCCTGAGGCCAGGTTTATATTAGGAAATAATATGAGAAACAACAATTTTTCAAAGTGGTAGAAGTGATAGCTGCTATTTCGGAGATCACCACATCTCCTCATCAGACTTCTTTCTTTCTAGACTTTACCTGGCTTTGAATCATGGTATACGGAGTTGCTAGGCCAGCACGCAACCTCGCAACCACTCAGCCACGCTAACCGCCACTATGTGCTTAATAGCGTGGTTGGCATTGCTGTTTTGCAAATCTATAAGCTTCCATGGTTCAAAAGTCTAGAAAGAAAGAAGTCTGATGAGGAGATTTGGTGATCTCCGAAATAGCAGCTATCATTTCTACCACTTTGAAAAATTGTTGTTTCTCATATTATTCCCTAAATCGATTTTATTTGGTGTCGCGAAGCTCTATCAGAATTGGATTTATTCGAACATGAGCAAAACGGATAATCGAATTAGTTTTTCTATTAATGTGTTCAAATTTACGCTTATTTGTAAACGATAGAGAATTTGTGAAATAAATACATTATAAATTTATTTTAGTTCACGAGGGAAATCCTGACATTTTATTACATCTCAGAATGCAAAATGAGGGCCAAAAGATTCCGAAATGACGTAACAAATGTTCTTCAAACATAGTTTTTGTTTGTTTATTAGCATATTTTAGACAAGAAATAAATATTCGTAGTTGTTTACCTGTGCCCATAAAAATAATTGCACAATGTGTTGGGAAGTTTTGCCCATTTTATTTATTTAATTTGAATTAGTGGTTACAAAGATATAGTTGATTCTTTAGCAAAAACCATGTACATAAGTCGAAGTTTCAAACTCTCTAAAAAATTTATAAAAATTTAACAAATATGAAAAAGAAATTTTTACCAAAGGTTTTAACTTTTCAAAAAAAGTTTCCGGGTACGCAATCTAACTATAATGTGGGACAAGTTTCAGGTACCAAAACAATTTTATTGATTTTTGAGAATTATTTTATACTTTCCCCCCTAAATAGTTAATGTTAATATTGAATCATGAATTATATTTTGTACAAACTATACCTACATTTTATGAGAAATTACGACTTTATCACATAAAAAATCACGAATAAGTAAAAACTGGAGAGTTTGAATGGCTTTTAGTGCCGATAACAATACCGATAAACTCGGAATCTCCGGCGCCTGAAACCATTAAATAATTCGATCATAAAAACCGATATGGTCGGATTGCGCGACACCTAACGAAAAATGTTGACGGATTCAAATCCGATACCATGAGGATTGGACTCCACGACATATCTGAATATTATTACAATTATAGCTCGTATTTTCCAATATAATATAATTATTCGATAAAATACATAATTCTGACCTATTTTCCCCTCTTTTTTATACGAGTAGTGAATAAGAAATCGCGTTAATTTGTATAAGTAATTTTTTTTTTTTATGCTAATATTGGATATTTTTTTAATGAAACGATTGCTCAAATAAAATTACAAAAATTTACGCGTTTTTTGAAAAACTTTAAACTTCAATTTTGATATATTACTATTGGTTCGACTATTAAACTGTATACCCAAGGCGAATTTATAGAAGGTGATGGCATAAGAGCAGCTGATTTGATTTTGTTTTTATTCAGCTACATGTATTTGGTTTTTGATTTGCGTATGAGCTTTCAAAAGCCGTAAAAGCAAAAACAAAATGTATTTAAATTTTGACAACTCTTACGCAAAAACAAAAAACAAAATACATAGGAATTTTGTAGTAGTATTTATAACACCTCCTTGTATGGAAACCCAGAAAACTTTAAATAAATCTGATTTAAAATATAAAATTTTTTGACACAAATTTATTGAATTTTTTTTTAAATTTGAAGAAAGTTTGAAAATTTGAATTTGTATGAATGTGTTGTGTCTGTTGGCATGTAGTTTATATAATCGAAAACTACTAAAACAATTGGGCTCAAAGGATGTGGCAATGGTATCTATTGTGCATAGGGCGAAAAAAAGTTCATATATGTAGGTGGTGTGGTGCATTGAGATATTTCTAAATGCTTTATTTACAGTCCGATTTGATTAAAATTCATAACCTTATATTAGCCACATAAATAAAATTATAGGTGCATTCGATTCGCTACTTCTTTGCTCGTCATGTCTGAGCTCTGTCCCCGCTCAAAGAAATTTGCTAGATTCGACGATCGCGAGTACGGTGACACCTCATTAAACTGCTCAAACTAGTTACATTCAGTGCATCCAAAATTGTTTCGCATACTATATAAGACCACATGCTTGTACTTTTGGTGCGTATTTGTCGTTTGTTATACGCGAACATTACATTGGAAACAACAACAAAAACTTAGAAAAAATGGGCGCAAACCTTAAATTAGTGCGATTAATTGAATGTTTCAAAAACGGGGGCGCAAATTTAGTTTTTATAATTCAGTACTTCCAAATATTTGCCATTCTTTTTCAAAGCTGACAATTTACTTAATTTATGGCAGATGCTTCATCGGATTGCGAATCGAATACGGCTTGTATTTATTATTTATTAGCCTCAGTCCGATTATCTTAACCTCCAATGAATGGTCCCACCCTAAGTCCAGTTCATACGGCTTGTGAATTTTGTGCGACAGTGCTTTGAGGATGGAGTTGTTCCCGAACTGATTTTCCTCCCAGAACCGCATTGCGGCGAATCTGATAGCGCTCTTAGCGGCTGAGTTTTTGATAAAAATATCTACCGGCTGGCAATAAAGTGGGCATCACGTTCAAAACATCAGTTGAAAAGGATATCATTGCACCTGCTATGCTAACGGTTATTACTGTTTTTTGAGTTCCGCTTAATTTCTTAACAATATAATATAGGAGAGGTGGGCTATAGCTGATCGCATGCTGTGTACAATTCTTGGTTTTCAAACCCATCCATTGCAAACATTTTTTTGGCTGCACAGAGAGCCACCGAGACCTCTGCCCCCAAATAAGTGTGGCTGCCAGATCAACGCCAAGGAATAATATTTTGTTTAACATAACCAGTTCTGTTCGTCGGTTATTTAGTGTGATGAAATTATGCAATTTTGTTTTATTTATGAGAATCTAGGATATAGTAAAGTCAAATATAGTTGAAACACGATTTACCGAAATGGAGTGTCGCATATTTTTTTACACGTCTTAGCGGGGGAATAGTAATATTATTTTTTTTCTAATTGAGTTGCCCTTCGCCGTACCATTCTCAAACGTCATGCCAAAGACGGGCCAATGTATTCATCCTACTATCAATAAAGGCAAGGTTTGCCCTCTCTGAATGCAGACTAGCCTAACTAAGTGGTAAGACCCTAAACACCTCCGAAATACTGAATGAAAGGTCCATAGAGGTTTTCACATATACATAGGTTGAAGGGTCAATAACAATATAACACATAAGTGTGAAATTTCAATTTAACGCCTAATCCGTTTTTATTTATTTTTATTTATATAGTGTTTTTAAATATATGTATGTATCAACCAAAATCACAAGTTTTTTCCGTTTTTAAATACCACTTAAAAAACGCCACTAAAAAATTGCAGCTGAAGGAAATTTTGTCCGCGTTGACGCATTCTTTTGCAAGTCGGGTATAAAAAAACGGGCCTTATAATAACAATTAGGAAATTCACAAGATATGTAGTAACGTATTAATAAAATTTACATTTTATAGCAATCTATATTATTTTAATTCTTTTTTCCTGCGATCTAACAAAAACAGCATACAACATTTTAAGGCTTTACGGGGCATCTTGTGGATCCTCTGCAAGTATATTTGAACATAATACTTGGCTAAGACTGATAAAAAATTTGTAACCTTAAGTAGTTAAACCTAGTAACTAATATAATTAATTTTTCTATCTTTTTCAAATTAAATTTTATTTAATGTCGTATGCTATTTAGAAAAAATCTGGCATTTCGTAGGTATCACTTTCAAATAAAAACTGAACAAATTAACCAATATCAATCCCACTGTGCATAATGCAATATAATGGCATTCGAACGATTTAAATTCGGGGAAAGACTAAATGCAATATAAACATAATGTCAGCGCATTTGTTTTGCAGAAAAATAAACTACCACATATGTACGTAGGTATGTATGTATGTACATACACAGGTATGCAAATAAATATGAGAACGTGTTATGGCATTTCTCGCGCAAATAGTAGACACAAAAAAAAAAATACAATTTCACATTAATTATTTAGCAGTATTAATTAAAATTAATTTGGCTTGTTGGCTAAGCCGTTTGGTTGGTAAACTATTCACTCATTTTACTTATTGCTTTTGTATTTATTGTTTTTTGTTTTTGCACTGCACTTGCTTGCATTGTGTGTGTTGTTGTTGTTGTTGTTGTTGTTTGTTGGCGTTTATTGAACGTGATACCTGTCACGCTGTGCTGCCGGCTATAATTTGCAATAATTCCACAATGAACTGCAATAAATGCACATTTCCTTGCGTATTTATGTATGTACACAAACCGAAATGTTTTGCTCGAATGAGTGCACATGGCCAATTGTACAAAACAACAACAAACAATCAACATAGTACTAATTAAATGCATTGGATTCATATGAATTTTGCAGACATATTTATTTGAATATTGAAACATTTATATTTGTGTTTAATGCTTTATTATTGAGTGTGTATGTGTGTGTGCCAATTGCGTTTCAGCACTTAATGTAACTACTTTTTCCCCTTCTTTGTGACGCAACAACTAATTTGACTTGAGTAGACCTGATGTCAAACAAATCGCTTATACTTGACAAATAATAGGTACACTAGGGGTGTCCTTATTTTCAAACATCGGTTTTCTATATATTCCCGGCCAGAAATCGGTTCCTTTATGTATTTAGATAAAACGGTAAAAGTTTGGGGTCAATGCGATAACATTTAGTGGACCCGGAAGCCAGCTGAAAAATTCAATAGGTCAGTATGGGCAAATATCAATGTTCATACATTCGCCTTATATTAGACGCAGTTTTTATAGTATATTTAGCAAAACATATATGTATACAAAAATAATTATTCCATTTTTGTATTCTTATTCGGTAATAACATTTAAAATAATTGTGATAATTTTGCGTATTTAAAAAAAAAGGCATGCAACACAAGCTTAATATTTTGCAAATTTACCGAAATTTGTTTCTACATTTTGAGCGCGCTGGTTGTAGGCAAACAAATTTCCTGAGAAAAAGTGAACTGTGTAGCGACAATAAGTCGTTCAGAAAATAAAATAGTAACTGCTCATAACGGGACATTTCTGCTGTGAAATATTTCCAAAAGCATGCAAGAGGTTCTTGTGCATATTGTGATTTTAATAAGTAAATATAATTGTAAGCGTTCACAAGCAAGAAATAACAATTATTTTGAAGAATAATTATTTGGTTTAATAAATACTTTAAAATTTTTTGAATTTCGGTGGGCGGTTGTGTTTAAAGTGTAAAAATTGAAGTATATAAAATAAACTAATATGTCTAGTTTAGAAACACGAATGTCAGTTGCCAATTTAAGAAAAGTTAGTTTGATTGGATACACAATGCATCAAATTACAGGTGCAAAACTTCCATCTAATCGGCAGGTTTTAGAAGTTTTGTTTTACAATATGAGATTTGTAGATCTTTCAGCAAAGGAAAGCGCAAAACTTGCTATCAAAGCAGCACAAATATTTTGGCAACAAGCACGAATACCGATAAGAAAAGAAGATAAATGTATTGAGAAGTTATTGAAACTGTACGAAAGTTGGAAAAAAAATCCTGAAAACAGTTCCAGAAAAGAGATCCAATTCACAGGAAGAAGTCGTTGATATGTTTGTTGGAAGTTTGGATGATTTATTTGACATGGCCACCGCTAATGCGCTTGAAAAAATGAAGTTAGTAGAAGATAAGAAATTTCTTGAAATGCAACGTCAAAAAGGACGGCCAGGTTGCATGATGGGTGTTGATAAGGGTTTGTACGATCGTGAAGTGCGTGTACAAGAAAGACAGGAGAAAGCAGCATTACGAAAAAGGCGGTATGAAGAACAAAATTCTGAATGTTCTAATATAATCGAGGAAAGCTATGAAAATGATATAGTACTTGTGGAAGCTGGAAATGAAAATGTAGTAATTCCGTTGGAAAAAACTTGTTTGCAAACTGAGTGTAAAAAGCGACGAGGCACTAAAAGTATCATAACACCACGATTGTTAGCAGCATTAGACAATGCCAAAGTGTCAGATGGTATGGCCGTACATATTTTAGTAGCCGCTGCTGAAGCATTGGGTCATTGTGTGGAAGAACTTGTTATTAATCGATCAACAATTCATCGTATGCGTCAACAAAATCGGTCTGCAGAATTCAAAGATATTTCTACTGAATTTAAAGAAAAGGTGAGTTCCCTATAGTTGACAATGCACTTTTATTAATGTTAATTTATTCAAACACTTAACAAGGCCAATGCAAATGGAGCACTGATGTTCATTTTGATGGGAAGTTCATGACAAATATAAAAGGTCGTAGTAAAGTGGAAAGAATTGCTGTTTTAATTAGCTACGATGGAACATCGAAATTTCTTGGAGCACCAAAGATACAGTCGTCGACTGGTGCAAATATTGCTGAAACTGTTTATCAGAGATTAGTCGATTGGAACATTGTTGAACTTGTTAAAGGCCTATCTTATGATACAACTGCTGTCAATACTGGTGTTAAAAATGGAGCCGCAGTCCTTTTGGAAAAAAACTGCAACGCAATCTCATGCACCTACCATGCCGTCATCATACATATGTACGAAATTATTTTGCGCAACGTTTTTGAATCAAAGATGATGTCAAACTCAGCTCCAGAAATACTCTTGTTTGAACGATTTGTGAAGGCCTGGCCAAACCTTAAGAAAACCTTGTTTAAAACTAGTGTTGATGATAAATTTGTGGCATCAAAAATAAGCCAAGTGGAACGGGACGCTCTTGTAAGCTTCTTGCAGGACGCTCTAAATTATACAGATACAGATTCCACAATTTCAGAAGCTATTATTAAAAAAATGTCTAACCACTTATGGTACATCGCCGAAGAAACAGTAGCGTTATCATTTTTTTGACTTATCAGTTACCCACGCAGAAAAACGTAAAATGATAAAACAATTAAAAAGCAAGGAACCAGTTGTTAATTTAAAAAATAGCCGAAGCCACTCAAAATTGACAGATTTTCGAACTTACGAACTTAGCGATTTTGTTTCAGAAAAGACAAATTTTTTTTTCAATAATTTTGGGTTATCTTCAGCCTTTTTGGGCGTGGATCCATCCCAATGGGAAAATAATTCAGATTTAGAAAATAATTGGACTTTTTGCCGCAACTTACAAGTTGTTAATGATCCCGCTGAAAGAGGAATACAATTTTTGCAAGACTACAACAAAATTTTAACGAATGATGAAGAGGAAAAGCAGTTGGTACTCCAAATTGTTGAATCGTATCGCAAAAAATACAAATCATACAAAAAAATTGATTTAATGTAAAATATAAATTTAAATATGTAATATGTATGAAAAAAAATAAAAATGTACAATGTTTGCCCATACTGACCTATTAAATTTTTCAGGTGGCTTCCGGGCCCACTAAATGTTATCGTATTGACCCCAAATTTTAACTGTTTACTTTAAATACATAAAGGAACCAAATTCTGGCCGGGAAACTGTAATATAAACATTTTGAAATTTTCCCTTACAAATAAGGACACCCCTAAGGTACACTTTATTGGGTTTTTTCTGAGCAAAATCAATTGGAAGTAGAAAACTCAGCTGATACTATTAAAATCGCTCAGAAAGGGTTAGCGGTACCCAAAATATGTAATTTCCGAATGTACATAAATATAATGATGCACAGCGCCGCCTAGCGTACAAATAAATCTTTGGTATAATTAATATTTTTCATAGATACAGGGTCGTACTGAGCCTAATAAGTTTCGGCGATTGAGCCATGTTAAAAATACCGACTTGGTAAAGAAAATTTGTCGACTTTTTAATACAGATTAATTTCACCTGCACACACACAGAGCGAAAATACCAGCTAAAATGCCTTGTAAAATAGATAAAAATTTAGCGATTTTTTAATGATTTTTTTTCCAATATGAAGCTCTTCTTATTATGACTAGATATGTCTTTTAAATAAAATCAAGAAGAAGATCTATAAAACTGAGTTAAAAACTTTTCAATGTAGCTAAGGGGGTGGTAGCCCGTAGAATTACGATGAAAACCTTTTCAATAAATTCTAATAGATAGCCTATAAAAATAAGATGAAAACCTCTCCATATAATTAGGAAAGAAATCTTAGGTTTTTATTAGAATCTCCTCATAATTTTAATAAGCCGACGATTTTATTAATTTGAAATTAGTGCCACCTAAATTTTTCAATAGACCTTTTTTTTTTAAATATCACACTGTTTTTTTAATTTTTTTTATTTAATTATACAAGTTAATTACTAAAACAGGTTTTACATACATATTTGCTTACAAATTTTATAATACCAATTCATATAAATCTTGTACTTATGAATAATTATTAAAATTCTAAAGCGTCTGTGTTTCAATATCTTCTGCCCCTTTTAACTTGAATGCCTATATAGCGCAAGAGGGACAACGTGAGAAAAATATATTTGTCTTTAAAAATAATTATCATTTTATTAATTGAAAACTTTTGGAACCAAAAAAAAAGGAAATCAAAAATTTTAATGTTGAAAATACAAAAATTCAAAGAACAATATTCATAATAGTAAACTGAAAACAATATAAAGTAGATTATTGACAAAGTAAATGCACCCAATTAATAATTCTCATTTATATTGTACGTATATATTGTATATGTATAATTTGACTTAAAAAGGGCTCTTTTAAAAGTAAAATGGTTTCCATATTAACAAAGTCAATGATGAGAGGAGCTCCTTATTACTTTGATTTATTTGATTATTATTAATATAAAAACAAGGAAATTTCTTCTTACAATTTTTTTAAAATAAAATTCCATAAAAATGAATTAACAAGAAGCTACCTCCTTATTTTCAGCCCTTTCGCTTTTCAATAAATTGAAAAAAAAAAATTCAAAATAAAATTAAGAAGATTTTCTATCACAAAATTCTTCTATCTTATCCCCTCTCGCTCTCTTTAGCCTTCAAGCTTTTTTTTTTAGACGTCGATCTGTTATTAGGTAAATAGGTGAACTTTGTTTGCTCTGTATAAGTGTATATTGTTTTTTCTTCGATTTCTGGTAACTGTTATTTGTTACTAAATAGTGTAGGGAAAAGCAGTAGAGACTATCAGCTGATCGTATGTTCAGCTAGAGATGCAAAATCAACCGCAATGAAAATGTGTTCATCAATCAATGACACACAATATACTCTTTCAATTCTTTGTCAACAGCATTATTGCTGATTGAAAATTAAAACAATATAGTTATCGTAAAATTAGCAATGAAATTGACCGTTCAAAATTCTTACTACTGCATTTTATGTGACACGAATATTAAAAATATCTGTAAAAATTAGAACTATAAACAATCGATAAATGCAGCTTCTCATCCAAATGGCAATACATAAGTAAACTTTAACAAATAGTTTTCTTATATTATGCATTATGAAAATGAGGTGTTATTTTTCCAGATTTAAGCAAAATATAGCGTACAACCAAGGGGGATTTTTGCGTATGTTCAAAACTTTTCGCAGTTTTACCGGCATAAGGCCCTCTTGCGGCAAATCCAGAGTTAAGATTATAAATAAAGAGATAAGAAACTCATTTTTAATATCATAATCGAGACATTGTCTTGCATCAAATAAGTCCAGTAACCCAGGCTACCGACATTTTCTTTATATTTGATGAAGTTTTTGAAATTTAAAGTAAAAAACAAAATATTTGCAGGTTGCTGTACAACAATGAAATGCTTTGGTCTCTAATATTGTGGGAATGATCGCGTCGCTTTGTCAAAGCTCTATTAAAGGAATTGAACCAAACGTATTCGACGGTTTCAACATCATTGCCGAATAAAAGCGATTCGTTTGAAATATTTTGTTTATTTCAAAAACATTTGTTTGCCAAATTAATTTTTCCTTTATTTACTTATGACAGTAGGCAGCCAAAGAAGCCCCCACCCTCTCCCTGCATGGAGAAATGACTTCCAGGGTACCCCGCCAAGCGAGCTCATCAGCCATGCAGTTCCCTGCAATTTCGCTGTGGCCCGGTACCGAAATTGGTCTAATGTCGAGATACTTCGAGGCGGCTGCGAGAGAAGTCAGGCACTCCCGACAAGGTTTGATCTCACCATTAGCGATCCTAAGGCCTTAATAGCGGCCTGACTATCCGAATAAATGTTAGCCCGTCCAGTGGGCATTACATTGGTGAGTAGCCAATCGGCTGTCTCCTTGATTGCGGCCACCTCTACCTGAAACACACTACAATAGTCCGGAAGCTTAAATTTACGGCTGAGGGAGAGCTCCTCGCGGAAGAATCCTAGAATGCCTAAAGGCCGAGCTGAAGTTGTATCCATTGCAACTTAGCCGGACTACACCATGGGCCGCTGCAACCTTGCTTGCAATGTCCGCAGGTAACACGTTAAGCATAACATTGAGCGTGAGAGTGGGTGTGGTACTAAGCGCCCCACTGATTCCAATGAGCGCAGATCGCTGCACCAGCTCCAGCTGCTTAACCTTCGATACCTTATCCAGTGACTCCATCAGACCACCACTCCATAAAACACTATAGGCCTAATTATAGTTTCATAAAGCCGGTAATTTATCTTGTGAGAGAGGCAACAATACACCGCAACCGAAGCCTTTTTCAGCCTTAAGACGAGCTCCGTCTTGCTAGGATTGATCGCGAGCCCGCAACCTGCAGACCGTTTTACGATCAAGTTTAGGTAACCCTGCATGATATCAAAAAGGGTGCTTAAAAGGTTATCCCTGATAATGAGAGCAACAGCGTCGGCATAGGCAATAACCGTGCAGCCTTTCCTTTCCAGTTCCTTCAGGACACCATTGATAACAACGACCCAAACCTTTCGTTGAATGGAGGCGCTGCCCGACTCCGCCACGACAGTTCTGTCACAGAGAAGGTAGTTGACGAACCTTATAAGACCCTGTTCAACCCCAAGCGTCAGCAGGGATCTGACTATTGCCTGTGGCTGAATATAATTAAAGGCACATTTTATATCTAGAAAGGCACCAACTGCAAAGTCCTTGTGTTCAAGAGACTCTTCAATGACGTTAACAACCGTATGCACGGCTGTTTCCACAAAACCTGCCCTTCTAGTAAAAATCTTTCTTGATTTTTCCGATTTACGTAACCGTAACAATGGACTCCTCTACTATGTCTAAGTGAGTTCCTACCGCGGGAACTATCACATTAACCTAACCTAACCTAACCTAACCTACTTATGACAGTATGTCACATGTTCTGCTTAATCGCAAGTGGTCTAAAAAATTCCAAAGTCAATAACATTGTTATTTTCAAATCAGCACACATACGTACAATACATATAAAAAAGTAAAAAACGCCTATTTTTCGGTTGCCCGTATCAACTGTTAAATCACTCATTTGGTTCATTGGGTAGCTAACTGTCTATTGGGCATGTGAATTGTCGAATTACGAAAATATAATAAAGAAATACGCATCACCATTAAAATTCAATTAATAATATTTTCACGGCAAAGTGCTGGCGCGACCATCCATATTGCAACAGTTACCGAATTGCCACAATTTTCCACGTGCAAATAATGGTTGTTTTTGTTACAAATATGTGCTACATACATTTACATACATATATACTGCTTATGGGTGCGACTTTCTTTTATTAACAAACTTACTTATCATTTAGCAAATGTTTATTATAGAAGCTTTCAATTTGCTCTTAGAGTTTTTATTTACTGCAAAAAAAAATGTCCTAAATTGCCCCTCATAAAAATATAAATCGTGATCTCAAATCAATGTACGTGCATGGCGTAATCAGATGTTATAAGAACGAAAATAATTTTATGCATATATAGACTATCAAGTCAAAAAATGGTGGCCGAAAAGTTTATCAAATGAACGGACTGCCCCGCATTCGCATTTGATCTCAATATTCGGGGTATTGAAATCAGGAAAAACCTCATCATGCAAGTAATTTCTGATTTTTAGCCATCTCCCGATGTTTCCCGTTATTTGCATAACTCTTAGACTATGTTTTATTTAATAAGCATGAAAATATTATGTAAATATCAATAAGTCGTATGAAAATTGAAATAACGAGCATAATGGCATTTTACATTTCTAACTCGATAAAACAAATGTAAAACTTTTCGTGGTCCTCAACATAGAATTTTGTTCCATTGATTACATTTTCATTTGGCATCAGTCTCTTACTGCTGATGTAGGTGTTCCCAATAGTTCAGCATAATATGCGAGACGGGCTACTTTACTGTTTTCAGGGTAATCAATGTGAATTACGCCGCATAACTTTACTGGATCAGCTGGGCACCATTTGACTTGCACCGCGATAAATCTACTAGCTGGACTTACGGCGTCAAATTTAATTTCGAACTACTTGCTCCCCTATTGGAAACCTAATTTAGTAAGTCATAAGGGCGTATTTGCTATCGTTGAATGAATAATTCATTTATTTTAAAAAGTTCATCTTAGAAACTGAAACTAAAAATTGTCTAAATGTGACATCCGCCATACCCTATAAACTTATAAAAAAAAGGAGTAACCAAAACAGAGTGTAAAAAATAAATCGAGTGCTCCAAAGAAGGTAAAAGTTGTGACTTTGATGGAAAGGTTATGGAAATTGTTTGGATAGTTCAATAAAAAATATTTTTTGATATGCACTTAGTCGGCATTTATCAGTCTCCTGTCGTAGTTCCAAAGCCTAAGATACTGCCTTTTTCGCTTCCATGGAAACAGGGTCTTTTTGGGAGCTTTTATTTTAATTGAACGATGAGGTTGGCACGAACTTAAAAGTACTTGGAAATAACGTGGCACTGCCCACTTTAACGCAAATATAAATATCTCAGAAATTACAAAATTTATTACACATTATAGATTATAACTTAATAATCATAGTTTTGGAATTTTATTGCAGTTGTTGCCGAATGTTTCAAATGCCTGGACTTTACTAACAAATTTGTGTAATTCGGTTTCTGTACTTATATGGCTTTCATACGTTTTTTGTGTACCTCCAATATGGGAATTAAAAAAAAAAGAAAAAGTTTTTTGTAAACTGGCCAATGATTCCAATTAACTATGGTGGCAATTCTCCTCCTGTTAGTTGTGCGCTCTTCCGATTAGAAAATGTTAATTCCACAACTTGTAGAAAATTGTTTCAGTTCTACATAAATGAAAAGAAATCGAAGATGATTAAAATTAAGTGACTAATATTTTTAATATTTTGTTTGCGTACACGTATCAGGTACTTTAATAATAATATAACAAAATTGGAAATGTAAGGAAATAATTTTTTTTTTTAAATTCCATCATAATAAATCAAATGAAAGGAAGGGAGTTCAGTTTTTATTTTTATTTTCTTTAGTAATCTGTAATTTATAAAAAAAAAACTCAGAAATGCCAGCAAACGTTCTTAAACTTCCCTCTTTGGTTAGCCGAAGATGTCCATAAAAATATTAAAATTAGTTTTCAAAACAGAGCGTTTTCATTGGTAAGTTTTCGAATTACATTTTGTAAATAATGCCCAATATACAATTGAAAATTACCCTTTCCTAAAAATATCCGAGGAACAACGCTTTGCCAAAAGTCTACGTCTGAGACAATGTCAATAATTTGCTTTTCAATAAAAAAAAAAATCGAAATGGAACTACCTTCTTTCTTGTAACATGGTTAAATTTATAGTTAAAAAATAATTATTATTTCGGGAGTTTTATTTAACATTGTAAGTGTTATTTCCGTGTAAGTTTTATTTCTTGAGCGAAAATTAAAATTAAACTCAGGTTGACTTTTCCACCTTATTAAGTTAGATTCAGAAAGACATGCCTCTTATGCACATGCTATACGTAACGGCATCACATTTGCCGCACTTGCCGCAACGCAAATGGAGACTCCAAGTCCCACAAGTCAATGTTTTTAGCATTCCCAAATGGCCGCCGTTTGTGTAATACAGTTTCAAATTAATTAATTAATTAGCTCAATCAATACCTGCGACATACGCAATTTGCGTAAATATTGAGTTTAGAAGCCCGAATCCCCCCACCCCATCCCCGCAGATTGACTGACCTTTGGTTTCGGTTTCGACGTGTTGCATTGCCATTCGTTTTGATGGCGATTTAAGCGACCAAAATACGCGCGTTTGCGTTCCCATTTGCGTTAAATAATTACATTTGCAATTATCTAAGTACATATGTGTGTATGTGCGTGGATATATGTAAATGTAAATATGTGTGTTTGTATGTATATGTTTGTGTTTGTGTTTATGTTCGCATTTTGCTGTTATTAATTTAGCAGTTTTCCACTACCGCGGTCGCCACAGTTATATAATATTTTATTTCATGCACCATATGAGTCAAAATGTTCGCTAAATTTATTACACTTTGTATAAAATTTTAATGAGCTTGCGATAATACATATTGCGATATACATACATACAAGTATTTAGGTGCAATTTTATGACTCGAGGACAGACAAGCATGAATTTCGTATGCATTTATGTGCGAGTGCTGTTTGTCATATGTATGTATGTGCTTATGTAAATATGTATGGATGTATGTATGTGCAGTGCTGCATAATTGCGCATTGATGCTGCCACCGACCGAGCTTTGGTTGCATAGCTCATTGACTCACTTGATGAGTGTCGCATTATATTCATAGTACAAATGTACATACAAAAAACTCAATTCAAACCCAGTAAGACTTCTTTGGTATTTGGGAGTAAAACAAATAAAACAGAATTCGCTTGAGCTGCGGGTGTGATTGTGGGGGGTGTTCGAACAGAAAACGAAAATTCCATTTTTATATTAACACTAGAGAACCGCAGTGGGAGTTATCCTGGATATATTTATTTATTAATTTCTTTGCATTTCTATTTTGTACTTTTTTTAATCTATTTATTTAACCGATATAACAAACTAATTTAAGCAAAATGTTTAAAATTATAATAAGTATCATTAAAAACTCTTTAAAAAATATACGAAAATTTAATTATACATATATACATATATATATGTATGTATTTATTTAACACACACAAATGTTTCATATACACTACTTACAAAGTAAGGTAACTAACAGCTCAGATTATAAAAACTTAGAGTATTGTGCTTCGAGCACTAGATAATAAATGCACTGTTTGAAGACGAAAAATCAAGTTGGATAGAGCTCGATATTAAATTAAATTCAATTAAGGACCGAGCAAGGGTTACATTACGCTTGCATTATGCTTTACAATTATCTCCATAGAAATGTAAAAAGCTACGAAGATTACGTTGTGGTATGCATGGAAATTAATTCTTTCCAAAAGAAAGGAGCAGTAAACGTCCCCATAGATGATATTAAAAGCAAGCAAAAGAAAGCGAAAGTACTGATCTACTTGATTCTAAAGGCTTTAGGTTTATCAAAAGCAAACGAGATTTATATGAGGGAATTGGCTCAAATTGGCAAAAGTGACCAAAAGAACCTGTCTAGAAGAACTAACTTCGTCTATTACCCCTTACGCCAGTCCGTAGCAAATTTGGCATGATATAAAAACGTTGACGGGCCATCAGAGGCATAATAAAATTCGCGTTGTTACCACGGAAAACGTTACTTTTTCCTCTACAAATGACATAGCTAAGTTGTTCGCATCGGTTTGGTCCGCGTCGTACTCAAAAGACACAAATTTTTCGGCGAAATTCGTTTCAGACAAAGTAGTCGTTTTAAATATGGAGTACAATCCAAAGGCAATATCAGCCGCCGCCAAAGAAATTGACAAAACTATAACATTGACTGAATTCGAAGAAGTGATCCAAGTTGTCCTGGGTATGACAGAGTGTCATATCAAATGCTTAAACATCTTCCTCCTGGCAAACAAATAGGCTACTTCAAATCTTCAACTCGATCTATGACACAGGCGTCTAGCCGCAAAGTTGGAAAAACGCTGATATTGTGCCCATACCAAAACCAAATAAACCCTTAGATCAAGTTAGCAGTTATCGGCCAATATCTTTACTTCCATGCCTTAGCAAAGTGCTCGAAAAGATAATAGCTGAGCGCATCATGTGGTTCGCTTTAAGAAAGCAACACATAAGCAACTTTCAAGTAGCCTTTAAAGAAGGACAAGGTACAACAACATACTCCTCCAGTTCGAACACTATCTGTAAACTGCCCTCTCAAATAAAAACCATGTAGCAGTACTTAGCTCAGATTTCGAAAAGGAATTCGACAGAATAGGTGCGTACGTAGTCCTCCGTCAACTAAAAAAAATGGCAAGTTGGAAAAAAAGTGTTCAACTTTGTGAAAGGCTTTCTTATTAATCGACCATTTCGAATTAAAATGAATGGTAAATACTCGGATAGGATAAGCCTGTTTAATGGCATACCGCAAGGCTCGCCCATCTCAGTTGTTTTCTTTATAATCGCTTTCGATGAAATCGGCGAAATTTTACAAAAACACAAAAAAGCCACTAGTCGAAAACACTAGAGACATGCTAATAAAACATCTCTCAAAAATAAAAGTTATGTAGATATCCGGTCACTGCGGTATAAAAGGGAACGAACACGCTGATACCGTTGCGAAAGAAGTTTACAAATCACCCTCCATACACATTGGATCTTTCGTTAAAGCAGACATCATTCGGCAAGTAAAATCCTACGTGAGAGAACTAACGGTGAAAAACTGGCAAATGTATCATCATAGCTACAAGCGCTATATAACCAGAATTGCTGCAAACCACCTTTCCCGGCGTCTTCAACAGCTGACCAATTAAAAATTTTCTCCAAACTGAGAATGGGACACACGAAAATTACCATGGACATCTGATGAAAGGTGAACTCAGCCCAACCTGCTTTACGTGCAACTGCCCAATGTCTATTAACCACATCCTTGAATCTTGTTCAAAATACGAAAACGCTAGAATTAACATATTTAATAACAAAAAGCCTAAAAATCTGCTCAAAACCTTCAATGTTGAAAACATAGACACTATTTACAAATACATATATGTATTTATCACTGCAAACTTTTACACCAAGTATGATACGGCTTGTAGCCATAATCTTAATATAGAGTTATTCTAAGGATATTTTATATTCATTATAAAATCTTTTAGTTATAAGTCAGGCCGATAGCCTATGTTGCTAGTTGCCTTATTCTCGTAATGTAATTATTTATAATTGCATTTCATATAAATAAATAAATGGCTCATTAAAGCTCAACAACCGTAAGGCATGTTTAAACAAAATTATTGGACGCGTTCAATCCTATTTATATGTATAGTTTCGATGGCTTGGCCTCCAGATGAAACAAGCGTATTCCAAAGAGGAACGAACAAATGCCGTATATAGTAACTTATTTCGCTTCACAAATCTTAAAATCGAGTAAGACTCTGAAATAATGTGACTATTAAAAGAAAACATACTCGAAAAAATTACGCCAAGATCTTTAATCTCCTCCAAACTTTTTGACAAAGAATGAGAAATGTTATAAGACGTCGGCAAGGTATGAAGAGCTTTTGAATACGTGACTTTAAAACATTTTTTGATGCTTAAATGAAGACAAGAGTTAACGCACCATAGATGAAAAAGCTTCTCAATTTTCGAAAATACTTTAAATCATTTGCGTAGAGCAATAATTTAGCAAATCTAAAGCGGTTACTTATATCATTTATATGCAAAACAGATAGTAACGGGCCTAGTATACTCCTTTGGGAAACCGCAGAGGAGACAAAGAAAGATTGTGACGAAATGCCGTTAACCGTTAAAACAATGCAAAGAATGTGCCAGTAAGAATGTAATCAGAGATTGTAAATAACAGTTACTCAGAGAGCAACTTTTGGTTTCTCGCACATTAAACTTGTGTGTGATTTACATAAATTTGACTTTCCAAGCTGATGGCAGCCCTCTTCAAAATATAGCTATAAACCTTCTCCTCACCGAGGCGACCGCGCAAGTATGTGTTTTTTCTTTTTTACATAACTGCCTTTTTAATGTAAGAAAAGTGAGCACAATTTAATCTATCAAGCTGAGTTTATAGTTATTCGCAACAAGTGGCTAAAGTTTATTTTTGTGCCAGAGGCGGGGTTATATTTGTATTAAGAATATCGTGATTATCAATGAGGAATGCAAATTCAATATCAGTTCCAACAATTGTTGTTCGGGTTGTACAGATTCTGACAATACACGCTAGACTCAAATCTCTTTTTTTTTTATTTGGCGCTTTCAACGTGTCAACATCGTCATAAAAGAACGTAGAAAACGAAGAAATTGCACGGCATGTCTACTTATTTTACCATACCAAAAACCATTCGGATTGATTAATAATTTTAATCTCGTAGAAAAGGAGATTTTGTTCTGGTATGGTGACCTTTTCTGTTTTTACGTTTTTTGCCCATATGTCCGATTTTATTAACAATTATCACGAAACGAGTGTAGAAATCCCAACCTAAAAAAATTCTCCCAGGGAAAGATTCGAATACAAAGGTTTTCATATCATCAATTCATCAATTCTTTCTTTAGACTAAGTGTTTAGCCGTAATTACGGGGACCACATTTTCTGAAGCTAAATGCGGGACAGATAATCTAGCAAAGCACAAACCATGCATTGTGTAAGCTAATTATAAAGGACTATATTACGGTATTACTTTCAATTAAATTTTGTTTAATAGCAATAAAACATTTAAAAAATTTAGTTTTAGTACTTTTGTACGTAAATATTTTAGCATAGAGAATAATAACTCAGATATTAAATAGTGGTATATTTAAAACTAGAGTGAAACTTTTAATACATTTGATTTTAAGATGTAGGGGAAATTCGTTACAATCGATATTAAAGTTAATTTTCGTACTCAAATAAATCAGTAAACTTTTAGTGAGCCAATTAATTTTTATTTTTCCATTCTCCTCTTTCAAACCGCATGGTATTTCTTTTAACACAATAGACTTCATCAAAAAGCTAATTTATTTTAAATTTTTTTGTTGTTGTATGAAAAATCAAATAAGTTTATCCCTCTGACCATGCTGGAATTTTTTCGAATTTATGCATTAGGAAAACATCCAACACAGTTTTTTAATTGCCAACTCTCGTCTAATGAATGATTTTGAATATTGCAATTAAAGAGCGGGGGCACAGTTGCAAAAGCGGAACAAAATCCGTTAGCATTCCCATGCAAATTTGGCGGAACACCTAAATATAAAGCGGGACTGTTCCGCAAAAATCCGGACTGTCGCCCCATAAAAAACTGCTAAGATAAGAATATTTTTGAGTCCTACTTTTTTGTTGCCCGGGTTGAGGATAATAAAAATAAAACAAAATTTTACTAAAAAAATTCTTCATAGCGAAAATATTCGGCATTCCTTATTTAAATGAGAACAAAACTTTACTAAAATATTTTAAAAGTACAATTTATAAGACTGGGAAATCGTTGATGCTTACAGCAAGATTTTATGAATAGCAACTAGAGATGGGCGCGGGACACGGGACACCTGGACCCACGGGAGGTGTAATTTTAAAATGACAAAAATCTTTTTCCGACACTCCCGATAGAAATGCCAACTTTCAAAAATTCCGAAAATCTTCCTAAAAACTGTCGTATGAAATTATCCCTTTTTTAAACGCCTCATTTAGAAATTTAAAAATGTATAAAGGAAGTACGTTTTAGGTGGTGTAAAATGTACAATATGTTAGTCAATATAAAGGAATACATAGTGTGGCAAAACAGAATGCCCCCGCCTACAAAAGCGATATTGGCTTTGAAGTTTGCTGAGTTTTTTGGCGAGTCTTATATATATAAATACTCCCACAGATAGTAGTACGGACGTTGAGCAGGAAATTTATACGTAAATGAGAAATCAATAAAGTACCCAAATAAAGTATTTTATTTCTGGAAGAATTGTACTAAATATGTGAAGCAGCCTCGACAAATTGCAAATCAAATACTTAACATTCCGCACTCTTCCGCTATAAATGAGCGAGTACTTTCCACTTCTATTGAAATTCTAGAGGAAAGAAGAAAACGTTTGCTTGAAAAAACTTCGAAAAAAGACATTTTTTATATATGAATTCAAGAAAATCCCACGCATTTTTTAATTAAAAAAGGGTTCAGTAGGTTCAGTAGGTCTAGGGTTAAAAATACGAATCCATTTAATATATACTATCTATAGCTTTGTAGCTTTTTAGTTTGAAATTCCTGTGTGTTTTGTTTAGTGATCCCTCGTCGTTATGAACGGGTTCGGGACTTAAAAATTTAATGCTACGATTGCGACCGAATATTTAGTTCCGCGCTCATCTCTAATACACTCCTTGTAAACCATTGCAATTTTTTGTTAATTTTTATGTTTGTGTAATAATTGTAAAAATACAAGTATGCATACTTGCTCCTATTTTAAAGAAATATAACTGTTTTCCCCCTGTTTCATTGAACTGCTTACAGTTTTTTTAAGTTTAAAGTTTGACTAATCACCAAGAACAGTTTACTTCGAGTGCGATTACCCGATATGAAAACCGTGTAACCGATTAAATAAAGTAATGATGTTAATAGTATTTTATATTTTAGAAAAATTTTAACTTAATTTCAAAAAAAAAAATAGAACATTTGCTTACGTTAATATGAAATCGATTTATTTATATATTACAATGGAATATTAAGTAATGATTTAACCCATTATTTTCTACTAAAAAACATCTGTATAGAGATACAGGGCCACCACATTAAAATCGGGATTTCAAAGGTGGGTGCAAATGTACAAACAAAAGTTAACCAAACCTAAAACCTTTAACCTGTTATGTGCAAATTTCATGTTTACATACTACAGACTACATATAGTGTTTTTTTTTTATATTTTTGCTGATAAATATTTTCTCATCACAAAGCTGTTGCCAATATTTTACTTAGTATTGCTAAATTTTAAACAATTTTCAAGAATATCTCTTATGATAAAATAGGAATATGAAATAAAGGCACAAGGTAATTAAGTTTTTATACGAAGCAACTTTTTCTTAGACATCAAAGAAAAAGTGGCCATGGATTTTTGAACGTAAATAAAAGAAAATTCAGACCTATGTTCAGCAAAAATGATCCGGGCTTTAAAAAAAAAAACACATCAAGCTTATATGAAAAATTCTGAACTTGTGGCACTGCGTTGTATTAAATTAGCTCATAGCTTTACATAAATGCAGGAATATTCATAATTTATTCATTTATTATTTTTATATCACCATATTCTTCTCTTCTTCGAGCATGGCACATTGTCTGGGAATATGTACATATTTTAAATGCACTTAATCCTGTTCTAATACTATCAAATGCTTGACACCGATTTACGATATAAGCATGAACGTGTTTCTAAAATTACTTGCAACTACGGGTATATTTATGCAGCATTTATATATGTAGACAGATGTGGTTATGAACACTTAAACTGAAATAATTTTAGTAACCCAGCAGAAAAAGTTGACGAAAAGTGATTGATCTTTGGCTGCTCTCATCGAAACCACATAGACAACTGCGTGAAACAAATAGTCTCTCGATGAGTAGTTTGGCCAAGTAGTTTGAATATTGCATTTTGAAATTTATTTAAACACTAAGTACTTTCAAGTAATATATCATTAATTTATATATTACGAAAAGCAAACAAATCACATTTTTAAAAGCAAAATTCACGCGTATGTTAAGTTTTTTAGCTCTCCATGGATTCAAAGACAAAGTTTCTTGAAAATATTTGGTAAAATCCACTGCCTAATTTTTAAGTATTTTTGGTGGTTTTATGCTCCCAAACCAAAACGCAATTTTATTTAAATAATATAAGCAGATACATTAGCATTCTAAGAGGAAATAATGAATATTAATCAAAAATTATAACGGACAAATTTATTGAAGTCCTGAAACACCGAACTAGTTCGAGATAATTTCAGCACTAGTTTGAGATTTTTAGAAACCAGCCCGGATTCATTTGGGAAAAAGTGCGAAATAGTGATCGTGAAGTTGTTCCGAACTAGGACCGAAATGGTCGCAAAACGTCTCCGTATTTCAAGATATCAATTGATCTCAATTATAATTATTATGAAAAGTCATAACTTAACTCTCAAAATAAAAGTATTTGAAGACATAAAAAATGGCTAATAAAGTCTCAAAATAATAGTCATCAATGACTTAAAAAATATACCTCGCTGATAACACGAATTTACAAATATTTCATTAAAGAGTGGTACTTCGTTGAAAAGGTGCTTTTTAGACTTTAAGTAAGTCGCTGAAATGGAAAACTAATATCATTTCATATTTTCTAGGTTCTTTTGCAATTATTGGCAAACAAAAAATCCCAAGTATACATAAAACTAACCTTCTCTGGGGAAAGTTTTAAAGGTGCACTGATATCCTTTACGGAGATATATTTTTGTGATCGGGAGAGTACTACCAGGCGTTTAAATGGAAAAAAATTTAGGGCATTAGAAAGAGCTTGTTCGAAAAATTTTAATAAACTTCATAAACTTTGTAAACAAATAATTAAAAATGTGTAAATGAAATAAAATTTCATTGCGAAAATTTGGATTTGGGTCCGCATATTTTGATTTAAAGATACAGGTTGCTGAAACTTTTTCATGAGTTTGCCCCAAACATAGGTTGATCTTTCCTTCATTTTTTAAAATTTGGACGACGCTTTTAAAACTCAACTATCAAATATGTATTATTCGGATTACCTGAATAGTATATGTAATTGCTTCCAATTATTATCATCAATCACACAACGCGTGAAGCTATTACTTTATTATGAGAAAATTCGGCTCAGGACAATCCCGTATTAAGTTCCAGCAGTAGTCTGCCATCATGCTAGGACCGATTGGAACCGAAGCAAGTTTATTTCCATTGTGTAGCAACACACATTTCAGACTATTTTTTTTAAACTATCTATAAAAAGCCTCCAATGTTCGGGATTATATTCAGGAATGGCCATAGCACTCAAGAGTCCAGAAATATTGTTACAATATACAAGATTGTCTTCTTTGGTGAAGTAGGGCAGAAGGTGTTGCTCTCTGTTCCTCAAGGCTGTAATAGCAACACCAGGTTGTAGACAAGATTTTTGTTTTAGCCTCGAAGCCAGAAGTTCAGGCGACTTTTTTTGATAAATTCAAGTCACGAGCCAAGTCATTGAGCCCTTCTGTAGAAAATCACTGTTTCGTACAACTACTTTCTTCAAACTCACTTTGCAGCAGATGATTCTAAAAATACTGGAATTGGCAAATCATGACTGTGCAATACGGGGGGTTTAGCCGAGTTTACATTAGGATAAACCCAAGTACGTTTTTTATGGCTGTTGAAACCTTTCACATTAACTGCACAAAAGTAGCAATCGTTTAAATGATTAGTTGGCTCAGCCCATATCATCGGAACTCCAAAATGAAGACCTTTACGACCTCCTTGGCTCCAGTATCGCAAAGATTCTACACAAGATTTACAGACGATACTGGGCACCCAATATTTATTCTTTTGTGCAAGGTTTCTCCCAAAATATGCTTCATACATACGTATTTTTCACAAACTCTGTGATTGATTTTCTTTGCGTTTTAAGGCAAAATTTCCCACATATATGAGGAATAATTAAATTAACAAAACTGGAACTGGGTCATATAATTTTTTATTCATTAATTTCTTAAGTTTCGTTTATCTCAAGAACTAGTGCCAATCCAAAAAAAGTAAAAACACAGTTCGTAAGTCTGGTACTAATGTTGATAAAAACTATTAGCAAAACCATGACCGCAGGTTTTTCTTCAATTTTTGTTACGCAGTGTAATTTACACTTTACAATGGACAATGTTAGCCGATGTTAATGAATATTTAAAAATAAATCGAGAAAATAAATGGCAATTTTGTATGACTACTCAAGGAAATAAAATTTTTTTGGGAGTTAATTTTTCAAAATTTTCTTTAGGTAATCGGAAATCACTGAAGTTTAAATATATTTGGCTAAATATCGATTATAAGAAAATACCTAATTGATCTCTAACTTACATATGCGAGTGCAGTGTCCTCGCTTTGGAAAATTATCCCCTTTAATTTATTGCTGGGACATATGAGAATATTTAGAGATGTGGCTCGTACGTAACAACTGTTGCCTTTCGCTTTGCAATTTATTTAGTAGACAAATGTTTTTAAAAATGTTTAAATTCCCATGCAGTATTTCACGAAAAAATTTTCCCTCGATATTTCTTTTTCCTATCCATTCATTTGAGTTGCTAACAATTTAGTAAATCCCATTTTGCGTAAGCATTGACTATTCGGCATTGTTAATTTGAATGTCATAAGCTTCATAAAATTACATACATATATCCGAATGTATGAGTATAAATTGAATATATGTACATAAATACATACATATGTACCTATTCTTGAATACAATATTTTACGCCAGATTTAATCTGGCAAAGACAAACGAGTGAAAAAATATTTAAATTTCCTTAACTCATAATTAACATCAGATAAAACAATTTTTAAACTCAACCGTACGTTTTATACACATTATACAAATATGTATATGAATTTCTTATATTATGCTTCGGTTCCGTTAGAATCATCCCTTCAGTGATATTTATTTTACAAGTGCATTTTAAGATCTTAAAAAACCATTTAAAATATACAATAAATGCAGCAGTTGACACAAGCATTGACAAAAACTCAACTTATTGAGGAGGCAAACCTATGTATGTAAAAATTTCAATAGCCTGTATCTCAAATACTAGACGTGATGGAAAAATTGGGGTGCCATTTTTAGAATTGGTGGATCCAAATAATACATCAAATGAACTTTCTGGCTGTTACACCGTGAAATGAAAAGCTGTTGGTAAATTTTCAAATAAAAAAGTGAAGGTAGCAAAAATTTAAATTTACCACTTTTATTTAATTTGCTATAACTTTTACATTTTCTGTCCAATTTAAGCGCTCTTATACTGCACATTTTTGTAATGCAATTTTCTTTAAAAAAAACCACCTAAAAAGGGGCAATAAAAATAAACAATTTTCGAAAAAGTTCGAAAAAGCTCGAAAATGTCCTTTTTCGTATTTAGATGCCAGTAACTCAACCGTTTTACACAAAAGATATGTAATCGTAAATAGATTGAATGTACGTTTAAAACGTTTCCCATAACAGATTAGGTTTATTTGCTATTCTTGAGTGTTTTGTGTATTTGACCTCGTCAAGAAGACCTCGAAAATACGATTTATTCACTCATCTATCAAATATTTGTAAACTAGTGTAATATTCCTTAATACTACTTTTAAAAATATCTACACTAACTTAACTATAACTAAGTATAATTGTATCTTAAATATTAGCTATAAATTTTGATAATATTCAATATTTTTTAAAGTTTGTCTGTCATATTAGATTCCTATCCTGAATTTGAAAAAAACCAGTGTCAGATTTGTTACCAGCTACCCCGAAGTGTACCATAATTGTCACTAAGCCCATTTCTTTGTAACCGAGTTGCAAAAGAACACTAGGTAGGATAACAAAATGCATGTAACGCAACAACACTAACTCGGAAAAATATGCGAGTTGAGCGAACTCGGTAAAATGATATCCGACCTGAGATGTAGTGTTGGGAAGTGAAAAAACTGCGCTAGTGTGAATGAGCCGGAAGAAAATGCATGGGAAATTTTACTTTAACACCTGATTCGCTTTTATTTGCATAGTAATTGTAAATATATAAGTAAATAAACCGAAAAATTGCCGGCACAACTATTTTCCGTTCCTAAATAGCACTAAACAAATCGCAACTTTCATGAAAGAGACTAAGGGGGTTGCAAGTAAAGGAAATTTTATCCAAGTTGGGGCGTTCTTTTGCAGCTGGTTTACATTGAAACGGTCCCGCTGTTACAGATGTTGCAATGTGAGTAAAAAATATTCGAGTGTTTATAATCCAAGCGTTAATTTTGGCACATCGCGGTTATTCGTTAAATTGCTTAACTCATATTCAGTTTTCAGATTCGTCTAAACCTTAAGAAAATTGGTAAATACTTTTTTTTCATTCCGCCTTTCTGTGTATTTGAAAAAGAAAAAATAGATACCAATTTCTTAGAACTTATTTCGCGCCACTTAAATAATAAAGCCTTCGAACTTCACTTTTTCAATTACGGATACCAGCTTATTATCAGAAGTTTCTGTAAATTAGTTTTGTAATTATAATAATTTTCCTTGATATCTTTGAGATATAAATCAGATGGATTGTGGCGATCTTGCTATTCGACTTGACGACTAGTCAATTATGTTATATTATAGTTGATAGTTAGAAAATATACAAATAGATGCAGTAACTCAAAATATTCATAGAAACTTCATTATAGTGGAAAACGAGCTTTGTCAATAAGCATAATGATAAAAACTTTATTTCTGTTCCTGTACTACATCAACCTACAGATTTTTACATGAACTTACCGTAAGTTACTGGAAAAAAGTTCCCGTACTTCAAAATCCTGTAAATGAGAGCAGTTTTTGGAGAGTAGTGAGAAGAATGAAGTTGCAAAATTTTACCCGAACTATTTATTCTGATTAAATCATGAAAAGTGCCAAGCGATTGGCTGTTGGACAAAAGTTAAGCACAATTTTGAACTTGTCAAGTTAATAACGAAATATATAATATAAAAGTAAATTTTTTGTCATGTTGGAGCATTTGAACAAAATAAACTTTTAATTGATTGTCTACCATGTTTTCGCTGCTTACTTTTAATTTGAAAGAAAACTGTAAATAGAGTCAATTACTCTTGCTTTTTCACATTTTTACAGGGTATTACAGAAAAATTACTGGGTTGAAGCTATTAAAAGGTATAACCCATGATTCACTTATTAAAAGTGCTGTAAGTAGCTTTTTCTAAAACTTTACATTCCCACCCACAGGGTTGTTTTTTGAAAGCAGAAATAAAGAGGAACAATTTGATAACATTTTATAAAACGGTAACCGAATTTCACGAAAAAAAATATCCTTATTTTTTCCATTTAGACGCCAGCAACTAAAAAAGTACTTTTCCGATTTACATCAGAGATTTATCAGCGTTAAGAGGTAGAATATACCTATAAAACATTTTCTTTATAGGGTAGGTTTATTTGGTATTCAAAATTTGTCTAAGAAAAAAAGAAAATTGTGATTTAGTGTAAATAATATACGTATAAATTTGGTTACTTCCTTCTTCCATTCTGAAATCTACTTCGTTAATCGCTTTGTAGAAATTATGTACCTAGAAAAACTTCCAAGCCCGTCATGCTCCACACTTTAAGTTGACTTATTAACGTTTACACTTAATGCTCTTCTGCAGGTTACTTAATTAAAAATTGAAGGACATAGATTGCACTGAAAAAACTTTACTTCAGATAATTTTCAAGTACATAACGAATTTCCACAGTTTGGGAAACTCACCTCATTTCTGTTTTTTTTTTTAATTTTTGCAAATCTCTTCAATACTTCTGGCAATCAGGTAGCATGAATTTATTGAAATGCCACAATTTAATCAAAAATCAAATGATTAACAGCAACACCGAATACCATTAAATGGAATTACCTACTTGTTTGTATCATGGTTTTACCTTACAATATTGTTATCAGCATTCAAACTGATATAAAAACACAAATATTTATTTAATGAAAATTACTTGAAAAAAAAGTCGAAAATTAACGGTTAGTCGACTAGTTGTTATTGAGCGGCTAGTCGATAAAAATGGTTAGCCGATTATATCAGAAAGACTATTTTTTGAAACAAATTTTGTTAATAGATTAACCGATTAGTCGATTAAAATTAATCGGCATCTGTCATAACTACTGTTTAAATAATTAATGTAATGAAATGTAACTTTGATGAAACATATCAGCAACATAGACATTTTCGCAATGAAAATAAATATATTTTGAAGAGTGACTCTAGCTATTCTCAAAAAATAACAAAAGTAGTTGCAATTAAATATTAACTATGCGCTTATTTTTCATTTTGTATAGAGGGTGGCGGAGAAGTTAGCACCCTTTCGGAAGATGCTATAATTTTATCAAATGGCGGCAAATCGTAGCAATTGGGAGAATATCCGGCAATAGATCCAGAAGCTATTACAACAACCACGGAAAAATGTCACTTAACTGACGACATTTTCACGGCTTAATGGAAAATGGTTATAACATCAAATAAGCCGAAATCCAAAGGCATAACCAATGTTTTTCGAGTAAGAACTTTGCGCCACCTAGTATTATTATTTAATAAAAAAAAATTATTTTTAAAAAACAACAGAGCTCTAAACATTACTCCTACCGATGAGAAAAAAATGTGTCCTATATAAAAGTTGGAAATGAATTCCAACCTATAACGTAACATTTGTTTACTTTTTGAAACAGTTATGGATCAATTTAAAATATAAATGTTAGAAAATAATGTACGAAGGCGAATTCATATAAGGTGAAGTTGATCAAGCAGCTGATTGAATTCGCTTGGTGAACGTAATGTCAAAATTATGTGTTTGTTGTACATACATCATACTGTCATTGTGCGTATATTTTGTTAGTGTCAATTTTTGTTTTTGTACTTATAACACAACCTGTTATGAATTCGCCTTTGTATGTACGTACATTGGAATGGAAATTTTTGACAGTTATGAAGAGGATGTGATTTGCCCGCCTCAGAGGGCTAGAGAAAAATTTGAAAACTAATTGGACATTTTTAACATTGAGCAGATTGAAGAAGAAGACCAAAATTATTATAATTGTATTAGGTATACGAAAATCAAACGGATGTGGAATAATATGGTGCTACCGGCAAAAAGTTAAAAAATCTATATTACTTTTAAGATATCATTATTTTGTCAATAATAAGTTAGACATTTGACATTAAAATTAAGTACAATATTGAAGTCATGGGTTAGGGTTTCAACATCTTACCAATCAACTTGGCAGTTTTGGCAAGCTCTGTCCTGTAAAATTAGTGTTAAAAGGTTTTTTCAATGCATTACTTTTACTTCCAAAAGAATTTGAAATTAGTAAAGATAAGTATTTTCTGTATATTTTTTACAATTTATTTTTATGTGTGCGTTTTCTTTCTTTCTGCAACTACATAGCTGTCAAAATTTTCCTACAGCAAAAAGCTACCGATTGGCATAGCAGAAAAGGCAAATTTCCTCACCATAGTAAAAAGAATCAGCCTTATCCAGAGTTTCACTATCGCCCGAAGCTTTTCAATTAACATACTTTTAGCTTATCTTCAACACTAATTTCGGGGGGGGTGTAGCCATTTTCGCTGGGGTTTTTCGCTTAAATTCTAGAGGCGATCAAACGAATTCAAAATGTAGGGAATAGTTTTATTTATAACCTTACTATAAAAAAGAAATTGAATTTACTTTTATTGTAGGAGTAAAACGACAAATAGGAACCGCCTCGATATCCTATACAGGAAAAACTGGACTTTGCCAGAGATTATGTGAGAGAGAATTTAGAGAATGTGGCAGAGTTGTGGAAGCAGCGGACATTGAAGCTAAGACCAACTTCAAAGTTTTTACCAATACCACTTTGATAGCTCCCTTACGCAAAAAAAACGAAAAGAATTGCTGGAGTTTATCGATTAGTGGAATACAAAAATTTCTATCTTGAATTTGGTAATGCTTTGGTTAGCACGCCCAATAAATATGTCAACGCTTTTTTGTTTTGTCTTTAATTGCGTACAAACGTACAATTAATCAATTACTTATTTTATTTTATTTATTTTATTAAATTGGATTTAAACAGCAGGGACCTAAATGTTTAAATTATTGTTTTTGAATTTTCTCAATTTTAAACTTTGCAAACAATGTTGTACAGAGTTGTAATTCCGATTTTCGAATTTCACTAGCTCTTTCGAAGTGGAATTTATTTCGGGCGGAACTCATAATAAGCATATTCAATTCGGGCGGGTGAAAAACGGGCGGACGGACGGACGAAGTTTTTTCCGGTGGAACTCAAAATAAGGCTGAATATGTCTACCATAGACTTTTGGTACCGTTTGGCACAGTCTCTTAAATTTACATTGTAAAAATTACATCTCACAATTCTTTATATCACTGTTTTAAATACATATGTATGTACATATCCTCATTGGGTAATTTTTGGAGTATAAATTAGAAATAAGCAGGGACCGTAACTGTTATGACTTTTTTTCAAAAGAGTCAATAAATAATTGTTATTTTTCCACCGATATACTTTCAGTCAAATATAAAAGTTAAAATTTGACTTTTATTTTTTCGGTCAAAGAAAAAAATTAAAATCTGACTTTTATTTTTTCGATCGAAAATAAAAGTTAAAATTTTATTACTAATCTATTTGAATATAACTGTTTAAGATAAAAACATTTTGTTGCTACGTATAAACAAGACATTTGTCATTTGTTGTATAACTTAAACCTTAAATTTAAGAAATTAAATTATTTTCTAGGAAATATATTTACAGAAGACGGAAAATTGCAATTAAAAGGAAGTGAGTTTTTTACTTTGATTTTTTTTTTTATTAAAACATATTGTATTGTAATATGTAAACTGATATTTTTGACCGAAAAAGTAAAGGTCAAATTTTAACTTTTATTTTTGTCTAAAAATATATCAGTAAAAAAATAACGGATAATTGCTGACTTTTTTGTAAGAAGTCAAAAAAATATAAATCATATAGGATTAGCATTCCTTGGCTAACAAGCATCACATTGGTATATACAAATGTTAAAAAACAAATTCTTTCCAGCTAACTTTTTAAATTGAAATTTCGAAAATAACTATTATTTTCGATCCCTGGAAATAAGTTCTCTCTAACCAATTACTATAGTTAAGTATTCATCGAATTCATATAAGGTGGTGTTATAAGTGCAACTACAAACTTCGCATTAATTTTGTTCTTTCATTTGGCTAACAGTTGTCAAAATTTACATACATCTTATATGTATGTACATATGTAGTCGCATTGCTTCGAGACATTTTCAAAATTTTCCCTTTTCTTACTGCATAATAAATCGCGTATCTGACACATGTATGAAATGATGATAAAATTTGAAACCAGTGGTCTTAAAAAAAGCTAAATGCAATATTAAAATTTTAAAAAGTCTAAAATACAGTTGAATTATAAATACCTTAATTCAGCAGGGTACAAATTTATTTGTTATTTGCCATAAAAATCAGACTTTGTATTTCACTTAAATTTAAAATTTGTCCTAATATTTTAATAAATGTGGTTAAAGTAGCGTAAGCTTTTATGCAAAAATGTATCACTGTGTGATAATTGGCGCTATGCTAAGTATGTCAATATTAAGTTAGAGTAAGTTTTGTTGTGAATTGTTGTTGCAACGTTATAAGCAAATTTATGCATACAAATTTCTGAAGTAAAAGCGAAAAAAAATTTCACAATTTCACAATTTTGTTTTTTATATTGCTGCTAAAAAATATGTACCTACAAATTTCTAGATACATAAGATCATTTTATGTTATTTAATTTTTTAGTAAATACGTAATTGAGAATCGAGAATTCATTCATTAAAGGAAGTATAAATTTTATATAACTATATTTTACAAAAACAATAAACAAGATGAAGCCCAAAATGTACTTAGCGATAGTAAGTAAAAACAAAAAATAAATCTTTATATTTCAGTTATAACAATTAATTATTTTAACTAATTTATTTATTATTAAAATACGCATGTTTTACATTTGGGCTTAAAATATAATTCCCTTATATGTCGCGTTTAATATATCGGAGCCTCTAGAAAATATAAGAAAAATGAATGGAAATGTAATGAATGTCAAAAAGAAAAAGTTGTCAAAAACACTGCACTGTTTTTGTACTATTTATAAGCACAGTGAGTTTAAAGCCGAAAAAATTGGAAAATTTTTTATTATTAAGATGATGGCTATAATAATTGAATTAATTGTACGGATTTCAAAACTGTTTTTTAATTTGTTTTCTTTTATTAGCAAAAGCATTTAATTTTTAAGGTGATTTTTCATTTTCCACCTTTCATACCTTTCTATTTACACTTGAATTTGTTAATATGATAGATTAATGATTATATGATAGATTAAATCTTATTGCTAAGCATTGCACATTTTAAAATTATCTTCAAATATAACGAATTTTCAACTTAAAGGATCTTGATCTTATCTCATTCGAACGCCGCTGTATATGCAAATATTTTCAGTTTTCCACATTTCGTTGTCACCCTATCTCAAGAGCTTCCAATAAATCTTGGTTGTGGTCTCTGCTACATTTGCGACGCCCTGTGACTGCACACAGTGGAGGCAACAAGCAAAGGACAGCGTGCGAAAATTAAAAACGGTGACCTACTTACTGCTGCTGTTGGCCTGGTAGCCAGCCGGCAAACTGAACGCGCAATGCCAATGGAAAAAAATTTATTTCGTGCACGACGGAAGTGAGTGAGTGAGTATGCAAATGAGTAGTACTCGTAAGTAGTGAGTGAGTGAGTACTTACTTGCATTTAGAGTGAATAACAATGATTGAAGGGGGTGGGTTTTTAGATTTATATGGAGATAATATTTAACAAATTTATATTTTTTACGTTTCATTATTTTGCGCTGTTTGAGGTTATCGGCGAACTAAAAAGATATTGAATTTGTGAATATTACGGTTTATGTAAAAAATGGGTTGTGTTAAAATAGACCGATATGGATTTCAACTACGTATGTTTTTGAATGGGAATTGTAATTTTCAGAAAATGAAGTGCCTAGGGTCGTCGGTCTGTTAATTTTGAGAATATATGTTGAATCATTTCAACATTCATTTTTTGCTACCTACCAATTTATAAAAAGTTTTATCTACTAAAGTTTTTAGTAAGTTAAAAATGAAACTCCTTTAGTTGTGTATATGTATATTTCTTTTTTTTATATTTATTATTAATTTTTTTTTAGAGCAGCAACCACGACATTATTTGAGTAAACATAATTTTGTTTAGTTTTTTGACATGTATGCATTTTTGCCTTTATACTTAAGTTTTTACGTACATACATATAGTAATTGCTAAAAATGTCCCATTTACTTTTTAAATGTATATTGAACTGGTTCTCTTACTCATTACAATTTCATTTACTCAAAATTTTCGCGCGTAATAACTACTTTTAATAACATAAAGAGTTGGTACTGGGGAACTTAAATTTTTAAGGTTAGTATTTTACAATTATTTGCTGTATTCAATAATTAAGTTAATTAATTTTGCTTTTTATATAACTTTTTCGCACTCCGCTCACCACACCACAGGTGGCGATGCATTTCCGGTACTACATATTTAGCTGGTCTCACACACAGTACACGTTTAAGCTTAAATTTAAACAATTTGACTAGTTGAATTCCTTTCCACATAAATTACTTATTTCTTTTGTTTCCATTTGTTTTTTTTTTGTTTGTTTTGTTTTAGTTGACATTTAGTTGCATTCTCTTCGCCGATGGTAGTATTGTGCTGTTCTGTTTTTTTTTTTCTTTTTAAATAATTTACTGTTACTCAATTTACATACCACAAATATTTTCAGTTTTATCCTATTTTAGTTTTTAATATTAAAATCCAATAATTTTGTTTGATTCTTTTCTTGTTTGTTTTAGATTTGTTTGCGTTTTTTGCTCTCCTCTCGAGTTTCCCACTTTTTTCCTGTTTTTCTTACGCCTACAAACATAGAGTACAATTAACAGTTATGTGTACATTTTCATCTTTCAGTTTAGTATTTATAATAAATAGTACATAATATTCTTTTTGTTTGCGATGCTCGAAAGTTGGCAAAATATTAAAAATATATAATATGGTATTTAACTCCGAGCGTGTTATTTTGGTAAAGTTGTTTATTTTTAATTTTTTTTTTTGTTTTTGTTTTTTGAATTTTAGGAAAAAGTATACATTCATATGTTCGGTAAAAAATAAATTTTTGTGATGCTTCAGTTTTGAGTATTATCTTGTGTTAGGCGTCTAGCATATATTTTCATTACATATTTGCTGTACGTACTACCTTACGTTTTCTGGTTTTGTTTCTTTATTTTTTTTCTTTTTTAATATTATACAATAAAAACTAGTTGTCTTAATATCTAAAAGGCCCAAAGGCATATTTTTTTTTTAAACTATTTACAATGCATAAATGCTTATTTTAATTTACGATTAAGGCTACGAAAAAATATTGCATACCGTCAATTTGGAAAAATTTTAAAATTTTCCTTAATATATACAAACAAAAAATATATATATATAAAATCACTTTGATATCTTTTACTTATATGATATATATGTATATATATATATTATTTTTTAATTTGAAGCACAAGTCGTAGAAGGGATTTTCGAGGCGTTTTCCAATGGTATTTAAGTTTTTTGATGCTTCTTTTTAAAACACGAATTATTTTTTGTGGGCTTGCGTTCTTTTTGTTTTTTGTAATTTTTTTTCCAAAATACTATGCCCGAATTAAGTAATATTTTTTAATCGTCCTTTCTTTACACTTTTGTCATTTATTCCAAAAGGAATTCCAAAACCAATATTCTTTCAAAGAGTTTTGGCGGTATTTAAATTGCAAAAATCTAATATTTCTGAGCTCCACATTTTTTCCGTATGCTTAGTTTGAGAGTAATATTTTGCGAACTTTGAGGTTGCTTTGAAACCATTTCTGTTAAATGTTACGTTTTTCTTTTTTTCAAAATATCTTTACAATTTTTGTTTTGGTTTTTTGACACTTTTTGGTTACGTTTTTTTTTTGTGTTTACTTTTAGCTTGTAAAATGTAAAGGCTTTAAGAATTTGCGACGTTCGAAATTTGTTTAAAAAAATAAATTGTAAAAGTCAGTACTCTAGTTTGCTATAGGTTTGTGATGTCTTTAGCGTTTTAGATGCTTTTCGGGTTTCGAAACTATTTTATTTGTTTTGTTTTGTTTTTTTTTTTTATATTTAGTTTGTTCCATTTAATGTTCGATATGCGTAAATTACACCTTACTTTCGGGTCCTTCGGCGACATGCTTGAATGCCAAGCGTATTTTGGATAAATAATGCGAGCAAATATGCCCGTAACTTTTGTTATACCACTCGGGTGTACGTCCCCTGAAAAACAGAGAATTATATTATTATTTTAATATCTTAAGGTTTTTCATTTAAATTCATAATTTTTTTTTTAAATGCATTAAGGAAGTGGTTGAAATAGCTTAATTTGTTATGCGTGACGTTACGTAATCTATGAATTTATTTTATTTTTATGTCTTACGTTCTCTGATTTGAATTTTTATATTAGTTAGAAAGAGAAAAAAATATTCTACCTTACTGGATGTTATGTGACGCTGAAAAATTTTCCTTTCACTTAATGCCACACTATTGACTTACGTTATGTTAAATTACATTACGTTACGTAATTTTAATTTAGTTAAATGTAAAAAAATATTCTCGTACTAATTTTAACGCTGCATTGGGTTATGTTGATTTCTCTACGTTACGTTATCTTACCTTTGCCTTTGCCTTTAATTTTAATGCAATTAAATGTTTTACTATATTTGTTTACGCCCCGTTGCGTTATTTTCCTACGTCATGTTGCATTACGAAACATTTTTTTAAGCTCAATTCAATCAAGTTTTTGTACTCACTTCACATCCACCCGCGCTAGATGCATAACCCGCGATCGCCCACTGCCGCAAGGCTCAATCAGATAGCGCGATGCCAACACTACACCCCTTATTGCGCCGAACATAGGTTTAGCCTTGGTATGATCAATAGATGTCTCCACAATGACGCATGCGCCGCGTGGCAAATCGGTTTGCCATGAACTGCAAAAAAAAAAAAAAAACAAAATAAAATAACAATTAAAAACAAAATCCCACAAGCTCTACAAACAAAGCAGCGCCTTACCGTAGCACACAAAAATCGGTGGTGAATTGCCCATCTATGGCGTATTGGAATATTTCAGTGCGCTCATCCAGCTTCTTGACCGTTTGGCTCTCCAGTAAGTTCGAGTCCCAAGAGGCACGCTGCTTGATGATGTAGTCCAGCACTTCCTTCGGCGGTCCTTCGACCTCAGTGGTGCAGCGCCACAAACGCAGCGGATGTCCGTCGCCGACTTTTTTATAGGCAATATCCACATTGCTATCGTTTTGTGAAGAGATCGTGAACCAGCCACGTGTTCTAGAAGAATGAGTGTAGAAAACAAAATATTTAAATTCTCTACATTTATTTTCTTTTTCACACTTGACTCACTTCTCTCTGCCCTCCTTAATCGTCGCACTGGTGCATTCGTACAGATAGCCGCGCCAATTGTGAAATTGCATGCCCTCGCCCAGCGCTTCTAGTGGTACCGGTTTCGATTCTTCCATATAACCAAAATTGCATTTACTGATCTTCTCTTTGTTCGCCGTGAAGATCCGTTTGTAGTTCTCAATCATAAATGCCAGACACTCATGTGATGCCTTCGCTTCCTGCAGCTCCTTGTCGTCGGGCACGCCAGCACCTTTGCGGCGTCGTGGTGAAGCCGAAACTGAAGCGACGCCTGTTGGAATAGTGCTATGGAAGAGCGATGGCGCCAAACACACGGCTAAATTGTTGGCGGTCATTTGATTCTGTTCCGCATTAGCAGCCACCAATGTGAGAAACTCAAGCAATGCGTGTAGTATTTCACGATTTTCGTCGGGCAACAGCAATACGGCGCATTGTACCGCCTCCAAGCGCACATCCTTGGGTAGGTCTGTAAAAGAGGTGATAATGTTAATGCAAAAATTTTCTTTTGCAAGTGAACTCAATGCGCCGAACTTACGCTGAAAGATCGCTGCAAACGTCTCAGACATTTTTGTTGTGAGCAGCGATTCGGGTAGGTCGCGGAAATACTGTTTCAACATGTCAGCTACATCGTAGGCCTGCTGCGTATCGTAAACCTCCATGCACAGCGCCGTGGAATCGAGCTGCTCAACCTCTGACTTTAGTTTGATAATGCGCGACTTGACACCGCTCTTGCGGAAGAGACCGATCTGATCGAGCGCACGCACTTGCAGCCAACGGAATGCGGCACGTATCGCGACAGGCAGCGTTTGTCCAGTGCGTTGTAGCACCAACAGCAGTGGGACACCGAACACTTTTTTGTCTTTATAGTCGGGCATTTTGATTTTCTTAATGAACTTTGGCAACTCCCAATTCCAGCCGGACCGGTGTGTTGGACAATAGCGCTCCATGTAACCGGTGAGCACGACCAACGCGAGCTTGCGTAGAATGTGCAGCTGTCCAGCTGACATAGCAACAAACGGTATGCCAAGATCATTCATATTGGGATCGATCTTTTGTGAGAAGCATTTGCGGAAGATCATTTGTGGACGTTCCTCCATCTGAAAGCTGTGCCATCGCACGACGGGTGTGCTGCTGTGGAAGTAAATCAAAGCGAGTGAAATAAATTAATAATTTGCTGGTTGCAATTTGCTCAAAACTTACCGTTTAACATTCTCCGTTTCCTCGGGTTTTGACTCTTTCCGCGAGGTGGAACGCGAACGGAAACTCGCAGTGCGGAGGCCATCACGCTTCTTCGGATCCTTGCCTAGGTTAAGTGAGCCACCGCGTGTCAGTTTCTTAACCTTCATCTAAACGCGAAGAGAATGTATTTGATTAAAGTCATTTTAAAAAACATTCAAGAAATTCAAGTTTACGTACCTCAGTTGTGTTCGAGTTTGCATCCTTAATCAGCAGCTTTCTGCCATGATGACACTCGGAGTCTGAGTGTGCGCCAATATCATCCACTTTGCCAGTGCGCTGTAAAAATCTGCGTGTTTTGGATGGTGTCTTGCGCAGCGACAATTTACCGCCTGCCGAGGATTCTTGGCTATCACTGTAGTACGAGGACGAATCATCCGACTTACCCTCCTTCAAATGAGGCATCGGGTTGGAAAAGAAATGCAGTGGACTGGTGCGCATCGAACGTGGTGTGGTCGGTGTACGCTTTGGACTCGCACGATTCGGACTAAGAAAACTTTCACTTTGCGATGGTACTTTTAGTTCATTGCCAAATATCGGAGGCTTCGGGAATGTATGCATTGGACTAACCGCTGATGGCGATGGTGGTGTGGAATATACTGCATCAGGCTTTCGCAAACTACCACGCTGCCCCAGCTGTGATAGATCCAATGCCTGTGGCCCACTTATAACGATGCCCTCACGATTTTGACGCTTTCGCCGACGTGATTTTATAGATTCTACACGACGTAGCAGCGCTTTGGCACCATCCTTGAAACGCTCGCTGCCGGTACGACGTAGCCGCACTGCAGCCGAATCAGCTGATTCATTGCACGCGGAGTCTGTGGAATTGCCGGGTAGAGTGAGGGAGAGACCACCGCCACTTATATCGTAAGTATCATCTTCAAATCGATCGGGACTGGACTCCTTAGATGAACTTTCCGTCTTCTCGATATTCAACATGCCGGCGGGCGGCAACTCAAGACCCATTTCGCCGATGCGCGACCAACGACGTATATGTGGCTGGAATGTCCAATTCTCGCTGAGTGCACAGTTCTCATCGTCGGAGTCCTCCTTCTGCTGGGTGGAATCGTACGTGAATGAGTTGATGATGTGTTGTACTTTAAAGGATAATTTATTGAGGGGAAGTGGACAAACCTGCGGCGTTTGCGCCTTGTGTGACTGATCGAGACGCATATTGGCACAGCGATTTAAAATGCAGAGACGACGGTAGAGAGATTGCAGTTGATCATTCTCAAGGTTGGTGTGATCCTTTGCGACGTTAGTCAAGTCGAGAGGGAATTGGTGATCTGTGTGAATAGAAAGAAAAATATTAAGTAATTAATTTGTTGGGGGCAGTTTATGTTCACAAGTGTCCCCCTATAATAGTTATATATATAAGAAAAATATTTATGGATGCAAACAATTGTAGACCTGATCTCTTTTGAAAATCTAAGCTGATAAAATTTATTTGATTTGATTTTACTGTTGAGCGTCTACACGCCATCAGAACTTCTAACAACTGAAACACGAAAATCAGCCACATGCAGCGCTGCAGTAGATGTGAAAATAGAGAAAAATTTCAGTCTCAACGGGAACTGCCGGCAAAGCGCGCGGCAGCCGATTGGCGATAAGTTGAAATTGAATATGAGAAATAAAGAAAAATCTCAAATGTAAATCTTAAATCTGTAATTGCCAATTGCCAAACGCCATCCGCTCACCCTTACGACTGACCAAATGTGCGACGCTGTTGGCCAAAGTCATAAACGCGGATACAAAGCTTGATGGTTTTTTTATCATTCTTTTTTCTTCCAGACGGCATTTTTGGCTGTTACAATTTCCATGTAGGCAATCGGGTTCTATATACTACGTGTCGTCGCAGCAGTTTTCATTGGTCGTGATATTACGTCGGTCAAAATACACAGCAACTAAAGGAGAGAAGATATGAAACAGAATAATTTTGGAATTTACGTAGTCGCTTTGATTAGTTAGTCCGTCGGTTGATGGGTGCGATGTGCTAGCGGTGAGAACTCGCTCCGCAAGTACTTCCACACACATTGGCACGCACAGCGCTGAAAGGAAACGCAAAATAGTAGTGAGAAAATCTTAAAAGTGTTTGCGGTCGAGACTGACCATTCGCCAAAGCGTGTGTGTGAGTTGGTGGATCGTGGGCACTGACGCATGGCGGATAGTGTAAATATTGGCTGTGACGCGTTGCGATGAGGCGCCTCCGCATGTGGCACATATGTCAACCGATACCAGCGGATATACGGCATACAATGTCGAACAGTGATCAAATAGTAAATACATTGCTGGCGTAAATTATTGGCAGCAATTTGATTTGTGTTGTCGGGAAAGCGAGTGAGTGTTGTGTGAGTGTACATATGTATGTATGTATATGACTGCTCATTCTGTGGCATGACAAAGTAAATAAGCGAGTAAATAAGTGTAATGAACTCACATAGCGAACTGCGGTAAGTATGCCTGATTATTTACAACAAATTGTAGAAATCGCTATTGGAAATTGTTTGCTCGTAAGTTTAAAGGAAGTGGCTCGCATTTTTATTCAAACATTTAAAATTTATAGTTCGCTTACGGAAACAGTTTCGAAAATATAATTTTTAATTAATATTTACTTAAAATTGCGAGAAAGTACTTCCGAATTGGGTCAAGTACTAGATTGTGTAATTTAAGAAATTGCAGTGAGTGAAACTCAATGAATTGAATTATTTTCGGCCAGATTAAATATTAATGCCTTCTCTTAAATAAAAAAAAAAGATTATAGCACATTTTACTCTGCTGCCTTTTTGCAAAAAAAAAAAAAAAAATTCATTAACGTTTTCATTCATCTGTCTTGGTTTATATAGTGGCCTAGGGGTATTGTCAGCTAATCGATTGTTTTTATCCGCAGGAGTTAGATTATTGATAATTTGATATAAAGAAAAGTTGTTACTGTTCATCGTAGAGACAAAGTTTGCTATTTTACAGTATTACTATCACAATTCGTATTTAAAACAACATATAAAATAAGATAAATTGGATTTATTTCGCCAAGATTTAGCTATTATATATTTGGGAACAAATTTCCATCATCTCTTACTGAATTTTATTTCTAAACATCATCGTTTAGCGTATCCGAAAAAATTTCCAAAAAAACACACTCAATTTTATGATTTCATCACTTGTCGGCGATGGCAATAATGGCAACAACAACAATAATGCGATTTTTGTTTTATGCCCGAAAAACTAAAAATGACAAAATATCGATCAAATATGATCGGAAAGATGTAGATCCAAGAATAACAATTATTTTTGATTGAAAAAATAAAAAATAAAACACAACGATCAAACTTGATCGAAAAATAAAAATCACACAATATCGATCAAATGTATCAAAAAAAAAGATCAAAGATTTTTATTTCTTTGATATATTTGATCGATATTTTGTGATTTTTATTTTTTTTTGATACATTCGATCGATATTGTGTGATCAAAATATATACCAAATTCATTGAAAAAATTAAAAAAAAATAAAATAAGGTCAGATTTGTATAGCTTATGTCATAAGGATTAAATCGATATATTTCAGATTTCTTTTGAACGAATTCTTCGCTATGATTTTTTTATCGGAAAAAGTCAAAATAACAATTATTTTGGGTTCCTGATATATGAATGCTAACGATGGTTTTCTTAATACGATTATTTTCATATAACCTCCAAATCTTTTTGAAGTAGCGTAATACTGATACAACAAAAAATGTAGCCACAAAAACCGCGCTACGTTACACATAAAGAAATGAAACTTTTTGCATGGCTCATCAAACAATAATATAAGTAAAAAGTTGCATTTTTGATTAAAATTTACTTTGCATGCTAAAATAACTAAAAATTACCTACCAAATTAGTTTTTGTCGCTTACGTCTTTTTTTTTGCGGTTGGGGCTCGAAATGTAACAAGTATTAAATAAACAGTATTGATGTGTTATCTAAACCTTTTACCTGGCTTTGTACCATAGTTCTAAAGGTAAGGGTAAAAATTGCAAAGCAAAAAATGAAAATTAAGAAAAATTAGACATACATAGCTTCCCAATTAATTTTGATAATTTTTTCTTGTTTTAATTCTCATTGAACAATTCACTGTTTAAGTAAATTGATGCCATTTAAGGCGATTTCATACAATTCGCTGCTATTTTCGGTCGACTTATTAAATAAGCAATTTTTCTATACCACATCGAAGATTACGTACGAAAAAGCTCAAAAAATGCGAAATTCGCAACAAGAAATTTAATAGGTAAATTCAGAACGCTCTATTTATTTAATATATTTGTGACTGTTTAAATACAGACAAAGGAGACCAATTTTTTCAAGGCCACTGTGTACAGCAATCTTAGGAAAAAATAATAATTTTAGGTTAAGTTTGAAACGTAACTTTTTCTACAAAATTAGACATAAAGCAAATTCTGTGTTTTTTTTTTTACTCTAACAAGCGCATGCCATACCTTTTTTGTTCAAAGTCTAACTTTTAAGTATTTATTGTTTTGGTTACTAAGAGTTGTTATGAAATTTAACTAGTCCCCATGCCTACCACAAACAACTTTTTTAAGAAGTCTTATTAATTTATGGGTAAATTTTTGCAAAAGGAAAATTCCCATTTTCACAAACTGACATTTTCTTTATTCAACGCCACAAAAAAAATGCTCGATTGCTAAAAGCGCGAAAAATTAGTCCTTGCCTGGAAGTGGGTAAAAATACATGTAGCGCATATTGAAAGTTCTAACTAATCTCTAAAACTTTAAATCTAATACGATCAAATGTTTTAAATATATAAGCTTGCTAAGAAATTGTCTCCCCAAAATGATGTCGTACATAGTCCAGACCTCTTGTAGCGGATTTGATAAAATATATTTTTTCATTCCGGGTATTGTTGATTGTGTGGTACCTTTCATAAGACTCATCTAATATTTCCTTAAATTAACTTATTGGGCAATCATTTGCCAGACTATTCAGCAATTAATTCAAAACATTAGGAGAATATCTAAAAATTCATAATTTTTCTTCACGATAAATGAATATAATTATTACGAAGAATCTCTGCTTCACTCGTGATCATTTTAGTTTACGATATATGTATTTATGTCTAGGTTCAGTTATTGTTACATATATCATTAGTGATATTCCGATACCACTTTATACTCGATTTCTGTACTCATACAAAGTATCGGCAAAAATACTCGATGCTATTCACAGTAACCCTAGATAGTACTCGATTATACTTGTACTCAAAAGTACTTAAAAGAAAATTTTATATAAAAGATCGTTTAAATAAAAAAAATATGCACAGATTTTTCCAATTTTTTTTTGCACAAGTTTTTAATTCATGCATATTGGCAGTGCATAATTTATATTTATTTTTTCGATCTGTGACCAAGTTTTCGATATTTATATAATTTTTACATAATAGTTACCATAAACTTTGGAAGTTTGCTCATTCATTGTACTCGATGCTCATCGAGTATTTGTACAGGCGCACACTGTTCGAAATCAGTGATCTAGCGTAAGAAAATCAAAATTTTCGACGTGCAAAATCTACTAAAATTTGATTTCCAGCCGATAACTAACTGCTCATTTAGTAAATCGATAATTTCCAAATTGATAAATTTGCTTTAATTGATCAACTGTGAGCTTTAAAACACAACCTATGTTAAAACAGCTGTGACAAAAAAATGTTGCCGCTTTTTTACATGTGTGCAGATTGTGCTGAAAAATTTTGAAGAATCTTACTCCTAAATTGTTTGTTTTGGTTTTTGTAATGGTTAAAGGTATGTAGTTAAAAACAAAAGTGTTTCGGACTTGTGCAATATATCTTATGGTAGAAAATTGTGGTAGAATTCAACAACACTGTTAACTCCTTTTTTGCGACCGAACTTGAACTTCTGTAAAGGAAAACTTATTTCGGAGATATTTCGAGGTAAAGAGACTGTTGTTTTATGTTAATATCTTTTGTCTACTTTGTGAAATGTCTAACATCTGCTGCGTCGACGCGCGTCTTCTGGCTCTGTTTTAATTTTTAGGCACCATGTCGGTCTCCAAACGCTCCCTTTTTTCAGTATGGTACGGTGAAAAAAACGCTAAAAAAAAATTGACGGCACTGATGGAGTATGTTTTTTCGAATGTTATTGAGAAATCAAACTGCACTGAGGAGGAGTACAATTTAATTATTAAACAAATGACAAATGACAGGTAGAAAACAAAAGGAAATTGCTGATGGCCACGCAAAATATCAGAACATCAAAGTTTCGAAACTTGTCGAAGGCAATACATGCAATGAACTAATGACAGCGACTCGTGTCAGCTTATACAAAGTTGGAAAACGGATTGCATCGCAAGTTGTTTCAATGCTAGGCACTGATTCTGATGCGTCTACAAAAATAAAAAGAAGTCTTGAATTAAATCAACAGCTCCCTATCAAGTATACGCCAGAGGAAGCGTTGGCTCTGTATATTGATGGAGGGATTACCAAAAATTCATATCAACTCATGCAATCTGGTGCAAAAGCTCGCAATAGTGATATATACCCAACATACGATGTTATGCTAGCCGCCAAAAAGATGTGTTATCCAGATGCAAAAAGAACCGAAGAATGTTGTGCTGAAGTTTCCTTGCAAGAACTACTGGATCACACAATTAAAAGAATTGTTGAAGCCCATTTGGTTCCTTATTAGGTTACTGTTCCAGAAAAATTATCGTTTGGTACACAACTTTATTATTTTTTAAGTTATAAATTTTCTTACGCTAGATCAGGCAAATCGGCCACTGTGAGGCGTATCGAAATACAAAAAATACTCGAGTACTTCTACCAAGTACTGGCGTCAGAGTACCACTAGACATCATTATTGGAATTTTTTCTTTATTACGTCTTTTATAGTCGTAATCGTTATAGTCATTGCTTTAGATTTTTTTATCGCATTCATTTCCAAAACAAAAGATATTTTAGACCAAGTAACAATGCCTATACCCAATCTACTTATACTTATATTTACTTGTGCCGCATTATCCTCTACACCATCCATGACAGACTGACTCTTGACACCCACTCAGCGCTAAGAAAAATTAACCTCAGTTGCGCCGATCAACAAAAATTTCTCTTTAACTCCAATGATAAAAGAGCGCAAATTAATTTACTTATCACTGTGCGTTTAAGGTGAGTCCGTAGCGCATGCGTACCGCCGACGATATACTCAGAATGTAAAATACCAGCGAATACCAGCGAATACCAGCGAATACCAGCGAATACCTGTTCACCGGTTAGCCATGGGGTAGTCGTTTCTTATTAAAACAAATGGTCGCACATCAGATGCATGATTAAACCAATTTGCAAACGTGTTGCAATGACTGGATGCAAATGCCGTCGAAGAAACGCTTCTGCCGTGACGAATGTAAATAATGACCATGAAATTGAGAGATTCAGCAGGGGGAGAGCAGGGAGACTGGAGCAGAAAGAAAACAAATAAGCAGACAAATGCAGGGAAATTGAAAGAAATTAATTGACGAATGTTTTCGGAACTACCGCCCAGCTTTCAGCAAAAGCCACTTGAGGCTAAAAAGCAAAGTGTAAGCCAAAACTGCTCGAGTTACCAAGTAATGCCTATAGGTTGTCTGGCAAGCAAAATTGCAGCATGAAAAATGCAGGTAGAACTGGTGAAACAACAAGAATTTCATTAAAAAGCCACATTAACATTTTGGGTGTGGGGCGTTGAGCAAAGAGCAACACAAAATTTGCAAAAAAAAAAAACGAACAACGAACAACGAGACCTCCAAAATACCTCATTTCACACAGCACGAAAACTAGAAATACAAACCGTTGCCTATCAACAAAAGCACGGCTCGATCGCATTCTCCAGCGCAGCGTCGTCGTGACGCGCACGATTCATTTAAAAAAAAACGCAAACAATAAATGCGAATCAGGAAATGTATGATAATATCCAAACCTTTTCAAGGTCAACTACACACATGCACAGCCACATAACTTCTCTCGGCAGGCACGCGCATTGCAAATAAGAGACACAGTCGCCGTGTGTTGCATGCAACTTGTTGCCTTGCGTGCTGAATTTAGCATTGAAACTTTTCATTTCGTATGCCTATATGAAAGGGCAAAGCTGATGAGCACAAAATAAAAAATAAAAACAACAAACAACACGAAGGATAAAGCAAGAATACAAATAAATTTAAATAAGATCAGGTTCAGGTCGTTTGCAACACCAAAAAACTCAATTTGTAATGGCTTAAGGCGCAAGTGCGTCGCCGTTAACGTTTTCAGCTGAGGTAGCTGCTTTTAGAAGGCAAAGCGTGTTTTTCAATTTCAGTTTCAGATTCACTTTTTTTGTGATCAAGGGTGCGTTGCTATTTTTTTTTTTTTTTTTTAATTTTTGTGTCTGCAACACTTTGCCCTGCACGCTCATAATTTATCTTTCAGTATAGCATTTATTGTTGTTGTTGAGCATTTGTTATGCTAAAGAAGTTATTGACCTTTGTGTTGCTGGCTATGCGGGACCACATTGGTTCTAGAGATCGTTGGGTTTTGGGGGCGCGCTTAATGCAAAAGTGAATTATTAGTCTGCTTTGTGCGTAACTAACGATTAAAATTGAGTGGTCCACTGCCTGGCTGGGACTACGCTTGCTTATCGGTTTGCTTCCAATGTTTCTCCATTTATGTTCCTTTTCGGCAGGTCACAAATAAATCTATAAGCAACTCAAGCGTGAAATGCGATTGGAATTGTGAGTCTCTACCATCATTTAGCAGCACTCGCTTTTTTCTAATGACATTTCATAACCGTTCATCGCATTCGGTTATTGGCGATCCTGAATTACCTCAAGCTTGTTCAGAACATTAAACATGCAGGAATGGAAAGATAAAATAATGAACTCTTAATTAGTCATTTGATTATAATCTCAACATAAATATTTGTGAGAAATTACACAACTTCTGCCAGAAAATGCTTAGTTTTTTTAACCTACATTTGGTTTAGCAACGGCCCTAGCGTTTAAGACTTTAATAATAAGATGATCCAAATATTCGATTATATTTGAACATTGTTTTCATCTTTTCTAAACGTTCTAAAGTGGAAGTGCCAAATAATCAAAAACGCCATGAAGAATGCGAAGCTTGTTACAAGGGGAGCATAAACAAGGACAAAAAAACTGAGCTTATATGTAGCTTTTGTAAAACAAACCAGCCTGTCAAATTTTGGTTTCGTAATAAATAAAATACAAATGATCCACTGCTTTCAAATTTTTTCATAAAATATATATGAAATCTCAGTATGGGTAGAAATCTACCGACACGATCGGAAAACACACATCGGTTTCAAGGTTGGCGAACGGTTAAAAATTCTTTTTTTTTCTAGTGTGAAATAATCGCTTCTATTATTTGAATTATATTCGATGGTTCGGTATCAATTTTTTCTAACGCAACAAACACAAACAATTTTTTAGGGTATTTAGATTTTCTAGCATATTGGGTTATCTAGTTATGTGTTTGTAGTTAGGTTAAGTTGGGAGGGCGTGTCGAATTGAATAATTCTTTAAATGCATTTACTGCCCTAGATGAACTTGAGAAGATCCGAGGCCACAACTTTCGCTATCTCTGCTAGGCTGGTGAAACCTCGACCTCGATTGTTTGAATTGTGAACTGATTCCTTCACTTGTTCATCTTGAAAACTTCTACAAAATGAAGTGATGTCAATATTCGGTAGAGTTGGAGCATTTTTGGAATAACGTAGTGTCGTTTAACGATTCTGATCGGAACTTTTAGTTCAGATTCGTCTAGTGGTAAAAGTTATCCGTCTTATTCATGTCATACTTCGACCAATTAAGGCATTGGAAACTCGCGATTGATTATCTCGTTTGGCACAAGTCATTACGGCTTTATAGTTCTCGGGGTTTGTGACGTAACGTCGGCCCTTCTGATTTGCCTTTAATTCCCTTCAATATTTCTCATTTCATCAGCTAAAATCAAAGCGATTGTATTCAGCGGTCTAAAAAAAATGAAATATCCATAAAAGATATTCTAATTCTAGAAGAACTCGGGGATAAAGCTCTACTAAAAATAATGGCATGATAGAGCGGGCCTACTTTGATATTTTCTGTCTAAGAGCTCACAAGAGCCTGCAAGATTTTAGATTAAGAATATGCAAGTATTTAGTTTAGAATCAAAAAGCGTGAGTTTTTAGCTGAACTTGCGAGATCAAAACTATTACTGACGAAAATAATTTACGAGCCATCGATAAAGATCTCAAATTTTGGCTTTGAAAGATTCAAGGCCAAATCAGATAACTTTATTCTTGCCTAGATTTAATTTTTGTTAGCCTTAATATAAATTTTAAACTCTCACATGCAGCCAGTTACTTCTCGTCTCCAAATCAGCATCATAGTCCGTTGGTTCTACAGATTGAATTTTATGAATATTTTGAATTACCAACTGGTAGCCAGAAGATTGCCTTTAATTACACTGTCTGTAATTTTGCAGAATTAAATAATTTGTTTGATTTGGATTGGTCTCAGCTCTTCAAAAATGTAGATGTAACTGGTTGTTACGATATTTTTAAGCCTACTCTGTTAGATATTTGCGTGAGTCGCATCCCAATGCTTAATTCTAGAACCTCTAAATGTCCGTGGTTCTCTAAAGAACTCAAAACTCAAAGGAACTTGAAGAATAAGTTCTACAAAAGGCAAAAGCATTCTAATGATGGTGAAGTTCGTGAGCGTTACGTATTCTACAGAGCCAAATTTAACAGGCTCAATAAATCTTTGTATCGAAATTATATTCGTAAAGTAGAAAACAATATTAAACGTAATCCAAAGTTCTTTTGCAGTTACATTAAAACTAAGAAAAATAGCTCAAATATACCTGCATCGGTCCAGCTTAATGGGGTCTCAGCCCACTCCATTTCCGAAGCTGTTAATCTTTTTGCTGAATTTTTTTCATCGCAATTTATTTTGGACAATTCTGATGAATCTGCTCCTGAAGATCTTTTATCAGATTTGGATACTCCCATCAACTTCGGGAATTTAAATTTGACAGACGAGGATGTAGCTAATGGCATTTATCAGCTTGCTTAAACAGTCCTCTAACACTGATGAGGATGGTCTATCTGTTATTTTACTTAAAAACTGTCCGTCACTGATTGTGCCATTGAGGCACATTTTCAACTTCTCACTATCTGCCGGGGTTTTCCTTGAGGGCTGGAAAGTGACGTTTATTACTCCAATCCTTAAAAGCGGCAATAAAAACGATATAAAGAATTATAGGCCGATTTCCAAACTTACCACTGTCTCAAAACTGTTTGAGTGCATAGTTAAAGATAAAATATACTTTGCCGTTAAACATTTTCTATGTCCCAGTCAACATGGGTTCGTTCCAGGTAGGTCTACTTTAACCAACCTAGCAGCTTTTACGGAGGACTGTCTGAAAACCTTTCAAAAACGATTCCAAATTGACGCAATTTATACCGATTTTTCTAAGGCCTTTGACAGGATTTCTCATCGGATACTCATAGCTAAACTTGAAGGTATAGGCTTTCACTCAGAGTTTCTAAAATGGATTACATCCTATCTAGATAATAGACACTGTGTTGTTCGATTAGATGATGTATCATCTTATTCTTTTGTTGCCTCCTCTGGTGTTCCACAAGGTAGTGTCCTTGGCCCATTGCTATTTATCCTCTTTACTAATGACATTTCTTCCTGTTTTTCTAAATGTAATTTCCTTCTATATGCGGATGGCTTGAAGATTTATTATGAAATCAAATGTCTAGAAGATGCATTAGTTCTCCAGAAGGAGCTGGATAATTTATACAGCTGGTGTATACGTAACCATTTGATAATTAACATTGGTAAATGCCACTACACCTCGTTTGCAAAATTGTCGAGTATTGTTCCTACATCTTGCTATATTTCGAATGTCCCGCTAAATTCAAATAGTGAATTTAAAGACTTGGGTGTTTATTTTGACTCCAAGCTCAACTTCACTACTCACATAAGTTTTATTGTTTCCAAATCGTTCGCGATGTTAGCTTTCGGCTAATTGTTCTTCATTTTCTGATCCGTATTCTCTCAAACTGTTGTACTCGTCTTTAGTCCGCTCTAGAATGGAATACGCGGTATTTGTTTGGAGACCTTTTCATGCAGTTCATATAAACAGATTAGAGTCTGTCCAGAAGACTTTTATACGTTTTGAGTTACGCTCGATAAAATTTGAAGACCCTATCCCGTCTTATCGCTCTCGCTGTTTACTAATAAATCTTATGTCCTTAGAGTCCAGACGTACACTGTTGTCGATATGCTTTGTCTTTGATATCACTACGGGCTCTATTGATTGCCCGCACCTTCTAATGAAAACTCGTTTTAATGTTCCCTAACGTATACTTCGTTGTAATGAATTGTTTTTTGTGGGTGTTGCTAAAACTCTCTATGGGATGAATGCCCCTTTACGGCGGGCGCTATCGCAATTTAATACTTATTCTTCTTCCTTAGACTTTGATTTTTCTTTTTCTAAATAAACTTTTAAGAACCTACTCATAAGACATTTATCATAAGGGTTTCCCTTGTTGTTTTATCCTTATATCATGTATGTACATACATACGTATATACTTATCACATAGTCTGTAAGCATCTTGTTTGTTGATTAAATGAATAAATGAATAAATGAATAAAACTTTGTATCGAGGGGGAAAATCCTAAAATTATGCAACTAAAGGGAAAATTCTAAAATTATACAACCTACAGTTTTACGGCGACTCCAAATTGGTCATGATTTTTGTGATACGTTTTTTTTTACTCCAGAGTTTGCAATTGCCCAAAAAAAAATGTTTCGTGTTACTTCCCCCGACCAGGATTTGAACCTGGGACACACTGAATGAAGTTCACATGGGTCGCACACTTGGCTACAGCGGCCGCCATCTATTTTTCCATTATCAGAGAGAAAATCATTCCAAAATATGTATATAATACAAATTATTTTTTAACCAGAACTTTGCAGAATTTTTCAGATATTTTCAAGTTTTCCGCCCCATTATAAAATCAGCAAGGGGAAAAATGATTGCTTGTTTTTTAAAAAAAAGGTCATTTAAATTAAATTTTGGGTAAAAATATATTTGTATTTATGTGTGTATACATGTTTGTATTTGTATTTATTGGTCTGAGTTCGCTTTAAGTTTTTTTATTTTTTCTACTTAAGTTTACTGACATTACTCGACTCATTTAGTGATGTTCCTTTTTTATAGATCTCGTTGTGTTTTTTCTTACCTCAAACATGTCGGTGTGCTTTCAGCCGAAACGATGTTCGCATTTATGCAGACATTCATAAGAAACTTTTTTTTGCCTATTTTATTTGCTTTAAAAAATGTCTTCTAAATTCTTGAAACATCCTTTACCTTTAATTTGTTTCTTTCATATTGTTTTTTTTTTTTTGAAAATACTTAGCAAGGTTGCCTTTGTCTTAGAGTTAGTTTGCCAAGCTAATTTATATATGAGCTTGATATTGGTATTTTGTTTTTTTTTTGGTTTAAGAAAAAGGTCTATAAAAAAGTGTCAAGCAGTGCCAAGGGGCACAGTGAGAAATAAAGGATACAAGTAAAAACAAATGAAGTGATCTATACGAAGGATATAAACCAAAATTTGATTTTTAGTAAAATTGAACCGGAAAATCGGGGCCAAATTTTAAAACAAGAAGCAATAGTCGTTACTCATTTTGCTTTGACAATTTTTTTTGCTTGTATTTGTATATTTTTGAACGTGTAAACAGCGCGCAGGGATGTGGTTCCGCGTAAAGAACTCAAACGCGTAAAGCGTTAACTTTAAAATTAATGAAAATATTTGCGCCAATTGCGATCACCAATAAACAAATCTAAATACTTACACTAATTCGCGCACATCTAAAGGGTCACAATGGTCCTGCACAATCTTACTTCTTCTGAAAGTCTAACATTTTTTATAAAAATTACCGCACAAATTGTTAACGAACATTTCTTTCAATTTTTCCAAAATTTTGATTACTTAATTTGGATGAATTCGGATTCCAGAATACCAAAACTAAATTCACTCTATTCTAGATTTATTTTCATATTCACTTTCACTCGGATTCCAGGAACTGCATGAATGTAAGTACCCACATATTTTTCAGTGTAGCTCACATTACCTTTTTTTATTTCTCATTCGTGGTGCCTTTTCATTTTCACTGGAATTTCTACACCAGAATGCGAACGATAATTTTAAGGATTCCTTTAAGAAGTGCTGGTTTTTTTCGCTTAATTTATATGGCATGTTTGTTTTTTTTAGGAAGCCTGTCGCCGAATCAGGCGTGGAAGCTGCTGCGCGTCAACAATATCAGGTTTATCGAAATAAAAAAGGGTATCATTGCGCAACACTCCAGACAATTTGAAGGTGTGTCTCATACAGAAATAACCAAACGATCTGCATACCAACGAGCTAATATGCGTGTAGAAAAAAAAACTTTTGCTTAGCATTGTTAGCGATGAAGTGCAAATATTTGAAGCAAACGAAAAAGGTATATTCTCCAAATTCACTCATTCATCGAAATATCGTTCTGGAAAAAAGGTCATTTAACTCATTCGGCAGTAGGCACGTTAGGTAATTTAAATCATGGCAAAATTATTGTGCTGGCCAGTAAATTAGGTGTTGCCATGTTATATTCAAATAAAAATAGCATGGGCCACGAGCACATAAACTGCATACACATAAATACATACATACATACATAAATTCTTAGTACGTATGGTGATCGTGACTTTGACCTCAAAATGTGTATGTTGAAAACTAAATATGAACATACATATGTACATGCAGTGGATCTTTGACGTCAATGCGGAATCCAACAATGATATTTGGAAAAGTCGATGCATACATATGTGTAAAAATATATACATATGTTTGTAATAGTTTGAAACTGTTTTGGAATATAGCATTATGTGGTTTTAACAAATCTGATATAATAATCATTGATATCTCTAGATTGCTCGAGCAGCGATTTCTCGCGAGCTTCTCGTGTATCGAAAAACCACGTAAGGCTCGCCGGCCTCTCAATATTCTATTCTATAAGAAAACTGGATTGCCTTCTCTAGTTCTGCACTACTAATCCTATCGCACAATATATACAGTGAGTCAAGCAGCCATATCAAGCAATTTTTGAGCCTTGATTTCTTTCTTCTTTCTCGTGCATCGAAAATCTCGTAAGGTTTCCGAGCCTTTCAACACTAAATTTCATTGAAAGCATTTTGTTACTTTGTACTTGTGGGCACTGCCTTATTTTTATTTTAAACAAATGCAGCAATAAAATAAACTCGTCATTTCTCACGAGAGATGCGATACCCGAGATTATAACAAGAACTCGATTTCTCTGTATCTCGAGTATCGAAACACTCGGGCATGTGCGAGCAGATATCGAAAGCCATAAAACATAGATAAATTCTAATGGCGTGCAATAGTTAAAAAGTTTATAATGATGCAAAAATTTTAAGATATTTCTGAGGCTGAAATTATAAAAGTCTTCAAATCATCCAAGACTTTTTTATTATAAAAATGTTTTCATTATTATCATCAGCACTATTAACGGGGTTTTCAATAAAGACACTACAAAAGTAGACCGATGACCGGTGACAGCAAACGACGCCATATTTTTCCCCGCTCTTTTGACATTTCTCTTCAGTAAGGTTTGCCATTTCATCATAGAAAGATATACGATCCAACAACGAGTCGAAATTACTAAAATTTACTACCGAAATTCGGAGTCAATGGCCTCAAATTTAAGAGCGCTACGTCCAATTTATGGTCATCGTCATTTCAGGCTGAATGGCTTCGTCAATAAGCAATCCACAAGTACTCCATGAGTCAACATTGCATCCCGAAAAAATTACGGTATGGTGCGGTTTATGGGCCGGCGGCGTCATTGGGCTGTACTTCTTCCGTGATGATCAGGACCGGCACGTTACTGTGAATGGGAATCTCTAACGCTCAATGATAACCGAATGTGATGATATGGACTTGGACAATGTGTGGTTCCAACAAGACGGCGCCTAAACCAAGTTTGGCGAACGTGTTATCTCACGAAATGGCCCAGTCAATTGGCCTGTGGGGCTACGTCAAGTCTATGGTCTATGCCAACAAGCCAGCGAGGATTGATGAACTTCGTACGAATATCGAACGTGAAATTGCCGCAGTATCGGCCGATTTATGCTTGAAAACCGTTGAAAATTGGGTTCAGCGTTTGGACTTCTGCAAACGTGCCCGTGGTGCCCATGCAAAAGAAATCGAGTTCCATACATAATGGCATCGAATGTACATTCACAGGAATAAAGAATTTAAATCATATCCCAAACCGTTTTTGTTTCATTTAAAAAAAACTTGTGTGCGTTCTAATTGCAGGACCCGATATTATAAGTATAATACTATTCGATAGTTTGGAACAAGCGTTATCACACTTACATACATAGATCGGCTGCAATCAATCCAAAAATAGATCTTACTTTTAACCCTAAGAGACTTTAGATGGGATTCTCGGTTTAATCTTCCTTCTACTCTTTCCAGCCGAAGAGAAAGGCCAGGCATTAGATTTATGGCTAAACTACTCACTGAATTATTGCAAGTACATTTTTTAATGCCGAAGTTAAACTTAATGTTCCTTCATGGGTTTCAATAAACTTTACGAACTTTTCCATTTCGTTCCTAATTCGGAACCGTTTCGGCACTTTTTCGGGAAATTCCCAGATCATTTTGGCACTAGTACGCGATCGATTCGGTGCTAGTTAAATTTTCAAAATGAGGAATATTATATTAACTGTGAAACATCATTCCTTAATGACAACCCAGAACATACCCAATGTGTGGACCGGTGCTTTGTTATGAACCCACAACACTTTTCACGATCATCTATAGTAGGCTCTCGAATTGAAGGAGCAAGAATGCTTAATAACTGGTCCTTACTGCTATGTTGTGATTTTTAAAATACTCGAGTAAAATTCCTTCGAAGTGCAAACAAAATTTAACCACAATCCTTTCCATTGATCCATTGGTTGCGATAAGCGCGGGCGACGCCACTCCATCGATTTCTTTTTTGACAGAGGACCACGACCATCGCCAGTAACAACTTAGTTCAAGTACTTTTTTCTTTCAGCCCTCACTAAGAGATAAAAACTGAGTACAGCACTTCCGCCGTTGTTATTTTTGTAGCGGAAGAAGTTTTGAGACGCACCTTGCACTGTCCTTATTCATAACAAATGTAGGATTCTAGGCATTTCTGTTTTTTTTTGAAAGTTCTTAGCTACCTCTCTAACAGTACTGTCAGTCTCCTCTACTAATCTGACGTTTTCATCCGTACAGAACTCAGATGGTCGTTCTGGTCGCGGTGCATCGTCAATTGGTTTCCTTCGAAAATCAAATTGTTTCGCTTTTGCGGTAGAGAACAAAGGCAAAGTATGCCCGTACCCGGCATTGAAATGTTGCTTTATTTCCGTAGCTGTCGTCCCTTCTTTTGTCAAAAATTTAGCCTCTCTATTTTTTTGTATTTTGAATTTTTACTCGACAGTCTGAATTTATTACTTTATGTTAAGAAAATTAATTAATTTATTATATTTATTTTGGGTACCTTGCGAAAAGTTCGAAAATTTAATGACATTCAAATTTTGCATCTCTAGTCAATTTTAGCTGATTGGCCAAAAACTTTTGGACCTTATTACGCACATACACAAAATATTTGAGACCACTATTTAAATGCTGGCAACGAATCCTTGCACTCTTTAACACCTCTTCTTATGAGGATTTTCGTTGTTTTTTTTTTTTTTTTTGTTTATCACCTTGAGTGAAAGTGTTTGCGGCTGGTAAAGAATGCCAATAACCAAAACTGACAAGTACTTTATATGTTTCTTTAATGATTTTTGTGTTGTTTTTACTGCATTTTGTTTGTATAGTTTTTGTGTATAATTTTTGCTCATACACATCACTTGCAACGAATTGCCGCTATTATGCATTCATCGAATTTCTTATTTTCATTTAATTTCCGTATCTCGGTTTTTTTTTTCTTTCGCTTTATATTCGCTTTCCTTTTCAACATACATATTTCTGTTTCGTGCATTTTCGGCTGAAGTTGTTAAATATTTAATAATACAATAACACACAACGAAAACTAAGAAATATTTAACAACAGTATAAATTGCCAAAAATTTGCGGTTATTATAAGCTGTCAGAAATGCGGCAACCATCAATTACCAGCTGTCATAAATATATATAAGTATATAATATGTCTGTTGCATGGACCGTCGGGCCCCTTTTCATTTGCTGCACTATATTTTACTGTTGCAATGCTGTAGACCGCAAGCACTTTCGCTTTTTGAGTTGCGGTTTTTCGGCTAAGGTTTGAGCTAATTTTTTATGAAAAATGCAATAAAATTACTTAAAACCTGAGAGCCAAAACTATAATTATTTGACCGGTGAGCTTTAAAAATGTCCTCCTAATTTTGATTAGAATTATAAGACGGACAAATTCTTTAAGTAATCTTATTTTGGAATTTATATTTTGAATGGGTTTTTATAATAATTTTGAGTGAGAACAATTTTTTCAATCGACAGTAACCATTGTCTTGAGACTTATATTATAAAAGTGTTTCCATAATAATTAACAGCGAGATGAATTTTTTAAGTCTTTCAAAGACTTTTATTTGGAGACTTATATTATAAAAGTCTTCGCATAATAATTATGAGTACGACAACTTTTTTTAAGACTTAAAAGACGGAACTTTTTCGGGACCCACAGTAGAACCGAACTATTAACAATTTTAAACAAGTTTTTCTCACTCTTAATTATTATGAGAAGACTTTTATAATATAAATAATATTTATAAATATATATAAATATATCTTAACATAAATATTTGTTATTTCGAAAATCATATTATGAATGGGGTTTCATAATAATTATCAGTGAGGACAATTTTTTAAATCAACAATAACTATTATTATGAGACTTATATTATAAAAGTCTTTGCATAATAATTATGAGTAAGAAAAGTTTTTTCTAGTCTTAAAAGCCGAAATTATTTCGGTACTGAATTAGTTTAATACTGATGCCCAACTGGTTCTGAAAAATCCCATCTTTCAAGCCTTAAACCAGTCTTTGTCTCATAATTATTATGAGAAAATTTTTATAACATAAATCTCAAAATAAAAGTCTATGAAAGACATAAAAAAATGCATCACGCTGATAACTATTATGCGAAGATTTTTATAATATAAGACCCAAAATAAAAGTGTTTTGAATACTTACAATCATTTATCTCGCCGACAACTATTATGAAAATTCTTTTATAATACAAGTCTTTGAACAATGGTTATAGATTACTCGAAAAATTTGTATCTTACTTTAATAATTATTCGTTTGTTTTTTCTCTTTTCTATTCCTAAAGTACTACTGCTTAAACTACTATAGTTCGAAAAAAAAAAATAATTATTCCCAATCATCTTAAATCGCAAAAACATTTGCGTCTTTGCCTAAGTTATACCTCAACACACTGCTCACTAAATATATAATATAATATTTATTTATATTTAAATGTATTATTATTTCAATACTCACCCTCATACATTTGCGCATATTGCGGAAAGCCGGCAGCACGAAGCCATTTACACGCTTCAACGGCCTCGATCTCTGCAAGTAAAAAAACATAAGAAAAATGAAAAAAAAAATTAAATTAAATGGAAATAAAAAAAATGCATTTCAATATAAAGATAAATGCAGATGACAGCGCACAAATTAATAAATTTATGCATGTAAGCAAAAACGACGAGAGATTTTATTTTAAAAGCTACTTAAACCTTTTCTGCCATATCCCTGACACAATGGCGCCTACGCGCAGGCTTTTTTCTTTCTTGCTGCCTAAAATTGAGTTAAAAATTTAACTGGCCTGTATTGTTGAGAAAAAAATAAAATCCATTTCGGCCTTTCGCACAGAATTTTTCGTCAGGGCGATTTTGTGCGCGCCGGCATTGACGTTACAAAAAAAAACAAAAAAAAAAAAACGAATCTATTATTATAGGTGGACAGCTATCAGGCACGAAGCTTTTAACGCAACAATTTGTGGGCATAAATTTAATTAATTTGGTAAAAAGCGCTAGGTTCGTAAATATAATAGGACATCGCTTTTTAATATGCACACATACTACATATAACTGTAGAAGTTTTAAAAGTCCACTTTATAGCTGTTAAATTTTACTGAAAATTTTTGAAGTTTAAATATACCCTAAAATAGACTCTTAACCTATATGTCACTGAAAATAAGATGTGGAGTAAATAAATTGAATGTTCACAGAATAGAAGGTTACACCATCAGTCGTCACGTTCTTCATATCGATGACTTACATTTGTATACAAAAAGTTGTACTTTACCCAACGGAATTGAAGGATTCAACATTGAGATTTCCGTCAAAATATTTTGGTAACATATTAGATTTAAATGAACTGGTCCAATCAGAAAATATCTCCAAAAATAGAGGTTTTTTATAAGTCAAAAATCCCCTGGAACCATAGAAAAATTTAAGCTTAAAAGGTTTGCACAAAAATATTTAAAAATGTTTTGAACAGAATAATAATAAGATTGGCTTGAGCAAACCTTAAATAACCCAGAAAAAACTTTACCGCCTTAGCCTTTTAAAGTATCATTAGAAAGTTATTTTTCTGCGCTATTTTATTTTTATGTAGCTAAACTAATAAAAATATCATTAGTTGTTTTCGCAAATCTCATTATTATTATTCAATCGAACAAATTTTGAAATATTTGTATGCAACCCTTTTGAAATGAGCTATACCTATAAATATATAAATTTATCCCTTTTTATTTGTTAGCACTTGACCAGGCCCGTCGCGAGGACGGCGGGGGCCCCGGGGCGAACCTTACGGGAGCCCCTGTAATTTGAAGAGCAAAAAAAAAAAAAAAAAAAAAAAAAATGTAGTACCACGCATTCCGTCAATCCGACACTGTATTATCGATTTCATCAGCCGTACTTCCTTGCCATTGCTTCAATTCTATATCGTTTAATACGCGCAGCTGATTCGTGTTGTTTACGTTCACAATAAACCGACAGGGCTTATTAATAATACTGTTCCAATTCAGCAAAATGCGCCGGACGAAGGAAAATAGTTGCAAGTGCAGTGCACTGGCGAACATCATTCGCGAAAAATTTTTGATGAACTTTTTTTTTTTTTTTTTCTTTTTTTTTTTTAGAGGTCTGGCTGCCCCACCCTCGCTACGGCCCTGCAATTGACTCAAAAACTGATAACGGGTTTCAATCAAATTTGAACAGTATATCCCTTAGCCCCGTGGCACGGACTTAGGTTATATTTTAATCCATTACGTGGCGCATAAGTCAGAACATCTGTATTTATGACAATAATAAAAAGGTACTGGTGCAATAGACAATACTTTTATGAAAACTAAATGCGCTAGATGGCGCCAGAGGCGAGTTATTCAGAAAATTTGTAATTATGATACGATTTTGATGAAATTTTAAATATGTAATGGAAGATCGATGAGAAATATTTTTATGAAAAATGGATCAGGTAGGCGGCGCTAAAATCGCGTTATCCCAACACTCCGTATTGATATTAGAAAGGTGTGGGGCTGGTGCAATAAAAAATTCTTTTATGAAAAATTCATGCGCTAGAGGCGAGCTATTCAGTAAATCTCTATTTTTGATCAGGTTTTGAAAGAATTCGTCACCGTTAATGGGGGTGATACTTGAAAAGTGGGCGCAGGTTGCGATTATAATCGAACTTAGATGACATTGAAAATATACATACGCAAGTATGTTATTGTGTACTATATTTGCAAAAAAAAATATATATATCTATAAATATAAAAATTCGTACATGGCTCTGTAGGCGAGAAAATCCATATTTATGGTTTAACTTAGTTAAAATCGGGCAAGCCTTGCGTAGTTAGTCATAGTCGAGATAAAGTTGACCTTTGAGTAAGTTGCAGCTATATTTGGCAAATAGCCCATTGAAAATTATATCAAAAACCGCTACTAGCTTTAGAGTTGGAATTGTTTTTAAATTCATCGAAGCTGCATATTTGCCTTTAAAAAATCCTCTGTAAATTTATGGAAACTTAGTAAGCAATTAGTTTATTTATAAAAAATGTCCATCTTTGAAACTATTTTCGAATCGGTCCAGCTCACATATGTAAATCCTAATATTTTGGTTGATGCCATAAAATTTAATGAATTTTATAATTCCGATAGAAGAGGCAAACAGTTTTGAACAACAATTCTGGTTTTGGATTTTTAAACCAGTGCCGCGCAATCGTTTGACCGAGTCCATGTAGCTTCAATTGAAGTTTCTTTCCCAGAATAAAGTCTTTGGTTTCATTTTTGTCGAGTGCAAAGTTATAAAATGCATAGAAATATTCATACATATTTACATATATGTATGCAGTGCGTGCACGCGCATGTGTATATTATTGCTTGTACGCAAGTCACTTTAGATGAATTATTGAATTTGAAACATTCGAATACAATTTTCTCACTTAATCAATTTCCGTCAATTCCGTCATTCAATTTCACACAACGAAAGGGAATCGGTTCGTCAACCAGGATAGATGCTTTAGTCGAAGTAGGTAGAATATATGATTCATAGCCTGTTTTTTTTTTTTTGCTATTTATATTTACTCAATTTGCACACACAACTGGGCGTAAAAAGGGCGCTCCTAGACGCAAACTCATCGTTACTTCGTACATTGTCATACACACGTACAGATGTTCATGTTTGTATGTATATGAAATAGGAGAAGTGAATGCAACTCTTTCTCTAATTGTACCATTCAATAGCTTGTCATATTTGTAAATATTTGTAATAGCGTGAGGAGGTAGTAGTGATATGAAAATTTCATAGGGAGTGAACAAAAAACCTAAGTAAAGAAAAATAAATTGGTAAGCTCTACTCGTAGTATATGCCCGGTAATCTGTACACTGAGTAAAGTTGGAGTAGACATAACAGCCTGAATTATACTGAAGGACTTACAAACAGTTTACTATTAAACGCATATAAAGATTTGAAACACTTCTTGTGTTTTTGTCCTCTTTTGAAATTGCAAAATAAAAATAGTTTTAAAAAAGAGAGTTGTTAGATTAAAGATTTTGGAGCAAATCCCATTGTAAGCTTGATACATAATTTCCATTTTCAAGATTTTCAACGCTAAATTATTTGACGGCGATTAGAGGGTTTTTAATCTATAGAAAAATCTTTCTTTAAGTAGATGCGATTGATAATTTCTAATAATTTTTTGCACTAATCGTTAATGGGCCCGTTTCTTTGTAACCTAGTTACGCAAGAGAGCACTAGGCAGGATAACAAAATACATACATATGTATAAAGCAACAACACAAGCTCAGAAAAATATGCGAGTTGAGCCAACTCGGTAAAATGATATCCGACTTGAGATGTAGTGTTGGAAAGTGAAAAAACTGCGCTATTGTGGAGTAGCCCTAATGAAATACAAGGCAAATTTGGATTTCAGACCTAATACGTTTTAATTTGGATAGTCTTTTTAACTATATAAATACATCAACCTGAAATTTGTTTGCCCAACTATTTTCTCAGATCTTCCTTCAAAGATACGAACAGGGTTGCTTTTGCTACTGAAGGAAATTTTATGCGAATTGGAGCGTTCTTTTGCAAGCCGGGTACTATAAAACAAGCCCAATGCTAGATTTACATTTTTTTCTCAGTTCGCATGTTACCAATTATTGATAGTTACGAAAAACTACTCGGGTTCGTCATTCGTGTATGCTAAAAACATGCAAAGCAGGGAAAGTTTCGGGAGTAAAGTGAGAGAGCAAAATGTTGGTAAAGTAAGATAAGTTCCACTTAACATTACTAGTGAATAAATTGATTTAGGATATTCAAAAAATCCATGATTTCAATGAAGGGACGTGATCTCATCACTGACTGAGTTCCACTCATCTCAATGAACTAATTGGGGCTAACCAACCCCCCTTTAGACTTGTCAAGCCAAAAATATTTATGAGAAGAGAATTGACACTCACCATCTCTTTGTCGAAAGAGAATGGAAGCTTTTGGACGAAAAAAAAATTGGAAAGGAATAGTTAAATAATTTACTCACTTAAAGCAATCTAATCAATTTTAAACTAATGAAGTGAAAAGGTGCTACTTTTTAAGCTTTGCTCCTGCGAATTTTTTCGATGCAATGTGTTTGTTTTATATCGTAATGAACTTATTTACCTTGATAAAGAGAAGGTCCCTAAGTTTAACCAAAAGCTAAATTGCACAAAAATAGTGAATATATTGTACTGACTTTTATATCCAAATCACAAAAAAAAAATATGAAAGAAGTTACTTATCTTAATTATTTGTATTATGATTACAAACAAAATTCTGGTTTGAAGAAAAAAAAGAGGAAATGAATTGGCGCTAAAATTGTTGCTATTTTATATAGGTTTTTATTGGTTTTGAAGAAACCTTAACTCAACCGGCAGAAAATATCTCGATTTAAAGGACAAATTACGTAATTTTAAGCAGTGCAAAGTAAAGAAACTTTTTCTTCGATCCATTTTTATTTTTGGTTTGGAAATAGACTTGCGCTAATGATAAATATAACTTCATTAGAAGTCCCAAACTCTATAAATATCGACGTATTTACATCGTATAGGCAAGGCAATAAGGACTAACACTCGTAATCTAAAAATCTAAAAGATAAGTTATATAAAATAATATATTCTACGCTCTTCTTCTCCGAAATCGAAGGATATTTTTAAATTTCGCATCACATCTGCTATGTACATATATGGATTTTCAATCGATTTCTAATCAAGTAGCACAACTGCTTCAACTGTATTCACACACAAACCTACTCTGGCAGCTGACAGTAAGCACTTTTCTACTCCAAGCTTGTCTCTTCTACCACCTAACTTCCGACAGTTAGTCACTTTGGCTCGTCATGCGAATTATTGAATTTTTCAGCTGATTAACTTAGCATACGGAATCCATGTTAGCCTAGCCAATGGCCACACACACAGACACGCTCTACATCATAAACTTTACTCTTCCTACTCGAATTACGTAACACCCCAATGGCTTACGGTCTGTATCTAGATAGCTGCTCGTTTAAATATCCTTTTTCAGCTACTCATTCATTTAAATATCGGCGACATCATCGCGCCATTTCAGAAAGTAGAAACATCAATCAATAAATAAAGGGTGTACCCTGTGAGAAATAAAATTAATTTTTAAGTAATTTTAAACTACTTTCTTCCAATGACCACCAATTGTCAGTTCATAAAACAATCTGATTAATTTAACAATAATTTATATTCAACAACTTAAAAAGGTATACATTTAAAATTAGCCCAACTAATTTGAATATAAAAACGAAACTGTCTCACGCTGCATTTGTATGGAATTAGTTTAAAAGTAATTCATAACTGCCTAATTTTTTCCGACAGACAACATTTAAATACACAAACAGCGTTATCGATTGTAGCCGTATGAGATGCCAATAATCTTTGTATTGGAGTTCTATTTCTAGCTACAAACCACCGCTCTCGCTTAGCGCCTTTCTTTTTGGCTGAACTCGGCTCCATTATTCAAACACCCGTATAATCTGCCCGGTCTCATATAGCCTTTCAAGTCCTTAGTTTGGTTAGTTTTGTATGTAATTTGCACAGTGGTGTACGTAATTTACGTTGCACAGTAGTATACGAAAGGAAATAAGTACCTATATTTTTTATAGGTATTCCGATGTTCTGTTTTCATTGTAACACGTTGTTTAAGTTTATTCATTTATTTCATCAATTAGTTGTTCACTTATAGATTGCTCGAACTGCGGTTCCGTTTTACTGTACCCGCCTTGCAAAAGAACGCTCCAATTCGGATAAAATTTCATTAGTCGCAAAAGCAACACTCTTCTTGTTCTTTTATGAAAGATGCGATTTGTTTAGTGTTATATACACAGGAACGGAAAATAGCTGTGCAAACAAATTTTTGGTTGACGTAGTTATATATTTAAAAATATTATGCAAATAAAAATCAATTACGTTTTAACCTGAAATTTGCCATGCATTTTCTTCCGTCCCATTCACAGTAGTGCAGTTTTTTCACTTCCCAACACTACATCTCAGGTCGGATATCATTAACCGAGTTGGCTCAACTCGCATATTCTTCCGAGTTAGTGTTGTTGCTTTACATGCATTTTGTTATCCTACCTAATGTTCATTTGTTACTAAGGAACGGGACTTGTGTTAGAATTTTTAATTAGTTTTAATTATTAGCAATAATTGCTATGAAAAAGTTCAGTTGTTCAACTGTCTACGTATCTCAAATGAATGCTTAAAAGCCCGGACATACTACAACTTACGTTACTTATTTTCGTGAAAATTACTCCTCATAAACCAAGTGCGTTCACACCTATCATTCTTAATTGATATCGATAGCTCTGTAGCACAGGGTTGCTTAGTTCTTTGACCAAAGAAGAGATTTGTACATTTTTTATATATTTAAATTTTATTGTGATAATTTTTGTTTTTGAACTACGATCACGAATCAAAGCTTCTAAAGGCGAGTGAAATGATAATATTTTAAAATACGTCGTCCAGTTTGGTTATGAGAGAAATCATTTTTCGATTATTAACGATCAAATTTATAACCGAAACTGATTTGTTCGTGATTTCGTTCTTGATTTATGAAAAAAATACCTCATTTCATCTTAATTTATTTACCGATTTTGCAAGGCCAATTACTTAGTTTCATCGAAATTTGCTCATAAATTAAGAATGAGTAATAAATTACGATAGCGTGTCTGGGCTTTAAGGCAGCGATTGAGCGGTTCATTTAAGTTTATAATAATTCTATACTTTGATTCTAAATTTTTTGAGTTCTCTGTAAAAAGAAACCTAATTATAGTTATTTGCATCACTATACATACATATTTTAGAGGTTAGAGCTTTTTTCCGGTCCTACCCGGTTTTTTGAAATATATCTTAGTTGACAAACTGAAGTCTTGGCATCGATAATATATCACTTTTAGCTTTGTAAACGACAAGTTTTCCTCTACCCTCATGAATGACTACTCTATTAAACAAAAAAAAAAAAAAAAAAAAATTCGAGCACTCGTTATTCTGATGCTATGATGTGCAAATTACTTTAATTTAATTAAAATTTGCACAAAATTTGGAGCTTGAATTTATAAGGGTTTTGTTGTATAATGAATCACATTTAAAAAAAATTAAATTTTTAAATTACATTGTTGTTTGTTTATCGAATTTAGAGACTGGAACGTTTTCGAACTCCTTTTTTGATTACAACCTTTGTATTGAAGGTAGTTGTCATTTTGCGGTGACTACGCCTATTTCTTAATCTCAACGCAAAAGTGGCTTATCTTAAATTTCAGCTCGATCTGATAATCTCTACTATTTTTTACCACACTTTGTACTAAAGCCCGCCCACTGTGCGTTGGCATATTTGCATTTGCGCCTTTTTGTATGCTACTCGAGCTTTCCCTCTTTAGGTTGTATGGTATGTAAGTTTGTGTATATGAGTATTCGGTGTACTGCCCACTGCCACATGTTGCTTGTTTGCATATTCCTATGCTTGATGTGCATAAATCGATTATTCGTTCCTTTCAATACCTTCAATGCTACACACACGGGCGGCGGGTATTTTATTTGTGCCTTTTATATCTCTTTTCAGGGCACTCCCTTCATATGTTCAGTGTTCAATTGTTCAATAATATTGAAAGAAAATTGTACATATACATATAACTTTCGAGAATGGTTGTGAGAGTTCACTTTGCTTATGTGTTGGTCAATATTTTTCATATTGGCAAACAAAAAGGCACATTCTTGACGTGAATCTCGTCTATGGGTGTTGCTGCAAAAAAAAAAAAAACAAAAAAACTAGCGAACTGGCAAGTGTAGATAAATAGCAACAAGTGGCTATTTCTTTGTGTTTATTTAGTTAAGAGTCCTCGTCTAAATGTGTACATATGTAGAGGTGTGGTGGCATGTTTGTATTGCCTTTGTTATAAACTACATTGTCTATCAAATTGCGATTAATGCACGCTCTATGAACTTTTGGGTTTGAGTATGAGAAATATTATATTTGTGCTTTCATCTGAATTCCATGAACATTTAAAAAACAAATAGTATGCGTCACCGATAAATTGGAATGAGGCCTTTTACTTGAACTTCAAAACATATTTCATATTGTGGGGAATAGAAGAGTAGGCAGTTCCTTTGACATGTCTTTCGAGTAATAAGTGTGGTGTATTCGTTATATCTTAGTTACCATGTATTTACAACAAATATGAGAAAGATAAATTAAATCAAGAACATTGATGGCTTCTATTCTGCTGAAGATAAGACAGAATTCTATTTATTTGGGGAGCTAACCTACAGGCAGTTCTATTTGTGAATCCAGTAGGCTTTTTATGAAAAAACGTATACATTTAAAAAATAAATACTTGAAAACATAAAAAAACCTCATTTTTATACACACCCAGGCACTTTACACTTTATTAGCCTGTATTTGAATATTTTCCATTTGGAATTGTTGAGCATTTTTTGAGTAGCCATATTTTATACGTATTTACTATTTTTCTATCGGAGTTATATGTAAAACAGCAACCCAAATATTGAGCTTTACGAGGGCTTGACCTATTTGAAAATATATACAGAGTTTTTCATAAATTAAAATAGTTTTCTTACAAATGTTTTTGTAAAAAACTACCTCAGATCATAAAACAGTCTAAAATGTCGACTGCGACGTTGTCATTAAGTTATATAATCTAAAGTTATTCTTATAAAGTTGAATGCACCTGCGCGAACACAGACGACGCGGAAAGAGTGTGGTGGACATGGGCAGGGAGATCAAAATTACCGAAATAATTGTTATTATTATTATTTTACTGTTATTTATAATTAAAATTACAAAACTATTCGAAAGCTGGACAGAGGTGGAAACGTACAGCGTGGTATGGCATTACCCGGCAGTTCTGTGTGTCCCATGGCCCACCTAAAACCAGTGGCCTTCTAGAAATGACCAAAGAAAATACCAACAAACTCATGGCACTGGCTCTTGGAGTGCATACAAAAAAGTTCGGCTTTTGCACTTCAACAGGTTCTGTCGCAGCTGCGGGGAGACAGTGCCTAGCTCTCGCTAGGATGTGGCTAACTGCACTCGGAAGAACATTGCTGCAGAATAATTGAGAGTGTATCTGTCTCGCTCTGTATGACATACTGAAATTGCAGCCGTACACCCGTTGAATACAAATCGTAAATTAGCTAAATCCAAACCAATCAGCATATCTGCATAAAAATAAGAAAATAATTTTTCAACGGAATCATTCCGATTCCGTTTGGAAATTGGTTCAGAAAAAACTTCAATATATCAGCCAATTTCGACTAATAAGATCATTAGAATGGTATTTTCTCACCTTTTTTATATCACACCTCATTTTTTTTTTTGGATTCCGTTGCTCTAGCTTTTAAATATTTTTTATGCAGATCAGGTAAGTTTAGACTGTTTTATCATTTCAGGTGGATTTTTTGAAAAAATATTTTATACAACCATTTTTATTTATAAAAAAATGTATTTTTGGAAATATTTTCAAATATTTTGCTGGGGGTCTTAAAATATAATAAAGTTTAAAATTCCGTTGGAAAATTCACAACTTTTTTTTGGGTAAGGTACCCTAATGCACGTACATAGATAAAAATTGACGACGGTTGGTATCTTCCACGTTCAAAAAATCAAAATGATAGAATGTTTGCCTTGAGACCGAGTACATTAAAAAAAAAAAAACAAGATTCTATCGATGGGGCTTGGAATCGAGATATTTTTAAAAACCGCATCTACAGCCCGATTTTTTTATATTCAAAAAAAAAAAAAAAAAAAAAGTGTTGAATTGAATAACTTCGATCAAGCAGTGATGGATTCGACAAAGGCCTGTTACGAGAAGGTGACCACGATACAACCGGTCTACTTAGTGCTCCTAGTAGAAAAATTGCCACAAAATTGCCAGTGGTTTGTAGTTCCTTGATAAACTAGGAGGAATTGAAAACACATTTGTCCTTTCGTTAATTTTGCAGCAAAACCAAAATTTATATAAAGAAATATTGCCGCTATTATTTTACACAAAAATGCTTTTATTGTTTTTCTTCTTAAATCATTTATTTAAGAGATATTGCTATTTAAATCTATGTATCATTTTGTCGTACATTTTTGTACTTTAACTCAAAATGCATGACCTTTTTCCAATATAGGTGACGCCCACATGTTTCTACAGATTTTTTTTTTTCATCCCCAAGCTATCGGCAAATATGTGGGGGAGCGAACAAACTCAACTTAGTTGCCTTAAAAAAGATAAAACCTACACAAAATGTTTTGCTGTATTTGGTTGTGCGCCTTCGCAAGTACTCAAAAGTTTTTTTTTTTATTGCTACTTCTTTTGTGTTGGCGATCATTTAACCGTTATTATTATTTTTGTTGCTCACAGTTGATGACAAAAATGTTTCATATACAAAATGCCGCTGACGTTTATGTAAATTAGCGGCCTCAATCAAACTCTTCTACCATCGTTCAGGTAAATAGCGAGATGCATACACACACACACACATACATATGTCTATATTTGGGTTTATATAATATGTATTTATATATTTTACTTACATTTACATATTTTATTTACATTTAAACTTGCTACACTGCGTAACAACATCCAATCATCACTCCTCCAAGCAGCAATATTCATTGCTAATATGACAACCAACCTAGCATCCGGCTGCCTACGTACGCTCGTCCTGGCTAGCGTATTTCAATTTCCACGCCCCCTGCATTCTGTTGTGTCGCATTTTGCGGACACTATTTTGCTATACGTTGAAAGGCATTAAAGTCAATGCGCGACTTATTGGATTTTCATTTTTAATTAGTGGCTAAAGTGGCTGGAAGCGCAGCAACAACAACCCCCAGCATAGTAACGGCAATACTACACCTACGCTTCTCACTCCTAAGCTTCGCACTAAGAGTTTATTATTGAAAATATTTTTTATGCGTATATGAATACAACTTAAAGTTTAATTACAATAAATTACAAAAAATTTATTTTAGTCAACACCAAATAGTTTCCATGTACTATTCGTTGAACATGAAAATTCATAAAAATGGCACTCTTTTTTCATAGATCGCTATGTAAACGTTATCGAAAAAATCGCAGAGGGCAATAGATTTTTTTTTAAATACTGGCCGAAGATGATGCAAGTAATGCAACAGAATATATTTTCATAATTTTTAGAATTTTTGTCGACTTGCTTTTTTCCGAAATTACGGAATGGATTTTAAAGGGGCTGTAATTGATGACTAGACACAGTAACCTAGGTATATACATACGGTATATTTTATAAAAATACTAAATGAGGAGAAAGCAATTGCTCATATACAAATGTTTGCGTTATAATCCCATTTAATTGTTAGGTCTGTTTCTTTGTAATCGACTAGCAAATGAACTCCATAGTGCGGATAAAATTTGCAACCCTGTTACCATCTTTCATGTAGCATACGATTTGAACGGATTGATAACGGAAAATAGTCGACCTAACTCGCAAACTTTTGGCAGATTTGTTTACATATTTAAATAAATTATATAAAAAATAACGGATTTTGGGTTAAACTGAAATTTTCCATATACTTTCGTAGGATGCAATCACAATAGCGCAGGTTTTGCCACTATACAACATTGCACCTGAACTCGTATATTTTTCTGAGTTTGTGTTGTTGCACGTTTGAGAAAGATCCAATACTTATTTTTGTATCTTTTGAAAAATATGTGCATTACGGCGCCTCACTCCCTATACAAAAAAAAAAAAAAAAAAAAAAAAATCCGTTTTATTATAAAAGTCAGATTTTAGTGAGGTGGACCAATTTGAATTTCTTCGAATTTTGGAGTTCTCTTATAAATAAAAATAGATGTTTTAAAATAATTTTTCAAACAAATATTCATCTGATCATAAATAAAACATTTCGAACTTAAAAGTTCTGAACAAAAATATTTCTAATTTTGTTCAACGGAATATTAATAATGAATTTTCGTATGCTGCCTTTGGCCTATTTTTAAAAAAATTTATAAAGATTTGGATTCATTTGGACAATAATATATCATTAGAAAGGTATTTTCTTGCACTCTTAGTTTTTTTTTGTTAAGCACACCTCATTTTATTATTCGGCTCAAAGGATTTTAAAATTTTAAAATTATTTTTGAGTAAAGCTTTAAAGCTTACACTGTGCTACAATCTCTTGTGATTTTGTTTTTAATTTTAAAAATTTATTATATTTTAATTTACAACAATTCATTTTTAGAGACATTTTCAAATCGATTTAGCTCTCATGAACATGAATAGTTTTTGAAATTTTTGCCGCAAATCCTAAAACATAATCAATTTTATAACTGAAGCACTCTAATGCACACAACAATATTTTTTAAAAATTGAACTCAAGCTTTATTAAACAAACTGTTTCAGTACATAAATTCATAAAATTTTATACTTTACACTTTTTGAGGCGTAACAAAATACGCCGAGTAGTTGCTAGTATCTATACAAATACCCATATGAGTATCCACATTTATAAATATTTGCAAACTAAGAACATATTTTTTATCCACATACTATAAGTATAGCAGCAGACATGTATCTCTAATTTTATCCGAACACCACACCCACGCAGTGTTGGTGTTAAAATTAATGCATTTCCTTGCCAACTCACTTCGGTTAAAGTGTGAACGTTACTAAGTTTGTTGTTTTTGTTATTTTTATTCTTGTTATTACACACAGACTGAATTCTTAACTTTGTTAAGCGGGTTAAAGTGATAAATAATTGGATAGAACAAAGTTGTGCGTGTAATTATGTTTTAAGTGAGGGTAAATTCTAAATAACTTGTAGATGGCGAATCTTAATTAGAAAAACGACATATCGAGAGTATGAAAGTGAAAAATTAATTTATCGATTTTAAATCTCTAGGCAAGAAAAGTTGTGCTGCAAATTACTTTCGTTCTCGAATTTTTATGCGACATTTTTCAAGTTCTTCCTTATTTTTTGTATGTAGAAGCAATAGAATTTCGAAATTATTTTACGAACGCGACGTTTTTCATTACTAAATACACACTATTGTAGTATATCGGCGTGTTAATTTTGATATCCTCATTTGCAAATGGTTGGCTTAAGAACTACTTAAAAATGTAACACTAAAAAATTCTGGCATATCGCGAAGGTTATGAAAGTAAAACTTCTTTAGCGATATGAGAGTGATTTTTTACATCATGCAACGCAATTCGTGTCGATATCGCGTTAGTACATACATATGTACATACATACACTTCGCCACTAAGTAGTTCAGGACCATTTGAGACACTATATTCGGAATAAATATTTCAGGACCATTTCAGGGCATTTCCGTAGTTTGAGATTAGATCACCACTACAACTGCTACTACTAATTACTAGTACTACTATTACTCCTATAACTTCTACTACTGCTACTAACTACCACAACTACCAATACTGCAACTACTACTACTAAAATTACTTCTACTACTCCTACTACTAATAACTACGACTACTAATTACAATTACTATTGCTACCACTACTATTATTATTATTATTATTATTATTTATTATTCGTTATTCATTTACAATAAGACTTAAAATACTAAAATGCAACCCGCGAAGCAACAATGCTTATCTGCAGGTTTATAATTATTTGACATTAACATTTATTCTTATATATCTATATGTGAAGATTAGTACAATTTTTTCGATTTAATTTCAATTTAAATTAATTTTGAATTCTAAATAATTTTAAATGATTTCATACATATTACATAACTTTAATTGTTAATTGTTTAGAAATTTATTACAATAAGCTTTTGATATGATTTTTAATTAAATATTTTCTTTTGGCTGTGTTTGGTAGATTCGTTAAATTTATTGGCAGTTCATTAAAAAGTGTTGGGAGCAAAACTGAAAGTGAATTTTTGGTGTAGTTGTTTAAAAACTTTGGCACTATTAGTCTATTCTCTAGACATCTTCGTGTTCCATGTTTATGAGCAATCGGTATCTTGAAAGTATTTTCATCGTAAAACTCATTTAGAACCGTTATTTTAAAAATCGACTTAACGTCAAGCACCTTCAATGCCCTATTTAGCTGAAGATTCGGAGTGTATATATTTCTTTTCTTTGCTAGTATTTTTAAAATATAATTTTGGCTTTGTTGTAGTTTCCTACAGTGTATCGAAGAACCCCATCCCGTGATCCCATGTCTTAGATACGACTCTGTTAGTGCTAAATAGGCTTGATACAATACATCATAATTGCTACAATAACTCAGGTGTTTTAAAAAGTAAGATGTAGATCGAAGTTTATTTTGAAGATGAGATATGTGCGCATTCCACTTAAAGTTTTCGTCAAGTATAATACCGAGATATTTGTACGTATTAACGATGTCTATTTCCTTGGTACAGTCACAGGGTGTCAGGTTTTTATGAAGGCAATCGTAATTATGAAATATAAGTTTTATTTTAGAGCGGTGAATATGCGGTGGTCTTATGTGCATTAATTTCGTCTTTGTTGCATTTATTGCTAGTCCATTATCGTGCGACCATTTGGTTATTAAATCTAATTTTCTTTGCATTATATTTGTTGCGGTGTGGAGGTCTCTGTGTGGCACCACAATTGCTGTATCATCGGCGTAAGCAAATACTTCACAGTTATTAAGTGCTTTAAGCATACTATTTGCATATATAATATACAAAAGTGGGCCTATCACTACGACTACCTCTACTACAGCTAATTATATTAATTAACTACTAATTACTACTATTTTTACTTATTTTACTGCTATATTCTACCACTATTTTTACTTATGCTACTGTTAATTACAGCTACTATTTTTACTAATGCTACTACAATTTTCACTTATTTCTACTACTACTATTACTAATGCTACTACTAATTACTGCTACTATTTTTACCAATTTCTACTACCATCTTTGGTAGTACTAATTACTATTACTATTTTTACTAATTTCTACGGCAATTTTTTCTAGTTCTACTACTAATGGCGGCCGCCGTAGCCGAGTGTGTAGCGTGTGCGCGCTTTATTCGGTGGGTGCCAGCTCGGGGCAAGTAACATCCAAAAATTGAAGAAACATTTTTTTCTAATAGCGGTCGCCCCTCGGCAGGCCAAGGCAAACTTCCGAGTACACTTCTGCCATGAAAAAAAAACTTCTCACAAAAACATTCGCCGTTCGGATTCGGCGTAAAACTGTAGGTCCCTCAATTTATGTTACAACATCAAGGCGCACACCACAAATTGTAGGGAAAGCTCGGCCAAAATCGCTTAAGCGGTTATAGCGCCAATTAAATTAATCAATTAATTATTACTACTATTTTCTCTAATGCTACTACTAATTACTACTACTAGTTTTACAAATTCTATTACTAATTACTACTACTATTTTTTTCAATGCCACTGTAAATTACTACTACTATTTTTACTAATACTACTAAAATTTTTACTAATTTCTACTACTATTTTTAATAATGCCACTACTAATAACTGCTACTATTTTATTAATGCTACTGCTAAGTGCTACTAACTACTATTACTACTACACTTACTACTCTCACAGCTCTCTATCTCTTTATGAAGACGGCAAAGAAGTTTTGCTTTTAGCTCTCACTTTCCGGTGCTAGAGTGTTTTTTTGTAATCGCTTTTATAAACTGTATATATACATACATTTAGAATATTTTTATTGGTTTTGAATACTTCTATGACGTTGATTCGTGGTATTATTCATTATCATGTTTACAATCGAATTCACACTTTCATTGGGTTTCGCATTCTTTGTATGGAAACCAAAGTGGAACGTAAAATATATCAGTAAATAGATTTTGCAAAACACATACCTAAAATAAAGGACCGTGTCCGTTTCAAGTGTAAGACAGCAAAAAAATGTATAAAAAAAACAATGTAAAAGCCTTAAATTTATTACTCGTACAACTACTGAGAATTGAGGCTGGTATTTCCAACTTAAAAATAATCTTGGACATAACTGAAATTTAACATTCTCAAAAAGTAAGCAAACAAAAATGTTAATTAAATTTTTTTATTATTATTATTAAATTAAATAAAGTTAAGTGAAATGATTCTCAAGAAAAGTTTTGTAAACCTACTTTGATTAGTTTAGTTGAAAAAGTTGATGTTAAAAAGGGTATCTTTCGAATTTTACTTAATTTAATATGCTGTTTGCATGCATCAGCAAATTTTAAAATGTCAGTGAAAAACCAAACTGTTTAAAATTATTATTTATTTAACTGTAAGCTGCGCCTAAAGCACTTAGAGTTTCTAAATGTATATAGCGAAACGATATTATCTAAAAATAGCAAATGAAATGATAACAAAACCAATTAGTACTTGTCGAAATTTATATAAAATCTAGTTTACTTTTAATTTAATTTTAATACTAATTTCGAAGTTTTCGGAAGCTTCTTTAATCCATTTATCATTAAATAGTAGTGCTGAAGTTTGGCGCTGCAAAAAAGGGGTTTCAAATATATGCAAAATATTATATGTAAAAGCCGCTGTGTTGCCAGTCAAACTAGCCAACCCACCCACCCACCACCAATATACCAACACATGTCACGTTATTGTACTAAATAGCAGTCTTTCATTATTCCCCTATTGGGGGATAAACATTAATTGAAAATATAGTTTAACGTGAAGGCGAACTGACCACAACAGTTCAGCTACCAAGCCGCCAATAAATCAATATTCTCCTGCATATCAATATATATGTACCTATATGTATATGTATGTATCTAGAACTGTGCACCCATACGTATCGGTGGTATATAATTAGACTAAAATAACAATTTCTCTGCTGCTGCTATTGGTCAGCTAGTTAGTTGAATGCACAATCGGGCTAGCAGCTGTGCGATGCCACGGCGTATACTTTACGCATCAATAACTACATACATATTTCTAGTATATTTCTAATTCATAGGCATATATGCACCTACGTAATTGTTTTTAAACTATAACCATATTGTTAATTGTGTGGGTGAATATCTACAAAATTTGTTTGCGTTTCTCACTCAAATGGTTACCCGGATCAGTTACTCTGCATATTCGAAAATAAATATAAAATGAAATGAAAACGAAATGAATTGATACATAATATACATATATATGTATGTACATATGTATGTATATATGTATGTGTGTGTGTAAGCGCTTAACTGCATATTATTGCAGGATAAACCTATGTAATGTTTAATTGAATTTTTCGGATTAAAATGTTAAGCCCTCACATTGTTTTTGATCCGATCACAAGGTAAGTTGGTAAGGTGTTTGCTTGTAAATCACTAATGGAATTTCTGGTTATGGCTCAAGGGCATGCAGAGTCAAGCTATGTTGTTCTTATTGCTTTAGTGTGGGCGAATTATAAGCACAGTATGATCGGATTAGTGAACTCGATTTTCGATTTTTCTATGCGGTGTTATAAACTTGCCTTGTGCATTTCAAGTACTTACAGAGTCTATATTTGCTAATAAGAGTTTGATAGACGAAAATAGCACTTTCGCGCTTAATTCACCCACTAAAGGTTTTGAAGTTAGGTTATAACTCTCAAGTCAGCCTTAGTTGACGAATCTCACTAGGAGTCTAATCTCTTTTCTACTAGAGTTGCTAACACTTTCAAATTTTATTTAAATAGCTGAAGTCGTAAGTGTTACGAAAAAAAAACACGAAATCGATAACAAGCAAACATAAGCAAACCGTAACCGACATTGAAACCCGAATCAAAAAAAGAATGATTATTTTTATCGTGGGGGTAGGTTTCGTGGGAATTTCGCGGTTTAGCCCCAAACCTATTGGTAGTCTGGGCATCAATAGTTTCGATAATTTTTTGGAAACGCGTGGTTTTTTAACGTCACAATATAAAGTCGCCTCACAAAGTCACGTCACAGAGTCTCGTCACGAAGCCGCGACATGACGCTATTGTGAGATGGCTTGGGAACATTTGGACATTCCGGACCACTTCTGGATGATTTTGAGACTAGTTATTTCCGGATCATTGCAGGATCATTTTAGGACTATTTCGGGTTCTTTTTAAATACCGTTTCTGTACCAGTTCGGGGCCATCCTGGAAGTAGTTTGACACAGTTCGGACACAGTTGAGAACTAGTTCAGGACTGGTTTTGATTTTGACTTTTCGGACTAGCTTAGGTTTGGGACTGGTTTGGGACCAATACGAAAGTAGTTCGGTACTTGTTTCGTAATAGTATGCGACTTAATTTGATGCTAGTTCAGGATTGGTTTGGAACTTATTCTGGACTTGTTACGTATTGTTCCACGGGTGTGATTGCCAGTTTCAAAGACAAAACTGGATATTGTCTCTCACATTCCCTTCTCTATCTCTCTATGGAAAATCGGCAAAGAAGTTTTACTTAGATAACCAAACTTTTTCATTATATGTAGTGCTTCGAAGAACTATTCAAAAGTCAAATTAAAGAGGAGAACAGTGAAACGGCTATCTGCTTTACTTCTCTGCTACTTTCATGTGCGTCACCATGGAAATGCCCATATACATAAATTTTAAATGCGCAACATTTAATTTTACTATCTTAAATTATCACTTTTACGCATGCATGATTTTAATCCTATTGAAATTGAGCTATTTAAATTACTTAACATAAGCAATAACATTTATTTCCGCAAAATTTTTATATTTGCATAATTTAAAGAGGCATTTTCTAAATACATTCGCACACATGCATACATATGTCTATTAGTAAATGCATACGCCTATACATAAATAGATACACACATTGACACAAAGGCATACCCGCCTGCTTTTATGTAGGTGGCACGAAACATCAACCTGTTGAATGCATTTAAAACTATTTACAATAAAAGTGTTTTGGTGTTGTTTTTTTATGTCGCACGCCTGCTCACAACATTCTCACACATTTTCGTGTATTCAGTCACCAAACCAATGCCTCAAGCTGATATAAATCTTATACACTAAACGGTAAACAACCATAGCGACAGATGGACAGCAGAGGTTACACCGCACAAAACATGACATGGCAATAAACAAATCTACATACTGATTAATGGCATTTAATCGTCGCAATTAATTTGAAGACGCATAGAAAGAAAATACGCCAGACATTCAATGATTTATGCAAATTCGCAAATTGCAATGCAAATGAAATGGAAAAAATGGATAATTGTAATAGCGCATTTTGATGGTGTATTTTTCTTCTATATATAAACGTTTTATTCTAAATATACATACATACATATATGTGTACATAGAGCAAAATATCGGAAGAAATAAAAAATATTTGTCAAAATGACAGGTTGATGACCTTCAAAAATGTCGCTCTTGAATTTCGAGCTATTCTTATACCAGCCTCTATTTATTTTTATTATAATTCAAGTAAATTACGTAAGTAAATTTTTTTTTTTTATATGCGGTTATAGTTTAAAAATAAATTAAATATTACTGGGGGGCAACCAACGGTTTGCCAGAAAGCGTTCAATTCTCAACTGCTGATACAAAGTTAACGATTACAAAAATATAGTGTGCTTATAAAATGGAAAATACTAGTATTAACGAATGTATGCAAAATCTAGAGTATTTTACTGTTGCTGTAAAATATTCGTCTTGTACAGGTATTTTTGGGTTTAAATATACCATGCTATGTTTGGAAAATTTGTGAGTTTTTATTGTGTTTAGTAGAATATAAACCGTATCGATCAATAAAAATTATACATCAAGTCAAAGGAAATGCTGTGTTTTTTTTTTATCTATGTATGATATTGTATATGCGGGAGTATGCACAATTTTTTTACTTTTTCAGAGCATAGTAAGCCCAAAAATTGTGAAATATTCCAAGCTTGGACTGATTGATTTGATGGTAAGCTTTTAATATCACTTATGAAACAAACAAAAAAAAAACAAAACCAAAAACAATATAATATACTATAATTTCAGATGAAGAGGTTTCTAGGACTCTGCGTAGTTTTAAGTTTTATAATAGTTTAGCGATTTTCACCACAATTCCTCGAAAACTACCAAATTCATAATTTTATATAAAAATTTTTGCAAAAGTAAAGAATCCATACAAAACTATCCTGTTTATGATTAAAACTGCTTGATATTCAATCTACATTTACAGTTAAATAGAGAAAAATGGGCGTGACCTTCCCATTTTTATTATGTGACATTATTTTTATATGCAAATACCCTATACAAAATTTCAACCGCTAGCTTAACTCTAACTATTTTATTCCTTAAAAATGCAATTTCGAACCACAGTGGAACGTAGAACGTGTGGCTTAAGGCACATTAAATAAATAGTGGCCGTAAAGCAAATACAACTCTTGCATGTATTTGTTGTTGCCTTCGGCTCTCGGCTAGTGAAGTGCTGATTTGTCGTTATATGATACGCAGCATAAACAAATTTCGGCACTCAGTACTCGATGCCCTATTCGTTACATTACTTTCCTGATGTCTGTTATAATGTCGATTGATTCCAATTTGAAGAAAATTTGTTTGGTTGACTTTGCAGGAGTTTGCTTTGCTTATTTCTCAAATAGCCCCTGTATCAGGGCTACCTCTATATGGTGCTACCTCTGCTGAGCTTTCGAATGGTAAATTTCACCAATTCTGCTTTTGATTTCCCTAAGCGAGGCCCTCATGCATTGACCGCTAGTTCATCCGCTGAGTAATTTCCGTAAATGTTCCTATACCCCGGGATCAATACCAGGCTAATCTCGGATTGGTATTGGCACGCTTGCGGCTCTCAAACTGTGATGGTATTTCCCGTACAGATTCAGTCTCTGACCTTCTGAAAGCTTGAAGTGAATCTACTGCTTTGGATCAAAATTTTGTTCAGATCATTTAACTCTTAATGCCAATGATTTGGGTATAGTTTATGAGCTGGTGGTAACGAAATATTTGCTTTCTGAAAATTAAGACCCTAATATCGATGACATTTGATTCCAAGACGGCGCGTGAAGCTATAGTTTTAGTGCGAAAAAGCTTGTAAAGTTTTTTCCATATATTAATCACAAAGTCAGGTAGACATTGCGCGCTGACGGTAATTGATTTTGCAAATCAATTGAATCAGCAATAAACTTTACTCTCTTTCAATGTGTTATTTGGGCGACACTTTTTGTTAAAAAAAAATGATTGAAGTCTGTTTCTCAACACGACGCGGTCTTCCAACTCAAATCATCAAGTTCTCTTTTATTGAGAAATCTATATTACGAAATCAAATTCTCAATGGAATTGCGAACGTTAGCTTTCATTTTTTCTATAACTTACTCCAAGAAACCCGTCACAAATAAATTTGGAAAGTCGCTAGAGGGTTAAAGTGTTTTAAACAACTTTTTGGCGGGAAATTTTACTGGGTGTTCTCTAAGAAAAATGTTGTGGGCGAATGAAGCAGAAACTCTAAATGAAATAAATTAATAAATAGTTTTATATACAAATTAGATAACAGCCCTGTTAACTTGATATGTTAATGTTAAGAAATAAATCATAAATAAATGTAGCATATTTCGAGAGGACATATTTATTTTGTATTTTTGTGGGTTTTTAAGTGCCTTATATAAAGGGTTTGTACCTTAAAAAAATATCTGGACTGAAGAAAAACAATTATCGAAAGAAAGAACGAAATGGCGGTTAAGAAATATTTACTACTATTGGAAAAAAAAGGATTTAGTTTTAAATAGGGTTTTATTCATTCTGAAGCAACTTTTACTTAATCGGGAAAAATATTGCGATTTAAAGAAAAAATTACGACATCAAAAATTAGGAAAATTTTTCTAAGCTTGTTTTAAGTACAGTTAATAGAAAAGCTAATACAGGCAGATCTAATAGTTAGAGTCCATAGACAATTCAATGTGCATCGACACTATCAATGTTTAATTAATCAGTTTGTTGTTTTGTTGTAAGATAATTTTATAGCAGAGAATATAGTTCAAGTTAGTAAATAAACACTATCTTTTGTTGCTGGCGTTGAAAAAATTTAATTTTATTCAAAAGAATGTTATACAAAGACATTTGCAAAAAAAAATTGTTTTACTCATTTAATATATTGATAAACTATAGCCTATGTCATGTCTAGTCATCATTTAAAGCCCCAAGAAAATCTATTAAGACCTGTGGGAGATTAGTGAGCTTAAATAGACAAAGAAACAGATTGACCAAAATTTCTAAAAATGTTTCAAATGTATTCTATTACATTCCGAGCAGTTCCTGTGGTAATTTTTTTAAGAAATTTTCCATGTAAATACATGAGGTTTCTACAGTTTTATTAAAGTATAGATAATAAAAACTAGTTTCTTAAAATTGAATTTTCGGCTAAATAACGATAAACTAAAATTTATTTACTTCAGTTCTTATTTAGGTAAACTATATGTATAATATGAATGAATGAAAATGAATTCTAAATATGCCAATGGTATATTTTGACCTTATATAAATTACAGTAAAACAAAGACCAACAAATCATTGACCCAGCTTACTGAACGCTCCACGCACGGACTTCGTTGAAGAGCCTGTTTAAAATCTTCAAGCACATATATCAAGTTACATATTTAGCTACGCAAAAAAGAAAAGAAAAAACAATACAACAACGCCTGAATTTGCTAAAGCTCTTCAAAGGCAGTCTAAAAGCACTCCAATAACTTAATTTTAATAAGTATCACTTAAACTAACAAGAGAGTGCAAACATTAAAATATCTACACAGAAAGTGAACTAAATGACGCAAATAACATTACAAATTCTATTTTAGTGTTGCGCTATATACCCAAGGGTAGTTATTGTAACAAAACTGAACAGGTCAAGTGAATTTAATTAATGTTACTATTTTTGAAATTTTAAATTCCATATCAACTATTACTACACTAGCAAACGAAGGATACGGCATATGAGTACGGGTTTTTATTTTATTTTTAATTTGAAAGAATTGCGCATTTGTAGAAAAGGAACTACATACATATGTAGGTACGTGACTTGTTAGTAAATGTCATTGTTGCCAGTGCGCTCGTGTGTGTGTGTGTGTGTGTGTGTGTGTATGTGTGTAAAGGGCACGCAGTATCGCTAGCGCCAAACAAAAGCCATTGTACGAAGCAACAAGTGGAGCCACAAGTGAGCAAAAAAGGCGATGACTAAGTATTGCACCCATAATTGTACATATATGTCTATATACTATATATTAAAGAATCTAAGGAGGGGTGCGGGTGGTGGGTTTAGAGTTTTAGGGGTCTTAAGCGCCCTAAAATCTTGAAAGCTGACCAACTAAAAATGAAGCAATGTACACAATTTAATTTATCAGTGACAGAAAACAATCGCTATATTGATTTCATCTGTTCAAAAATGATTGGCAAAAATTCGTTCAAAACAGTCTACATATATGCTAATACAAATCTGATCTTATTTTTGTTTAGAGGAATTTTTCGTTTGAAATCATTGCATAAGAGTTTGGTTTATTTTTTTTGATCAAAAATAATCGTTGTTCTTGGATTTTTATTTTTTTAATTAATCTAAACCAGATTTTTTTTTTTTTTTTTTTGGATAAAATTTGAGCGATATTTTATGATTTTTCTTTTTTCGAACAAAAATAATCGTTATTGTCGGACTTAAATTTCTTCTAACATATTTGATCGATATTTTGTGATATTTTTATTTTGTTTTTTGTTCAAAATTAACCGTTATTTTTGTATTTAACAATTTTCGACTATAATAAACGCAAACAAATTTGGCAGCGATAACAATAATATGTTTTATGATCGAAAAAATAAAAAATATCGATCAAACATGATCGGAAAAATGAAAGTACATGAATTATGATTATTTTCGAGCGATTGAAAAAATGAAAACTATAAAATATCCATCGAATGAGATCGAAAAAATCAAAATAAAATATAACGATCGAAACAATAAAAATTGAATAATTACGATCAAATCTTGATCGTAAAAATAGCAACCGAGGGATAACGGCTGTTTTTGATCGAAAGATAAAAACCGCAAAACAACGATTGAAAAATGATTTTTTTTTAGTAAAAGTTATAACCGTTGCGGTCCGTGGTATTTATTGCTTGAGGTATTCTCTGTGCGCCTCTGTATATTTATATATACACATACATATGTATATATAAATTTGCGCATGTGTTCGCACTTACCTATGTAAGCAAAACAATGTCTACCAACAGGAATAGAAGAAAAAGTGATAAAGCTATAAAGCTATAAAGCACATTGAAACCGAAAGTATGGCATACTTCGCTGCCAAGGACGCTTTAAAAGGAAATGCCAAAACGCATACATATACATTCACAAATATATATGTAGATGTATGCGTAATAATAAGTTGGGTTAGTGTGAATAACAACAGGGAAATCGATGAGTACTGAGACAGTTATTTGACTACCAACTAGTACCATTTGTTTGAAATTGGGAATAGTCTGGTATTAGCAAGGTGCTTACTGATTGAAAAGTAGCCGCAGTGGAGTCTTATGCTAATACCCTTTTCTTCACATTCCTCATATTTACATTAAAGAAATTATTTTGTTAAAAAAGTAATTTCGGCTACAGCGAATTTCACTCGCACAATCACTTGACTCAAAAACTAAAATAACCTAAGAAAAGTTGTTACATTTTTCTTTATTATGATAGCTGTTTTTTTATAGAATTTCGATAATTTTTTTAAGTGTATGATGTGATTCAGGTGCTCTAGGTTTTACTCGCGCGAACTTTACGTATTCGCGCCTGCAAAATTTTTGATAATCGGAAATTGGGCCAATGAAGCGAACTGAAGCGAATCCTTTACAATTATATTGTGTCTCTTCTTGTCTTGAATTTCAAGTGCAATGAAAAAGCAAAAAAAAATTAATAGTTGAATTTAGAATGCGACTTAGAAATTAGGAAACATGTGCAGGAATATCAAAATGTTGGAGGAATTGGCGTCGGAAATGAACTAGCCATGTAAATAATTAAAAGAAAATAAATGTTTTTACTGTTCATTAATTATTTTTATAAAAGCAAAGTTTATTATATGTGCGCTACAAAAAGGAATTTTTTCACATAAAACATAGTAAACAATCGTTACCACTCGAAACGCTGCTTGAGGCTAAAATAATTTCCAAAAAATTTTCTGCATGGAATCAATTTTGAAATAGCAGAACAAACCCATGTTCCTTATGTCATTTTACAGGTTATAGCTAGAATTGCAAAAAACTATAAAAGTAACTAACCTCTAACTATTTCAAACTTAGTAATTATTTTTTAAATATTTAAAATTAAAAAACAAATTAATTTTAAAGTTTCTGGAATCACGCATTTTAATTATTCTATTCGACAACAAAAAAAATTATAATTATAATTTTCAATTTCTGTCGGCCTGTGATTGTTGGCATTACAACAACAACATATGGAAAATTATTTTAATTTCAAAAACCTGCAACTTAAAAATTACGAGCGTATTAACTTTTCGATAGCAAACCATCTATTAAATATTTAAAAAAAAATTTTTTGAGAAAAACATTTTATCGGAAAATTTGTGTAAAAATTTACATTTTAAAAACTTTTAAATTAGTGTATTGATAGGATTTTATATGTATTAAACATCGACATTGTTTAAAGACCGACCTCTGCTACTTTGTATAATCCGTATTTAGACCCTTGGCCTTTATGTGAACCTCAGATGTATCAGATAGTTCAGTTTGTTCACAGACTGATCGAAAGTGATTGACATAATGGGCGCTACTGTGTCGTGTGGGGAACTCAAGGTAAAATAGTCATACAAATTTGTAAAAAATCGTACAGTATTTAATCTGGAACTAAACAAGCTGAATCTTCCCTTAAGTACCGTACTAGATAAAGGAATGACATCAAATGTGAAATTCCAGAGGAAATCATATTTCGCTCTTACAAACCGAAAACTAAACTTTCAAGGTAAGATTGCAAACTATTGGGTATAGTGCTAACGGAACTTTGTCTAACCGAATCTTACGCGGATGCCGGGTTTAGCTAGCTGGATCCTCGTTGTTTTCTTGAAGACCAGTGCATTGCTTAGAGTCCGCAAGCTCCTGTTGTCTTACACCATAGCCTTACCAACACCAGGGATCACTAAATCCTATCCTATCCTAACACTTCTAAGACGCTTTTCGATAACGGTAATTCAGTTGCCGTTACCTGTTGCAGTGAAAGAGATGTAACTTAGTCTGGTATGAAGGAAACAAAACTAGTTTCAAACCATTGAAAAAATTACCAAGGGCGTGGCTGCGCTTTTTTAAACTAACAGAATATTTTACAGTGAAGCCCACCAGCGATTCGAAGAGCACAGTAACATATGAAAATAAAAGTATGCTTATTTTTAATATCTGTATGTTTCACTTGCTTCTGCGTAGGTGTATATTGGGTTTAGCCTGGCATGTGTTTACTCTTGACACATCGTTACTGTATGAGAGAAGCCAATACCTTTTGTATCATGTGTATCATGTTTGCCGATTGCCAATTACATAAGGGGACAATAATTACTCTAGACATGTATGTATATAAATTTCTAGCATACGAGAACTTAATTGAATCTTATGTGAGTTCTGATCAGCGTAAGTTTGTATGTAGTAGGTGATTAAAATACGCAGCAAAATTAAACGATTTAAAAAATTTGGTGGATTTAAAAATTCCGTAGCCAGTTTTAATACGAAATAGAAATCTCATGAACATATTTTATATCAAATAAACATAAAAAATGTGTACAATTGTATTTACGTATAAACATATATACAAATAGTATGTACGTTTTCAAAGTATTTTGAAACGAAACACGCAAATCGACCGGTTTTCTTTTCTTTTTTTTTTTGCTTTTAATTTCTTTTGCTACTTGATTACCATTAAAGGTGTGAAAAATGTAAGGCGGCAGGCGGCAATTGCCTTTCAGCGCCTTAGCATAATATTAATAATTTAATTAAATAGTTATTTGCCAATCGCTGAAGAAATTTGTTGTTGTGTTATAGATTTTCTTTAAAATATGTACAGTGAGAATTTGATAAATTATGTTCTCTGTAAGGAGCAAACGCTCAGATGATCGAAATAAATAATGTACAGACCCGATCGAGTTCGTTCGGGCTCGATCAAATGCAAATTTTGCAGCTATAACTGCGGGTGTGGCCAACAACTTAGCTTCGTCAATGACGATCAAAGGAATATGGCTTATCTCAAATATGTAGACTGACCGACAGCTCGTGAACATACCGTAATCGGATCAGATTAGAAAGCGGCAGGAGCGAACTCTTCCAACAAGTTGACCAAAAGCGCCATCAAAACTAGGATTTTAAACACAAGGATGGACTGCGTTTGATAAAATTGGCATCTATATTTGGTTGAAGTCTTTTTTAAACTCCTAAACGATAGAAGTTATGAAATGAAAAGCATATTTAAGATGATATAAGTTTAAATTTCTCAACTCGGAGTATTAGTTTCGAAGATTATTTGAACTTGGTGATAAAGACAAAATTTTCAAATTTAGCACAGCTATTGCGAAACTATACCTTCTTTTGACACTCTACATTAATTTTACTGAGGATATTTTAAGATCGAATTTTCCATATCAGTATACAGCACATGGTACTCAAATTTCGTCAGACTCACTTAACACATTTTTCATACGATGAGAATGATGAGGTAATTATTAATAGAAATGCGACTCCGTTACGATGAAATATATAGGGAATGAATTTCGTACCGACATTTTTTCAACTATTATTGAATTTTTAAAGTTCTATGAATTTGTGTCGTAGCTTTTAGCTTTGAAAATTCGATTTCGAAATTTTAAGTTCGAAATTTCGAGTTCGAAAATTTAAAATGCAATATATTTTTCTACAAAGTCTACTTATTAAATTGGGAACTGAAAATTAGAATTTGAAAGCTAGTGTTCGAAAATTGCGTTAGCATCAGAAAAGGAAATTTAGCATTTATTGACATACATATGTATGTATATCCCTGTAAATGGAATGTACTATACTTAATATTCACCTCTCCAAAATCTACTGAAATGAAAAGACATGAGTTTCAAAAATATTGTCGAGGAAAACCGAAGTTGCAGTTACAAATTGTAATTCGACTGGCGTCTAGAAAAAATAATGCCCGCCTAAGTATATTCAGAATTACTTATTTGAGTAAAAATCTGCCGTGCTATGCTGTAAATCAGTGCACCACTGTAACAGCCAAATGTGCTGCTTCTTCCAAGTGACAATGAAAATTGAACAGACCGCCCCGCTTGCAGTCACAAATCAGCAAATATCATAAAACTCGCACACTTCACGTCGATAAACACTACATTTCCCCGAAAGCTATACAAATTTCGAACATTTTTCAATGCTGAGCAAAAACATAAATAATAAGAAAATAAAGGCGTGCTAAATACTCGCAGCAGAAAATGTAGCCGCAAAACAGCTGATATTTTGCTATTTGGCATTTTGAAAATTTATTAGCAAGTGTCTCTTTGGAATTTCTTACTGTCTTCGAGGCTTTTGCCAAATATTTCTTTCTACTACAGTGAGTGTAGATATATGCAGTGTATATGTATGTGCACTTTTTGCTGGTACTGGGCACAGCCATGAAACCTACATACCTGCAATATTGCGTTCGCGCATTTTCCGCCATAGCGCTTCCGCCTTGCGTTTCGGCCAGTTTTCGAATTTCTGTGAAAAGCTGCGAAAGAATTTATATTCGCGTATCGTTATCGACATGCGCCGCTGCATTTTGATCGGTCGTTTGGCCGCCGCTGAGGGTGACGGCGGCGGCGATGATGATGGCGGTGACGACGACAGTTGTGTAGTGTTAATAACGTAGGTGAAAAGAAATGTGCGAAGGAACTATTTCCTTCGTTTGATTGATTTTTTAAATGTTGCTTTATATTTACTTTTGCCTTTTTATCGACACAGCCGATACTTTGCTACTGCTTTAATATAAACTCTTACATCTTACGCACACACGCAGTTAAAATAAAAAGCGGACACTTGTAGAGCGCGCGAAAATTATTTGAAAAAAGTTACACAGCAACAAGAAATTTCCTTGCCTTTGGCCAATAAGGCACTCAGGTGAATTTTCAAATAGCTTGCTATCAATGCGATAAAACAATTTATTTGCGATTTATTAGTTACTTTCTTATATATATTTTTTATTACGTATTCTACTGCATTTTGGCGCCTCTAAATACGCGTTAAAATTTGACAGCACTAATAACACTGCATGAGGTAAACGGCCTGAACGCTTGAATCTGAACAATATTTGCTGCCGTCGCTTCGACGCGTCTGTAATCAACGGAGCCTGTAATAGCACTAATGAATATGCGAGGAACTTGGTGAAATGCCGTGCAAATGTGGCGCATCAGTGCGCCAAACATGCCACTACCATCGCCAACAAAAAACCAAAACAAAAACAAAAAGAAAAAACAACAATGGCGGTGATAGCAGGCGCAGGAAGTGTGTGAGGAGAGTAAAAAGGAGGCAGCGGGTAGCATCAGCACCATGCTAATAGTCTGGCCAAATGGGGCTGGCATAGTGGTGGCGTCGTGGCAGGGTAATCGTTACTCGGTTTTTTGTATTCGGGTTCGGATGCATAACTACATACACTTATGACTAGTGTACTATTAGACTAGATGTCTGGCTAGCCGGCTGAGCGCTTGGTGGCTTTGTGTTGTCTATTTGCAATTAGCACAAACGAGCGGGCAGCCTACATGGTGTATATCACAATTTTTGCGCCATGTATCATCATCACCAACGGATGGGTGGCGGGCTGGGTGTCGTCGTACATGCTGGCTGTTGTTGTCTTATCTGTGCTGTGTAGCAGCTAACGCAAAATGTAAACAAAGCCGAGTAGAGCGAGGCTGAGCAACCGAAAGCCTCTATAATTTTTCCGAGAAACCCGAACAAATTCGTCATCGTCATCGTCATCGTCATACGAGAAGTAAACACAACAGCGCTACTACGCACAGTGGTCGCTTTCATATGGGTATGGCGGTCGAAAATACTGTGGGAACTCAGCTAGAAAAATATTCGCTGGCTGAAAATGGGAAGAAATGGCGTATACATTGGGCATGTTTTTTACGTTTATTAATATCATTTTCGGGTCATCCGCAAATCGTTTTCCAACTAAAGAGGAAGTGTACAGAGCGAACTAGCAAATCTAACTCTATACGACGAGTATATTTTTTAACGGTGTTTGAACAATTTTACAGAATGGTATCTTATATTTATTTAGTAATCAATATTCATGTTGTCGCTTTTAAAGTAATGCCCCTCAGAATACATTTATACCAACCCTGTTTGCAATCCTCGAAGGACTTCTGCCCCTTTGGCAACACGAAAAAATGTCTGAGCGGCCAAATCTGGTGAATTTGGCAGCTTAACACGATTGTGGTCACTTTCGTTTCAAAAATATCGAAAAGAAAACATTAATTGGCTCAAACCAACCCAGATACCGACAATTTTAGCAACTTCTCTAATGGTAATTCGGTGATTCACCAACATTATTTCCCTCACTTTCTCAGACTTTATTGTTGGTGAAAAAATAGCTTCAAATAAATAAGATAAATCATTTTTCGTTCGAAATTTTTTTATATAATTTTGTTGCTTTTGACAAGGATCATTTCATTGCCAATTTTTTAACTACATAATTTCAGAAGCAGTAGTGGGAAAACTCCCATCCTTTGCTCCATGATACAAATATTTATAAGGTAAAACCGTTCGTTCAGACTCCCGCTCAGCCTCTCATTTGTATCATGGATAAACCGCTGAGGGAATATTTTTGAAGTTTGCTAGCAATAGACCCGTTTCATTGTAACCGACTGGCAAAAGAACGCTTCAGCTTGGATAAAATTTCCTTTAGTTGCAAAAGCAACCCTGTTAGCATCTTTCACGAAACATACCATTTGTTTAGTGCTATTTAAGAATGCAAACAAATTTTTGGTTGGCGTAGTTATATATTTAAAAATACTATGCAAATAAAAATGGATTAAGTGCTAAAATGAAATTCCCCATGCATTTCGTAGGGCTAATTCACAATAGCGCAGTTTTTTCACCTCCCAACACTTCATTTTCGGGGCGGATATCGTTTTACTGAGTTGGCTCAACTCGCATATTTTTCCGAGTTAGTGTTGTTGCTTTACTTGCAATTCGTTATCCTATCTAGTGTTCTTTTGAAACTAGGCTACAAAGAAACGGACCCAATATAAAAAAATATCAAACTAATTTTCTAAAACAAAAAACAAATTAGTATCTTCTCATTTATTTATTTTTTATTTTACTTTTGTTGGCGTTTGCTTTGCTCTCAATAGTAATATTGGGAAACTTCAAAAAAAAAAAAAAAAAATCATGGCCGACGAATTAAGCGAACGATTTTACCTTATAATGTTTGCTCTATTCAAAACTATTTAGAGACGTTCACGATTTGGTTTTCATTCTCGTTCTAAAAATTAACAAAGGGAAAATATTTACCTCACGCATCAATGCACTTAAAACATCAATTTAATTTTCAAAAAATAATAGTAGTTGTCAAAAAGTTTTCATATCATAAATTATTTCCTCGGAAATCTTTTCCTTTTATTAAATATATTATTTTCTATATTTGTAAAAAATAAACGAATTTTTTTCTTTCACTTCCTCAATTCATTAAATGTGAATTCGGCCGTGATTCTTTAAAAACGTATCTAAAAAGCAAGCCTAATCTAATAGCGACAAGTAGCAGTTTAATGCTCAAAATGTATATATGTATGTTCTTGATTTGGATTACGGCAATTGTTTGTTTTGCCTTTTAGTAGTCGAAATGAAAATATAAAATTGCGATCTAAGAACTACTTAGGCAAACAAAGCGAAAATGATCGAAATGAAATATACCAGTTCTTAATTCAGCTTAAGTAGATGTGCAATATTTATCGAAAAGTTCCACAGCTCAACATTATTGATGATCATTGTTTCGGGGCTCAAACTCCTACCAAAATCTAAAACTGTAGAATTATCTTGAAATTAATTTCCTTTTTTAAAATTAAATTAGCATAAAACCCCTACCATCGCTGCTTATGATGGTATTGTTATATTTGTGCGAACTTTACTTCCTTGTATTTCACTATAATTTAATTAGATAGAAGGCTGTAGGGTTTGTTACTTTTTAAATTATCTACATTGTGTTGTTTCTTTTTAATTTCATTTTATAAATATTTTTAATGGCATTTTGCTTTTCAGAACGAAAAAAAAAAACAAAAAATCTCGTAGCCCGATATTTATTAAAAAAAAAACAAAAAATTTAAATTTCAAATTGAATGAAGTAATGAAATCAAAAACTTTCCTTTGAAGATCAAAATCCAAAGAACAAAAATATCATAGTCCGATATTTTATTTAAATAATTAATTTAAAAATTTAAAAGTAATTAATGTTTTTGAATTGACTAATAAAAAAATAAAATAAAAACGTTTCATTCTGAAAAGCAAAAACAAGTCTTTATAAAATTAAATTATGTCTGAAGCAATTCAAATTACAGAATTTCAGAAGAATCCAAGAGATGGAATTTTAATTCAACATGATATTTTTGCAATAAGATACAAATTGAGAGAGTCGTTCGTCTGTACAAGATTACTGCACGTTCGGTAAATCTAGGCATTAACCAACAATACTAATATAATTTCGAAACTCTAGTTAAGATTAAAAACAAAAAGAAACAAATACGCGCTGTATTTTTCTAACAATTTCCGAGAGTTGCCATAAAATAAAACCTTGATTCAATATTCATCGAAAAGTTCAGCTCATAAATTTTAACTGAATGATTTGGATTTTTGGTCCATGGTAGCGACAACTGTGCGATGACTCGTGCGCGCGTTCGGCTCGTGACAAACACAAAAAAAAGCACATCGAATAGCAACAATAACAATAACAATGACAACAATGCTACAAACAAAATACGCTAAGAATGCAGTAAAATAAAAAGCAGCGAAAGCAGCAAAGAAAATGAGACGATGTGGTGGTAATGAAGCACAGCGGAAGAGAGTGTAGCGTTATACTCGGCGCAAAACTTTTAAACGACGTGCGAACAAAATGCCATTGGTATGTTTAATGGCGTGCTGGTATGTTTTATTCAAACACTGTGCAAACAACATGGCAAGTGTTTAGTTGTATTGGTGGGTTAAAGGACAATAATTGCGTAGCGCATGCTTATGACGTCACAGCGATGAGGTTGCCAATTGCGAACGAAGCTCAAGCGCATATTCAAAGTGTGCGTGTGTGTGTGTGTGTGTGAGTGTGAGTGTGATGCACGCTCGTGTGCATTTCAGAATACGTTTATTTTTATTCAAATGTGCATAGCTTGCGTCGCTTAGCTATTAATTAATAACTTTTTGCGTTCCATTGCAACGTTCAGTTTCAGTGGGATTGCTTGAGTTTTGGCTTGACAAAGTTATAAGTACTTGGAATCATATTGATAATATAAACTGATTCTTGGTATGCCAAGCACCATCCGGCGAAAAGTTGACCTAGATTAGAGATTAAGTTAGTCACGGGTCCACGGCGTATGAGCAACTAATGGAATGGGTGTGCTCAGTGGATGCCGTTGAATAAATATGTAGATTCAGTAACTTCGAGTGTTTAGGTATAGGAGGCTAATATGGTGCATTCGTCTTTTTCCTAAACAAATTTGCTTTGTGGCAACGCCGATGATGCTAGCAGCTGTTAAATTGAAAAAAAAGGAAAAAAAACTGATAGGTTCGACAGCTGTCAGGTACTCCTTTCAATTGTGGAAAACACGTGTTTGCACTTGTTGGACTTCAAACAGAGTGGTTCAATGAGCACAAAAATAAATAAAAACAAGTAAGGAAGTGCTGCCTTTTGGCGTTGCCGAAGCCTTCTTACCTTTCATGACTAGGTATATAAAAATTTAATTTAAACTAATGCATTGTTAGCGCAAAAATATTAAATTTTAAAATACTATTTATTTTTTGCATACAAAATAAAATACACTAAAATAATGTAAAGTAACTATGACAAAATAGATTCTATTTTTCCAGAAAAATTAAAAGTTTAAGATACATATGTATGTAATGAAATTAAGCGTTAGAACAAAAAAAAATATCCCGTCATGTTCATAAGGTTATCGCCCTTGTACTGTATGCAGGAAAACTCACCACTAACCAATCAATCAACCGTTGTTTGCTTTTTTGTAGCAGAGAATTTATCCCCAGTTGGCTCAATCGCTTTCCAAGGAATGCTATAAATGTCTCCAACTAGAACCTATTCTTGATGATTTTCTCAGTAGACCTGGTAAGATTTACTAAGTGAAGGGCATACACAATTTCAAGGTTTTTGCTGTCTAAATATAGGAGTTTTAAATAAAAACCTCATAGCTGAACAAACTGTTGTATGGGTGCTATAAGTTATAGGATCATGATCCTGACGATTTTCGTTGTATACTTTTTATAATTATAAGTGAAAGTGTTGAAACAAATTTAAATATTTAAATGTGTGAAACACCCTTTATATACACTTATTTACTATTGACAAATGTCACTCACAATCGTAGCCATGTTTACTATGAATAAAGTTTCCTTCTTCCGTTTATCATAGTCACCAAGAACGCACGTCTTTTTAATTAACCTTGCTCTGCTACTCTGCACGCTTTAACAGAAAGGAGTGCCAAATTTCATATACTTAGCTACTTTGGTGTAGGAGTTATCATATCTGAATATAGTCATCTGATAATAATAATTTTTATTACACACTTTTCATTGCTAATACGGAAAAGCATTGCCAAATATCATATCCTTAGCTACTTTGGTGTATGAGTTATAACGAAAAACCTCATATCTAATATAACAGTTGTATAGCAGCTATATAATCTCCGATCTGGTCGGTGCCGCCAAATGATTATTACATTATAGAAATACAACTGCTTACCCAGCTTCATTTAGATATGTAGTTCTAAAACTGAGGGACTAGTTTGCGTTCAAACAGACAGATGACCATGGCTAAATCGAATCAGCTCGTGGTCCTGATCGTTTTTAGTAAACTTGGTTATGGGTCTATATCTACTTCTTCTTATACCTACAAACATCGAACCAAAGTTATAGTATAAGTTCATCTTCATGAGAGGTATAAAAAACGGAAACCACTTACTATAAGTTAAATATTTTAAATCTGTAATTGAATCTTAAAACAAATGTGCGGAAAAAAGGTGAGCGAAGGCAATGCCATTGGGCAAATATGCGAAAAGCCATTGCAACTGTAAAAGGCGAGGAAATGGGAGTTCTAGGAAGCTCCGAAGTGGAGCTGCTTTCACCAAAACTCGACAGGAAAACAGTTTTCAAGAAATCGACAGGGAGTTTGCTTTAGAGATGGAGGCTGTAACAACCGGCGGGAAGTTGAGTTGAAATTTTTTTCTCACTTTGCATAACTCCCTGTTCAACAGAAGTTAAAAATATGTTAAATGATAAGTGTAAAGTGATAAGTGCAAAATGCTAGGGTTTTGCATTTTTTTTAAATATTCTTTGCAATTTCTGTGCCACATAACACATTTTTAATGGAGTGCGAAGTGCAAATTGAAAGGTATAGTTCGCGAAGACACTTCTAATATGCACTATTGCGTTCCACAACAACTATGTATATCTAGTAGTAGAGTTGCTAAGGAAACTTTTTAGAAAAGTGTATGTTGAACTTGCAATGCAAACGTTTACCTATTAAATTAATCAGGTGAAACTACTGGACTATTCAAAATGCCTAGAAGCGAATTTTTCTTAGAAAACAGTGAAGACGAGGTGGTCGGTAGGAATCATAAAGAAAGAGTGGTTTTTTTTTACAATTAAAAAATATTAATTTCAAAGAATATAAATAAAATAAATTAATTTAGCAAATTAAATAGGCTTTTAGTAATGTAAAAAAATATATAATTTTCCTACCTGAAATTTAGTTATTTTCTTACCATTGCGTGTGTTTTGTTTTTCATTTAAAGAATTAATAACGTTTTCTTTAACCTTATAATATTGGAAAGTATACCATATTAAACGAAAAATGTGTACCAAATTTACCTGGTGATTTTTAAAGTGATACTTTCAAATTTTTTTAGATTTAACATTACAAAATTTTATCACATATTGTTGTGAATTTTTTGTCGGACATTTTTCTACCCAATATTTCAGTGATGAAGTTTAGCAAATTTTGGCAGTTACGGGCGCTTACTGTTAGAGTAATGTAAAAAAAAATAGATATTCCATACTATCCGAACTCACTCTACACATGTATACAAAAGCTTATAAATAATAATGCTGTCGGAAAAAATAGCTCAGTTTCATGAAAGAAGATATTTATATAAAAACGAATTATTTGTAAACTATGTATGTACTTTTAATCTAATTAATAATACAAATGCAGCGTGAGCCAATTTCATTTTTATAGTCCATTTGCTGTGCTAATTTGAATAATAACCATTTCGGAATGTATCCTTGATTTTTGATCAATTTGTAAATACCTATACAATTAATTTCTTTTCCCACAGGGTATTTATAAACTTACACACATACACATCTGGAAACAAGTGCTAGAGATTATGAATGCGAATAATTTATTTTCACAATAAATTCATGGCGTAAAAGTAACATTATTGATAATACTGTGGAACAAAATTTTGGATTTAAATTATATTTTTATTGCGCGCCTGTATAAAAATAATACAAAAATAAAAAAAATATATATTCTTTTCATTAATTAATTTTAAAAAAATCACAAAAAACTTTTTCTGTAGGACCTCCTATGATGTCGTTGCTCAGGGCAATCCCGTATTAAGTTCCAGCAGTAGTCTGCCATCATGTGGTCCTCCCATCGACCTTGGTATCTTTCTTCCATTATTTTTATGTCCTGGTGGAACCGTTCACCTTGTTCCTCACTGTAATCGCCTAGGTTGTCCGGGACTTTATCCAAATGGCTATGCAAATGATGTAATTTAATGCTCATTTTAGCTCCTAGTTTGCGAAAATTGAGAAGCATATCAGCAACTAGTTTTGTATAGTCTGGCAATTTATGATTTCCCAAAAAACTTTTGACTACATTAACAAAGCTTAGCCAGGCTTCAGATTCAATTTGTGACATATGGTTTAAGAATTCAGTGTCTTTTAGAAGGGTACGAATTTGAGGACCATCGAAGACTCCTGCTTTTAATTTTCCCATACTAAGGACTGGCAATTTTTTGCACACACATTCGAAACAGTCACATGTCTTATCACTTGTACAAGCGGTAAATTGTCGAATTGCATTTACAAGTTACGCGGCCGATAAAGTGCAGCGGCTGGCAGGGACTGTTAGAGTTTTCAGGTATTTAGGCGAAGTCGTCGAATTAATGTTTAGTTGTATTAACTCACCCGACTTAACCGGCTGCCCTTGCTCTCTTGCAAGGGAAATAAAATATTTAAACCAACGAACTACTTGTTTTAATAATTTATATAACAAAACTTATTGAGGAATAATTAAATTAACACAACTGGAACTGGGTCATATAATTTTTTTTCATTAATTTCTTAAGTTTCGCTTATCTCAAGAACTAGAGCCAATCCAAAAAAAGTAAAAACACAGTTCGTAAGCCTGCTACCAATGTTAATAAAAACTATTAACAAAATCATGAGCGCAGGTTTTTTTTTTTAATTTTTGTTACGCAGTGTAATTTAACTCTTAGGCGAAAAAAGATACAGTTACAGCCAGAGACCATAGCGACTATAATTTTTTTTTTCACAAAATTACGATACCTTGTTTTCTGCTTTTTATTTTTCCGTTCAAAAATAATCCAACAATTTTTGGTCGAAAAAATTAAAATAATCTCGATGAAATATGATCGAGAAATTTAAATCCAAGGACAACCATTCTTTTTTGTCGAAAAAATAAAACTTACGATCATAATTGATCGAAAAAATAAATATTCAAGATTAACGATTATATTTGATCGAAAAAATAAAAATCAGAGAATAGCGACAGTGCAATGAGTTATGTAAGTCAAAAAATCGTCTGCATAAATAAAAATAAGGTCAAATTTTGATAGCGTAGGGAATGCTTTCTTTAAGAAACTGCTAGATTTTGAATTCCCTGATTGTTTTATTGTTTCCCCAATTGTTGATGTTAACAACTCGAGTAAATATCTACGATATTAACAAGTGGGAAAAGGCAGCTAATATAACCAAAGATTTATGGATTTCCGTATGAAGGCATATATACTTAGATTTTGTTAGAACGGTCACTCATAGAACCTGCAAACAGGCAAGGGTGAGAATTTGACCTAAGGTGCAGCAAGAATGGCAAGGAAATATTGGATGAGAGTATCAGTTCGAATAAGCAGTATATATACATATGTATAGATACTATATGTAAAGAAATGAAATATTTATATAAACGGGCATTCCTTTTGCACAGCATCAGACACAATAGAGATTTACGACAAAGGCGTGGACTCTGATGACGGCAGCTTAGGCGACACCGAGTGTTGATTGAACTGACAGCTAGTTAAGATACATATTTTATTTATTATATTGAAACGAAATGTTCTTGTAGGTTGATGGAAATACTGACACAGACTACACCAGAAGGGAAGCCGTTAAATGTTAGAGAATATGATAATCTAGGTAAACGTGAAGAAGAAGAAGAAGAGCTGAATAGAAATAGATAAAAATAGCAGTCATTTTGAGTGATAAGCTAAATTAAATTGTTGTTTGGCAAAGTACAATGGACCTAACCTCTATTAGTTTCAGTTCGGTTGTTTCTAAAGCTTCAGCTGGATGAGCTTTGCCATAGTCGCTGTATCTATAAGAGATCATTCTTTGATGTTCAAACTAAAACTGAAAGTAAATATATTTCTTTATGTTGATACTGTGATCGGAAGTACAATAACATTTTGGATCACATTTGCAAAGTTTTGTCGATAATATGAATAGCTCTAAAATCAATAAGCCAACTAGAGAAAAGCCCACACAATTTTAGTATAAAAATTTAAAGTTTGAAAAGCCTTACGAATACGAATAGCGTTGATAATTAATAATTTTTTTCTGCTCACGGTTTTGCTAATGGAATGAAGGTCCATTTTTTATATGGAAGAAAATGACCGACACCGCAACAACAAAAAAAAAACACGATTATCAAAAATCATCCAGGATCTTGATCCACTTTAAAACTGCACTTTACTTTGTTTCACTAAAACCGAATGGGCTATACAAATTTTGATTCAAAATATGTTGAGTTTTATTAAAATTTGCAGAAAGTTTAAGGGATGAATTTATAGAGATTTTGTTGTAGAAGGAATTGCACTTTTATAAAAAATAGCGAAGCGGCAAGCAAAGGCTCGAATCTTATCAAAAACTTAGTGTACTTTTGAGAAGCTCTATATTTTAAATTATATGTTTCAAACAATGTTTGAAATAAACAATTTATATTTTCATGACAAATTACTAAAAAGAATTGATAAAAAAATAGTATCGGTGGCTTCTAACGGTTAAAATTTTAAATTGGAATTTTGCATAAAATGCAATAATTTATAATAGTTTTTGTCGTTGAAAATAATTTTTTTCTTTTCAAATATGTACACACGTTTTTTTTTTACATATAGTTTGCAATATAAATATGAACTAGGACTTTCGATTTCTACTCACATAATCTCTACTCGAGAAATCAAGTTCTCCATACAATCTCAGTAGTCCCCGTTCTCATGGGAAATGTTAAGTATTTATTGAGGCAAGTAGAAAATTGGAATTAAATTGAACATGGCGAATGTCACGAGCCTTACGAGATTCTCGATGCACGAGAAGGTCGCTGTATTGAGAAATCGAAGGCTCTAATATGAACCTTATGTGAACCTAACTAGATTAGAAGGGTCAACTTATCTGATTTTTAAGGGTGATAACACAGTACTACAAAATCAAATTTTTTTGTGTGCACATGTTAAATGTTAACAGAATATGAAAAAAGCCTTAAAATAAAAGAAAACCGTGTCTCGGCGTTTTGTTGTAGCACGTAAGAATTTTGAGAAAATCGAATAAGCTTCAAGGGACAAAGGATAAACATTTTTTGAGTAATCTATAACTACTTTTCAAATACTTATTTATCAAGATTATAAGTCTTTTCATAATAATTAACAGCACCATAAGTATTTTTAACTCTTGAAAGACTTTTACTTTGAGACTTATGTATATAGTAAAATTCTTCTTATAATAGTTATCAGCGAGATAATTTCTGTTGTCTTCAAAGACTTTTATTTTTGGATTATATTATAAAAATCATCTGATAATAGTTGTGACCAAAGAAAATTTGTTTACGCCTTGAAGGGTAGGACTATTTTAGCACCGATTCGAAGTTGGATAGGTAGTAGTTCGAAATCATTTCGGGACCAATGCGGTATCACTACTGGTTCGCCACTATTTCGAGACCAACTTGGGGGATCAGTTCAAGACAAGTTACTAACTCTGGCTGTACAAGAAAAGGAAATTATTTTATAGACTAGGAGAGTGATTTTTTGTTGTTGCCTCTTCGAAAGTCATACAAATCACTTTTAATTCTTATTGTTTAAAAGCAGGATTGTTGGTTTAATTTGAAGTTTAACAAAGTACAGTATAGATAAGATATGTATATGCTATACGGCTTTCGTTTCACATCTCAAACAACTTTTATACTGCCAAATGTAAGGACCAAACTTTCTCGCTATGTGGGCATTTCTCATGTGATGGGTGAAGTACTTTATGCAATTGAATTAGTATAAGTAGTTATAGGGAATTAAGTGAAAGACGATAGCGAACTTTAAATATTAAAAGCAGTGAAACAAAGGGAAAAAAACTAAATTTTCAACTTAGAATGGCACGTAAACGAAACAGTTTTGTGCGGGAGTAGACAATGATGGGCAAAATGTTTCAGACGCAGATTTGTTTGCGTCATCTCATGGGAAAACTAGTACATGGGAAACGTAGGACATGCTGTTTCAGCTACCTGGTGTTAGTGGCATGCACTTTTTCAGCACTAAGACTTGTTTTGACGGTCAAACGACTTTACTTGGCAAATAACATTTTTACCTCGATAATGTTTGTCAAGCCAAACAATGATACTATAAGTGAAATCTATACTTTTCTTATCATTACCAAGTGTTTGGTAAAACGAATAAAACATTTTTTTTTTTTCAAATTTACAAGTTTTTAAAACTAATCATCTTTTCATTTCAAGTTGTATCTAAAAATTCGAATTTTTAATTTAGCCCACTCATGCTGTCAAAAAAAAAAACAATAAAAAAACGAACCTCGCAGAGTTCTGAACTAGTCCAGAAGTGAGTCCGAAATGTTTTTGAACTAGTTCCGAGGTAGCCCCGAATTAATCCCGACGTAGTCCTGATATAAAGTACTTGATCTCGCTGAAAATTATTTTATTGATGATTCAAAAAACTTTTAATAATAATATAAACTAATTAATAATTATTATGAAAATCCTTTTTTAATATAAGTCTCCAAATAATAACTATCGATAACTTAATAAATTGGTCTCACCCACGATTAGTTTCAAATAGCTTTTAAAATTGTTATCAAAAATAGGATGGCTTTTTTAAAAGTCAGCGGTCAAATAATTTTTGTTCTGGATATCTGAGTTTAACCCTTACCCACGCTTTTTAAAAATATTTAATGCAAATCATTTCTAACCTTACAAAATTTGCTTTGGAATATTAGTTATATGAGCCTAGTGCTTATATCCTGAGGTGTTCCTAAATATGACTGCTACGCTGTGTTGTTATCGACTGAAATTCCAACGTAATTTTCAAATATCATATTTTAGTCGAGAACAACCTAAGCACATAAGTTTTATTCGAATCGGGTACAATAATCATTTTAAAAAGGCAGGCATAATAAGAAGCTCCAGAATAAACTTTTTATATTACATATTTTAAATAAACGCAATATATACACATTCTAATTTGTTTTTCTTGGGCCACCAATAAACTAATTCCACACACAGTTTTCGCTCAGCGCTTATCAATGCCAGACCTCCATGCTCTCCAATAATAATCGCTTAATAGAGTTGTTGACCACCATGATCGCGTTATTTCCATACCCCACTCCCTTAACCAATTAACTAAGTAATTTATTTTTCCTAGACATAGGTTTTAGTTTGTATTCCTTTGTACTCACCTGCTAAGTACCGATCGCTTTGCGACCGTGAATAGCGCAGTGTCTAAAAATAGAATAAAACGAAAAACAGGCGTTACTTTTTTGTTTTTTGTTTTTTTTTTGTGCATAGAAGCGAGTACTATAATATTTTAATTGACTTCATATTTCCAACTCACCAACTTCTGGCCGGCGAAATCATCGCGTCTTGTCTTCTCCTGTTTCAGCAGCAATGGCGCCGAGTTCGACTTAGTTGTTAGCTCTTGTATGCCCAGACTTTCGTGCCCGCTATGCAACGATGCGCTACTTGGCGAAGGCAACTCTGCAAAATGCGATGGGGATAGCAAAGACTGGAACGGTTCCTGACGCAGTGCCAACGACAGCTGTCCACGTTCCCTGCCACGTCCATGCAGATGTTGATGTAGTTTACGCGTGAGCGGATGATGTTGCTGTGGATGTTGATGTTGCAGTGGTGAGTATTGATAGTAGACGGCTGGCAATGAGGAGGTGTCCAACGAGTGGCTACGACATTTCTGTGCACGTCCACCACCACCATAAGGCATCATAATGGGTGTGGTGGTGGTGGTGGCGGCACTGAGTTTGCGGCGCAGCACCACACTGTTACTACCAGCAGTATCGTTGGCAGATATAGAACCGCTACGACTACCCCCACCTCCGCTACCACTAGCGCTGCTTGCGTCGCCATCATTGCACTCACACTCATAATACGGCACCACTTCGAACTCATCGTGGCCCTCATCATATTCGTCTGCTAAATCGGCTCCATCCACAACGCCATCATCGGCGGCTTCTGCCGTTTCGAGCGCATCATTGCTGTCAACATTATCGCTGTCATCTTGTCGCGTGCGTTGATGTTGACGATGACGTTGACGTGCGGAGCGCAACAATTGATGTTGCAACTGTTGTTGGTGTTGTTGTTGGACCTTGTTTTTCAGCTTGTCGGCTGCTGGAGTAGCTGTTGGTGGCCGTTGTAGTTGGCGCTGATCGTCAATGTCATCATGCGACTCATCGCCGCCGTTAATGCCAATGTCTTCATCGCCACCGCCGCCATGGGGTTCATCGCACAAGCTTAGCACTTCCAGAAGGTCTGGATCATCTGAGGATGCTACCGAACTGCTCTTCTGGAATTTCATTTTGCGTAGCGCATCTAAGCTGCTAATAGATTCATTGTCGTTGTTTGGATTTTTCCAGTAGGAGATATCTTTGGGTGGTGTGGCCGTTCCAATGCCACTTTCGTTATTATCATTGTCCAGACCTGAAGAGTCCAGGGAAATGCCTGATTTGCCAGAGCTGAGCACGCCCGATGCCTCTTCGCATGCCGAGGATGAAGTGGAGCTGAAAGTACAGAATACAAGAATTAACATGAGTGGGTGAGCTTTGTAGAGGCTGAGGTTGGAGGTAAGGCAACGTACTTCTGCACTGCAATGCTATAACTCATGAAAACCGCGGCGAAAAAATTAGCCTCCATAATCTACAATACCTAAATTTACAAATATACATCTGCTTTCCGACGAGCCACCTCCCAAGCACCTCCTCGAACTAATGGACGAGATCCAGCCACACGTAACCCAACCGCTGGCAGGAACTATACCATTGAAAAAAAGACAGTCACTGCCATCACCAACTGCAGATGAAGAGAAGACCCGCGCTACTCTGGCCCAATTAAAATCTGGATATGATAGTAGACTGAACTCCTACCTATCCAGAATCATGCCCCGAATGTGGAAATTCTCCGAACGATACCAAACACCTATTCACATGCCCTCTCAAACCAACTCATCTAACCCCTCCCCCTCTGGTCTGACCCCGTCGAAACTGCACTTTTCCTGCGCCTCCCCCTAGATGAGTTTGACGACAATGATGAATCCGTTTTTCATAAGGCTTGACTAGCCGCTACAATAACAATAACAACCAGTTGCCCATTGAGATATTATGATTCTAGATTCATATTTACTTGCACCCGTTCGCTCAATCATATTTGGAGGGTTCGTATATCAATATGCATATATCGGATCCCAATGACAAAAGTTATTTTCTCAAGTTTTTTGGTCTTTAATTTAAGTCTGCTAAAAAAATATTTTTATCTGCTTATAGAGAGGTTATAAATTAGAATATGTTATGCAGCTTTCCAACACCAACCCAATTAACTTGGGAATGAAAAACATCGCATATGATTAACATGCAGTTCAAAATTACCTCTCGATTTCCCTAAACTTCCCATTCTCAATCTTTTGTACAGCAAATTCAATCTACATATTATCTGTGAAGTTTGTGAGCTTGGTTTTATATAGAAATTTATTGTACCTAAAAAATTAGGGCGAGCGTAATGAATATAATTTTTGGTTGTAATAGGGCGGAAAAAAATAATTGCACTTAATTTTCCAACATGATTTACCTAACAGTAATATAAAAATAATAGAAAAATTAGTATCTAAAGGCAATCATAATCCTCCGCGTAATGCAAAAACCTGGCATAAAAGTCACCTACGCCTTGAAAGGCACTTCCAATGAAAAATTCTATTGGTTGGTTTCAAACCCTGAAGTCGTGGTTTTGTTTGTACCAATCCACAGCTGAACAATTTTGTTTGTTGTATCTCATCTTCGCAAATCATTCGGGCTTTATTTTGCTAGCCTCCAAAGGTAGCGGCTGGGTTTTTGATATTATTTATGGAATATGATTCCATATCTCTCGGCTGACATTCCAATTTTCTGACTCTGTCGCATGGTTTTCCTTTCAAGAGCCTGAGTTGTTCCCATAACACCGGCACCTCAAAAAAAAATTATAAAGGCGTCAAATCGTAGCGCCGAGGTTGTCAATTGACATCGTCGAGGCGGCTGAAATGAAGATTACCGCAAATTTACGATTGTGCCATGGACTGTGTGGCATGGTGCGCTAGCCTGTTGAAACCAAAAATCGTTCATGTTCATATCTACAATTTCCAACCACGAAATGGCGTTTCCAGTAGCGGAGCTATCACGATATCTAGCGGGAAGGACCTGTCACTGCCAAAATAACATACTATTGAAACAAACACTTGTATATGGGGCAATCTACAGATCGATTAAGGTGAGTTTTCAGCATCAAATAAGGTTTAACTTTGAAAACCACTAAAAAACCGGGCAGACATTTTTCTGCCTATACTTATTTATTAATTGCCATTTGCAAATGTAACCAGAAAACGCATCCTCGGTTTCTAGCATATATAAGTAAAAGGTGGCAACCCCCTCAAAAATTTAGAGACGAACAGTTTGACATTCATATTTTAAAATTTTATTTACTTATGTATAATTAAATTAAATTTGACTTTTAAAAAATGTGGCAACAAAAATTTACCGTTAAACTTTATCCTAGCGAAAAAATAACTTCTGTATAATTTTATTCAATTCGCCTTTTCCCGCAGGTGACAACTCTCTATATCAGTGGTTCTTAACCTTTTTGGCTCGCGACCCAAAGAACGAATATATTTGAAGTAAGCGAAATTTACAGCAAAATAATTAATGACTACACTGGTGTTGAATTTTTGAGCAAAGATCATGTATACGTGGAGTTATGGTTATAGAAAGTGCACACCGCATGTCATGCTGAGGATCCAACCTACTCCTGTACTTATTCTTCATAACAGCAAGGCATGAAAATCCTGCTTCACATAAATAAGTAGTTGGGAAAGGTAGCAGGGCTTTTTCAGCTACATTGCTCAGAACAGGCTTCCTAGATAATTGTGCCCAAAATTTTGTGAGACTCGTTCTGGCAAATCTCTCTTTTAAAACTACATCACCTTGCAATTCGAGCAATTCTTCTTGTAATCCAGCTGAATCGTTTTCAACGCCCATTACATCTGCTTCAAATGGATTTCTTACCCAACTTTATTTCACGATATGGACATTTTGTGGAATATATGTATCTTTCCATTTCGTTTTCAAGTTTTGCCAAATGTTCTAAAAAAAAAAATAGGCACGAAAATACGGCTGCCATTAAGATTAAGATCTTCCAAAAACAAGTTTAATGTTGGAAACGCTGCCAATTGACATTGGCAATTTTATTTTTCCAAAGTTTTATTTTGTTTTTAAAAACAGTAATTTTTTCATAAATGTCTACTACAGTGCGATTTTGACTTTGCATTTCTGTGTTCAACTGATTCAAGTGGTGGAAAATATCACCTAAATATGCCAATTTAGTCATCCATTTGTTGTCACTGAAGCGACACGAATATGTCTTTTATCTGTCAAAAATATTTCTATTTCTGTTTTAAGAGAAAGAACTCTAGCTAGAATCTTTCCGCAGGATTGCCAGCGGATATCCGAATGGTATAATACATTCTGGTGATCTGAACCCATTTCTTCGCACATCAGTCGAAATATCCGAGAGTTCATAGCGCGTGCCTTTATGAAATTTATAATTTGTATTACGTCCTTTAACACCTGATGTCGATCTGGCTGCATATCACGTGTAGCCAAGTTTCCTCGATGTAAAAAGCAGTGTATTAAAACAACGTCTGGATTTCGTTCCTTGATTTTGGCACTAAACCAGATGCGACTCCCGATAATTGTCGGTGCTCCATCTGTACAGACTGCGAGTCAATTGTCCCACAGTAATTGGTGTTCCACAAAGAACTTGTCTATTAAAAGAAATATATCAGCCTCTGTTGTAGTTCCAAAGAGCTTTTCACAAAACAGGAACTTTTCATTGAAATTTTGAGGAGTTCTGTATCTTCAATATCAACTGAATCGTCGATTTGAATATAAAATTTTATGGCTTTTTCGAGATCCGTTATTAATTGTTCTAAAATATCTAATGACATTAAATCTATTCTCTTTTTCACAGTATCGTTTGAAATTGGCACCATTTCGCAATTTCATCTCCACAGACAGTTCTTGCCATGGCTATTGCAATACTATGGGGGTTTCTACATTGAGCTACTTTTAAAGCTACTTCGAAAGAAGCGTAGGTAGTTTTTTCTAACGAAACGGTTGCTGAACTTGATGGTGCATCAAATCTCAGGCGCTTTGGGTGTGTTTCTTTTTCTTTCCAAAACAAAATAAAAATATTCGCAATTAAAAACGTGAAGAATCGCTGCTCTATATTATAAAAAACGTCTCCTTACTGAATCGAACAGTTTGCATCCGTGTTTTCATATTTCATATAACTTCTGTAAAAATTATCAAATTCGTCTATATCTAAAACCCTCTCAGCGAAATCAACCGTTTCATACTCATATTTTGATTTTTTACATACTTGTGTACAATTCAATTAAATTTGACGTTTCAAACAGGTGCCATCTCACTCCAGAATACATGGATGGCAGTTTTCCTCTCCGAGACGATCCGCTCGACACCCATATTTTAACACTTCGTATGACATGTGCATATTTTAATTCAATTTGACTTTTCAAATAGATGACAACCCTCATATCTACCAAATATACATACAAAGTTTCATAAAAATCGGCCGCTCCCTTATCAGCGATATTTCATTTATGGAGCTTAATATTTAATATGTTTTGGAGCGCACGACTTTTGGAAATTTTGAATTTTTGGTTTAAATAAAAGCTATTGATTTATATTCTGAAATAATCGAGATATAAATTCAAAAGTTTTAAACACGATATTAGCTCAGATATATGAAAATGAAAAGAGTCTGTGTTCTTTACTTTTTCTATTTTTCTCTTTAACTACTTGTATATCTCCTAATAATTGTAGTTATACCCTTGATCACTCCAAAAAAAAAAAACAAATAACTTTAAGTTTAGCGTAGTAATATCCTCACTGCACTATCCAAGTTCCACACACTTACCCCTAATCTCCCAAAAAAAAAAACTCCAAATCGCAAGTCACAATTTCATTTATCCCTCTCTACTTACTTGTTGTCTTCATCGACGGCGCCAACACTCCGCAATATTGACTCCTCAGATGTCCAGATCGTTGAGGTGGATCCTTTTTTGGTCACATCATTGCCGTTTAACAATAAAGAAGCTGTTGCGCCGACGCCGCCGCCATTGCTCTTTGATGCTGATGAGGTCAGCAGTGTAGATGGCAGTAGCACTGTGTTGTTACCTAGTTTTGTTGTAGTTATGGCCGATGTTGGTGTTGTCATTGTAGGATGATTAATGCGCTCCCGTTTTGGTATTGTCAGCATTGCCGCCAAGCCACTGCTACTGCTGATATGGCCACCACCATTGTCGCCTTTATCACCATTGACCAGTTGATGTTGCTGCTGCTGATGTTGTTGTTGACTCTGACTCTGACTCTGACTCTGACTTTGGGAATGGCTTTCTCTATGTGTCCAGTGTGTTGTTGTTGCTGCTGCTGCTGTTGTGGCGGCGGCGCGCATTGTTTCCATATCGTTTTCCAATTGACGCTGTCGCCTGAGTTTAAGTGATTCCTCATCGGTTTCTTGGGCGGCGGCGGCGGCGGCGACACAACCATTTAGTGTTGTCATTGCCATTACTGGCCGACGGTTGCCACTTGTCGATGCAGCAGCTTTTCTTGCTGCCAGTGTTGTCTCCTCAATTTTCAATATTGTCGCTGTTGTTGGCGAGCTTGTTTTTGCTGTTGCTATTGCTGTTGTTGCGGCAGCTGTTAGCGCACTTGTTGCTGGCGCATCGTTGCCGCATTGTAAATTTGTCAGATTATGATAATGTTGATGTTGTTCGGTTGTGGCATTAAATGTTGCTAAACTGTTGCGATTGCCTTTGCCGCCACAGTAGGCTGTTGTTGCTTGTGATTTGCCAACAAGTTCGTGCATCAGTTGTTGTTGTTGCTGTTGTTGATGGTACGGTGTCGGCGCCGATAAAGTGCGCATGTAAGCAACAGTTGGCTTAGCAACCGGGGCTCCATTGGCACTGGAAGTGCTGCTGCTGTTGCTGTTGATGTTGTCGGCGTTTATGCCATTATCGAGGCGGCCACAATCAAGGTTAAACGATTGCAATGGAATGGTTGCCTGCGAATAAAAGAATATAAGCATATGTATAAAGCATATAAAAAATATCAAGATGCTAAACAAAAAATGCAAAATTAAAATTAAACATATTTTAAGTCACAACGCGCTACACTACATAGAAGAACTTCGAGGGTCGGCCGATCATTTTCAGTTAATAATGCAAAAATCTTTAGCAACATCTAGTCGGACAATGCCTTATGACACCGATAATATATGGCAGTTGCTGCATGTGTGTGTGATGTGCGAGTATGTAGGCATGTAAGTGTGTGTGAGTGAGTAGTCACAGTGCTCCGTCCATATGAGTAGCGGCTGTGCATGACTGGCTAGCCAAACTGTTGGTGGCATTGCAGCTGCTAAGGACAGCAATCTTCTGCTGCTACTAAGAGGACCTTGAATTTATAATAAATCGCTGTGCTGTTCTACTACTTTTGCTCTTTATTGCTGTTGTTTTGCATTTTTTTTTGTGTTTTGTTTTTTTTTGTTTTGCATTATTGCTGCTGCCATTCTTAACTATCGAAAAGCGATTGTTTTCGACATATTTATGCAAATTGAAAGTCGTTTTTCGAAATATCTCACGTCTGCCCTTTGTATTATTGGCGAAATAGTGAGATGTGAGTGGGCTTTAAAAGAGCTTTAAATGGATTTGACAATTGGTTGGCATTTCTGCATTTCTGTGAGTTGTCATGTGGGATTTAAGCGAAAATGTGGGAGATGCTCTTTTATTTATTTATTTATTCATTCGTTGCAGGTCATTGCGAAATTCTTAGATGGAGTTCAAGGTTAAAAATATAAAGTATATAAATATAATGGGCATACATTATTTAAGTTAAAGAAACAATAAACGAGGGGTGTCTAGAATTATATTTCGTTTCTGGCCTTTGTACTTGGCTAAAGTTGAATGACGGAATGATGGAAAGGAAAGGTTGGCTACAGCTAAAACTCTACTATCAAAAATATTAACAAATGTTTTTCTATTTCACTGGAATTTTATATACAGATGTAGACACGTAGTATAAAAGGCAGTGTCAGCGTCAAGTGCTTTTTTTAGTCTCCTACGACATTCATTCCATATAATAAGTTTACATGTTGCTAACATTTTATCCATTCTAGATTTTTTCTTATATTACACATTGGAGCTCTCACTCAGCTGAAAATTTAGGGTTCCGGACTATTGTAGTGTATTTCAGGCAGAGGTGGCCGCAATCAAGGAGGTGGCCGCAATCAAGGAGGCAGCCGATTGGCCACTCACCAATGTAATGCCCACTAGACGGCCTAACATTTGTTCTGATAGTCAGGCCGCTATTAAGGCCTTAGGATCACAAATGGTGAGATCAAAACTTGTCGGGGAGTGCCTGACTTCTCTCACAGCCGCCTCGAAGTATCTCGACAATAGACTAATTTGGCTACCGGGCCATAGCGGCATTGCAGCGAACTGCTTGGCTGATGAGCTCGCTCGACGGGGTACCCTGAAAGTTATTACTCCATGCAGGGAGAGGGTGGGGGCTTCTTTGGCTGCCTACGGGCTTTTCTTGGATAGGTGGGCTCTATGTCGACTCAGCGAGCGCTGGGAAACTGGTGGATTCATCTTTTCATTTTCTGCTCAGCTCCCTGCTTTTGAAAGGCTGAGGTTCAAGTACTAGGCTCCTACTTCTTTAATACTCCAGAGGAGCTATCTGTGGTGGAAATTGGTAATTTGCGTGACTTCAATCGAGGTACGCAACGTTTCTCCGGTTAACCTTTCTTGATTCCGATTTACGTTATTGTTCATATAACAGGTGGTATCACAATAGACTCCTCTACTATGTCAAAGTGAGTTCCTACTGCGGAGACTACTACATTAACCTAACCTAACCTACACATTGGAGCCTCAGATGTTTGCATATTTAACAAATATAAAAACATTGAGCGCCAAAACCTATTAAGTAGGATCCTTGGAAATCGCTTACGTACGTTTTTGTTCCTAAAGCACTTAACGATCTGTAAAATATCTTAAAATTACAATGAACAAACTACCTGCTGTGGTATTTTATGTAAAAACTACTCAAACCTAAAGGAGACTGTATAGAAAGACACAGCAAAAATACATGGTAATCGGAATTTTTGTGTTCTTTTCTCATATGAAAAATCCCAACATTATCGGATGCTCCATGACAATATTTTTGTAATACTACCCTAGAATGAGGTGACATTTACTGCGAGAGAAGCTAACGCTATTTGGAGAAGTTCGGCCTCCATCGAGCTATATGATGTAAGCGGAAAATTATACGGTGCTACAAAAACCAAAGTTGCAGATACTTTTTATGTTATGTAGTAGGGGTAGGAAAACAGGTGCAAAAAATATGTTTTACCTCAAGAAAACTTTCAATAAAAATCTAAAGTTATGATGAAAAACTGCAAATCGGGGTGTTGGATCAAAGCACCGGTGATAATTTGAATAGTTTTCAACGGATTCTAATAATATTACGGTTGCTGAAAAGCGTTAAGTTTAAGTTAAATTCAATACAAATAACACTGTGAACCCAAAAACATTTATGGTAACTTTGGGTTAAAACAACAACCTAGATTTGTATTAAACCAGTTCTTTAAGCTGTTCCTAAAATAAGCTACATTTTATCCCTGGTAAAAATAAGTATTACTGACTTCAACTAGATTTGAAAATTCAATAAAACTAATAAAGTGCAAGTTTCAAGTGGCTGCAAATTACTTTTGATTTTTGAAAACTGGTTTACCGGCGAAGTCGCGCGGTTTATTCTGTATAAAAAAAAATCGAAGCATGCGATATATGGGTGAGTTTTTCGGAAAGTAGTAGTTACAAATTCAAATTATGCAAACCGGACAAAAACTACGCCCACCCTCTTATATAATGGTACAATAGTTAAGAAAAATTAAAAAAAAAAATTATTTCTTTTTGTTTTTATTTGATTAAATAAAAGTCGTTCACATTTTCTAAATGTAGAGTATTCGAGTATTCTAAGTTCGGTTTCTTCCGAACATGGACTCTTCTTTACTTGATACTATGGTAATATGTTTTTCAACGTTCCTAAACAAATTTAAGGGGGTCTCCTATTCTCTTTAATTTCAATCTGAGAACACGCCACAAAAACGATTTCGTGATGCGTATGCGTTAGCATGTTTCTGGGATCCGAAATGTAAGTTACTACCGTCAAGTTATACGCCGTGATTTATCTTCAAATGCGGTTTCCGAAAGTTGCATTATTTTTTCGCAGCCGAGCTTTTTCATAAAAGTATTGGTCCGATTTCAATAATTTTCATTTTAAATTATTCAGTAGACATACCGATATGTTTTCCCGAGTTCGATTAGCAAAATTTTATTTTGTTCCGTTTTGTATAGTCTAATATGTCTAATATGTATGTCTAATATGTCAAAAATGACGTAAAAGTTAAAAACGTTAACATATCTATATCGCTGCATAAATTTTACAATTTGCCAAATAAAAAAACTCTCTCGGGAAAATATAGCCAGAATAACTATGATTGCGGGAAATAGAAATTTTTTGATTACAGATAAAATATTACCGAACTGGCCACAACTATTTACTAAAGCGGGACCCATGCAATTTCAACATCAATGTAATCAATGACGTTTTAAGACCGCCAGTGGGGTTTTTGGTCTTCAAAACTAAAATTTAAAAGTCGGAACATGTGGCTGCAAAATAAAATAAAAAATTCTAAGTCTATTCAGTAGATCCTTTGCAATTTTTACCCCAAAAATCCGCTAAATTTTTAGACTCGGGAGTAGAGGTCTCCCTTAAAATATTTCAAGCAGTCAGCTGTCTATAAAATTTATTTAAAAGTTCAACTAAAGTCGCCATTAAATATGTAGCTAATGTAAATACAATATAATCGTTAAAATATTCGGATAATGATTGGAACTTCTATAGGGTATGCATTAATGCTTTTTTGTTGTTGTTGTTGTTGTTATAGATTTTGCTTAAAAAAAATAGGCTTTAAACTTAAGATATGCACTGCTGCACTGATTTGATTTCTAATCAGAAAAGTAAATCAATGTTGATAAAAAATTCATATTTTTTGTTATTAAACTGAACTTAGCTAAAGATCAAGCGCTTTATGTGTACCCTATACAAATTTAATTAAATTTTTTTTCTTAAACCCTATATACTCGCCTTTATGTTTTTTTTTTTTTTTGCGAAAAAAGAGGTCTTACAAAAAATTACGTATGCAATTTATGCAACGCTCCAGTAATGCGATCGCTGGTGTTTCTATAATGATCGGCTGTAATTGCAAATTCCCGGCGGATCGGTCACCCAGCAGCATTCTGTACGCATTTCATTGCACACGTCAGTACAGAGCACGAACAGCACACAGTGTGCAATTCAGTTGAGTTAGCTCACTATGGTCCACATCATTGTAGCAAACACCATATTTGGTCAACATTGTAACTGACAAGATGCGCAATTGTCATTGTGCCGTGAAGACATGATAAAAATCAAAAGTGTCTGCAACAATGCAATGCAATGCGTATGTACACTTGTGTGCACAAAAAAATAAAAAATAATACAGAAAAAGAAAATCTACACACACTAGCTGACATTCCGGCCAAATTGGCATTGACAATGCACCACCGCTGATACCAATTTTTTTTCTTTTGGTTTTTTGTTATATGGTGATTCCACGCTATCTTGCTTATCGCCAGTGGCGACCTGGTCATCCGTCGCCAACAGATGCCACCACTCAGCCTAAAGCAATTCATTCAACATTATGCGGCAAGTGTGTGCAACTACCCTGTCGGAAAAAAACAGACAGCAATTTAAAAAGTAGTTGAAAGTCAATTGCCTTGAAACAAACGCATTTTAAATTAAATATGCTGATCTAACTTGCACCATGTATGTACCTATAGCCGAATCGATGAAGTATCTGGTATAAATTAGCATCAACACAGTTTTTGTTTATATTTCTAGTGTAATGTTCGCCTATCGCATACCACGAAAATGCACAAAAAGTGCAATCACGTTCGCGCACATGATCGTCAATTATGCGCAGTTTAAAACAAGTATAATATTTGCAGCAGGAAATGTAACGAGTTCGACCAGTTTAATGAGGTATCCCCATCGCCATCGCGATTGCCGAATCTAGCTAGCCATCTCTTAGCGAGTGACGAGTCGATAAATCATCTGGTATAAATTAGCATCAACACAGTTTTTGTTTCCAATGTACTGTTCTCGCATCACAAACGACGAATATGCACCAAAAGTGCAAGCACGTCCGCTCACATGATCGTCACTTATGCGCAGCTTAAAACTGGTCTAATATCAGCAGCATTAAATGTAATGAGTTCGACCAGTTTAATGAGGTATCAGCGTACTCTCGATCGCCAAATCTAGCTAGCTATCGTTGTTGTTGCTTGTACACACAAATTTTTGAGAAAGCGAGCAGAGCTCATACATTGCGAGCAGAGAAGTAGCGAATCGAATGCACCTTATGTGCATAATTATAATTATTCTGTGGTAAGATATATTTTCAATAAATTATGTGTTAGTGTCTTTATAAAAATGTAAGTAATTTTATTAAGTATTAAATGTACTGTAGATAAGTACTCGCTATATATACATATGTATATTTGGTATAAAACATGCAGTGCTATAGCTGGTCGAAATGAAACCGTTTTATGAATTGCGAATTAAAGGAAACTTTTTATTTTTAGTAGTTTAGCCATTTTTTTCATTTTTATTTTAGTTATTGTATGAAGAATTGAAAAACATCGCAAAAATTCTGAAAAGAAAACTTTAAAAGCAAAATTTAAAACAGCTTCCTTTTGAGCAGCAATTGTCTTTCGAACAAGATACGCAATAGTCGAACTTGGCATTAAGCAATACAAGATTTTTAATGAAGTGATACTCAAAAAAAAAAAAACAAAAACACAAAAGTACCGTCAGAAAAAATTTACAAAATGTTTGTTTGAGCTTAGCAGCTACGTCTTACATATACCTGATTTTTTTAAATTTTTATCTGTAAAACAAATAGTTTGAAAAATATAACCGAAATTTCAAATAGTTGGAAATTAATACATTTTATTGCGGCTGAAAAAGAAACTAATTTTTATGTTCTTTCTTAAAAAGTAGTTGAAATCAAATGCAGGATCAGATAATTGACTTGCTGCTAGGACAACGCCATGCCAATTAATTTAGTTGCTTACTAGAAAAAAAAAACAGGAATTGCAACCAGCGGTAGTTGGTAAAAAGTACTTTTTAAATTGCTTTTAAAGTAAGTATATATGTAATTCTATTTCCGACGGGGTATGCAAGTAGATACAACTGCATGTGTGCGTGTATGCGTGAATGTCGCATGTGTGATTGGGGCATGTAGCACGCGGTAAACCCTGCACGCAGCTGTCAATTGTGTTTGTAAAATTTCGCTTTGTTGTAAAGTTGCAAAGGTAAAACACTGCAGCCCATCTCAAGTCACTTGCTGCAATTGTCGCTGAATGTTTGTTTTGTATTGGATTTTACCAATAAATCATTGAAATCGATTTCCGCTGTACATAGTTTTTTTTTTTTTTTTTGTAGTTTTACTTTCAACTGCTGATGCTTAAATTTGCGCGACTAGTTGCGGCGGTGTCATTGCAGCTTATCGCTTATTATTTTTTTTTCGTTTTTGAATAGCTATGCACACTTTTTATTGTTTTTTTTTTGTTTTTTTTTTCACATTTCGTATGCAAAGAAAATTGTCAATTGCCAGCAATGTAAATCCAATTGACATAACGAACTTACAATGAACCAAAAGGCGGTCGCACGCACACACTCGCACAAATGTTGCACACATACATATTACGTGCTACATACGCACTGCCTGCTAGCTACAAGTCGTTTACTGCTATAGGTAAGGTTCACGAAGCACACACACACACACACACACATACACATACAAATAAATACTTGGCTTTGAGTGACGTTGTGGCGGCGAACGCTGCTAGGCTTCATTGCATCCTTTGTTGCAACTAAATGTGTCCTTCGCATTGACTTCGCCTTCATTTCAACTTCAAGCTAGCAGCAGCTTCATTTCATTTTTATTAAATTGTTTTTCATTTTTTGTCTGTTAAGCTCGCCAGGCCAGATAACATCTTCACTGCCGCCGCATCTAAAGTAGTTGATACATGAATCTCATCACGTACCAGGCAAACAACATATGCGTGAATTTTTCATTACAAGACCCCCACTACTTTCCTGCCACCGCTGCACTCTATGGCGGCTGTGTATAAGTAATGCATTTTACTATGCGAATAAATCAGTAACAAAGCATCCATGCCATTATATACATATGTGCATGTGTATGTGCGCGTGTGTGTGTGTGTGTGTGTATGGATGAATAAATAAATGAATGTGAAAATGTTCGATTTGCTGTTTGCTTCACTTTTGCAACATTGTAGGTATTGTACTTTTCATTAGGCGAAAAATGTTGGCCACACTCTCAGGCTGTCAATGCTTAATTGCAACAAATGTCGCCGGAGTCGTGGCCGTGAATGCCGCCACGAATTTTTTGTACATCCACAAAATTTAATGAGCTAACAGTTTGTTTGAAGCGAAACGAAATTTAATTTAAATTACACAACTGGAAGGTGGAAAAAAAGATGTTCAAAGGCCAAGGTTTGACAATCAAAATGTGATAAAATTAATTAAGTCGAGGTAAAAGGTAAAAGGCAAAATAAAATACACAAATAAATAAGCACATACGTTTCGCAACATGGTGAGTAGACGCTGTCCACCGTACATTTATTTATTAATTGGCCTTTGGATATGTAATCAGAAAACACATTGTGGATTCAGTCACATATGTATAACAAGTGGCAACCCTCTGAAAAATATATGTAGGTTTGTACCATGTCCCCGTCGAGACGAATTGTTTGACACTCATATTTTAATATTTTATATCCTTCCGTATAATTAAATTAAATTTGGATTTGAAAAAGGTGGCAATACACTTCACAATATACCTATAAAATATCTGCAAGCGAAATAAATGGTTTGATTTCAATATTTCACATATTTTGTGAATAATTAAATTAATTCGTCATTCCAAACAGGTGACAACCTTCTCCAAAATAAAGGGATGAACATTCTACTTGCCGAGATGAACCGTTTGATACTTAAATATTAATATTTAATATGACTCGTGCATAATTTAATAAAATTCATTTTATAAGCAGGTGGCAACCCTCTTCAAAAAATAGCTATCTAAAAATCTTCTCCTCAGCGAAATGAGCCGCGTGATACTCATATTTTATTATGTTAGATACTTGTGCCTATTTTCATACAATTTGACATTTCAAAGAGGTGGCATCCCGCTCCGAAATTTTTATATGAATCTCCCCCTCGCCAAGACGAACCGTTTGACACCCATATTTTAAGATTTCATACAACAGTTGGGAGCACTATATGAAGCTTAAAATTAGCCGAACGACATACAAAATTTCATAAAAATCGCTCAGGGCATTTCAGAGGAGTCCGACCACAAACACCGTGATACGAGATTTTGATATAAAGGGGTTTTAAATAGGGACGCTACAAAAGTAGACCGATGACCGGTGACAGCAAACGACGCCATATTTTTCCCCGCTCTTTTCACATTTCTCTTCAGTAAGGTTTGCCATTTCATCATGGAAAGATACACGATCCAAGAACGAGTCGAAATTATTAAAATTTACTACCGAAATTCGGAGTCAATGACCTCAACTCTAAGAGCGCTACGTCCAATTTATGGTCGCCGTCATTTCAGGCTGAATGGCTTCATCAATAAGCAATCCACACGTACTCCATGAGTCAATATAACATCCCGAAAAAATTACGGTGCGGTTTATGGGCCGACGGCGTCATTGGGCCGTACTTCTTCCGTGGTGATCAAGACCGGCACGTTACTGTGAATGGGAATCGCTACCACTCAATGATAACCGAATATTTTTGGTACAAGTTGGATGATATGGACTTGGACAATATCTGGTTCCAACAGGATGGCGCCACAAGCCACACAGCGAATGTCACAATCGATTTATTGAAAACCAAGTTTGATGAACGTGTTATCTCACGAAATGGCCCAGTCAATAGGCCGCCTCGGTCGTGCGATTTGACGCCGTTAGACTATTTCCTGTGGGGCTACTTCAAGTCTATGGTCTATGCCAACAAGCCAGCGACGATTGATGAACTTCGCACGAATATCGAACGTGAAATTGCAGCAGTATCGGCCGATTTATGCTTGAAAACCGTCGACAATTTGGTTCAGCGTCTGGACTTCTGCAAGCGTGCCCGTGGTGCCCATGCAAAAAAGAAATCGAGTTCCATACATAATGGCATCGAATGTACTTTCACAGGAATAAAAAATTGAATACATATCCCAAACCGTTTTTGTTTTATTTAAAAAAGCTTTTGTGCGTTCCTATTGCAAGACCCGCTATAAAATTTGTATATTCTAATAGTATAATTTTACGCCTTGCAACCACTATCATCTGAAATTACAATTTGCTAACTTCAATACCTTTTAACTGTTCTTTATAAAACACATAACTATCATATTTTAATGTAGAATAGGCAAAGTAGTTATAGAAATTTTTGGAATTTTTCATTCTCACCGGCATCCACAGTAACTATTATATTCTATCTTATTAAAATATAACCCATTTCCTAATTATAACGACTCCATATTTTGACAAGTTGTGACTATTTATTTTTTCATATTTAATATAAATTATTTACTTTTACAACAACTTTACATAATAACGCGGCGCTAGCATCGAGCAAATGTAATTTTAAATTTAGACAAAGCGTTACCGAAAGAAAAGTGAAAAAAGGAGATAAAAGTGGAAAGCAACGTAAACAATGAACTTATAGAAAATGAGAAAACGTCAAAAATTTGACGCTGTTATTTCGAAATGGCGGCGGCTGCTATTTTTTGGCGTTAGAAAATGCAACGCTTGACGCTCCGATTTGAGTACCAGAGTTTAGCTACAACCAAAATAGTACCATATCAAATAGTGTATGAAAATATCGTATAAAGGTTAACTTCTAAAAAAATTATTTAAATTTAGGAGATTGTTGAATAACTTGCTTTTCGATTATGGTAACCCCAAAAACATTTGTCCTGCTGAAGAACTTCGGGATTGAGTCACTAAATCCACTATTTAAACAGAACTCAGATATATTTGGGACATTTTCTATATAATTTGAATAATTTACCGTGTTTTAATAATGATTTGATGCTATAATTTTTGAAGTTAAAAAATTCTTAAATTTTATTTGAGTTAAAAATAAATATATGAATTAGGAAACTTTCTTTAATTAGAAACTATTTTAAACGGACGAGAATAAAAGTATTTTGATTGAAAATTGTGGGCCGGTGTAGAAACGAAGTCACCACTCGCCAACATTGAACTTAAGTAATTTTCGAGCAAACAAAATTTCAGTTCGAAATGTATGCCCATCATTTGTCTCAAGTTCTTCGTTCCCTTTTACTTATTTGTAGTATTTTTCCCTGATTTGGAAAAATTTGTGATTAATTTTGATAATTGGATTAGCTGTTTAAGAGTTGCATAGAATAATTGATGAATAAAATTAAAGTGTTAGTTGAGTAATTAATTTTGTTCGCCCTTCATGTATAATTTTTTTTTTCTACATATGTTACTTTTTTATATTTTCCTTGCACTGTTAAATTTTTCTTTATTTTTACTAGTTTGGTAATAAAACTAGAACGCAAAATTATTTAACAATTTATAAGAACTTACTCCTTGAACGTGTCTATCAATATTCTCACATTCTTTTCAAAAAACTGCGGCAACAATTTGATGCTTAATTTTATGTTATTTTTCTATGAAGCAAGCAACAATTTAAAAGCTATAAAAATCAAATTAAATGCATTTTATTGTAACCAAATCAAGCGGCGATAATAACAAAATCCGATAGCCAGCGTAAATTGGAAGATGCAACATTAAAATTAAAATAGAACAATAAAATGAATAATAATCGATAAACAAGTAGTAGTGAGAAATGAGGTGAAATGTTTAAGAAATACAATAAAAACCTACGCGCATATATTATGAATAACATGTTGTGTGTTCATACAACGATCAAAATTCTGTACATAAAATACAACATCGTACTTTGCATGTACCCAGCAGTAAAATATTGGAACAATTTCTTAAAATGCTTTTTGCGTACTGTCCATTTCGTGCCTTTCAGAAAGGCTGTAGTTCAAAAGTAGTGATGAGCAGAGTGGGTGTGTTGGGTTTGCGAAACCGAATACAACCAAAACCAATAAATGCAATAAATTTTATAAAGAAACTTAATTTTTATATGCACTGAAATATGTTTTTTTTTAAATTGAATTAATTTTATTTTTATTTCATAATAATTTTCATTTCATTCATTGAATTGATCATAGAATATCAATATAAAAATTATTTTAAAAATTTAAATTCAAATGTGTTCATATATATTTTTATGAAATTTCGTTAATTAAACAGTAAGGAATCATGAACCTTAAAAGAGACATGAGAGTGCAAAAAATCTATGAACGTACATTGAGGTTTGGCATGCATGCTAAGCTTCTTCAAGTAACATGATTCATTGTTCTTTCATGCATATTCTTCCATCTGGGGAATTTCAGAATCAGATCCAATACAAGTAAGTATCAATCGAGTACTTCCCACCGACACTTTTCGATTCAGTGAAAGAATACAATTATCGATTACATGGCGATAGAGATAGAGATAGAGAAAAAGAAAGAGATAGAGATAGAGATAGAGATAGAGATAGAGATAGAGATAGAGATAGAGATAGAGATAGAGATAGAGATAGAGATAGAGATAGAGATAGAGATAGAGATAGAGATAGAGATAGAGATAGAGATAGAGATAGAGATAGAGATAGAGATAGAGATAGAGATAGAGATAGAGATAGAGATAGAGATAGAGATAGAGATAGAGATAGAGATAGAGATAGAGATAGAGATAGAGATAGAGATAGAGATAGAGATAGAGATAGAGATAGAGATAGAGATAGAGATAGAGATAGAGATAGATATAGAGATAGAGAACACAAAGATGATAAAAGAGCTCTATTTTTAGGCTGATTATAGAGCACCCAGAACTGCCGGGTAATCCTATACGATCCTGTACGGTTCCAGCTCTGCTTAGCTTTTGAGTAGTAAAGTTCGGCAATTCTGCCTTTTAACTCTCTAAACGAGACACCAATGTCCCCCACGAGGGACACGCTCAATGCAGAGCCACACCTCGCCGGTCCAGCCGCTGTTTCATTACCGTAAATGCCCCTATGCCCCGGTACCCATATTAGGGTAATCTCGAAGGTGTCAAGAATCGAGGCCAGGTCTCTTCTACACTCATCTTCTAGTCGGGATCTAACTGAGGATGAAGACAGTGCCGCTTGGATGTCAGGATATCAGGCGGAAGTGAGTTCTTTCCAGAACCCCAAAGCTCCGAGACAGATAGCGCTGTAGAGAGCGAACTACAGTTTGTAAAAAGTTAAGAATAATTATCGTATAAAGAATAAATGCTTGCTTGTAGTTGTAAACATTCTTTCGATCGGTGACATTAATGAACATATTGTGGTCATAAACGACATTTGATTGTCTAGAACGTAAGAGTACTAGCACAAGAAAAAAAGTAACAAACGCCACAAAAATGAGCACTGGTAATGTCAACAGTTAAGTGAGGTTTTACGAAGCAGCTGAAGACAGTGCGGAGGGTAAAAAAGGGGGAAAGAGCAATAACAACAATCCAATGCTACTGACAATCAATGCCCCTACGACTGTTGTTTGTGTAAAATAAAATAGGGTAATTTCTTTAGCTATAATTTCATGTTGCATTCAACGAAATCACTTGCATATAAATTATTGATTAACAACAGTTGATTGACCCAAATTGGCGGCGGCAACGATACGTTGCATACCAAACGCAACACTTTAAATGAATGACTTCATTTGTGCACTCAAAAAAAAAAAATAAAAACAAAAGGCAAAAGAAAAAAATAATTAAATTAAACAAATAACTGTGAAACGAAAAAGTTCGAAACACAATCACCTGCCAGCATTTTCCCATGGGAAGCAACCGAATAGGTGTAATAACACAATTAGCACCACCCAATCGCCATTTAAACGGGGATATGGAAATAAAGCTGACAACCATAAATAAATCAGACTCAGCGCAGTAACGACAGTGCGATGGATAAACAAAAGCGAATGAAGTAAACAAATCAGCGATTTTATTTGCCACATATGTAGGTACATAGTGAAATACAGAAGAATGGAAAGCGCGTTCCATCAGTACTCGTGAGCAGGAGTAAATAAACAAAGCTTCTTAACCCATCGAGAATACCATAAATGTCATGGTTAAATGAGTGAGGAAACGGGAAGAAAATGAAGACGAAGAAGCCAAAGAAGGCAAAGAAGGCACAGAAGATCAACAAACAGCAGATTACCAACAATAGGCCTGTTTCCTTGTGCGCGACTTGCAAAAAACCACTAGGTGGGATAGCGAATTGCGTGTAAAGCAACAATATAATCTCAGCAAAATATGCGAGTTGAGCCAACTCGGCAAAATCATATCCGACCTGAGATGTAATGTTGGGAAGTGAAAAAACTGCGCTATTGTGAATGGGCCCAAAGAAATACATGGAAAATTTCATTTTAACACTTAATCCGTTTTTATTTGCATGGAATTTTTAAACACATAAAAAGATGCGGACAGGGTTGCTTTTACAACTAAAGGAAATTTTATCCATGTTGGAGTTTTTTTTTTGTAAGTTGGGTACAATAAAACGGGGCCACTACATAAATAAAAACGGATTAAGTGATAAGTTGATTTTTGATGATTGATTTTTTTAGGTACTTTCTTTTTGGCAACCCTGGTTTTGACAGCTCCCGCACACTCCATGTATTGTGTCACTGTCAAACATCTTCAGTTTTGTCTGTAATTTAATCATAAATCGTCTTACAAACGGACAACGCTTGCAAATTATTGAACTTTATTATCAAAATGCGTGCTCTCTTAAGAATGTTCATCGCGCGCTTCTTCCATTTTATGGTAAGTTTAATCGACCTATTCGCGCTGTTGTGACAAAATTTCGCATGGAATTTACATTGTTCGGCATTAAACCACCACCACGCTTACGTTGTGTGCGAACTGAGGAAAATATCGCAGCTGTATCGGCCAGTGTTAGTGATGAACGTGAATTATCGATTCGGCGCTGTTCGCAGCAATTGGGTCTCTGTTTCTCACTCACTACGTGAAAAATTTTGCGAAAGAATTTAGGTGTGAAAACTTTCAAAATACAGCTGGTCCAAGAATTGGAGCCAAATGACCTACCACAACGCCAAATTTTTGGTGAATGTGCTCTTGAAAAGCTGACCGAAGATCCACTTTATTTTTATCGAAAAATTGTGCTCAATACACCTCAACTTTGGGACGTATTTCTTCAAAAATGATGCCATTCACAACATTACTGTGAATGGTGAGCGCTGCCGTGCGATTATAACAAACTTTTTTCGCCCAAAATGGAAGAGCTGGACTTGCTTGGCATATGGTTTCAACAAAACGATGTCACATTCCACACAGTGCGCGAAATAATGGACCTATTTAGTGGCGAGCTCAGTGCATTTATTTCGCGTTTGGAGTCTACCAATTGGCCGCCAAGATCGTGCGAGTTAACGTATCTAGAATATTTGTTGTATAGCTCTTCTATAGCGACGAGCCGGCACTGAAAGCCAACATTCAAGCATTTTATCGTGGACCAGCCGAAATGTTGGAAAAAGTATGCCAAAATAGGACTAAGCGTATGGAGCATTTGACGCGCAGCCACGGCCAACGTTTGCATTAAATAATATTCAAATATTAAATTATATCGATCGTACTATCGATCAAATAAAGGTTTCATGCATTTTTCTAAATTTTATGTGTTTTTTTTTTAATTTAAAATTTCAGATAGCACTTAAAAAATCACCCTTTATTTTCTTTGGGCTCATTCAAAACAGCGCAGTTTTTTCACAACCCCACACTACATCCAAGGTCATCATTTTACCCAGTTGTCTCAACTCCCATATTTTTCCGAGTTTATGGCATTGTTTTACATGCAATTCTTTTTCCCATCTAGTGTTCTTTTGCAAGTCGGTTACAAAGAAATGGACCTAATATACAACTACCAAGAATCGCAGCAGCAGCCACCATGGCAGGCAATACGCGCGCATCATGGCGAATTCTCTGCGATGCTTCATCTGCTCAATGCTGTGGTGGTCGGTCACGCATGCGCAATGATAATACACGTAATTATCAAATCAAAACACTTAAACTGCTGGCAAGCCTACCGTTTAACACAACGTTTGCCCTCAAGTGAGTGCGTCCAATGTGGCAGCGTTTGGAGCGCGGCATACGTGCTCTTTTAGCCCACTTTATTGCGGTTCGACTTATTGTGTGTATTGCGCGAGATAACTATGTATATAAAAATAAAGACAGTAAGATTGCAACAAGCCAGAAGTGAAAGAGAAACTGGCGAGATGATAAGAAAAACGTACTACGTACACGACGGTACGGTTGCTACACAGGCGCAGGCATTGATCGGCAATTCATCATTTAACGGGTCGGTCGAATGCGGAACAGAACAAGGGCAACAAGTCGGCAGTTGCGATGCGCACAACAATGAAAGGGCAGGCAGGCAAAGTGGACACGCTCGAATGGATAGCAAAATGTGGCAAGCTGTATACCAAACTGGGCACATGCACACCCTGATGTGGCTGGGCTGAGTAGAGTGCAGCTATCGAAATCACTTTCGCAGGCAAAACAAAAAACAAAAAAAGCATGAAGGGACCAAACAACAAGATGAAATTGAAAGAACACCAGCGAGCAGGCATGTTGAGCTTACTGTGAAAGATAAAGTCGCCGAAAAATCAGAACAAGTTCTTGACGACGATGGCAAATTGGAGCAGTCGCATTCTTGGTGACTGTGTTGTTTTTATTTTTATGTTTCTTTTTCTCTTTCTTTTTTGCCTGTTACGCCACACAGCGCCGTTGCGGACCATTGACGCATGCGCATTGCCCACTCCAACGAATGCACATCATTTTTGTTTGTAGGTTATGCGCATCGTTTGCTTTTGTTTCTCTTTCACTCGTTTTTTTTTTTAATTAAATTGCAGATTTTATAAGGCATTTGGCCGACAGCGTATTTGCGATATACAGCTGGGTTCGTGCTTGGCATGAAGTGACTTACTTTAATTTTTTAGTTTTTTTTTTTAGTTTGCACCACATCTCGTCTCTTTTCTCTTATATCATTTATTTATTCTTTGTTCTTGATTGAAATTACTGACCTAATTTTTTGGCAATGTTTTCGTTTTTCTGCTGTATCAAAAAAAAAAAAAAAGATTACTTCGTTAACAATATATATATGTTGTATATATCTCACTTATCATTCATGCGACTAATGCGCTTGCATTCTGCATAAAGCGGTCAAATAGGGACAGTTGACAGCAAGATGCGCACAGATTTTCAATTATTTTTTTTAGTGTAGTGAAAATTTATTAAAACAGTTTCACTTTATTCTCTTTGATGCAGCACTTACTTAGACTTGATTTAAGCAAATTTGGATTCATAAATTAATTTACGAGTATGCAAAAAATATTTCAATATTTCATAATTGATGTGTGATCAAGTTCTCATTTGCGGATTGCTACAAGGCTAGGACAGCTGTATTATCCTCAGGATTAGAAGCTTAACTTATTAATCTTATGCAGAACCACTCTCCCGATTTTTGCACGGCGCATAAAAAATCATGTATCCAATTTTTGTGCATGATCGCCCTTTGCGAGAAATGGCTACCTGTTGCTTGCCAAACTAAAGCTTAGGTTAGGTTAGGTTGAAATGAGTGGAAATAGATACACCTCCTTCTCTTAGGTCCATTGTGAAGCCATATGCCTTCTACATATGTTCCCCTACGAAGTTGCGTCGCTCAGCCGGGATCGAACCATTTCGTTAGCGTAATGAACTTTGAAATAGCTATCAGTAGTTCAGCGCGCTCATTCAGAGAGCCTCAGAGCATTTACGCCAATTAGAGAGTGACTTGTCAGAATTCTTGTGAGAATGGAAACCTCGTTCCGATTAAACCTCAGGCTTGCGGACGTGCGCCTTTTATCATACTAAGAGAACCACGTGAGACCAGCTGTTTTACATACTCTGTTCTTCACCGGAAGGATGTGCGCGGTCGTACCACTCCTTGCCAACTCGTCGACTTTGCAGTTATCCTCAATTTCTCGATGACTATGTAACTATATGAATCGTATTCTATTACGCTGGGCCATCTCGTTTAAAGATCTACGGCATTCAGTTAAAGACTCGGTGTTGTCTACGCAGGAGTTTAGCGCTTGACCATCGGAGAAGATGAATACCCTTATTTGCTCTTTGGGTCTCTCAACTAGGTGTAACCACCTGGATAGCCTGCACCTCCGCTTCCTATACACTATAGTGGGTAGGAAGCCGGAAGGTTGTTTCTAGTTCAAGTTCTAAGGGAGACAACTTCTCCTTCAACCTTCCAGTCGAGTTTGAAGCCATCACTACACATTCTTATGGCATTGCGTATGCTGTGATGCCTCGTTTTCCAGTCCTGTTCTAAAGCTTGGTGGATATATTGTAGTAATGGTAAAAAGCCTGCTGGGACAAATCTTCGATTAATCTCAAATGTAGGGCTAGTATTTTCCAACCTCTTCACTCGGATCAAACACTAATTAACCGCATAAAATTGGTAGAGAAATGCCTTAGTTAAGACTTTTATTATCGCGCTTGGCATTAACGGAAGCTATAAATGACCAGCTTTGAACAAAAACAACGAATATCACACCCAGAAGCTTTAGGCATTTTTTTTTCTGCGCTTGGCAAAGCATTCGTGATTTATTATTGCCTTTATTTATCTAAAAGATAACATTACTATGAAATAATGCAGATAAGACAATATAACTAAAACTACCATTTCCTTCGTTTAAAAGCCGATTTGTTCTTTTTGAACTTTCAAAATGCGGTAAACAACAAGATGGAATTCAGATTATTTTAGCTATGGCAAAAAATTTAAGTAGTATGCACAATTGACTAGAACCACTTTTATTTTGAATAAAGTTTGTATGTTTTGTTCAATATGACATTCTTTACCAAATTTCATTGATATCTAGAAAGCTAATTAATTAAAATTTTGATTATAGGAATATATTTAGTTCTTCTTTTTTTTAACCATCTCTACCGAATTTTTGTTTGAAATTAATATAGAAGATTGGCAGCTAGGAAATTTAAAAAAAAAAATTGTGAATACATGGGTGCAGAGGGTGTATCTGTAGTTTGACTTTTGCAAGTGTTCGAAGGATATTCTAAATCGATACTATTCGAAACAGGGACTCTGTCCGATAGAAACCCTTACCCTTATGAGAATTTCTGCATTAACTTACTGGGGGCGACTAGTAAGGACACATCTCCCCAAATGCCCTTAATATTTTATGATAAACGCACATCAATTTTTTTAGACCTTAATCAGCACCATTTGACTTTTCAGATTCTAGCTTCTTTGGTTTTGCTATCGAAGGCTTAGGTTTCAACTGTTTCTCCCAGTGTGCTAATTTTTTCTTTGACTATAGTTAGTGAATAACTATTATTTTGACACTACAATTGTAAAACTTTTTTGACAATAGTTTGAAATTGTAAAAATCCTTTGATCATAATTATGAGTGAGATACATTTTTAGGACATCGCTAACTATTATTTTGAGATTTGTCTTTGAGACAAGTCTTTTGATAATAGCAATTAATGAGAAAAATGTTTCAAATTAAAAAAAAAAATTTTTGGAAGCTTAATATCCAGTTCTTAAGAAAACTGAAAAGTTCATACAAATACGCAGAAGAAATGAAAAATAAATTTTTAGCTATCAAAATTTCTTAAATCATTTTGCAGCTCTCAAAAAATAAATGTAACGCCAATACTTTTTCAAAGAACAGAAATAATGAAAAATATTTCTGCAGATTTTTCTTGAGAGCTTAATATTTTTAAAATTTTGAAGTACGGAACTATTTCGGCGACAATACGGGAGTAGTTCGATACCATTCTAGGAAAAATTCAGCACCATTTCGAGACAGGTTACCAAATTATCCAGAAAGAGTCTCAAAATTCATAGGAATAACATTATTTCTACCTGTAAGTTGAAAATAAAATGTTAAAATAACATAGATGTTAATTTAAAATCTAAAAATTTGAGGCACCCATTATTTTTGTAAATGTAATAAGCCAGAGCTGGGCAAGAAGATTGTGATTGCAATAATCATCAAAAGCTAAGAAACCCCGACAAGAATTGATTAAAAAAAAAAGTTTAAGGTAATTCGTTAGCTGAGCGCTTACTTTGATTATAACCCTGAATTTTTTGGTAATAAGGATTATTGTAATCGTTGAAAGGATTCCTTATATTATATCTATTTCACAAAACTCAAAGACAGGAGTTCCGTCCTATTCTTATGATCATGTTTTACTACTTTATTTGTATTGTAATCGTACATCGAACACTTTATGACATACATACATACATACTTACATATAATGGTAATTTGAATCTTTTCCAAACATGAGATCGCCATTTATTAAATTTTCTTCCTTAGACTAGCAATTTTAAATTATAATTTATATTGCTTTGAAATTGCGACTAAAGTAGTCTAATTCGATCGAATGCACGACTGCCTCTGATCCTGTAGGCTCCACTGAGAAAGCATAAAAATTGGTGCGAAACTTCAGAAAAATAAAACAATATCTTTTTGGGTTAATTAACTCTTGGGTATACCGGTGATTTTTGGTGGTATGAAAATTAAAGTACTACGGGCCTCTTCGAATTTTTTAAAGGCATAATTATTTTTTTTCTACAGAAAAAGGTTCTATAGACCACAGATTGTCTGCCCTTTCTGAAGTAACTCATAATTTACACAATGCCGAAAGAGGCTTCACAATATATTAAAAATAAAATAAAATAAAAGGCCTAGTCAACTTTTTCCATAGCAGTATGGCAGTCGCATTCCAAATTGGTTTTATTACCCAATTTAAGTAACATTGCTGGATGTCTAGAGAAAAAACTATAACCTATTGTAGCAGAGCAGAATCTCAGATATTTCCTCATCAACTGTCAACATTCAATCAACGCAATCAATGCAATCAAAGCAAAGAATGCAACGTTTTTAAAAATCCCTTCTGAATTAATAAACAAAATTATTGTACATAGCTTGAATGCAATTAGTGAAATGATGAACTGTCGCAAGGGATTTTTTCTATTTATGTATATGCAAAAGTAAATATAAAATATAAGCATACCGCGAGAATGCGTACATAGAAAATGGGTTTTTTTTAAATTAGGGGCTACTGTAAATGCATGCGAAAGTGATTTAAAAGTGAATATCTTCAGATGTGGGCGGAAAGCCAAAAGCAAGTTCCGGCAGACAGTAAAATCTCTCCAAGGAATTGTTATTGAAAATTTCAAATTTTTACTACTGCATTTGTCATTTCTTTCACAAACGGAAAACATAAAATATTTATATACATACATACATACACACATACATACATACATTTGTTTGCCGCCGCCGTCACCCCAATATATCAGAAAACGCAGCGCTGGTAGGGAATGAAGTGCATTGGCCTGAAAAGCCAAGCCGTCAATTGACGAATGTAGGGTAGGGTAGCGCTGCGCAAAGTGTTATTTTTATTTTGTACTTAATTTGAGTGCATCGGCAGTTGGAGCAACATTAGCGGCAACTACAACAACTACAACACTTTAAATTAGAATTTACATACATACATAGATGTGTGGTATAGTTCAAAGTTTAACATTTTCGAATTGTTACAAACGAGTAGATACTTTTTATGGACTTTCCGTTTTGTTCTCCAATTGGGAGGGAAGGGAAACTTGCCGATAAAGGGAAATGCACAGCTGCACAATCGCTGAACTGCGCTGAGTCTCGCTCGCCTAAGACCGCGTACCGCGTCGGCATTTATCAATTTTTCGAACGCGCCGCCAAGGCCTTTTGAGTTTGTTTACACATTTCAGTAGTACTTTAAGCATAATTCTCGATTTTGTTATAATTTACGAGTAGATAGATACATACATATGTAGCATACGAAGAGACACAGTCGCACACATTTATTTATAAATGGATAAACTAATACCACTACATAGCTAGGGTCTTTCTTTTGTACATATATCAATTCGTCTGCACTACTACATACATACAAACATACATAAATATATATTGTAGAAATATATAAACACATGCGATAACTTTGTGGGGATAAAATGTGGGCGCACCACCAACGATCTGTTGACAACATTTTTGTGGCATGCAATAGTTGTGCGATCACTTTGTGCCTATTTATTTTGCCTGCTCCCTCAGCTGGATGTTGGGAAGTATTTTGTGTTTTTTGTTTTTCATAAATTGCATTGGCGTTTGTAGTTAGCTGGTGATCACTTTTCCTAGTTGCCGTCTGTATTGGGAGTAGTGTGCGCATTTCTTTCTTGCTATATTAAATTGCTTGTTGCTGTTGACTTGCAAATTTCAACACTTGACCTTTTGACAAATACAAATATTTCTTTTGTTTCTATTTTGAATACAACATCCATTTAATTGTGTCTGTCATGTGTCAAGGATAATTATTAATGACCGAGCATACATTTGAAAAAGAAAAAAAAAGTGTATGTGTAACAGCAACCAAATGACGTAAAGGCATTAAGCAAATCGTTACGTCAGACGCATATGTATATGTATTTATTATTTTAAGCTTAAATGACATGGGAATATCTGAATATACATAGTATATGTTTGAAGGCTAAGATTACCAAATGTAGTTACAGAAAACTTTAAGAGCTCATTTAAACTTTAATCAGAACTGGCAAAAATAATGTGCATGCTATAATTGTTTATAATAAATAAAACGGGGTATTCGATAATTACTAATAATAAATCGTTACTAAAAATTAAATGAAAAACCAAACGTTGAGATCGAAATTGAAACCAAAGTAAAATATAAATTGAAATTTAAATAGAAGTAGCCGTAGCCGTAGCCGAGTGCGTAACGTGTGCGAGTTTCATTCGGTGGGTCCCGGGTTCGAATCCTGCCCGGGGTAAGTAACATCAAAAATTATAGAAAAAAGTTTTTGCAAAACGGCTGCCTCTCGGCAGGCAATGGCAAACCTCCGAGTGTATTTCTGCCATAAACAAAACTTCTCACAAAAAATATTCGCCGTTCGGAGTTGAGGTAAAGCTCTAGGGTCCCTCAATTTGTGTTACAACAACAAGACGCACCCCACAAATTATAGATTATAGAATTATAAACTTGAAATTAAAAAAAAAAAAAAATTTGTTAAAAATAAAATTCTGTCAATTTCAAATTGAAAATAATGCTACTATTAGTATTGACTCTTGGTCAAATGTTACCAACCTTATATTAGTGATATTTGTTAAACCACTATGCCAATTATATCAATTTTATTCTCATGACACTAAAAAGATTGAAAAGATAGATTCAACACGAATGTTCCAAAATTGCTGGAAATTCATACTCGTGCAGAATGTAAATCATTTTCTGATTTCTAAAATCTATAGTCAGGTCAAAAGGTGATCGCATCGAGCTGCAGTAAAGGTAACCTTATTTTGGTATTATATTCAGACCCTTTTGTCTTTCAAATCGTTAAAAAAAAAAATACTTTCGCACGAAAAAAATATGGACTGTTCAATAGGTAACACCTCAACTGCCTACCCTTGTATAAGTTATTTTATTTATTCATTAAAAAGTAAACTCGACCAACTGCTTTTTAGGCAGCAAGCCGTGTGTTTATTTTGAAAGCTAACTTAGTATTGACAATGAAATATTTCTTACACCTAATTTAAGCTAAGAAGTCACGTTGGACTTACAGGTGCATTGAAGTCGTTGTTGTTGTTGCTTGCGTAAGCTTTTAGGTGTTATTTAGTTGTGGGAAGCTATGTATGCCAATTTCGGCGTATGTTGCATTAACATTATGGCACAGAAGCATGACCGCTGTCAACATCGGATGAGATGGCAGTTGGAGTGTTCGAGAAAAAGATTCACACAAAGGAGCCCTACGTCCTTGCAACGGCGAATATTACAGATGATGGAACAATGAGCTGTATGAGCCTTGAAGTTATTCAATACGGTGCTGTTGAGAAGAGGGCGACCTAGTTGGTGATGGACTTGACTTCACTTGGGGTCTCGAGTTGGCGCCAGTTAAAAAGGCAAAGGATTGATTGGCATGCTTTGTTCGAACTGACCGGAAGCGGCTATAACACCAATTAAGAAGAAAAACATTTCGCTTCCTTTCTCAACTCTCGGCAACGCTCCTATATAGACCGCGTTGAGCCCGATCGCAGCGAGGCCCTGTAGGCAGCATCTTTACTTTGCGTAGCGGCACGGCATTCCTCATCGTAATGGTTTGCAGGGTCGCTGAACGTCAGTGACTTCTGCAGCGGCGATACGTCGTGACAGAGAAATGTACTCCCAATGCACGCGAATTTCGGTTAGCTGTGAAGTGGTCTTAGCGAGCAGGTGTGAAAGTTGAGCAGCCAAGTTAGTAGCTGACTTTTGCGATTGCAGCTTTCCGACGTCGAGCTTTTCTTGTGTAATTAGACGCACGTTGTTTCATGCAAAGATGCGTACACTCGGTCCTGGCAATGTATGGACGTACGTATGTCTAATACAGTGGAAACAGTGTCGTAGCTAAGTGAATCTTTCTATGCTGAAACCTGGTGCTACACACTACCATGTTTCGGGGGTCGGTAAAGTCGATTCGTTCGCTTGGGCTTTGTCGTGGACACTGAATTTTCCGACAGTGTGATCAAAGATCTCCTCCTTACCTACCCTGGCATGGAAGTCACCAAACACGATTTCGATACCGTGACGTGGGCAACGCTCGTAAATGCCTTCGAGGCGCTCTTAGAAGTCATCCTTCATCATATCGCCCTTCTTTTCGGTCGGGGTCACAAATCTGCGAGATGTTGATGCGAGTCGGGTCGAGACGCTAGTCCACCGGAGTGAACGACAGTACTTGGCGACGAAGTCCCTCTCCCACCACTATTCAACACCAAACTTGGGCTCCTTTATATGGCAGCTGTTGGAGACGTCGCAAGGTCCAGTGAATTTTTTGCCTTCCCCTGATCTTTTTATATTCTTGAATGGCGGTTATATCAGACCTTACTCTTACGACCCAAGGCCTCACGCGATATGTTTACCGTATCTCGCACGTGGGTTTCTCTCGTTGCCAAGTGTGAACGAATGCGGACGTCAGAGGCGGGGGGGATTGAGCATAGTCGCTGTAATTGCATACCCAGAAGGTCGACCATGCCACCAATGCATCCACTCCTTATACTTAAAAAAAAAAAATTCAGATATAAATTCCCATGAGCCTTGCAACGTTGGCACCTCTAACCTATTGCCCTCAGACAGCAAACAAAATGCGGCAGCACAAACGGAAAATGTGAAAAAGTCCAATTTTGGTGCATGATCCATAAAATTTACGCTAATATATTTACAGAGAAGATAAATATGTACATGTGTATGTGTGTATATGCATTTATGCTCATGCCGGTCAACGTGTTGCATGCAGCTTGCGACAGCAGGCAATCAAAACAAATGCAATTTTGGAACAAAAATCAACTAACAAAGCAGATATCAGCTGGAAGAAACTGTACAAATAATAAAAATCTAATCTTGCGAAATTTGGAACGCGCTGAAAAAAAATTATTATCAAATACACATATACAACATAAGTAAATTCCAGCGCGGCTAGGCTGCTCCCAATGTTGCAATAATTTCATGGTAAGCTAAATATTATAATATAAAATACATATGTATATAGATATTTATGTATATATAGTATGAACGTAAATGTACGTACCCTGCAGTAAAACTTACTAGTTCGAAACTAGCTTACTACCACCTTACTTGGCAACTTTAAAGATATGAGATTTGTGCCAGCTGATTAACGGTATATGGGCTTGTGGTGTGATTGTGTCAGCATGCTGATGTTGTGTATGGTGAGATTAGCTCAGTTTATTGACAGTCATCAAGTAGTTAGTAAAAATCGCCGTTCTTTTTACTTAGATTTCTTCTTTTTTATACGTTTTCTTTTTTAATGAATAGTAATAATAATTCGAACTTCTTAATTGGGTGTTTTCACAGATATAAATAAACAAATATTACTTCAAATGAAGAATTATATTTAAAACATGTTTATTGAAAATTTGTAACGAAGTTTTGTTTTTATTAGTTCAAATTTAATGGATTCTGCAGCTACTGTACTTTTGTTTTGTGAGGAAGACATGCATCGGACAAAAATTGCCTGAATATGCAGAGAAGAACGTTCTGTAATGCTTTTAGATTATTTATATTCCTTGACCAAATGTAAGTTGTTTAATTAACATGACTTAGCATTAGTATATGTTTAAAATGGTTTAAATAATTAAAGATTTATGCAAAATTTATCAAAGACGGATTCAAAAATGTGTTTTGTGTTTTGGCAAAAGAACTTCGGCTAATGGAAAAATATCTTGGTAATATGCGCTAATGAACCTTTTTTTCTATGAACCACTTAAGTTGCATATTTTTTTTTTAGTAATTCTTGCGTTTATTCACGTTTTTGTTATTATTATTTTTGTAGAACTGAGAGGTGAGCGCGGACACGAATTGCTCATTGTATAAAATTTCCGACATTTGACAGCTACATACGTCGGATTTAAGCACGGTGTACTGAATACTGAAGGTGACGCCTTTAGAAGTACCGCTACTTTGGTTTTGCCGGGTTTGACAATTCTCAACTTCAACTAGACAAAGCTTTTTTCACAAATTAAGAAAAAGAGACACTTTTTTTAGTATTTCGCGAATTTATTTATTAAATGTCTGCCTATAAATTCATATTTTACACTTTAGAACAATTAGAACACGTTTTTCAATGAAATATTGGAAGTTGTTCAATTTTCTCTCTCCCGTATTCTTGTTTACTAAAGGCGAAATCTGTCATTTCACCGCGGGAAGGCGCAATCTTGTATTCTATCATTCTTGGGATTTAAGCATAATGATTCTACGATTCGTAGCACAATCGAACATACGACGCATAGGCGTCGTGTTGATTGCGTCAGCCCTACTGTTGCTTTAGCAATAGCCGATAAGGCACAGTATTGGTATGACATTTTTAGATAGATTTTTTTGTTTTGTTTTATTTTTCTTTTTTCGCTTGTTGAAATTTAATAATCAAAAAATTTGTTTAACCGAGAAAAAATAGCTTACAAACTCGCAGTATCCATACCCATATATGTTCTTAAACTGTGGAAAAAATTTGTAAATTTACTCTGATTTCACTGAAGTTTGTTGTATGTTGTAATTTAATGATTCATGTTGTCGGAAATTATAAAGATATCTGATGAAATTTGGTTTACACGTTTGCATTATACATGTATTCATAATTTATTGCATGAATTGGAAGTCCTAAAATCAATATTTTTTTTTTAATTTAATGGTGATTCCCAAAATCTGGTGATATCTGATATCTGGATAACTTTTTGCGATTGACCTTTTCAGATTTCTAATTCGCAAGTAGAAAGAATCCACATTGCATATGCAAATAAAAAAATAATTGCTCATTATTTTTATTATAGCATAAAGAGATTAATTATCAAGTTGTCGCTTTTTACAATTTTCATTTTATATATTTGTAATAAGAAATGTGCAAAAATGTGCAGCGCAAAAAAAAACATATGAAAAACTAATAAACGCGCATGTTTTTCGATTAATTTTCACTCGGAATTTTTCAGTCCATACGAATTCACTCGGAAGTGAAACGCAGAGCATGCCCGAACTACTTTTGATCCGAAATATTATAACATTGGTATAAATATGGGAATGAAAAAAAAACTCGCAATAATTATTTTAATTTTATCAAAGTGGCAAGGCTGTTGATATCGTTAAAGATTTATGAAACTTGAAAACAATTTATTATCCGTCGAAATTTATTTATTAAAGTTATCTTCTTTTTTGTAAAATGATTTCTTCGGTAACAATGAGAATCGAAAATGCATGCTATAACCAATGCCAAATAGGACCGCAAAGTTCAGAATTGGGAATTTTCCACCTTTGCAAGAAATTTATTAGTTGAGTATTTCTTGGTCTCGCAACTTCAAAATTTCGAATATACATAGATATCGTATTATCCAAACTGGCACGACCACGTTCCAGTGCATGCACTAGAACGAGGGAGCGTAATGGCTACAGCTTTATAAAAAAATTATATTTAATCGTTATTTTTATCATTTTTATAAGATCTTTTTTTGATCAAGTCTGATCGTTATTTTTTAATATTTATTTTTTTTTTATTTTTTATTCAAAAACAATCGTTTTTTTTTTGCATTTAAATTTGTCCGATCATGTGGATCGATATTTTGTGATTTTCATTTTTTCGAACAAAAATAATCGGTTTGATTGATTTTATGGAATTTTTCGATAAAATTTGTTAATTTTAATTTCTATTAAAAAAATTATCGATATTTGTGATTTTTTTCCATTTCATATTTGATCGATATTTTGTGTAATTTATTTTTTCGATCAAAAATAATCGCAATTTGTCCGCGATGACAGTAATATTACAAAATATCGATATCACTTGAAATGTGATCGAAAAATTTTCAGTCCAAGAATGATCTAAAAAATAAAATTAAAATTTCGATAAAATATGATCGGAAGGATAAAAATCAAAGAATAAGGATTATTTTTGACCGAAAAATACAAATTAAAAAAAAAACCGATCAAAGGGAAAAAGGTAAAATTATTAAGTAACGATAAAGCAATGTTTCAAAAAATTTACTAATTAAAATAAAGCCAGATTTGTATAGCATATGGCATAAGGATTAGATCGATATATTTGAGTTTTGTTATGAACTAATTTTTTTCAAATGATTTTAGATCGATATATTTGAGTTATGTTTTGAAGCAATTTTAACCAATGATTGTTTGACCCAAAAAAATCAAAACATCGATTTTTTCAGTACCTGACTAGAACTTTTTTTGGCTAGATTAACTTTTTACAATAGGGTGTTGTGTGTTTTATACACACGTATGTATATATTTATAAATGTATGTATAAAAACAGGACAATTGGATATCGAAATTTCGGTGGAAAATTAAAAAAAAAAATCGATACAACAAAGAATAATGTGCCATAAAGTTGCAAATAATAAACATGCGCTTGCGACAAGCAACAACAACCATTAAGCAACAAGCGCAACAGCAGTTGTCGCAACGCCAGCGAATGTGCTGCCCCACCACTGGTTGTTGTATTCCAAAATGCTGTGAGACAATGTGTTACAAGGCTTGCTGCTGCTGATGCCCTGTGTAGCTGCATCTACCCGCTAGAGTTCATTATTAACTTTTTTTTTTGTTTTTGTTGACAAAAAATTACCACAGTCAGCAGAAAATCCACAAAAAGCGACATGAGCAACGCTAGTTTTGGTTGGTGCTAACCAGCAGCTGCATCAGCAGTAGCCGCCACAGCAAAGAATCAAGTCAGCACAAAGTGTGCCATTGTAGAGCTTGTACAATGTACATACTTATATTCCTTTGCAATGATCTTTGATTTTTTGTTACTTTTATTGGTATTTATTTTGTCAATTGTTTTAGCGTATTTCAATATTCACTACCCACTCTTCTGCTTCTATTCGATCGCTTGCTGTTCCAAAGGTGCTTGAATTTATGAAACCGATCGCGAAATTACCATAAATTTTTAATTCGTATCACGGTGATGTCGCTTTAAGTGCGCTGTAGGTTAACTTAAGGTTGCGCTGCTTGACTTACCTGCCGAGGCATGACGGCCTGCCGAGATGCTGGGCTGCTGTGCTACCGTGACGTACCTTCTTCTTGCCACTGCAGTGTGCTGTGCAACAGCTACATATATACCACGTTGTCAACGTTGTTGTGTCGCATGCAAAATGCTCATTGGCGACATAAAATATAGTCCCAAACTGTAGGACGGCCTGACTGTTCTCCGGCTGATAGCTACAGCACCATCATCGATACATCTCGTCTGCATCATGCCCGCCGTCGAACGTGTTGCACAAACATATGTTTACAACACGTTAAGTAGAAAAACCGCTAGTGCTTGTGGCGCTCACCTGCACACGCTTGGAGATCAGTTAAAAAAAAAATACCAAAAAAAAATTGATCGTAAATATTGTAAATAAGCATCGAAATGACAGGCGAACACAAGCCAACCACGTTTTGTTGATTATTTCTTATGCTACATAGAATCTGAGTGAGTGGGTTTGCTCAGATAGCTCAGAGGCAAATATTAGCTGATTGAACAATTTTGGTAGTCGATTGCAGGTAATTGACGACTAATGAGCCAAATAATTTGAAAATGAGTTTAAATTAAAAACAAAAAACGGTTTCAATGTAATGAAAAGATAAAGTGTGTTATTTTTTTAGAAGTAAACTCAGATAAAGTTCGATATTCTCTTTTTGATTGATCAGTTGTAGCTTAATTGCAGTTGAGTCGTCTCTAAGTTTGAAATTCTTTCACTTTTGGAAACGATAGAAAGCTATAGACTCGAAAACTGACTTCATGTTAAAATTATGTACGATGTATAAATTGGTAAATCATACTGTTCGTGGATTTGATGAAAGTCCGTTGAGAACAACTTTATCAATAGAACGATGCAATACTGGCGACCAATGGTTCGATCTATTCAAACCGAAAAATTATGATCTTTCGAAAAAAGCCATATAAATGTGAGATGGTAAGTGGGTTAAAGGGAGGCGACATCTAGCGGACCAAACGCGAAGCCAATTGAACAAAAACTAATAAGCAACACTGACTTAACAACACCACTTAAACTTGACGAACAAAGGAGGACAGCGACAACGACAACGACAGAAAGACAAAGAAACAGAAGTTCTTGAATCGCCAGCGCGTAAAGTAGTTAATTCGGTACGCCTCGCAACCGCATCTAAATAAATGTCTTGTACACATTGCAGATGAGGTTGCCGTAGGACGTGCTGCATTCGGGTTTATCGGGTGGTTATCCCACTCAGAGTCAGAGCACTTTAGTATTATTTGGAGTTTTTAGATATACTATGATTAGCTCCTTTCTCAAGAGATGGCTGGGCGTGTGGAGGCATCTGGAGGTTGGGGCCGGTGAACTTCTACACGGCCAGGCCGAAACTTCACCGAAGGGTTGAAGGAGGTGATTTCTGACTGGTGTTTTCGCCTTGCCTCAATTTTAGGCCTCCAGACCGCCCTAATATTTTCCAGTCATAACTTGCTGCCGTCGCTGCTAGTGTCAAGAAAGGAAGTAAACAGCAACCCTGATAGCCAAAAGTCTTAGATTTACTCAAAGTGTGCTCTAAGCTTGCAGTGCAATGTCAGCCTTCGCGATGAGTTAGACTCATTTAGTTGGCAGACCACAGTGGTATTGCAGGTAAGGAACTCTAGCGATAGATAGTTGCAGGAGTTGAATTACTTCAATCTCCACCAGTCAAAGACCGGACGTGTACAAAAGATATTACTCAATGTCACATCATCCTCGAGATATAGTCGGCATTTTGTGGCTGAGTAGACAGACCCAGCCGGTGGGTATGAAAATGCAGAAGATTTGGACCGATTAGGTAGCGAAGGTTCTTATGCCAAAGGGAAACCCCTACAGCCTTCTTGCTGGCTAATTATCCTGTTGGGACAGGGTAATAATCCGAACAAAACCTCAGCAAATAGTAAGGAGCCACGAAAATCAATCACTGCTAAAATTTCAAATACAATTTATACAAAATTTGTATGTGCATGTCTTAAACCTTAGTAGCCTTGTTGTCATATTGTAAAAAAGTGGGTGAACAGCTTAAACCACAAATAAATACTCATTTTTCAGAAACAAGAAAAATTGTGTCCTTCCGGTTACCTTCCCCTACATTTTTTTGTAATTTAAAAATTATAAATTTTTTTAACTTGCACTTAACTTTTTAAAAATTAAAGCATAAATTCAATGTTTTCATTATTCCTGTATTGATTGTTGTATTGTCGTAATCGATTAACCGAGGGATAAGATATGTGAACAGAAAAAAACCGAAAAAATTAAAACGAAAAAACCAAGATAATATAATTGACCATTATAAATGTTTTGTTTTTCGTAGTTCGGAAAACAAAAGAACATAGATCACAAAAAAGTTGCATCAGCTCCTGCCGTTCCTCTAACAGAAAATCTTTTGCTGATTGATATTAGAATCTGATTAGATCCAGTTGGTTTTTGTGTGTGGTAAATTGGACGAGAGTTCTTGCCACAGGACGCGAAGCTCCATTCAACTTCCTTGTAATCTACGTGCTTGGGGAAAACGAACTACATAAGAAAAAGAGAGTGAGTTCGGGAAGAGAGTTCTTGTTTTAATTTTGTTGTCTAGTCTAATGGATAGTGTTTTTAAAAATTGTTAATAAATTTACGTGAATTTTCAACGCTTCTCCTCTAATTTTTTGTGATTTAGCAAAACCGAAAACAATAGATAATACAAACTTTGAAAAGCCCTCAAGTTTTCGAAGAAAGAAAATATAAAAACAAACAACAACTCAAGTTTGTACTCACATGTTTCTCTGGGCGCAGCACAACCAATCCATTGGCCATACAATGTTCCGTTCGTTCCGTCCCACAACGGCCATAACGACTCTGTATGGCGGCTGTAGCCGCAGCGGACAATAACTGTGGTGAGGTCTTCGATGTTGGCGACGAGCAAGCGCTCAGCGAAAGTGGGCGTGTCGATGACATTAAGTTATCCAAATCGCGCAAAAATTTATTTGCCCAAATATTAACATCCTCCTGAGTGGCGGTGCTAGTTGCGGCAGTGCCGGTGGAAGTCTTCTCACTGCTACTACCATCAATGCTAGCGTTATCTTCTTGCTGGTTACGCGCCAACTCATTACCGACTGTGGGACTGAGGGGTGGTGGTGGTAAAGCTTTAAGTTCTGTGGTGGTGCGACAACGAGGCGACAAATCTCTTTTTACTGCTGCTGCTGTTGTTGGTGTCACAGAAATTTTGTTGGCAATGCCATTACTAGTTGCATGCTGGCGTGCAATTTCCGTCATATTACTGGTCGTTGACGTTGACATTGGCCCGTCAACTATATCGCACTGGGATAATCTGCTATCGCTATAGTTATTTGCATTGTTGTTGCCGTTGATGTAGCAGTTATTAATAATTGCATCATTTGGAGCGACTGCATTGTGCCCATCTATTGCATTGCTTCCCACCTGCTCCTGCATTTGCAGTGCACGTTGACGAGCGCGGCGCTCCTCGAACACTTCGTTGATCTCGTGCTGAAAATGTGAAGTGGAAAGAAATTGTTTAGTTAAAATTTTGATAGTATGCATTGAATGAAGTAATAAATTAAAATTTTAATTACATTTCTTTCTTAAAATATGTGAAGAACGTGATAACCTACATGAAGTTTAAGCATCTCGGCACAAATTCGTCTACAGTCAATGTACATACATACATAATTGAAATCCAGTTTCGCGCTGCGCCAACTTTTTTTTAACGGCCTCAATCTACTCAATTAGAATTCCCTTCAATTTCATTTCTTAGCGCTAATTTATTTGCCATCACAATCTAGCCACTTTACCTGCACACAGCCACACACACACACTACTGCATTTACCTACACATAAGTATCTACACTGCAAGATCAACCAACTTAGCTAACTTCAATTCACACTGCCGTCTAGGCCGCGACTCACGCGCCACCTTTTCCCACACAAAGTCTTGCACTCGCAAATCTGGCCCAATGCCGGCCCCCGGCACAACAGTCAATTTATAATAATGTCAATGCAACAGAAATCGAGAGGAAATAAATTAGAACGTCGCGACTGAGATAGCAGCAGATAGCCAATGCCGCCGTTGTGGCGTATAAATTGCATTGCTGCAATTTGTAAGCGGGATTAGAGACTAAGAGAAAACAAAACAAAGCAAAAAAAAAGCGAAAACCAAACAAGTCAACAAGACGCAGGCGCGCGCTACTCGACTGCCGTCCAGCCGCCGTCAGCGCCAATGTTGGGCAGCTATGGCAGCAATGAATTGTGGCTGCAACGTTTCATTGTAGATTCTCGGGCGTATTACTTAATTAAAAACGTGCCCACGGGTTCTGCCTCCATGTCCAGCTCCTGCTTCTGCCTCCTACTGCAGTTTCTTGGCACTTCTCTGGTGGTGCGCCTGCTGATCGCAAGTATAATAGAAATTCAAAGCATGAGAGCGAACGTCTTCTAGTTTGTTCTCTTTCTACTAAATTTGTTTATTTTTAGACAATTCCGATCCAACATTAGCAGGCAATAAATTTTCGTATGCCACACAAAGACGCACTAAAACAAAATAAGTTAAAAGAAGAAGAAAAAAATCTGTAACCTCTTTCAAAGAAAGTAGCGGCAGTTGGTCCATCCAGGCCAGAGTCGTCTTTGCGTCGTGTGAGCGAATGCGTTGGCAACAATGGCTTGCATTTGACTTTATCGGCATTGGTTGGACTTGGCAGCGACTCACTTATTTACCTCCGATTTTCCTTTTTAATCTTTTTCTATTAACCTTTTCTGCAACATTGTTCTGTTGAATTTAGCGCATCATTTGTCGTACGTCAAGACGTGACAAATTTATGGGGTTCATGAGATTGTGAAGTTTCTAAGCTTGTTGTTGTTATTGCTGTATTTTTTTTTTTTTTGATGGCGGCTTTTAGTGTCAATCGGTCGAAATGGTTGCCACCAACTAACTACGTGAAAAGGATGTGATTGAGGCGCTGCTATGGAATAGCCGCAGACAAGAAAGCGTGGGAAAATCGGATTAAAAGCATTAAAGGCGATGACAGCCTTAATTTGTTAATCTTCAAAGCGTAATAAGTCAACGTTGTGGCCTGAATCAATTGTGTATTATGATCGGGAATCTTACATGGCTAAAACCAAGGCGAATACATACAAGGTGGTGTTATAAATACAACTACAAAATTGCTATGTATTTTGTTTTGGTTTCTGCGTAAGAGTTGTCAAAATTTAAATACATTTTGTTTTTGCTTTTACGGCTTTTGAAAGCTCATACGCAAAAGCAAAAACAAAATACACGTAGGTGGATAAAAAAAATCAAATCAGCTCCTCCTATGCCATCACCTTCAGTAAATTTGGCTTTGGGAAAAACTATATCCCGCTATATTCGCATCACGAAGTCGCAACACGACGCTTTTAAGAGATAAAATAACAACAATAAAAGCAAAAAGAATAACCCAAGCCCGAATTTTCGTTATGAACAAAAATTTCACGTATGCAGATGATTTTTCTTACATGGCAATTGTCAAATTGTGGGAAATCCGGTGTGTCACGGGAATCACGGTATGTCACATATCGCCCTTCCTTTACTATTTCACGAATATTATACTTAAATATTTTTGACGTAAAACTTCTTTAGCGCCATGTGAGAGATTTTTCAAGTTCGCGTCACACTGATGCGTCACGACACGATGCTTTGTGTGATAAAACAAATATACATATTAACGGGGGCACACAGAAAAACATTATGGAGACCTTAAAAATGTAGATTACAGATTTTCAATTTAAAAAATTTGTATCCAAAATTTTTAGAAATTCTTCGGGTAATTTATTAATTTCCTATTTTCACTTTATTATACTGGTGGGCCTTAAAACTACATGCCCAAAAAGTATCTGACAATTCTGGTAAAAAATTTGAAAATTGGCTGACAACTTTTCTGATTTTGAGAATTTCCTGATTTTTTACTTATAGTAAGAACCATTTTGGAGATATTGGAAAACAAATTTCCGCAAGATATTCACTGGAATTTGCTGTATATATCTCCTATTACCGCATACTTTTAACAGATTCTTAAAGCTAAAAATACAGCTGCGTTGAATTTAAAAACAATGCGCCGTAGTCTCAGTAAAGATGAAGTCGACACTCTGTAGTTTCAACCTTTTTTTATAAGTTTCTGGCAATTATGGCAAGCAACTAACTTAAGGGTCAACTTTATCCCGACTTTGACTAAGGGATATTGATCCTAACTGCATAAAGCTTAAAAGACTTAAACTAAGTTGAACCATAAATATGGGTAGGAAATCTGGAGACATCTAATGGGATTTTAAACATATTTTTACATAGGTACAGATTTTCTGGATAACTCGATTCTAGCGCCACCTAGCGGATTCATTTCTCATAAAAATATTCTTCGTAATTTCATCGTAAAAACAGATTTTCAAAATGATTCGCCAGTAGCGCCACCTAGCACAATCATTTCAAATAAATATCACCAATATCGGTCATAAATACGGGTTTTCTTTCTCGGATCATGTGCCACCTAACGGATTCAAATATAGTCCGTAAACGTGCCACGGGTGTTGAATAAACTGCGAGTTATTTCTCCACAAATCAGTTCTCGTGAGAAAAATGATTCTTCAAATGCTTGATTTTAAACAATTTCATCCTGATAATTTGTTGTGCTTTTAGCGCGGCTGGAAAGCACGCTGCCTATCCAAAAAAAATAGGTTTCGACAATATCTTAAAGGGGTCAAATTATTTAAAACGAAAAAATCAACTTTTATTTGATTTATCTTTCCAAAAAACTATTTAACAAGATATGTGTAAAATATTAGCTATGATATCGAAGTGGTTCAAAAGATATTTCAGGTACTTAATAGACAAGTGTGTCGACGACGTTTTGAACTTTATCATAACTTTAAAGCGCGTTTTCTGAAAGCCGTGTTTTTCATCTATCAATTGCAATTTGAATCAACTTCTGTTTGGTAAAGCATGGAAAACTGTTCTATGTGAATCAAATATATGAATATATTATATTTGGGTGATTCACAAGGTGGCATAATTTGTGATAAGTCATAAGGTCATTAATATCAAAAAATATACACAATTGCTTAGTTTTAATTATTTGTTTCAATGCAATCCAAAAACATAGCTTTTGAAATTTAAAATTTTTTAACTTTAGGATTTATGACACATTATGTGATACCTAGTGAATACCCCAATTGGTTTTTGCAATTTTCATAAATGAAAATAGCTATTAGTTTAACGTTGAAAATTGATTTCAAAATTCAAACATAGGAAAAAATTAATAATTTTCAATTTTCATTGGCTTGCTGAGGTTCATAAAGTGTAAAAAAGTAAACAAATTAACAATATATTCATATTCACTGTAACTGTTACATTCACGGTATCAGCTTGGACATATTCCACTGCAGCAAGTATTCCTCCACCATTTTGCAACATTACTAAAAAAAAATCAGATATGCACTAAACTATACTCTTTGAACAAATTGTCTAAGTGTTTCTTATTCTAAAAATAAAACAAATTCACAAAAGTGACTTTTTTTTTGGCCTCTAAATCCCCCCTCTAGAACTCATTAATAAAAATACAATAATAAATATTTTAAAGCTAAACAGAGCTTTTAGCTTCATAGCCGTTAAAGAACTTTCAATAAAGAAAAAATAAATTTTTTTGAGGTGGATTGCAGGATTAGCTTTATGATAAATTTACAAGTGATAAACAAATAGAGGCAAATTGTACCTACTTTATTTACATTCATCTACTGCAAATTGGTTAATGCTAACTTTAACTTTCCTCTGAGCTCTGCTAGTCTTAAAACAACACACTAAGACCTTCATCAAGGACTAAAATGTTAAAACATATATGGAAGTTAGTTTTTCTTTAATGCTTCAGTTATTAAAAAAAAAATGCCCTATCCCCAGACATGTTGTGGTAGTTCGTTGACGACATTGTCACATCTAACTTCATAGAATATTTAATAGAAAATTATGAGCAAATATTTAATAAATATAGACCACCCTCGAGCCATACGCTGCTACAATTTCAGAACATTTCATGCAATACCAAACACAAACGTACGTAGGTTATTACTTGCACGCAATCACACATGCAATACAAATGGCAAAAGTATAAAAATATATTTAATTTCACGCATTCGTGAACAATGCAAACAATTGCCGACACAACAGCCACAGCGGCGACGATGGTGGTTGTAGCGAATGCCGCCTAGCTTAGCGCCGTAATGTGGGTCCGCCCCACCGTTCAGGCAAAATGTCATATCAGCGCTCAAAACAATGAATGCCATAGTCCCTAAAGCGTATAGAGCTATGCATGGGTGGGCTGCTGGCCAATTGGCTTACCCTATTAATTCCCTGGAATATGGACCACCGATATCCGCCTGAATGTTCGTTCGCTCAACTAGTGGTGCAACTGGTGTATAAAAGCGACTCGAAGATGGTCAGAAACTTTCAGTTTCTTACAAAAGCCGCTTAGAACTACCACGGTGGTCGCGCTGGTGGTCCACAAAACAACAAAACAAATAACAAAACTTAAGAGCCACAAACGCCGATAGTGCAGACACAAATTGTGGCCACCGCCGGAAAGAACTACACTGAAGTAGGCTCCACAGAAATAGACGCTCTGCAGCAAATTGCAGTACGGACGAACGGACGAACGGACAGACGAGCAAACGTTTGTGGCAGTAGAATCGCGGACAAGTGCTAGTTGCTTCTTTAGTGTTGCGTTTCGCGGGTGCGGACGCGTGTGAGTTTGTCTGTGTTTGTTTGTGTGCGTGCGTGCGCCGAGAGGAGGCAGCAAGCAGTATGAGAATCACGCTTTCCGTGCTCTTCGCTACGCTCACAATTTATTGCAGCTCGTCGGTTTTATCTTTGCCACCATCGCTTATCACCACAGCGGCATCCTTGGCACAGAATCACATTCGCCAAACACGAGACAACCAAGGTGCTATTGCAGCCACAGACCAATTGCTGCTGCAACCGAATGCCATCACAGACCCACCACCACCACCACCACTACCACCGCATGGCTGGCAACACGCGCGTTTCCCCAAGAAGGACACACGATTTCTACTAGACGCTGGAAGTAGTGCCAGAAATGGTAACACCGATAGAGACACAGACACAGACAACACCAGGGGAGATGATATCGAACGCCTGCCCAGTTTCGAGCTCAACACTAATATTGCTAATGAACTAACGCATCCCCATACTATTGGCGCAAGTAAATTGCTGGCGACGGCAGCAGTTCAAAATGCGCACAACGGCATGACGGAGCTCAATCGAAAATTACCGGTTGAGTATGATTTAAATGCGCTGCTGGCAAGTGCGGCTGGTCGCTTGAATTTGCAACAAGCTGCCATGCAACAAACGCCAAGAGAGCAGCAGCACCAGCCACCACATGCGGCTCAATGGTGGCAAACGGCCGATTTAGCGCCGCGTATACGCGCTATGCAGATGAAGGAATTCTTTACGCCGCTGAAATATTGGGCGCACCATTGTCAGCCGCCAAATCGCAATTGTCCAAAGAAATACTATCGAGCGCTGCTCGCTGACAGGTGAGAAAAAATACGAAAAAAATGCGAAATATTTAACTTTTGGGAGTCTGCAAGAGTTTTTGTGTTTGTGTTGCGCTTAATTGGACCATAGTCGTCGTCGTTTGCAATCCGGGGATCAGCAATTTGGGTTTGTGAAAAATAAGCAAGAAATGTGCAATAAATAACTTCTGTGCGGTAAAAAAATGGGCCGCTTCAAGGTTGCAGTGAAAGTGTTTTGCGAGCTCTGCAACACGTTCACCTTCTTTCATGGCTTACCTGGTTTGCCATGCACTTGAAGTTGCACTTGCCTGGCGGCCATTTTACACTTGTTGCTTTATTGTCCGACTGTCCGAATGTCCGAATGTCTGATTACAGGTTGCATTGTATTTATGTAGGCTGTCAGTGGTGATATTGGCACTAATGCCCCGAAGAAAACCGAAAGTAATGGCCCTTTAATTGACACCTTTCGTATGTGTGTATGGTCGGTTGGCTGTTGGCTGTTGGTTGTTGGTTGTTGGTTGTTGGTTTGATTACCATTCGGATCGCAACGAGAAAAGTTTGTCTGGTGCATAAACAATCTTATGATTACTGATGTGAAACAATAATGTGGATTGCACTGTGCGACCATTGTAAGGGAGCTACTCTTAACCCTAAACCCTTAGTAAAATTTTCCAACGATTAATTTTCAAGGACATTTTAATTCTCTAACGACTTTCGAAACTTAATTTTTGAATACATAACAAAAATTATTTGAAAAGAAGATTTTTCTAATAGCGGAGTCCCTGCGACGAAAAAGACTTTTCCTAAAAACTATTTACTATTCGAAGTCTGCATAAAACTGTAGGTCTGTTTTACGGATGGATCAAATACAAACAAAATCCACACCCATAGGTATAATGTCTGCGCAAGAAAATAAGAGGAACGAGTATATATGTATATCCTCTCTGTCAGTCAAGCGACTCTTAAAGCCCTAACATTTTACACCTTCACCTCTGAACCGGCATTTGATTGTCTAAATCTGCTCAAGACACTTGGAAAATTAAACACCTTAACTGTAGGATGGATTCCAGGACATGAGGAGCATGAGGAAAATGAGAAAGCCGATCACTTGGCAAAACTAGGTACCAATGTGACTTTTATTGGAACTGAACCATTTTATGAACACCACAAAAGCCACTCTAACGGCGTTCAAAGAAGACTAGAAGAAAATAAATTTACTACCTACTGGTTAAAGAGCGCAGGGCAACTACAAGCAATACCATTCCTTGTTCTCTCAAGGGGAATACGGAGAACTTAGAGAGAACTTATATGTTTTTACTGGTTATTTTAAAGGGCATTGCAACCTGAGATACCATAGAAAAAAGTTAGGCCTGTCTGTTACTGACGTTTGTCGATCCTGTGAAATATGAAATAGAGAGAGAAATTAAAATAGTCCTCCTCAAGGCAAGCAAAGGTTCCGCCGTCTAGGCGGTATCGTCGTTCGAAAAAAAAACCTAAGATTTAAAAGAAAATAATAGTAACACTAAAAATGAATTAAGAATCGATTTTCTTTAATCTCATAGTTTATGTATTGGCCAATGATAGGCAATTCCCAATTATTGCAGCGTACAGTGGAATGGATTTTAGAAAAGATTGTCTTAACACGAATTTAAATGAAAATATTATTTTATCAAAATATGACGAAAAACCGGAACATTTTTTTAAAATCCATCAAACTATGTACCGTCAGAGAAAAAATTATCAAAAATCAACCCGAACTTTCAGTTACTTAAGACCTTCACTTCATTATAGTAAAACTGAATGCTCTATAAAATGTTATACCTAAAAAGGAACTAAAAATTTTGATAAAAAGGTATGGAAATTTGATGACGTATTTTTTTAATTTGGTGATTTTTTGTGAATTTCTTAAAAAGTTGTAAACTTTTATTTACATGGTTTATATTATAGAAAGAGCTATATCAAAGAACGTACTTAGAATACAAAGAGTTGAATGGTGTTTCGTTTCTTGTGGCAAGAATTTAGTCGAATTTCACCACAACAGAAACGAATTTTATCTAATCATATTTTAATATCGACTAGCAAAAATCAGAAACTAGTCAAAATTAGTGCCTGATTTTCTGTAAGAAAAACGGTCGGAAGGAGTGATGCACCTCCTTTGTAATCTACGTTCTTTGGCTATACTAAAAAAAAAAAAAAAAAATATTAAAAATAAATTAGTAAACATAAGTGGCAAACAGTATAACTATTTAAGTTATATTTTTCTTGGGAACAGTTTCAGTTCTTAAAGAGGTCGGTGAATACGATTCCGATGACAGAATTATGAAATTCAATATGGCCGGTACTCAATTTTAGATACGACTTCTATCAAAACTTGCACCTTTGCAGTTTTGTGGCAAATTATTTTAATGATAAACAGAATGATAACAGAATGCTATTCATATACCTTATTTTTTAATTTGGACATTGACAATCCAATTTCCCAAAATACGTTCCAAATATTTAAGAACAAAAAAATGTTGAATAAAGGAAAAATTACCCATATTTTTTTAAACTAGAACTAGTTGCCCAGAAAATGCTAAGCTTTATTTATGAAAAAAATGCGCTGCTTCCCAAATACCAAAAAAATCATTAAGAGCTGCCACTATGTGGATATTTTTGTGTGGTGTTTGGATTTGTTTTTTAAGCTTCTTTTTTCAATTGCTTTGCTTATTTATGAAAAAATATCAAAAATTAGCACAAAGTGTTTACGCTTTCAATCGAACTAATATTTCACTTTTCATTCATAAAAACAAACTGAAAGCAATATGAATGAGCATTATAGCTGGCCGGCGATTATTTTGAAGCGAAGGAATAAAAACAATGTGTATGTGAAACACTTGCTCCCGATCTGGCCTGCAACAGCTTTCATAACAAATACATACATATGCACCTACGTAGGTATGTATGTATATAGTATGTATATATTAAGTTGCAGTTCACTTGCACGATGAAGTCATTCGCCAATTTGCAATTATCACCAATCCTTATCACTGGCGATGTTTTCGCAAAATTTAATTTCATTTGTGCGCAACACGGCGGAGCTAAGCGGGCCGCCACTGCATAGCTACATAGTTGTTGTTTGCGGTTTTTCTTCGATTTCGAGCAGTCGGCGATTTCATATCGCTTCGACAGGCGCCAATTTAGCCAGATTACAGCCAGAAACAGCAGGCGGACAGCATGTTTTTTTGTCGAATATATTGCCCAGACGGCAAGTAAAATAATAAATATAAAAAAATCGGGTTAAGGCGAAAAAATAAAATAAAACTAAAAACAGGAAACAATAACAACAATGCCTATCACATGACCAATTATAGGTTTTGATAAATCAATGCGAGCGGAAGGAGTGAAAATCGTTGGCAGGAAAGTAGCCAAAGTAAAATGGAAGGGCGTGTGCATGTAGGTGGGTAGGTGCGACTGCGCAGAAAGCAATGAAAGTTTACATATGTACATATGTAGAATGCTTGAAAAATGGCAGTATGCACTTGTGAAAGGCAAGTAATAAAGTGCCAAGATTACGTTTTTTCGCTACTCTTGGTTTCAACATTTTTTGGAATATTTTAACTTACACTGTTTGTTGTATTTTTTCGTTTGGCTTCAGGTAGGTGTGGTGCGCGGCACTCCAAAATTGATTACTATTGAATTGGCAACATTAATCAAAGTGAAATTATCCATTTAAGAATTTTATAAATCGTTTTAAAATAATTTAAATTCATGTAAATTTTTATATGACATTTTTCTTCGTGACATTTAAAGCCAGCGCTCTGTATTTAACGCATTTCTCTTGCCATAATCGACTGAGCCACATTAATCAATTGTAATCGCCGATAATGAATCTTAAATCATACAGAATCATTTATCAAAAAATATGTATTTTTTCCGTTGAGCGTTGCGTCGTCACTTCATTAACTCCTCATTAGTCTTGAGCAGACATTTCTGCTACTTTTAGGTTAGGCCTGAGGTAATGACTTGCGACATATAGTAAAAGGCTGAGTTAGGAAACATTTTAGTTGGGTTGTGTTTTGCACAAAGAGCTGATCGGTTCTTTAATAGATAGAGAGTAATAAAAAAAAAAAACGTTTAAACTAAAATTCTTATATTTATTAAATTTTTCATAATATCACTCAATGCTCTTGGGCTAACAAAGTATTCGGGCAGGAAATACAGAAAACCGAAAGGAAATATCAAATAAATGCACTCAGCAAAAAGTATGTATAGTAAAGCAAGAAATCAATTTCCATATTTAAGAGTTCGGGTTTTTCCCTTAATAATAGAAAAAATTACCTCAGTATTAATTTTCCCCCCTTAATTCTGGTTCATGGTGAAAAAATTGTGTCATTAATTTGAGGCAGTAAATTTAGTTAATAATATAAAAAAAAAAATTGAATTCTACCAGTGCTTTTAAACTAAAACAAGTTTGACATACAAATAGGAAAACAAAACTAATTTTAGAATTCCTTCTTGTTGCACATCAACAACACAATATCTTAGGAGGCATTTCAAGGCAAGCTTTCACTAGAATAATAATTATTTTTTCCGAGCGTCACGGAATATTTTCGTCTGAGTGTGAGATTGGGAGGGCTCACTGGCAGATATGTCACGTATTCTACTGTTTCCTGTAGCAAAAGCATATAAGCTTTTTGAGGAAAGCTCTGGGGCAAACTGTAAAAACTTAAAGCAAAAGATAACATGTATCAAAAATTAAAACTAAAAATAATGTTGCGCTATTAATGCCATAAAATCAGGAGTTGATAGGTTGCTGAGAAGTAAACCAAGCTGAAGATTAAAGAAAGCAAGAAGCTGACAAGTTTTCAAAATAAACTAAGGCTTCAGTTTTTTAAAGGATTATTGCCAAACATTTATATTTTGCTTATACGTGCATTTATGTTGAAATTCCCTTAAGCTCAAAAGATTTTTTATGAAAGCTCTCCAAAAATTAGCGAAAGCTTAAAGCACACAAATCCATTGAAAAAGCACGATAAAGAGTATATTTACTCTATTTATGCCATGACTTCAATATCGGATAGGTTGTTCGATCGAAAAACGAGCAAAGCCAACCAAACGAATATTTTTTAACTAATCATTAGATCTCATAATAAACCAAATAATAATTATATAAAAAAATATTTCGACTAAAAGTGTGGTACTTAAAATTTTCCGTGAAAGCTCAAAAAAATAAATGAAAGCTTCAGAAAAACATTCCATTTGCCAAAAGTTGCAATTAACAACTCGGTTCTGTATCGGTTACAGTTGTTGCTAGCAAAAACTTGGTAACCGTTAAATATTGATGTTTTACTTAAAAAAAAAAACTTCACGCTATGTTCTGTTACCCTGTTTGGTGACAACTCTGAAATAATTAGTGAAACTATTTGGATAAAAAACAAGGATAACAATTTCGTTACTAAAAATTACAATTAAGAACCAAATAATATGGGAGATCACATTTTAGTATATTATTTTGATGAAAACAACGCAAATTTATGAAAGCTTTCCAGCTAAACTTTGTTGAAAGCTCGAAGCATTTATTATACAGGTATCATCTGTTGAAGCTAGAAAAAATTAAAATATTTCACCTATTATAAAAGGCAATTTAGACTATTAAGAATTTATTTATGAAGAGTTGATTTCTAGCCTGGGATGGATATCAAATGCAATTACACACACATTTTCTAATAAAATTAACATCAGACAATACGAAAATGAGTATGAAAACCGCAGTTATAATATTTTCATATTCGTACTTGACATCATAAATATTTCTGCTTTATTATCTATAAGAAGTAGGTAAAACCCCATAATATGCATTTAATTGACTGCTAAAAACAGACAAAACTTATATGTACAAATCAAAAAAGCAAAAAACCAACAATAGCAAAAACCGTTACATGTTAATCCAATTTTGGGTAAATAACCTCAGATGATTGTATATTAATTTGAAAATAATTTTGTATTGCTTTAATATAATTATTATAATTATAAAATCATCAAGCAAATTACGTATGGTTGGGAAACGCAAATTAGAATTATCGTTATGAAATTTGCAAAATTAGCATTAACCTTCGGGCGTTTATAGCATAGATACTAGAAGTACAAGTAGTGTCAAGTTTGTTTAATGATTGATGGCGCCAATAAAGCTGAGCGATAAGTTAGTTACCGAGTATTTGTTTATTGCCATTACTAATATTAATAACATGCAGTTGTGTGAAATAAATAGGGGAATGACATTTTTAAAAATTTCAAACTTTGTAAAAAATAAAAATAAAAATAAATTCATAAAATTTTCAGACTCTTTGATTAGAATTTTTGTAAAAATTTCTAGGTATTTTAGTGGAATAAAGAGCAAGTTTAAAATAGCTAAACATTACTATTGATTTTTGATGATTTTTTGGCTGACCTTGTCAATAGGGCTATTAATCGACTATTCGACTAATCGATTAATCGATTAGCAAAAGTTATTTAAAAAAAAAATAGCTGACTCCACATAATTGACTAACCGTCTCCGTTCGATTTCTTCGACTTACCGAACAAAACCAACTAATCGATTAACTTTTCATTTTCGATTTTTCGAAAAGTTGCTTTTTTTCAATAAATTATTGCTTTTTATATATGTGTGAATGCTTGTGCTTAGCGATAAAGCTCGTTTTGCACCTTTATGAAGTTTTTATGAGTTTATTGCGAGTAGCTGTCACTATCCGAATAATTTCGGTTAGCCGATTTTCAGACATCTCGATCGTGCGCGATTAGTCGAATACTTGGTATTCAATTGTCAACTATCAATAAAGTTGCTACTCGAATAGTCGGCTTGTCGAATAATCGATTTTAAGTAACAGCTCTAGTTGGCATTTATTCTCTTCCATTAAAAAAAAACATCGTACGTACTTTGTATGGAAAAAAATATCCGTGATAGCGTCTGTAAAAAAATTATTAAAAAAAAAAATTATCAACGGAAACCTTTAGCAACTTCTAGCGTACAATTTATTAGACTAAATTTGGGCTACAAAAGTGCATTATTAGAAATTTTATAGAAACTGTCGAAATTTTTATGAAATTTTGTTGAATTTTCCAACTTTTTGTACCAGTAATAATATGTAGATTTATACGATGTTTGTTATATAATGAGCTAGACTTTTACAAAAAGAATATCAAACATAAAACAAACACAAGAAGAATAGAAAGATCTGTCGCGTCGCTATTTTTTTCACATAACTGTATAAAATCGTCTGTGATTATGAGTACTAAATATGTGTGAATGTGTGTACGGCGGACTTACATAAATATGAATATAAATACAAAATACAGCGGTGAGTGCTAGCTAAGTGCACTTCAACAGATAACCTCAATTTTGAAAATTTAAAGCCAATATTTAAGCAAAGATTATTATTATGTAGAAAATCACAATTAATATTTATGACAATGTGTGTGTAGCCAATGTCAGCTTGAATAGTGCGATTGCCTAGTGCAATCTATTACATTTAATACAAGCATATACATAGTAAGTTTTGTAATGTTAGGAGAATGCCCTTGTTACGGTGATAAAAAATTTTCCCTTTGAACTTTGAAAAATTGAAATTATTCCTTTAGAAATGTAACTTCCTCTTCTAGCCCAATATGAAATAAAATCGTGAGAGGAGTTAAAAAGATCTCCATATATTTAGAGCAATTAGCATAACAGTCTCGACCATATAGAATTTAAGAATGTAAACCCTGAATTTATACATACTTATTTATGTTTGGTACTATCAGGGAAACATTATCAATATGTGGAATTCGTTCGAGAGAAAATAATTAGTTTAAGTAATTCAAAGAAACAGGAATAATAATAACAATAATTTGACGCTTAGAGCATAGTTTGTTGTTCGGCGGAACTTCTCATGCAATTTGTAGTGTACGTCTTGTTGCTGTAACACAAATTGGGGGACCGACACATTGCCTGTCAAGGGGTGGCGGCACACTCGGCTACGGCGAGCGCCGGCAAAAATAGGTTGGCCAAAATTAGAATAGTTTCGGCAGTGATTTCCTTGAAACGGCATGCACTAGGACAAAATTAACTGTGTGAGAAAACGGGGGGATTAGTTGCCCAATTTATAGATCATCCTTCTATTCATTACAACCGCAACTAACTTAATAGATGTCCGACGGTCCGTTCGGTGATGTTCATACGAGAGTTGAGAGTAGGGCAAGTTCAGCTGTGACCGCTTTTGTGGGTTATTAACTCCGATGGTGTCCGAGGGCTGTACGTCTCAAAAGTAGTCGAAATAATTGGCTATGCTATGCTAATGACATTCCACTGATTGTTGCAGCTAAAGACTTCGAAAGAATGAAAATAGCGACGACAGATGCTGCCCAGTTAATCGATGGAAGGCTCGAGGATGAAGGACTCCAGTTAGCAATCAATACAACTGAAGGTGACTAACCCAACAGTAAGTTATTTTTAGGTGTGATGATAGGCTAGGCCATCATACAAAATACACATTGAAACAGTGAGCCATAAAGCGGCAGTAATCCCTAGCTCATTAGCTAGATTAATGGCAAATCCTGAGGATTTTAGACAGAAGCCCACCTTCGGGGACACGCACTCAAGCGTAAGTTTTGTATATGTAGCGCTTGCCAGATAGTTTGATTGAAAGAAAAAAATGAAGCACTGAAATGCAGGTACATATATCTAAGCCCAAAAAACGTAATCTCATATATGCTAAATAACTGTAAGATTTGGAATGTGTTGAAAACTTTTTGTAAAGAAGTAATAAGAGAACTTAAAGTAAGGCAACAAAGCCGCCATCTAGAAAGAGATTATAACCAATAAGTAAGATATGAAAATATAATTTTTTAAACTCGGCTGTACTCTTGTTTTCCGTTAACAGGAGAATTTTTTGCGAATCGCCGATTGGCAAACGCCCCTGCACCCCTAATCGCAAATGTGGATGAGGGAATATGGAAATGGCGTTATCGATGGAGTTTATATTTTATGCCACGTCCCCTCCCAGATGAAATGCGAAAGTGGTCCCGGAGAGACGGCTTCGCTAGAGTTTCATATGAAACGCTTGAGCTAAACTAAATGAAAGGTCTGGCTAGAATCGTGATGGTGTGCTCTAAAGAAAACAAGTTATTTCTTCGGCTAGAAAGGTTATTTTGTTCTGCACAGAAGTGAGCATGATTTAAATTACATCCTGAATCTACATCCTTGGTATTTTCTGAATTTCGCACTTTAAAAATAAATAATCGCTGGTATCGGGGCTAATATTTATATTTCTGGTCTTGGCCACTTGTAGTGTTGTCAGGCGTCTTCTGGCGTTTCTATTAGAAAGCTTAACATGTTTTATTATAAATGCGCTCAGAATATTTTGATGTGCAGGAAATTATAGTATTGTGTACAGAGGCATTGCAAACTCATTAACGGAAAAGAAAAAATGGAATTAAAGCTTCAATATTTTTCTGCAAGAATGCATCGATGAACCAAAATCCGGCGAACCCTAAAAAAAAACTGATGCAATGAATTTTCTGTGTTCTCTATTCACTCATCGCTCAATTTCCTGAAGGTCGTCGCCCAAAAGCAGTCGGAAAATATCGATGATGTGCGCGAAATGATTGAGCAAGATTCGGCATTCTTGTCATTAGTATGACGAACATCAATAAGGTTTTGGCAACTTAAAAAATATCAAAAAAAATAGTGTCGCGTCGACTAGTGTAAAAAATTTCGAAAATTGTTTTAAATCAATGCAAATTTTTATTGATCGTACTTAATTGGCGCTATAACCCCTTAAGAGATTTTGGCCAAATTTATTGACCATCATGGATAATATTTTGAAAATCAATGCTACTATTTTCCAAAATAACTGTTAGTTTTAATATTGGTAAGCCTTAAATAAACAAATAATAAATACTCGTAAGATTTTCGTCGAATCGCCGGGTCAATTTTAGAAACCGAAGCCTATTTTAGAGAGTTCAACAACAATTTTTTTTTTCGAGACAAAGCATTTACCTTTGAGATACATAATTATATCATGCTAAAAGGAGACACAGGTGAAGAATAAAGTAAAGTTTTTGCAAAATCAACAATAATTGCTCATAAGAAGCTCAAGGCTAAACTTAGAAAAATTATACAAAAAACAACAATGGCAGAAGTCATAGCTAGTATTTCGGACATCCACAAAATTCCTCATTAGATTTCTACCGAGAATTGAACTCATGTGCTCCAAGGTAACACTCAGAATATTAGACTTGCACTAAGTAGCTAAAGCTGTTGTTGCTTTTTCATCTTCCTATTGAGCTCATACAAATTATTGTTGATACAGATAAATATGTCGAAGAATTAATATATACATATATTTCTGCAAAATGAGTTTTTTTTGTTGTTAGTGAGGCTTCGCTTGTACTGATATTTTAACAGCTATTGAGTATGCGAGAAGAAAATTATTTGACTAAATATTCAAGAGCTAATTTTCGCTACACTTTAAAGCACAGCTCTTGCAACTGCTTTAGAAATAGCAACCGCGCCCCCTTTACGCGTGTGGCTGATCTTTTTCTTCATATTACTTTCAATTTACAGCCAATTATATTTTTTTAGCCCTTCTTATGCAAATTGTTGGCATGGTAAAAGAGCCCGAAATAGACTTTTTCTTAGTTGTATGCTGGCTTGACTCCGAACATTTGTTTTTTTATTTTGACTACCAAAGACACACCTCAACCGCTCCTATTGTCGGAGCGAGCCAGGTAACCAGTTTCCCTCGGGCACCCCAAGAAACGCGTATAAATCGAAAATGACTCGCTAAAGACTTAACCCACACACACATCTTCATACATTGCTCTACCAGCTAAAACGAGACTGCAACCCGCAGGCTGCAACCTCTGCCCACACGATGGCCCAAACAGAGTTAAATACCTGCCAATATATTGAACGGCTATTTATTTTTTTTTTTATATATGTGCATAAACAGCAAAAAATAAAAACATATGAACTGGTAAGTTTTTATGTTTCCAAGCAGACACAAAATACGTACGACTCATACGCACCCATAAGTCAGGGTGTAATTGAAACCGCTACCCACGCAACTTTTCGCACATTCTCACAGCGCGGCGCATCTCGGCGATAGCGTCATCATTTGTGCCAGCAGCAGCAGCAGTAAAAGCGTCTGCAGCGTGCAACATGTGACACGGTCCTTTAATTTCAGTGCAACTGTGCCGAGAAAAATGAGGCAGAGAGAGACCAGCGCTAAAAGCGAAACGCAAGGTAAGCGCGTAGCGGTGGAGTAGCGTAGTGCAGCGCGTTGAAATTGTGCGCTATTTGTCGGCAAATGGGCACAATAGGTTATTGGGTATGGCAATATGTGGCGCAATATGTTGCAACAGCATACATTTGCAAGAGATTCGAATTTTTATGAATTGTCTGGCAAGAAAGATGAATTTAAATTGGTAAATCAAATTGCAGAGGCGGCTGAACACCGCCAGTTTGTGTTGGGAGCGTGAGTAGGTTTCTTTTTTTTCAAACCTTATAACAGCGCGCATTTTTCATGTACCTACAATTTTTCATTTCATTAATTTTTCTTCCATTGCATGTCTTCAACGCCGCGCTCCAACGTGCAACACCCGCACCAAACACAACACCCAATAGAAGCCGAGCGGCAGCCGCGGTGGCTAAACAAATGGATGAATTCACGGCAAACGGCGCTGAGGATGTAGTGGACGAACAAACACCAACCGCTGCCGCCACTGATGATGATGTCGTCAATTTGAAAGCGCATACATTTGCCTTTGGCGGCGGTGATGGCGGCAATCCTCTTGCCAACTTTAATGATGACGACGCGATAGATAATCTCTACAACAACGCTGGTGCTGATGGTGGCGCGGACGACTACGATTATAGCTACGATAACTACGATGAAGACAACAATGCCAACAATGACATTTTAATGTTGCTCAGTGGCGAACAAGATGTCATGAAATTCCTCAGTTGGGCCATGCAGCAACTCTATCCATATCAGCACTTTGCCAATATGAGCGGCAATAGCGGCGCCGCAGAGTACTACCACCCAGGTATGTTCAACTGGAAGAAATTGAATTTGTCGGGAAACCTAGAGCCGCCATTGGTGGTAGAGGAGCCGCATTATGTGATTGTGCGGCGTGAGCAGCTGGAAGACGATCTACAGCCGGGTAAGTAGTAGCCGAGTAGTAGCAAAATGCTACATATATAAAAGTGATGTACAATATTTTTAGTGGAGCTTAGCGGTTGACAGTCCGGTTTTTGGGGAGAGGAGACTGTTCGGGGGTAAAGCGCGCATACAATATATACATACATATGTATTTATTATACATGCAACTCATACCACATTTTTTTTCTTGTTTTTTTGCCAGCATTGCCACACACACAGGCACTTGCTATTCGGGTACTACTGCGCACCAGCGCCCGCTCACCCAACGACTTTCAATTTATGCGCTCCATGTTTTAAGCTTGTAATTGCGTATTTTTGTTTGGTTTGCTCATTTGTTTTTTTTTTCTTTTTAACCGATTTTATTTCGGTTACAACTTGTTGTGTCTGTTTGGTGTTTTTTTCCTTTAATTTTGTTTATAAAATACCACAAGTTGGCTGCGCATTTTTTATGCGATTATCGAACACATGATCTGTGTGCGCGCGTTGTGTTGCTAGCCCATTTGTGCATTTCACAATTTTTCTTGTTCATGTGGCGCTGCTGCTCCGCTCCCTTAATGTAATTCACATGTCAGACCCAATTTCAGCACGTCAACGGAGCAGATACAAATACAGATACAGATACAAGTGTAACGCATTGTTATGCTTTGGGGTTAATTTAAAATGCATGTTGCGTATTACAGTTATTAAATGCAATATGTTGTTGTGGCACAAAAAAGGCGAAAATATTGAAGAAATGTCTTGCAGTTGTCTTTGCACTTATTTGGTAAATATTTTTTACATTGAAGCTTTGGAGAGAACTCAAAGCAAGGGAATCGGTTTTAATGCAAGCAAAAAAAAAATAATAATAATAATAATTAATAAACAACTGAAGTTGATATTTCAGCGCGCGGATTTGATAGATGTGACATGTTTTTTAAATTTAAATTCGCGAATGTTTGGTGGGAAAAACAGAGTGTAATTTTAAACAATATTCAATTGAAAAGCTTAAAAGATTGCGTAATCCAAAGCAATTATGGCTAAGGGACTTGAATTCCTAAAAGGTTTTTATTTTAATATCTACTTTGCTCGGCATGGTGAAAAGTTGACATATGTATATTGAAACGATTCTCCGTTATCCCTTGTCAAGTTTGGTTTGAAGACTACTCGGCTTCGGCGTTGTGCTAATTTTTTTAAGGTTAAAGAATTTATATTTTTAACAAAAGATAAAAAAAAAATAATGAACCTTTTAGTATTGTGGCTTTATTAGTTCAAAAATGTTAAGGCATTTAGTGTTTGAACACAATTTTGTACATACATACATATAACCACCACGAAGGCGTCTTATTATACAGGGGTTTTCAACAGGAACGCTACAAAAGTTTTTTTAAATAAAAAAAAACGGCTTGGGATATGAATTAAATATTTTATTCCTGCTTATGAAAACCCCGTTATATGGAAGCTAATTTATACCAAAGGCCACACCCGCCATCAGAGAAAAATAATAATTTGGGGTGGTGTAAAATTTGTATAATGCCGACTTTTCGAAACGAATTGCCGAAAATAATTTAAATATACAACGACAGGATCTATTTACAATAATGTATTTGGGGACGAATTTATGGCATTCCTTGTAAAATTTACAACGGAACATAAAATCATTGAATCAAGAAAATAATCGCCAGATGTACTGCGCAAAAGATGGAGTCAACAATGTGTATGATTTCATCATTGTATGTTTTCGGTATTGCAGATTTCATTTTGAACGCCACCTTAAAAATTACTATAAGTTTTTGGAAGCATCCGGAATTTCGGCTTTAAAATATTCTGGTGGATTTTTGAGGGCTTTAGTTCTGTCATAAAATCGGCTTCCCAATTTCACTTCTTGAATCAGACATTCAGAATATATCTATACAAATTTATGAATGAGTTCCAAAAGTATAAACATAAAACCACTACTACTGAAAAATATGTTATGCGGACGTTCCTTAAACGATCCATCGCAATGAATTAGTCCCTCGTCTCACACCCAATAAACCTTGAAAATTCACTCCCACCCGCCTAATATTCACATCGTGTTCTCGAGACCCGACAGAACAGCAAATTTCTGAGCCTATTGCTAGATGTTATAAAAAGTAACAACAAATAATAAATTAGCCAATTTAGGTGGACTGATTGTTTTATTCCGAGTAGGTATTTAATACAAATATTGAAATAAAGCAAAGAAAAATTCCGCATAAATTTAATCCACGTTTATCACATCTTTGCATAAATGTTATATGTATGTATATACTCTATATGTAATTTGTTAAGTAAAATTTCACTTTTCCTTTCAAGGCATACGCCCCGCAAACAGAAAATCGACGCAACGAAGTGCAGCCTATCAAAGTATTTTCAATTTCAACCAAGGTAAGTTTAAATGCGAAAATAGCATAAGCTTCACAGTGTCTTACAAAAAGAACATTGAGTATTTGTAGTTAATTTTTCTAATACCCAGTAGCCGCTATGCCTTACCATTGGTACGTCATTCGCCAGTGATCTCATAAAATTCAAGTTGCACTCGAGCATAAAACTAAAATGTGCATACTTGTTGCAATCGCACAGAATTATACAGTGACTACCACGATGACTCACACGCCCACATAAGTAGTACATATACAGGGTGCACCATCAGTTCTTGCCGTATGAGAATGTTGAATGACTTTATGTGGACAACTTTTTAAAAACCACATCAATTAAATGGCTACCGCAAACTGTGCTCTTTTTCAAGCACCTCGTTCGGTATGACATCGATTTTGACACGAATATTGGTCTTGAGCTCGTCAATGGGCCTCCGCTTTGTGATGTAAATTTTACTCCTTAAATAACCCCGCATAAAGAAGTCTTCCCTCGGGGATCGCTCGGGGATATTGTAATAACCGCACTCTTTGGATTGATCTGTGGCATGGCGCATTGTCTTCAGATTTTTTTCACGCATTTTCGGACACACAAAATATGCCAACATCTACCGATTACATTTACCATCGATTGCTTTGCCTTCCTTGAAGAAAAATTACCCAATGATGGCCGGCCAAATAGTCACTTTTTATCATGTAATGTTGTTTCACGAATCTCGTCAAGATTTTCTGTTCCCCAAATACGCAAATTTTGCTTATTAACAACGCCAAGGCCGGTGAAATGCGCCTCGTCGATCATCCAAACTTGCATCCAAAAGTCCGGCATGATCTACAACATTCGGCTAATTGTTTTGTCATATTATTTCGGTGTGAAGCGGCCCATCAACTGTACTTGTTAAAAATTTCTAAAACGTGCCTACGAAAGTAAATTGGTGGACAAATGGCGAAGTTATTTAAAGTTTACATACAGGAGGAACAGATTTCACACCCTGTAGACTTGGTAGTTAAAATTAATCGAGAAAACATAGATACTTTTAAATGGCTTTCCAGACAAAATTCCAAGAAATGATCGCAACAAACTATTTCATTACAAATGAAAATGCCACACTTGATTGTTTTCACTTTTTTGTATTTCGTATACTTATTTATTTGCCTTAATTCTGAATTTGTTTCTATTTGCTCCGCAATGCTGTAATGTTAATTTTTGTTTTTGCTTTCGTTTTTTACTTTCGATAGGCTCGCAGTACAAAGACGATCCATTCATACCACCGCGTGGCCGTAAACACAATTTGCCCGATCTGGATGCATTGCTAAATCGTTACGAGACATTTGTGCCAAATCGCGGCAAACGCGACAAAATCAAAGACATCTTCAAGTATGACGATCTATTCTTTCCCAATCGCGGCAAAAAGCAGAAGCCGCTAAAGGCCGCCACCCCACTGGCGCTGAATGGCCAATGGCTGCGCAACTCTGATGATGATGAATTTAATGTTGGTGGTGTAGAGGAGAAAGCGCGACGGCTAAGCAATCAAGTTGATGGCGACGATGACAGCAACTTGACAGCGCCGCCTGCCATTGTTGCCATGCGCTCTATGTTTGAGGAACATGCGAGACATTTGCGACCGCATCAACTTAGTGCACCATTGTCGGCGGTAAATGAGGCGGGCGGCAATGATGCTGGAACGATTGGAATTAGCTTTGACAAGAACATTGATGACAATGGCAACAATTACAGTGACACAATTGACAACCATCTTGCGGCTAGTGGTGTTGAAAGCAATGATGGAGATGAATACGCCGCTGACATGTCCCTCGGCTGCTCCCAGGGTATTGACAATGAGAACGATCAATCCGTCAAATTATCAGTGCCGCAAATAGACGCGATCAACACGTTGCCTGTGGCAATGAACGAAAAACCTGCAGCGATTGCCGCACAACAGCAAAACCAACAACAACAACAACAGTGGCACCGTTCAGTTATGAGCGCACGTGTGCGGCGTGTGGCGGGTACTTTCGCTGGCGCGACTCGGATTGCTGCAAATCGCTTGCGTTCTATGTTAGCAGGAAAGCAGTGGCAACAAATCCAGCGATCGACTAGGCAGCATATCCATGATGATCAGCAGAAGCGCTCACAACAACAACAACCAACTAAAGCAACACTACGATACTTCAACCGTAATTTGCGACGTGAGCAAAACCAGCAGCAGCAGCAGCTGAAGAAGCAGGAACAACGCCGTCGCGCTGCTTGGCAGTTGTCGTTGCCGTCAAATGAGGTGCAAGGTAACAACAACGATTTGGATCTTTTGTCCTGGCGACAGTTACATCAAAACAACAAGCCCGTGATAGTGCAACATGCGGCATTGGCATGGCTGCAACATTCGCCAGCAAAGCAACAACAAATGCAAAAAAAACTGCAACAACATTTACTTGACCAAGTTAGTGCTGTCACCGCTGCTGGCCACAGCCCGCAAGAGGCTGCAAACGCTGATCGGGTATATTTCGATATTTAAAGTTTAATGTTGCCTTTGTTGGCTCCTATCTTCTTGCTCTTCACCTTTGGCGCTTTTGTAGTAATAGAACTAAACTGCAGAAAATGCGATTAATTGGAGTTTAAAAAGGAATAAATATTTCAGACTTTTTTTCTTGTTGGAAATATGAAAAATATTGAAAAAACTGCGGGTACATCTTGTATGTATGTGACATATCATTAGTTATGAAGAAATGCGCATCTAAAATCAATAAGAATTTTTCATTTGTTTACTTTAAATAAACCTTCTTGGCGTGTAAAAAATATTTTCAAACATACGTATTTATAAAGGAACCATTATACATGAAATGTATTTAGCTTCAAATAAAATTGCTATAGAAAGCAAATGATTTTAAAAATCACAAAAAATATGTGTTACCTATTTAATTCAGTCATAGTCTACGAAGAATATTTATTGCAAAGGATATACGGTTAAGGCTGTTCACAAAAAGTACAATCAAAGTTCTCATATAGCCATATCGACGATTCGCCAATGCGGTGATCTGAAGGAGGCTCCTTTTGAACGGCTTTAACCGATCCTAAATTTTTGTAGAATACAGTCAATAATATTTTCTAGTTGACCTTCAAAGAAATGGTCAAATACATCTAAATCGTATTTCTGTTGGGCATCTATAGCGAAAGTGTTTAGTAAATTCAAGTTATCGTCTCTTAAATTCAAAATGTGGGGTCTTTCAACAAGAGGTTTCATTCTAAATTCCCGAACATTTTAAGTTATCCTCAGCGATAAGTCTCATGGGAGTGTTGAGTATGTAATCAAACAAATTTACCATATTTGGTACATCGAAAATCTAAGAAAAGAATTCGTATTTGGTACATCGAAAATCGAAGAATAAAAGCGTCGAACAATCTCTCGCTCAACAGTGACAGTTTGATGACGTTTTTGGGCCGATGGGCCGATGGTGTCATTGCAAATGAAACTGGTGCGGCCCTTTCACACAAATGATAGCGTATCGGACGAATTTGATTGATTTGGACAACGTTTCTTTCTAGCGGAGCTAGACGTATAATTTATAGAAATGGAGGTTTCAATTGACCCCTCGAGATCGTATGAAAAGTATTTTGTTGTTTTTGTGCAATACTTCTGCCAAGGTTACAATACAAGGGCTCAACAGCATCACAAAGAATCAGAATTGCCTGATATTATTAGCCTCAAAGTTTGTACTTTGTATTCAAATAAAAAATTGCAACTTTTCACAAACTTACTACATTCTACTTTGATCAAATTTAAAATATAATACTTACGAGTTGGAAAACAGAAAAATCCGTTACCAACTCACCAACTTTGTCGTCATTTCGACTGCATAGATTTCTGCTTGAAAACATTACATTAATCCGTGAAACCGCAAGCTGCTCTCTGTAAAGTTCAGGATCTGCCACTCTCTTCTAATGCCTGTTTTTGGTAAGCCTATAAAAACTCTTCATCAGGCTCTCGGTCAGTCTCAGTTTTTCTGTCTGATCTGAGTCGAAACATCGTACGATTAATGCGCTCGACCTGTTCGTGTCTATCGTTTGAAATCAAGTCTCTTGAGTGTTAAAAAGTCTCCAGGGAGGTTTGGTAAGCTGAATGTTTGGCTCGTTTTATACCACGGATGAAACATAAAAAGTGATAGCACGATAACAGAGGCGAATCCGTTGTGTATTTTGTTGGTGTAATTTTGCGAGTGAAATGTCAAAATCTGGATTCGACCAGCAAATTAGAAAATAAGAATAAGCACTGAGCTCATGGGATGCTATAGCCTATATGAATTCGTCTTGAACACGAACAAACGCAACCCTGCACTAACGGAAGCATAACGGACTGACTGGACTTACCAGACTGCGGCACGGCAAAGATAAGGAAGCAACAAAAAAAGGAACAGTATGACGGAACTAATGCACGGAGACGGACGCGAAACGGTTTAACTTTCTATTTTAATAAATATTGTTTAAATTTTTTGAATTGGTTTGTTGTAGTATCGACGCCACGTAGAACCCCACATATGTACATGAACAGGTCGGAACTCAGGCCTTTTGCCTAAAAATTAGACTTTCCGATTTTAATTTCTTTGTAGGTTAGGTTAGGTAGCTGTGGTAGTCCCCTCAGGGGGAAGTTCACTTAGACATATAAAGGAGTCCACTGTGATACCACAAATTGTTTGAACCAAAAGAGATTGACTGCTGCGGGCTCAAAATGAAGTTTCCTTCAACAGTCCCGCAAGCTGCTGATTTCCACCGCTGAAAGCTCTTCTAGTGTGTTAATAGAGTAAGAGCCTGGGTACTTGAACCTCACCCTTGCAAAAGCAGGGCAACTGAGTAGAAAATGAAAAGAAGGTTACACCTTGTCGTCCTCCAGCGAGCTGCGGCAAAGAGAGTCAGCGACTATATTCGGCCTAACCGCAAGAATAACTATCGGAAAATGTCCAGTAAGAACTCCCACGAGGATCGAGAGCTGTCGCTTTGCTAGCTACTGGAGCTCCTTCGAACGCCTATGGTCCACCGCCGGTTGGACGATCTTTGCAATTCTGCATAGCATGGTATTTGCCTTTTCTGAGCCGACATAGAGCCCATCTGTCCAATCAAAATCTGTAGGCGGCCAGAGCTATAACCGTCATGGTTGGAGCAATAAATTCAAAGGTACCCTGCCCCAACCAGTTTCGACCTGACTATTAAATACCCTAAGCTCTTGATTCTTTGTAAATATGTACGAATACTCATACAGAGGTGCCGAGCGAAAACTCGAGCTCGTGTCTGAAAAATCACGGGCTTCTTTACATAATTGACTGTATTAATTTAAAAACATTTGTTCGATTCATATATGGGAGGAAAGTATTTCAAGCTTTTTGGGTTTATTTAAACGAGTCAGATGATTAAAACTTTGTTACAAAAAAAACAACAAAGGCATGTACGAATTTTCAAAGTTATTGCGAAATTGTATATCGTTTTCTTTCCGAAATAAATTGTAAAAAAAATATTAGCAATACATGATTCTGAAATTTCGGAATCCCTTAAAAGGGCACCGGGTCCATACTTATTTGAGTTATCATTTGAATGCTTGATACAAAAAAATTAATCTATTTTCAAGTATTTCACAGCTCATTTACATTTACTTTCCCCAGCCGACTAGTTATACTAATATTCGTGAATAGTAAAATTAACAGATTAATTTTAATTATAACTTTATTGCTTTCATTTGATGCGGTCATCGGCAATACTAATGGCGAAATCGTTCAACAACAATTGACAGGCAATGAAGCATAGAAAATCCATTTATACCCAACAACCAAAATGAAACCAAATACAACTTCAGTTTGACATTGACATTGACCAACTGGCCATTAGCAGCTAATGCCACTTTAGTTGAATGATACAAAATAATGATAAATAATCGAAAGCGATGTAATACTTAACAACAAAACAACAACACCAACAACAACAACAAGCAAAAAAACAACAGCAGCTGTAGAGTTTTAAAAGCAACAACAACAATACTAGCAACGCTTTTGTATTGTTGCCTTGCAGTTACACTATGAAAAGTCAAATTGTCTGTTGCTATCGATCATCAGCAAACTCTTTTTTTTATTAAAGAGCCAAAACAAAGCGAAAAAACTCATACATAATATATATATGCGAAGAGTAAAAAACACAAACGCTGAAGAAAAAAAATATTACTAAAAGAAATAAACTAAGTAAATTAACATCGAAGGTCATTTCACTTGAAACACTTCATACTTTGTCCGACTGCCTGCATTTCTGGAAAAGACGAAAAGGTAGACACGGCAGATGAGATGAACCGTTGCCGTTACGAATGCGCGCAACGGTGCCAGGTCTGATTTGGCTTTTACTGCTGCTGCTGCTGGGCTGCTAAGATTGATACGCCTTACGGAAGGATGCGCTTAGCTGCGGCACGCAACACGCGCATCTATCTAGTGGTAAGCTGTAATAAAAGTGGCAATAATAACAACATAACATATTGTTGCTGGTTGACTTCTTTAGTTATTCCTGTTGTTGTTATTTTCGGTGCAGATACTCAAATGGTCGATGTACTGACCGAGATCATTGTAGCTTAAACGATGCTTCAAGTTATTACAACTGAAAATTTACCATAATTTGTTGCAAACGAGGGCAAAAGCAACATGACCGACCAATCGGCCGAGTGGGTAAGTGATGGTTGGGGGGTTTAAAGATGATGGTGGGCACTTAAATAGGTAGCTACTACTTGTAGCTGTTTGCAGTTACGAAGCAGCGCCATCACTTGAAAATTTATTGACTTCATGTCTTCTGCTTGTCATAAAGGCTTTCATAATTATTGCTGAACTTGATTGTTTGTTTTACTTTGTTTTTTTTTTTTTGTTTTTTTTTTTTTGATGAAGTGAGTAGTGATTTATTGAATGCACATCGTATGACCTTCAAATGGCGAGCGATGTTCACGTGTTCAAAAAATACTAAGCATCAAGAAAATTTTGATTTAAAAAAATTTATCTTTGCTATTTACAACGTTACTTAACGACAAAAAAACACAAAATATTGCTAAATCGCCACAAGTATTAAATAAGATTGTGAATGATCTGAAAAAAATCAAAATTAGCAGTCTTGTAGTGATCGCCAGGGTATTCTAAAGTATGCACTTAACATTTTTTTACAAACTACTAAAAAACGCCGACACACATTTCCCCTAGTAGTATAACAAATTTAGATATATTTTTTGCAACAGAGTAACATGTTATATTTTCTGAAAGGGAACACCATTCAGATGATATTTGCTGCAGAAACTTAGTCTCTACTATGCCTGAGTTTTTTTCTTAGTAGCACCTAAAGGTTAAGTGGATCCTAATGGATATTTGTACCCCAAGTCCAAAAACTTCATGTGCTGCAGCTTTGATGCCTACGGAAATTTTGTTCTTTATAGAGAGATAAATATTTCATATCTACACTTTAACCCGCGACCGTTTCTCCTTCCATTTCCATTTCTCCGTTTTCAAACAGTTGGTACCCAGTGTTGTAGTGCTTCATTTTCTTATAAAGTAAGGTTGAATTTTTTTAAACAGTTACCAACTTTTTTCAAATATATTTCTCAAATAAACCTTTTTCGTTTGATATCAGCATAGTAGAACTTTAGTTAACTTAATACTTAAATTAAATTAACTTTTATTAAAAGCTGGCAACCCTCTTCAACAATTTTTTGTATGAACGCTACACACCAATAGTGATATATTTTAGCCAAAAGTGTTTTCTTAAACCTCCTTCGTTGGATCCCCATATTTCAATATTAAATTTAAACTATTCTAATTTTAATTAATTTTTTAAACAGGTGGCAACCTCCTCCAAACATATTTCTGAAAAAGAGCTTTCCGGAAACTTTCGCTAAAAGTATTTTCTTAAACTTCCTTCCTTGGATGCCCATATTTCAATAATAAACTTAATTCTCTCTAATTTTTATTTATTTTTTAAACAGGTGGCAGCCTCTTTCGCCACAAGGTATTTTGTTAAACCTCCTTTGTTGGATGCCCATATTTCAATATTAAGTTTAATTTTTTCTAATTTTAATTAATTTTTTAAACAGGTGACAACTTTTTCCAAAAATATTCTTGAAATTAAGTCTACTTAAAACTTTTGGATTAACAGTCATAGCGTCAAATTTAACCTTAATTAGTTATTTAACTTAATTTATTTTTAAACCCTTGGCAACCTTTTCTAAGAGTATAGAATATACGAAATGATACGAAGCTCTCTCACTGATCTGATTAGAACATCCCCTGACCTAGCGATGAGCCAGTGGTTTGGCTACCTAATCGACATACTAGGACGACGAGCCAAAATACTAAAGCACTTAATAGGTGCGCCGAGAGTTGAAAAATTTCAAAATCGCTACTCTAGCTTAAAAACTTTCAACATATCTTTTTGAATTTTGGTAAATATCATTTGATATAGTAAATACGCTCTATGTTAAAACTATTATGGTTAAAAGCATTTTTTTTTATTGTAAAAGAAAGTACGAAAAAATGACTGAAAATCCTCCTATCAAAACAACTAATTTCCATTTTTTCGAGAGAGGTGACGTAGAAAGAGCAGGTATAAAAAAATAAATGCACTGCAATTGGTTTCCGATGAAATAAGCTGCGCAGCCGGAAGGCGACCTACAACGTTGATATTTCTCAGGAAAATTATTGAAATTTTCATAATATATTCCTAAATAGATTTGTAAACTGACGTCATAACATCAATATCATTTCTTTTCTGTTATAACCAGGGCTGGATTAAGATATGGGCCGAAGGGGCCGGGGCCCGGGGCCCCCACATGACGATCACCTGCAAATTATTTGTTTGGAAATTCATAAAGATTTAAATGTTGGCGGAAGGAAATACTCAAATATTGACCACGAAATATTTATAGTTTCTAATAAACTAAGCAATTACAATAAAAAATAGAGAAATAAGTTTTGTATTGTATACTTTTCGAAATTCAAATGAGGTATCGATGTATATCGAAATTGATCAGATGTTTGTAGTGACATCTGACGCCTGTTCAACTCGTCTTTTCGACATCATTGTTTATGCTAGCTCCTGAATCAATTCACATTCAATGTTTATTTACTGGAAAAAACCATTATCATTTATTGGCCGTGTTTCGTTGTGAAAGATAAGAATAATCTAACATTTGAAGCATATGTAATAGTAATATAAACCGTCGTATTTGGGTAAAATTTAGGTTAGAAATTGGAGCAAATGACGGACAGGCGTCTAACTCCACGAGTGTACCAAAGTGGAGCCCAAATTATGGAAATAATTATTACACTGTCAAGGATTTTAAATAATATGTGAAGGTAAATATAAAAGAAATACATGAACATATGTAATTTTATATGTAATTCCGACGAGGCATAGGGCCCCACACCTTTCTCGGCACGTAGGCCCCCACGAGACTAATCCGGCCCTGGTTATAATCAAAAAAAAAAATTATAAAATCACTGTACACGAGAGCCTGGGAATTCCATCCAGATTTTTCAACTATTCGTATAATCCGAATATTCTAATATCCAAATACTTCAACGAAAAATCGGGATATCAGGATATTATCACAGCGTCTGGATATCCGAACTCGCAATAAAATATTCGGATATCCGGCTATTAGAAATTATTGAACTGCAGTATAAGGGAACTATATAAATAGATAATACGGAATGCAAAAAGGTTTCGGTATTAATCTACAAGTCGTTTTCGCAAACATCAGTCACGAGTTGTCTTTTCCCAATCGTTCACTAGCGGCATGCCCGCTTATTGATAGTCGTGGAATAGCACACATCGAAATATTATATTATTTATAAAAAGTATTTGTTGATTGTTATTATTGTTCATAAATTTCATGCTTTTTCTTTTTGATATCCGAATATACGAAAATTAACTGGATCTTCGTAAATTCGTACATCCGGATAAGTGTACCAACGAATATTAACCGGATATCTATACTATCCGGATTTTATCCGTGAATATGCGAATAGTCTCTGCACTAGTGCACAGCTACCTTTTTTACATAACTACAAATCTTCGGAAATCTTGAAATCACATTTGATATTTTCACTTTTCATAACAAATGAAGTGCTATCGAATCACCACCTTCGGCGACGCAGTGGAAAACTGCTATTTACACTTGAAAATCTCCATAGGATTAACTTAAAATGTGAAACAAACAGATTGCATGCTGACACTCGAACCATAAAGTGTCACTTGAACGAGTCGACGTTTTGTTGACAACTTAAAAGCGCACAAATGTCAAACGTAACAAACGCGCGACGAGTGTGGCTATAAAATTTAATTGAGCCGATCGTATTTTATGGCCAAAACTCAATGCCAAACCACAAGCAGAAAAGTGAAAAAGAACGGGAAAAGTGCAATGTACAGGCGATAGCGAAAAAGGCTATGACAACATAAAGCGAAAAAGAAACTACACTCCGAAAAACCCAATCCTAGTTGAAAGTTTAAAAACAAAAAAAAAGACGACAAAATCAATATAATATAATGATTTGGCGAAATACAAACGTCAAAGACATTTCAAACCGATATCAAATTGCGTGCGGCGTGCATATGAAATCTATGCAACAGACAAGCTGCTGATATGCCGCATGGTGCGACGTGTCGAATGTTGCCCCATGATTGTGCCATGCCACACATGTGCAACGTCGCCGAGCGCGTATATTTCTATTTCTGGTAGTAGTGGCCTTTGGTGGTCGGTCACAGCTGTTAGCAGAGTTTATGTTGGTTATTGTTTGTTGTTGTTGTTGCTGCGCGTTCGTCACTTTCATTAAAAATCTCGCCACCGCGAACTTGCAGTCAAAAGAAAGTGCTATTGCAACATGCGACCGAATGTTGCAAAACACAAAAAAGAAACAAAAACAAACAAAACCAAGAGGAAGAGAAAGGCTTAAGAAAAAAGCACAGCAACGACGTACAAATCAAAATGGCGCGCAAAATGCATCGCATGCAACACGGTGGTGACGCGTGCAGCAAATTTGCTGCATTTGTTTGGCTGTCAGGAAAAAAACCGATCGACAATCAACGATCAACGCATTGTCAGTGATGGCGCAATGACAAACATGCAATTGCAACTTGCAACTTGCAAATGACAAAAACCACAACAAAAATAAAAACAACAAAAGCAGTAGCCACCACCACCACCACCAAGTGCTATCAGTGAGCGGCAAGTGACTGACAGCGGTAGTCGAACAGCTAACGGCGCACAGTAAGCAGCTGTTGTATGCAACACTAATCTGCTGCAACAACAACAACAAGTTGTCGCAACGGTAGCCCGTAAAGTGTCTGCGCCATTGTTGTTGCGCTGTTTTGTTTCGCGGTTGTCTTGGCAATTATGATTGTCGCCGCAACGACTACTGCGGACTGTCATGGCCAACTAAGTAAAAAAAAAAAAAAAAAAAAACAAAAAAAAAAAAACAAAAGTCAAGCAAGCAGTCAGCCGGTTAGATAGCCAATTTCGTCTATGGTCACGGGGCAATCAAGACGACAAAACTCACTCACTCCTTCATTCGTTCGTTCATTCATTCATTCATTCATTCGCTCAGTTGTTCAATTCAATTGTCGTCGCGGCCAGCACTCGATTTGGCTTGTTGGCACAAAGTGAAATTCAGTCCACTTTCATTCGCAGTTTGCAATTTTGGTATCAATTTTTTCCTCTCGCCATATCCAAATGATATTTACTTGCTTCATTTTCGTTTTTTCCCCCATTTTTTTGCAAGCCAACACATGACATTTCCTTATCGGGCTTAGGTTAAAACTTAAGTTCAATGTGCGACTTAAATTATTCAAAAGTGAGCAACAAAAATATAATAGCAAAAAAATAAAATGTTAAATAGAGATTAATCACCTTATCGGGTAACTCAAAATAAAGTAAACATATCGCATTAAATTGAAACTACTGTTAAGTTTTGCTCTGCATAGTTTCGTACCCTTTTCGTGACATAAACTTAATTCGAATTCATTCATTTTTTTATATCTCACCCTCTACTTTTGCCACGTATGATAATTAGATATTAAATGATTCCACACTATGGGGGGGGTTCGACTTCTCTTAGGATATCCATAATGGTGGAGACGGAGCAAATTAAAATTTAATTCTTCACTTGTGCAGTGTCTTAGTCTCGGCGCATGCCGGATGGATTGGTGGCTACCATAACTAGTAGTAATTTTTTAATGAAGCGGCGGTTTAAAGCTCCAAAAGCCTCCCAAAATAATCATTTTTCAGTTGGTCCCACGATTGCCAGGAAAAAATGAAAGACGGTATGAACGTCGCACTATTTTAATTGCACACACTTGACGTTGCTGTTTCTTCACAGCTGGAAAGAGTAACTGAAAATTTTGCCTTCCGAATGGTCCACCTTCAGCGTAGTCGCGGCCAAAGTTTGAATAAAATTATTTGTAAAAAGGTATATGTCAGAGATTGGGACTTGGGGTATGAATAAAGATTAAAAGATTTAATTATTGTTTATAAAAATGTATAGTTTGTTCTTATCACTTTGCCACCATTTAAGGTTTCCAGTTCAAAAGTTTGTATTAAACTAAAAAAAAAAATTAAACAAAAATTCAAATTCCGTGATCGAAATTCAGTAGATTTAATAATTTTTTTATAAAAATATATAGTTTATTCTACCACTTTCCCTCCAAACCAAAGCGAATTCATATAAGGTGTAGTTACTATAGCAGCCGATAGAAATTTTATAGTTGTATTTATAACACCACCTTATATAAATTCGCCTTGTTTCAAACTTTGTATGAAATTTGAAACAAAAAATGTAACAAATTTCAAACTCCACATTCAACTCAAAATTTTAAATAAGAAAACTCTCAAAAATCAAAGCTAATTTGTAGACACTTTAAACATTTTTTTGTTATACTTAAATTTAATGGGTTAAAAAATTGCATACCCATATTTTATTAAGTTATAATTTTCAAAAAAAAATATGTCATCACAATTTCTTGGTTTTTAATCAAAAGTTTTCGGTTATAATATTAAAAATATCAGTGGCTGAAAACTTTCGTTGATTTTTGATAACTTTTCTTGCCGGCAGTTTTACCCAAACGGGAACGCTGATTATGATATTTAGAATTTCTATTTTGTTGGAATTTTTATTTATTTACATCTAACTAACTAATTCGCAAATTATTTTCAGATTTGAGAAAAAGTTCCTTTGAATAGTAAATATAATGGGAGAACTTATGAAGGTCAGAACTTAAATTAATGAAGGAATTTTAACCGAATTTCAACAGCGTATTCTATATAGGCTATATTTTAATCCATTAGTGGAGTTTGAGGCAAAATATTCAGAAAATTTCTATTTAAAACACGATATTGATGAAATTAGAAATGTATGCATAATCGGGGCCCAATAGGAAATACTTTCCCGAAAAGTGACTCCGATAGATGGCGCTAGAATCGAGTTATTCACTCCTCCGACTCGGTCAGATGTCTCTCGTGCAGAGAGGCCCATGACTTGTAAGGTAGAGGCCCAAACTTGGGGAAAACGCAAAGTCGGCATTCTGGGCCACAAACGAAATATCTCGGATGTATCCTACACCTGCGGTTCGCTAGATATCCGCTCTTCCCTGCATCGTGAGAGACCGAATCATCCTGCAGCAAAGGTACACTCATCCTTCTTCTCAATCTGAAGGGGACAGCAAGCAGTATAACCACCAAGGCCTCAGACGTTCCGCAGAGTCTAAAAAAGTTAACCGAAATGTCCAAAGGTTGATTATTTTTGTTTAGAACCATTAACTTTTCTAAGCGAACATAACATGCTAAATTTATTTCAATGATTTACTTTTCATCATCATATATTAGATTTAATAACACCCAATCGTGATTCGAATAAACAAAACTGAGAACGCGCTTGTATGGTTGAAAAAATTCAGCAGCTCAGGAAAGTGAACTCAAAAGAACCTGGACGGCGAAGTTCGGTTATCTTAACCGAGCAATTAATTTTTTTTGCGCGATTCTACTGTATATCAAACCAAATACTTAGATGGATATGTAATCGAGGTTTCGAGAAAAACTATAACTATGGTTCGACTTAAAATGTTTGTTAAATAGGAGGATATATTATACCCCGTCAAAAAATTAGAAACACTGTAAAATATTAGAATTTTCCATCTTTGTATCTGTGAAGTGGACGCTACTCCGTCTACAGTCACAAAAAGTATCAAAAATCCAAACACCTGTAGGCGACAGAATAGGGAAAGATAGACAAAAATAAGGGGAACCACAAAGCGCAAAGTGATACGAATGGTTATGGAAAATAGACGAAAACGGGTAAGAGAACTTGCAGTATGGTGAGCACGTCATTTCTCTGAGGAGTGTGGCACGAAATTTTTTCAACTAATAAATAAATGCCTGTCAAAAAGCCAAAATTATTGCCTTAAGTCACTTTTTTTGTCCTAAGGTTCGACATTTTCGGATTACTTAAAAATAATAATGGGTTGCATTTGGCGATCAAATTCGGATTAAAACGTATTGTTAAGACTGTGAAGCACCCGCCTGCAGTAATGATATGGGAATGTAATCAATCGAGGGGCCGAGATCTATTTCTATTCTATTGGAAAACGGAGCGATGAATGCAGACCAATATATTCATGTGCTTGAAGAAGTTTTAATCCCATATTTACAAATTCTGGATCCGGATTTATCTTCTTATACATTTATGCAAGATGATGAACCTTCTCACAGGACAAAAAAAGTGCACATTCTTTGTGCCAACAAAATATAAAAATTCATCCTTGGGCATTTAACTCTTCCGATCTAAAACCCATAGAGAATTACAGAACATAGCCAAATTCCATTATCGATAAGAAAAATATAGCAAATATCTGCTATGGAGATCAGCATTTTAAACAAATCGTCAAAAAAGAGATTCAAAGTATGCCGAACAGAATTAAGAAAATTTTAAAAAATAAAGAAAATTAATTTAAAAAAAAAAGAAGAAAATATTATGAATTTGAAAATAGCATGCACATTTGTGCTATATTATAATAATATAAAATTATTTTCTTCAATGAAGTACAAAAATTGTAATTTAAGAAAGTTGAAAAATATAAAACCCTCATGTCTTATATGACTGCTCTCATGCTTCTAATTTTTTGACAGTGTACAGTATATCATAGCTACCCGAGACGACCGGTATAAATTCAGCAAAACTGTTTTTTTTTATATTCAAAAATCTATTGCAATTACATGCAAAAATATTAAGCTACGCTGACGAAGTGCCGGCTATCAGATAGTATGAAATAAAACAATAACTGAATCAAAAAAGAAAAATCTCATTAAAAAGCTTTTTATATACCTACTTACATATATGATCAATACGAACACACACGTTATTAAAATGTGACAAAACCCCATAATGAACCCATCCCAGCTGAGTCGTTTTGTAAAAAATATGAACTTCGATAAGATCTGAATGTGCTAACCACAGGCGCGACCAACAGCCGCCATTTACAGCCACGTACGGAGATTTTAAATTTTATATTCATATTTAATAAATTTAAATGCAATGCATTACCGTTTTTCGGGCAACACCCAGTTAAATTCCTGCGAAAACCAACCAAACAACAGCAAGTAGGCGTAAATGTAGACATCAAGAGAGGCAGCAGCGGGCGAAAAAAACGCTACGCAAAAAAACTAACTAAAAAGCAAACAAAAAAGAAAAAAAAACAAGTGTAAAAGTTGTTAAAGGCACAGCGCCAAAAAGTGAACAGCAATGGTTTTGTTTCTTTGGTTTTATTTTGCTTTGTTTGTTACATGCAACCGGTGGCTCGCCTGCCGCGCATTTTCTCAAAATGCAATGAAGAAATGAGTGAAATGTTTCAGTTAAGCACGCAATCACGCTATAAAGATCAGCTGCAGTAACCAAACCAAGGAAAAAAAAAAAAAAAACAGAAAAAAATGCAGAAGGAAAAAATAAAATAAATAAAGATACGCAACAAAACGACGGACAAAATCTGCATGCAACATGCGCATGCATTTCTGCTTCAGTGCGCGTAATTACAACTGCCACAACGGCATAAGCAGCTACCAAATCAACAGGCAACATTTAAGCAGCAACCAGCAACCAGCAACCAACAACAACATCAGCTGTCGTGCTGATGAAAAGGACAGTTGCTGCTGTTGTTGTTGTTGCTGTGAAACTAATAAAAAACAATAACTTCTTTAAAAATTGCCGCAATTTGCTTGGCTCACTGCAACAGGCAATATGTTGTTGCCACACGGCAATTCATTAATGTTAATTTGCAATATCACAGCGCAGTGTGGCAAGCAATAGCATTCGAAACAGTTAGTAGCACCAGCGGGTAGCTTGAGGGGGAAAAACGACTTAAATAGATTTGTTCGGTTGTGTGTTAGAAGAAAGCCCAGCTAAGCTACAAACAATTTGCCACATTGTCTGTTGCATATGAGAAATATATTTTTTTTTCATACCTGAGCGCACTAGTTTTTTCACCTAACGGTTGTTTATAACAGCATTAAAGCAACCGAGATAGATATAGATATCTATATATTTACTAAATTTCTAAGAATTAGTAGCGAAATTGATTAAGCCATGTCTATTTGTCCGTCTGTCCGTCCGTGCCATGGATAGCTCGCGTAAATTTGAGCAATCTCAACACATTGCTCTGACCCCAAGGTACTTTGGTATTACAAATGGGCGAAATCGGATAACAACTACGCCCACATAACGGTAGACAAAATTTCGGTAGCCAGTAATGATAATTTGCTCAAATTTGATGCTTGGGGAAAGGAGTACGTGGGTAAATTTTTCTTTGGGCGTGGCACCGACATCACACTTGAAGTCAGTAAGTAAAATTCTAAAAATTCAAAAGATCTGACCAAAACTACGTCCACCTCTCATATAACGGCAAAGTTCAAAACCCAAAAAACGCGATACTTAAGTTACTATAAAAAAGAATTTGCTCAAAGTTAAAGAGTAGAATAATGTTTCATAAGAAAAATGCGAGCCGGAAATAAAATTTCTCTGCCGATGCTACAAAGAAATATAGAGTTAGATATGGGGGAAGAGTCTTATAAGACATCCCTATTAATTTTTTTAGCATGAAGGAAAATATTAGTAGAAGTTAGTAAAAAAGTAGTAGCGCTAATAGAAATAGTAGGAGCAATTAGTAGCAGCATAAGTTAAACCAGTAGTAGAAATTAGTAAAGAGTAGCAGTAATTAATAGTAGTATTAGGAAAAATATTAGTAGTAATTAGTAGTAGCACTAGTAAAAATAGTAGCAGAAATTAGAACAACTAGTAATAAAAATAGTAAAAATCGCAGTAGCATTAGCAAAAATAGTAGTAGAAATAAGAAAAAATCGTAATAGTAACTAGTAGTAAAATGAGTTAAAATAGTAGTAGATATTAGTAAAAATAGTAGTAGCATTAGTAAGAATAGTAGCAGAAATTAGTAAACAGAAGTAGTTATTAACAGTAGTATTAGTAAAAATAGTAGTAGTAGTTAGTAGTAGCACTACTAAAAATAGTAGTAGTAGTTAGAAATAGTAACAGTCGTAGTAGTATTTGGCAGTACCATTAGCAGAAATAGTAGTAGAACTAAGGAAAAATCATAGTAGTAATTAGTAGTAACATTAGTAAAAATAGTAGTAGTAATTAGTAAAAATAGTAGTAGTAATATTAGTAAAAATTGTAGTAGAAATTAGAAAAAATAGCAATAGAAATAGTAACAGTCGTAGTAGTATTTGGCAGTACCATTAGAAAAAATAGTTGTAGAACAAAGGAAAAATTATAGTAGTAATTAGTAGTAACATTATTAAAATAGTAGTAGTATTAGTAAAAATAGTAGTAGAAATTAGTAAAAAATAGTAGTTGCATTGGTAGACCTAGTAGTAGAGGGTGTTTTTTTTACAGGTTTGTTTTTCGAATAGAGATAAAACTGGCATTTTGTGGTCAAATCTGGCAACTCTAATGTCATTTATGTTCAGTTTGGTTTGCCATTTCATCATGAACAGGTTGACAAAAGAACAACGCTTGCAAATCGTGCAAATTTATTTCGAAAATAATGGTTCAGTTCGCGAAGTTTACCGCGAGCTCCGTCAATTTTATGGTCGACATAATCGTCCATCAGAGCAATTAATTCGGTTAACCATGGATCGTTTTCGCACTACGTTTACTCTATGTGATAATACGCATCCGCAGAGACGTCGAACAGTGCGCACCGAAGAAACAATTGCCGCTGTAGAGCAAAGTGTTGAAGAGGACCCGAATGAATCGATTCGCCACCGTGCACAGCAATTGGAGCTTTGTCCATCAACTTTATGGAAGATTTTGCGCAAAGATCTTGGCTTGCGACCTTACAAGATCCAGCTTGTGCAAGAATTAAAGCCGCGAGACCATGCAATGCGTCGTGATTTTGGTGTATGGGCCGAAAATGAGATTGATCTCGATGCTGATTTTCATCGCAAAATTTTGTTCAGTGATAAGGCTCATTTTTGGTTGAATGGCTACGTCAACAAGCAAAATTGCCGTATTTGGAGTGAAGAGAATCCACATGCGACCCTTGAAACGCCATTACATCCACAAAAACTGACTGTTTGGTGTGCTCTATGGGCTGGTGGAGTCATTGGGCCATACTTCTTCCGCAATAATGCTGGAGAGGCAGTTACCGTTAATGGAGACCGGTATAGAGCCATGATAACCGACTATTTTGTTCCCGAATTGGATGGCATGAATGTGGATGAGTTGTGGTTCCAACAAGACGGCGCTACATGCCACACAGCGCACGTCACAGTCGATTTATTGAAGGAAACATTCGATGAGCGCATAATTTCGCGGAATGGACCTGTAAATTGGCCACCAAGATCGTGTGATTTGACACCATTGGATTATTTTCTTTGGGGATATGGGAAGTCGCTCGTCTACGCCAACAAACCAGAAACGTTAGGGGAATTGGAAGCCAACATTCGTGGCGTTATTGCCGACATACGGCCCCATATGCTCGAAAAAGTGGTTGAAAATAGACCTGTAGAATTGGCTTTATTCGAGCCAGCCGCGGCGGCCACATGCCCGAAATCATATTTAAACATTAATGGCATAAAATTATCCTTCCAATAAAGCCAAATTGATGGACCTTAAAACGATTTTCTTGTGTTTTATTTCAATTCGAAGTTCTATACCCCTAAAAAAAACACCCGATAGAAATAAGTAAAAAGTAGTAGTAATTAACAGTAGTTTGCTCGAATTTGATAGACAATATTGGGTTTGAGAATGAAATACATGGAGCCATGGAAAATGTTGGAAATGGTCATGGTATCGCCCATCCTAGAGCAAATTCATCTAAGCAAATTTCTTTGTCCAATCCTATCAGATTATGTACACTTTGCATTTCCAATCCGGTGATTTACAACAAATCAAATTTTATAATATTTTACTAAATCGCGTCGTGTATTCTTTTAAATTTGATATAAAGAACTTAATTAGGGAGCTGAATAATTAAAAAATTAAAAGTTTGGAAAATTTGCGTGGTACGTTCAAATTATACTAACTTTCTTTTGGTTTTATTGAAATCAATAAACGTCATTTAAATTTTCAAATTGATGTAAGCAATCCGGCTAAGTTTAATGCCCAAATACAGACATATTTTTTTTAGATATTGAACATTGCTTTTGGGCTTAAAATTTTGTTTATATCTTGATCTAAAGAAGCTATATGTTACTCCTACTTCAAAAACTTGTCGGCCATTAAAGTCAAATTAGTTCAACTAAATAGAGTACGTTTGATATAGCAACATATGGCAGGGGAAGTATTGCAATACATTAAAAATACTTGACATTTCTTCCCGACACCCCACCGATATTGAAGAAAAATCTATGAAAAATATGAAGTCTATATGAAGAAGTTTTTTTTGAAGTTTTTAGGAAAGAGTTTAGTGTAGTTTTGTTTTGAGTGGCATGGCGATTTGGTTGTCGCTGCTTTCATAATCTAAATACATCTCAAGCTTTAACCGAAATTTTCTTAAATAAGAAAGCGATTGCTGTAACCGGAAGTCTCCATTTCTCTTAACTGCTGTTGTGTCAAAAAATGTTCAGCACATTAAACTTAATTGCGTGGCAGACTACAATACATTTTCTCCTATCAGTTCTTCTCACAAATTCTCCCTTTTCATGCGACACACCAACACCTCAATGATGCTCGTGAAATTAGGTTACTTTTAAAATAAAACAACGATAACCAAGAAAAGAAACTAAGAAATAAACAAAGTCAGCCGTTTATGCGCCTGCGCAACCACAATTTGCGCTACATTTGGCCTTAAATTAAGCCTCCAATTCCATGGTGTTCCGCGCGCTTCCTTTGGCTTTCTCACTATGCGTACGATTGTCGTTGGTAACGTGTCTGCCGTAGCAATAAATGCAAAATATTGCACAATTATTTCCTTCGCACCATACAAAAAGAAAACAAAAAAAAAAAAACATTTAACCAAATTGCGGTATAACAACCATTTTCGGCGCGAATAACGGCGCTTTGCAACGCGCGCACTATTTGTCATAATAAAAACGTTCGCACAACAGGCGCGCCGCCGCCATGCCACATCATAGTCATTGCAACTCTGTGTCGTAGCGCAGGATATACATAAGTGATGTCGGCGGCGATCGTGCCGCGATGGTTGTGGTTCGCTGTTTTTGCCTGCAGTGGTGTGCCGTGGTGCAATATGCCCTGTCGCCTCTACTCTCATCTGCTGCCTTCGCCGGCAATGTTGATGCGTGGGCAGCGCTGTGACACATTTTATCATCATTAGTCGCCATCCTGCCTGCCGCTTGCCATATGCGGCTTATTGTTGCCGTCACTTTAGTTGCTATGGCTATGCTCAATTTTATTTTCTCGTCTAACTTTGTGGAGCTCACGATAGGCGTGTTAAGTTCAAAACGTTGCATGCCACTGAGTTCGCCGATTATTGTTGTTGCCTTTTGCTATTATAAATAAAAATTTATGCCACAAAGGCTTCATCATCATCATCATCATCAGCAGCGGGAGCGATAGCGATAGCGGCGACAGCGGAAAACGCTTATTTGGTATTCGTCTGTCCTCTAGCGTTAGCTAGGCGTCGGCGGTACGTACCTACGCCCGTCCGTCCGAATGAACTCAGTGGCAAAGAAAGCGTTTTAAGTCGCTTGATTGTGTCATGTTTTGTGGTGGCTTAGTTATTTCGATAATACCTACTATACTTTCCTCAATTTTTTTGTATTTTCTTTTGGTTTTTTTGCGAAATCAGATTTAAGTGACTGCAAAAAGTCAAATTTTGCATTTAATTTGTTTATTGAAATCAACGCGTTGAGGTGCAGAGTAATTTTTATAATAAATAGGTAGAGTTGAATGCCTGCTTCGATGATTGCGTTGGCGTTTATGAACTTTTATTGTGATATTTTCTTTAACAGAGTAGGTGAAAAGTGAAAATTGAGCAGCGTGTAAGGTTCAACTCATGGATCTAGTGATGTTTCGATGCCAGTACTCAGAAATATATACTCGAGTACTTTTACCAAGTATACTGGGTATTTTTTGTATTTCGATACGCCTGTACAAGTACTAGATGGGTATCGAGTACTTTGAGAAAGTATTTAAAATATGTAGTAGTTCTAGAATTTTGAAATCTTTATCAAAAAGCAGTATTGCTCAACTTTTGGAAACGAAAATACGCTGTGCGTCAAGAGCAAATTGTAAATAATTTTCAACTAATTGTATTACTTAAATTTTTTTGCAAATGATTTTTACTTATGTCCTACAATAACAGGTCAAAAGCAATCTTAAAGCTATAGAGATTTCAATATTTAACAAACATGTTAATAAATTTAAGAAAAAAAAAAATTTATAAAAAAAAAAGTTAAAATGTCAAGAAAGCATCATTCTTTTTGAGTGTTACAAAAATTGTTAGAATGTTATTACCGATCGCGAAAAAAATTGAAGCCAAGCAATTTCGAAAAAAAATCAATTTCAGAAAAAAATTTGCCCTTCGAGAAAATGGTGGTCCGCTTAGGTACACGAACCATATCGATACTTCTGTCATTCGATAACGATATTTTTCCCCCGATATTTTTGGATTCGAGTACTTGAACCCATCTATTGTACCGAATTCACAATGAAGATTATTTACAAGACAATACATACAGAAATACTCCTATAGCATCTAGGAAACTTTAAAAAATGTGTGGCGAAGAGGTGGAATGAAAAAAGTATTAAGAAAGACGAGGCCCGCATCACGCAGGTGCTGTGAGCTAATCCTTTTGCAATTATAGGTAAGATGCCTTATTTGCTGTCAACTTTGCTCAGGTTCCAAGTGCCATAATGGTCAAATAAAACGATGGAACAAAACGAGTGTCGGTTTTTCAAAAATGGAGTTTTCAAATCGGTTGAGAATTATATAGCCATCTTTGTGCTAGGCGAATAAAATAACAAGTCCAACGTTATCTATTGCCAAATTTTACCGTAAAGCTCCCCAAATAGAAAATCTTGCCTGCGCCACAGGGAAACTTTTGACTAATAATACGCAAAAATATGAAGCATTATAAACAGCTTCCTTGGCTTCAAATCAGCTTGCTGCGCTTTAGGTGATAAGTTCTCTTTGGCAAGCAAGTTGAATACGTAAAATTATACAAAGTTTCCCACATAAGCAACGCTGGTCGAAACATCAAAAATTATCATACAAAACAAAAAAGTTTGCTGTAAATGTTAGGTGAATTTTTGAACTGCGCTCTTTTAATTTTCAAAAGTTAGCTTCGTTATTAACTCCCGTTTTTAGGCAAGAATGCAGAGCTTTATTCGGTAGGTCCTGGGTTCACATCCTGACCGGGACAAGTAACACCAAAACTTAGAGAAACGTTTTTTGTATTAATATTTTTTGGCCTATTTTTTTATATTAAACAATAATTTTATGAGCCCAAGGCCAGTTTTTAATAGGAAGGATAATAGAAAAATTAGCAATGGTAGAAGTTATAGCTATTTCGGAGATCACCACATCTCCTCATCAGACTACTTTGGGGGATTCGAGTTGCTCAGCACAAATGCGGGAGAGATTCGGCCGCTAAATTAATATGATTATTATAAGAGAAAAGAGTAAAAATTAATAGCTATTGACAAATTTTTTTAATCTATTATCACTATTCAAAGACTTATATTATAAAAGTTTATATTATAAAAGCCTGTGCATAATAATTATGAGTAAGAAATAATTTTTGAAGTCTTCAAAGACTTCTATTTCGAGACTTACATATATTACAAAAATCTTTGCATAATTATTATGAGTAAGACAACTTTTTTAGATCTTCAAAGACTTTTATTTTGCGATTTATATAAGTTTAAGATTTTAAGTCTCGAAGGACGGGACTTTGTTAGGACCATCTAGGGATTAATTCGGGACTATTTGGGGTCCCGAAATAGTTCCGTCTTTCAAAAATTTAAAAAAAATTGGCTTAGCCATAATTATTATGCAAAGAGTTTAAATATAAATAAATCTCAAAATAAAAGTCTTTGAAAGTCGTAAAAAAAATTATCTCACTGATAATTATTATAAAAAGACTTTTATAATATAAGTCTTAAAATAATAGTTATTAGCGATTTAAAAAATTGTACCCGCTCAAAATTATTACCAAAAGCTATTTATAATATAAGTCTCAAAATAATAAATATCGGGAACTGAAAAAATTTGTCTGACTCTTAATTGTTATCAAAAGGCTTGTATAATTGTTATCAAAATCAAGATTACTTTTTTTTAAAAACTTAACGACCAAATAATTATTATTCGAGATATCTAAGTGATGATACATTGTTCGCTTGTATTGCTCTATTTTTGCATATGTGTGTATGTTTGTAACAAAAACACTATTACTAAGATCATTTGTGCTGACTTTTTGTTAAAAGTGCACCCTATAATTGTATTAAACTAATTCTTAATTCTTTTCTTTAAACAAACTACATTTGATCCCTATTAAAAAGGGCTGGTATAAACCTCAATAATAATAATAATAATAATAGATCTTCAAAGACTTTTTTTTATTAATAAAAATCTACTTATAATATTTAAGAGTAATTAAACATTTTTTTTAAATTTTGAAGGACGGGACTTTTTTAGGACCGTTTCGGAATAAGTTTGGGACTGATTCGGGACTACTACGAAATAGTTGTTCGGGACTGAAAATAGTACCGTCTGTCAAAAGTTAAAAAAAATGTGTTCTTTTTGTCATAATTATTATGCAAAGACGGTTATAATATAAGTCTCAAAATAAAAGTCTTTACAAAACGTAAAAAATGTATCTCGCTGATAATTATTATGGAACGACGATTAATAATATAAGTTTCAAAATAATAAATATCGAGAATTTAAAAAAAATTGTCTGACTCATAATTATTATCGAAAGACTTACATAATTCTTATCAAAATTAGGATCACTTTTTTAAAACTCAACGGTCGAATAATTAGTATACTGGATCTCTGGATTATTATTAATTTTAAGGGAGTACAAACGACAAATTTAGAGTTGTATTTTGATTATCAAAACCGTATAACCATCTGACTGGGACAAAATGGCTTCGCGCACTAATAAAAAATCACTTAGGTGCCAACGGGTATTAGTTAGTGTATTTTATAACTAGCACCAAAGGAATTTGTGCGTTGGGTGCAAAGAGTTCAGCTCACTCGTACTTAGATTTTTTTTCGCTGTTCATTTATCCTTTTTGTTTTGGTAAATCAAAACTAAAAGGTGACGAAACTCATTAAGCTGGTTTGCACACCTTTTGCTTGTTCGAATATGTACATACACATGTATGTGGCTATTTATGTATTTATAGTCGACAGAGTCTTAAAAAACTTTTCAATTGCGTATATTCATTTTCATTTTCATTTGAAATTGTTAAACTTTTGTTTCTTCAACTTTTTTTGAATGCAATAATAGCAATAGCAACTTGCGCGTTTGTTTTTTTCTTTTCTTCATAACTAAGCATGCACACATACAAACGCACACACGCACACTCACACATATTTACACGTAGTATAAGTTGCTAGTTGTATGAAAAAAGTAAGTATGTAGGTTTATCAGGTGAGATTTGTTTACTTTTAGCTAGCCAGTTTTTGGTTGACATGCGACACGATGAGGGTAATGCACTCATTAAACACTCGGCATTTACGATCCATACACACAAGACATCCCACCGAACAAAAACATAAAAACAAAAAAAAAACATTAAAAAACCGAAGAGCATTAAATATACGCGTTGCATGAACGCGTGCGCATGCGCGTGAGCATTTTAACAGCCTCGTCGTATTTGCGTAGCTTTATTGCGAAATAAGCCGATTTGTGTTGCACAGAAAACAACAATAACACCAACAAATACAGGCACATAAAAAAATAAAAAGAATACAAAAGCTACATTCGTCTTAGCTAAATAATCGTAAAAAAAAACATGCGCGAAAAAGCTAATGGTAAAAATGGAAATTTTACGTGAGCGCAACGCAAACTAAACATAAACATAAACAAAGCTTGCGCAATTGGTTTATGGTTTGCTGTTGCCTCTTTTACCTCAACAAACCTATTTTCTATATTTGCAGCTATTTATAGACCTCTTGCGGCCATTTGTGACAAATGTGAAAAATGCGCCACACAAATATGCGCTTAGATGTACAAAATTTCTTTTGCACAAATTTACGGTAATCAATTAAACAATTTTTTTTTTTTTAAATTGTATTTTTCAAATTTTCAACTCACCTCTACACGCTCCAAATACTCTTGAAATGCCGCATACGAGTCCTCGCCATCATCATCGGTCAAATCGCGCACCACAGCCAAGTCGAGATTGTCCAGAGTGGCAGCTAATTTGCGGCAGTTGTCCGCCGCCACTGCCGCATCACTCGGCGTCGTCTTATCAGCTGTCATCATAGCAGCGCTACCATTTTGGTTGAACGAGCCGCCGCCGCCACTGCCACTGAGGCCGCTTCCGCATTTTACGCCATTACCAATGCTATTGCTGCCGTTGAGATTGCGACGCGGCATCGTTGCATAACCGGTGCTGCAGGCGGTTCTTGGGACTTGATGCGCCGTGTTGTTGTTGGCTATAGTCGATGCGATTTCTAAGTCTAATGCCGTCGCCGACGACGATATTGTTGATGATGATGCTGCTGGTACCGTTGCTGTTGCTGTTGCTGTTGCTGTAGCAGCTTCTGTGCCACCGTTCGTACATTTATTGCCACTGATAACAGCGGTCGCTTTGTAATGTTCGCTATTAATTGCATTCGCTTTTGCTTCATTTGTTGTCATGTTCTGCTTATTGTTGTTGTTATTGTTATTGTTGATATTTTTGTGAAGTTGCGCCTTAATGGAGTTGTCATGATTTCGCATTTGCTGTTGGTCTGTGAGAAGAAACAAAACAAAAAAAAAAACGAAAAAATCGCATAAATTAAGTGCTCGCTTGCAGTATGAAAAATACTCGTATAGAAAATGTAAAGTGCTAGACAATTACAGATAAAAGCAAGAAATTCTTGAAATTCCAACGCAGCGCATACAGCTAGCTAGCTTTGTTACTATTTCGATATACATACATATATACGGCTATAAATTACGCTTTGATCTGTCAACTATTCTCAAATAGCTATGCACATATTTACGTAAGTATGTATGTATGTATATAGCCATATCCATTCGTAGCATGCCTTTATGCTAATTTATGCTCACATGCCGTTGCTCAAAGCTCATAAATTGCACTTGCCACATATGCCACACTCGGCACACCTGTCAACGGCTACATTGTTGCATGCTACCGCATATATGCAACTGTACACACCTGAATTGGCAATAATTCTGACAAAATTTACAAACAATTGTGCTGATTATGCGGCAGTGTTAGTGAAATATTACCGGTATGCACAGGTGTGAATTGGCGGTGTAGATATGTAGGTGAGCTGTGGTCAGGGCAAATGACAACAAAAAAAATTAAATTCCAGATAAATATTAAATGTGCCCATGCAATGTACGAACTTGCGAAAATTATTATTATTATGTTTTTTTAATGAAGAGTTTAGTAGGCTGTTCGAGTAACGAGTTTCAAAATCAAGGTAGGTTGGTTGCTTACTTTGGAAATAAGTGTAAATCTAATCTCTCTAGGTATTTTTCTTACATCCACGTAAATAGGATGGTCTGTAAAAGCTATAGTTTAAGGCTTAAATTAATCATTGGAATGCAATATTTTTAATCAAAGGTAGGTAATATTTTTCTTTGAATCTCAACTTCTTCTGCATTATTTTGAGATGTTAGTTATTTTTTGCTAGCATTTGATCAATAAGCTTACATTCACATTTTGGTCGTTTTATATTCCAGTAGTTTTGAGCTGCGTCTTCGTTCGTTTCGTTCGCATTCGGCTTAACATTTTGACTTCGAGTGTAATAGAAAAGGTACTCAATAATTTCCTCAAGGGTAATAACTTTCAAATAATTTTTAATTTTGGTTTCTATTTTTTGATTATCTACAAAAAAAAATCTACCACTTCTTCATAATCGCCAACTATGGTTGATTGCTGGACCAGTTTTGGCATTGGCAACTGCCATTTGGGGTTAGTAAAACTTAATTGCATTGGGTAATTCACAGGGTCTCTTATTTGAACCTATTGTTGTAAGTGCTATTTTTTAAAACTGTTTTATTTTGACTACTTTACATGTGAATCAAAAAATGAGCTGCAAAACCAGGTTTAAAATTATAGCAAATACAATGATAGCACCAAATAAGAGAACTTGTGAATTGCCCAATTGTTAAAAATAATCAAACGATGGTTAAATTTAGAATTTATATTTTCATGATTAAATTTTCTTAGTTAAGCCTAAATCCTTGGAATCCCATGCCGCTTATTTTCTTTAACTTAATAATCAGATTTTATTTGCTTGCTTAAATAGGGCCGAGTTGCCACCCAGATATTTTCAAAATAAAGCTTTCTTGAAACTCTTTCGTATAGGACCCCTATTTTAATATTTGATTTGACTTATTGTTTTAAATTACTTTTTAAGCAATCTCCAAAAAGATTTTTAAAATATAGTGTTCTCATAGTTTTTTAGTTTGACAATGAAAATTACTTTAATTTTGGAAACGTGGCAACTCTTTTCTGGGCAGCATTCAAAAAATATGTGTGTAAATAAGTACATATATGTATGACTATACAATTGATATATTCTTATTTGTATTTAATTTTCAAAGAGCTAGTAACCCCTAAAAATTGTTTCGAGACTAAGTTTTCCTAAGCTTCTGGCAGTATAAAACATACACTGCACTCGTTTGACACTAGTATAGTAGAATTTCCATTACCTTACCAATTAATTTGAATCAAGGGTCGTTAAAAGGTGGCAACTATCATCAACCATATTTTCGTTTAAACCATTTCGCTTCAGAGTAATACAGTTATACTTAAGTAAGCCAGTTATATTTAAGCAAACTTACAAATACCAATACATTAATGTTTTTAAACATGTGGCAACACTCTTTAAATTTATTTTCATGATTAAGTTTTTAAGCCTTTTTCCTTTGAGTTTCATTGTGTGATACTTCATTTAACTTAATAATTTTAATTAATTTACTCTTTTGAGCAGGTGGCAACCCTCTCCAGGAGTATTTTCAAAATAAAGCTTTCTTAAAACTCTTTCGTTCCCTATATTTGACTATTTGGTTTAGTTTAATAAAATTTGCATTAATTTTTTAAGCAGGTGGCAACCCTCTTCAAAAGTATTTTTAAAATTAAGTTTTCTTATAATTTTTAGCTTGGTGCTCACATGTTGCACAATGTCATCTATTTTTTTAAGTTAACTTAATTTGCAATTAAAACATGTGGTAACCTTCTTTTAAAATATTTGCGAAATTTAGCTTTATTAAGCCTAAGGTGGCAACTCCCCTTAAAATTTAAAATATAACAGACTACAAATATTGGAATGTTTTTTTATACAATTATCAATATCAGTACCTGCGCTCGAAATTTTTAGTTCTAAATCTCATAAGTTGTTGTTAATTTTGAGTTCAAGCAAAAAAAAAAGGAAAAATGGTCCTCGTGTTTGGATCATTTATAAAAATTTGGCATATTAAAGAGTTAGAAAGTTTTTTTGTCAGAGTTTATTTTACTTATTTTTTTTTTTAATCTTTGTATTTTGGTTTCATAGAGAAAAAACGCTATTTAGCTGCGGGGTTGGAAAACTTTTTAGGCCCACAACAATTCGCCTTTTATGTGCTATCAAAAAATGTAAGTTTAATCGATTGAATAAAAAAACGAATAAAATGAGAATAAATATTTCCCACAAAGTCATCGACGTTATCACCACCAATGGTCACCGCAGACGCCTCGATAAATGGTTGGTACAGACAAATCTCTTCGTTATCTGATTTACATTTCCAGATGATTTATGCCTTAAATTAAAGGCAAAGAATAAAATTAAAAAAAAGTAGCGAAGGTTAAGGAGTTAAAACAACAAGCAACAGTGAAAGGGTGAAGAGAGAATACGCTTTGACCCACAAAAACCAACAAAGTTGTGAAATGAGGCAGAAGCTATGTAAGTCGAAAAAAAAATACTAAAAAAAAACACAATTCAAGCGCAAATTTGAGGCAAGTAACTGGACTCACATGACGTCCCACTGCGGAGCAATATGTTGCCAATGAAACTTTTCTTTCGGACACAGCTCCTACATAGAGTAAGTAAGTACATCAAATTCGTTTTGGATAGGTATGAGTATACATTTTTGCAACAGTATGGGTATTTATGTAGTAGGTGTAATCGTTCGCTTATGTGTTGTTTTTGCTTCGATATTTCATTGCGCATGCGTGCGTTCGATTAACTCTTGATTAAAACGAAGGCACTGTGAAGCTGACGATCGGGCGATAGCCAATTGGCATATAGTATAACTACAACGTCCATATAAAAAATGTTTGTGTGAATGATTATAACTGCCTTCCCGGCGCAATGCCCAGCCAGTTTTCAACTCAACCTTTGGCTGATGGCCGACCGGCCGCTAGGCCCTTCAATGAAATTCTGATGTTGCGCGTCTGCCACAACTCGTTACACAATTCATTCGCCGACATCGTAAATCACCGGACGCAACAAGCAGAGCATATGTATGAGTTTATATGTAGGTATGTATGTATGTATGTTGACTTGTATGATGCATGTCTTTTACATTGTATAAAATTGTAGGGCATATATGCCGCCGTTACGTACCTATCTCTACAGTGGAGGGCAAAAGTTTGAACATAGTGTTTTCTTTTAAGAATATTTGTAATGTTTTTCTTGATAAATTTTTTTCTTTAATACTCTTTAAAAATATAGTTCATACTATAACAAAGAGCAAGCCAATAAAAATTTGAAAGTTTTTAAAATAAATTAAAATGTTCATCAAACTCTCGAATCGATCAAAATTAATTAAAATTTGTAGGAAATTATTGAGTAAGTATGCAGATTTAAAGCATATTTAAGTCTTTATTGGCTAGATATTTTCGTTGATTTTTAACGAATTTTCCGAAATTTTGGTCCTACCTGTTTTCATATAACGGATGGATTTTATATATTTTTGGTCTACTAGTGGTCTTGCATATTTGAAGCCATAAAAATGTAATCGTTAAATAAAAAAATTACCCAAGACTAAAATATAAGCAAATTGTCAAAAATCAAGAACTTTCATTATACTAAAATAAAATACCCGAAAATTTCATAAAAGCTAATATTAAAAAGTTGGACTCTTGTATTGATGAGCGTTGCCACCTATTTGAAAAACACAAATTAATTAAATTGTTCCCCCAGATCTATGAAATATTTAAATATGGGTGTCAAAAGGTTCGGCTTAGCGAGGAGCTCGTCGATACCTACATATGTACATATATTGAGGATAGGGTGGCCACCTGCTCAAAAAGTGGAATTTAAATAAATTAAACGTAAGTTATATAAAATATTAAATTATGGCTGTATAACGGTCCGTATCGGCAATAAGGTTCATAGCTAATTTTATGAGGGTTGCCACCTGTTAGAAAAATCGACTTTTTTTAAATTGTACACTAGTTATATATAATAAGAATATATACATAGGTACAAAACTGTCCGATTTCTTGAGGAGAAGGCTTATAACATATAGAGGGTTGCCACCCAATTGCAAGATCATGTTTTATCAAATTGTACCCTATTCATATAAAATAACACAATATGGGTGTCAAACGGTGGGTTTTGATGTGGAGAAGGTTTATAGCTGGCTTTATTTTAGAAAATGTTGCCACCTGCTTGAAAATTCGAATTAAATTAAAGTATACACAATTTTATGAAATAGTGAGATCACGCCATTTATGTTGCTTGGAAAAAGTTTGTAGGCATATTTTGAACAGTGTTGCCACCTTTTTATCTAAAACATACACAAGAAATATAATATTGAAATATGAGTGCCCAAATGTTCGTCTCGGCGAGGACAAGGTGCATACCCATATTTTTGAGAGGGTTGCCACCTGTTTTACACACATACATATATAACAGAAACGAAAATACATTTTCTGGTTTCGTATGCAAAAAGCAATTAATAATTTAATGAAGGCAGGACAATGTCTGCCGGGATTTTCTAAAAAAAAATTTAAAAATTAACGAAAAATGTATTGTGGAAAAATTTTTTAATTAAAAAAGAAATTGCTTTTTAGACACTTTTGCTCACTAGTGTAGGTGCATATATTTACACAGCTTGCAATGCACATACGAATGTATGCATGTATGTACACCGGTCGGCTCGTCAGGCCGTGTACACCAACGCTGGATTTTTGTATGCAACGTTTTTTTTGCATTTCGTTTTTTTTTTTTTTGTGATCACCGCCAATTTAAAATACTTCGCTGCCTGGGAGGTCTGCTGTCTGGCCGAGTAGTTTGGCCGTCTTCCGCTTTTGTTAAACGCTATATGCGTATGTTTGTATGCACATATGTATGTATGTACTATATTTTTATTTAAAAACAAAAAAAACAAAAAGACAAACAAAAACTGAACAGAAACTGGCATCCATCAGCGACCTGTGAGTGGGCAGGAGAGGAAGGGGAGTCTAGCTCACGTCATTTGCCAGAAATCAATTGCCGACAATTTTATGTTATTTCATGTCTGATTTACTCGACAAACAGCCAGACTTTCTTTATTGCGGGATTTTTTACACAACTTTCAATTCAATATTTTTTGCATAAAAATAGAAACAAAGAAAATGCAAATCAAATATTTTAAGAGTAAATTAATGGCCATAATACACGATATAAAAAAAAAAATCAGCAAAAACTACTTTACACTTACATTAAACATACAATTTTTTTTTAGAAAACCAAAACAAAAACTTCGTGCATATTAAAAATTTCAATTTAGTCATTAACCAATACGGCATTAATTTAGATTTTTTTTTTTTGCACATTAAACACATACAAAAAAATATACACTTCAAATGACTATAACATATACACCTAAATGCAAATACACATACAAACATATAGTATGTTTATATGTACATAGGTAATATCGTTGTCATAATCCAAACGACAATCAGCGCGCCTTTGTCCGCAGTTGCGTCCATATCCGAAATGGCATTTTAATTGACTTGCAAATGTTTAAATTTCAATTACCGCATTCGGCGCTTACTTAAGAGTCAAAATATACATACATACATACATACATAAATACTCGGGTCTTAAGCAAACGCCGCATGACAGTGGCAAACAAAAAAAAGTAATAATTTTTTTGTTAAACACTAATTTGTGTTTACTGTTTTGATTATACGTATTTTCCACAAAATTTTTTAATAGTTTTGTTTCAGCCAGTCTAATAGAAAATGGGTGTGTCTCACGACACGAATTTTAAATTTATTTCCAACCGAATTTGATTGATTTCATTGTCGCCTTGAGCAAACACAGTAGTAGCTCTACGTAGTAGCTCTAGGTGGCATTTCTGACAAGGAGTAGGATTTCATTTGTATACCTTTCAATAAATTTGCATTTTTTATTTTAAATTTTGTATACTAATGGGATTAGTCGAAATAGAATCGGTTATATGTTTTTATGGCATACTTTTTAGTGGAATTGCTCTGAATCCAGCAGCTAATATCTTATAGATCGATTTTTTTAAAGATTTTTTTACGTAACTTGCTTTCGATTTACTTCCCGCTGAGCTAGAAGCTTGACATTTAGTTGCTAGGTTACAAAGGAGTCAAAATATTCGTAGGAATTGTTTGGTTAAAATTCAAACATATATTACCGATATACAAAAAAGTTAAGTGTGTAAAAAATTTACCCGCTAGATGGCGCAGGGTTGCAGATAAACATAAAACCCCATTTATGGACTGGTTTGGTTCATATGAAAATTGTAAAAACTTACAAACAGAGCGGTGGGAAAGATATCTGACTCATATGCAGCATATATACACTGTGACTCAAAGAACTGATCACATGGTGATTTTTTTTTTTTAATATTCGCATGAATGTAAAATTTTGCACAAATTTTATAGAAACTAAAAATTTTTTATTTTGAATTTTTCAAAAATTTTTGGTAATGCAGTTTTAGTGTAGTAATGTGCTAGAAATTTAAATTTTTTAATTTTTTTTTTTAAATGTTGGTATTGGAAATTTTTTTTGTATTTCCGTCTAAGCCAGCGTTCTAAAACACCGTTTATGTTTATAAAAATCACTCTCAAAATGAGGCAGAATACGACGGTAAAAGTTAAATTAATTACTTAAATTAATAATAATTTGCAATACATAACTTGATTTACCTAGCATTTCTAAATGTAACAATAAAATTATGCTGATCGGCAAACCTGCTGTGACAGCTTCAAGGTAAAAATTATGCAGCGAAATTTTTGCTTTCCATATATCGAACGATATATACATATGTGTATATGATTTTAAATGAAAACTCCCAAGGTTTCTTGGAGCGCAATTATAAACCCGTAAAACGAACCAATATAAAAGAAATTTTGTGAAAAAAATACACCAAAAAAAAATTATTAAATACTATTTTACCAGAATATACAGAAAATTCACATAACGTTTATTGCTTTTATTTTTAGACCGTTTCTTTCGGGTCTTAAAATTCGAAGAAAAAGCTTACGTTATATGCCTTAAATTAACTGATTAATTCCGAGCAATAGAAATAACAGCTCTTTATGTCGATCTATAATAGACATTATCGCCGAAAAACCCAACACAACATTTCCAAAAAATGTATCTCTTTATCCCGGCAACCGCGCACTATTTCCACTTCCTCCTCAAAAAAAGGCCTTGGACACATAAATTGCAAAATTTATAAAGCCCGGAACTAAAACGTTAAATATAAAATATATAATGAAAAAGAGTGACAAAATTTTAAGAAAAGTATTTTTACATCTTTGCTTTTACTTTTTTATTTTGAGATTCACTTCTTTAACTAATAATAATATATACTTTTGTGGCGCTGCCAAAGACTGCTCAAATTTTATATTAATATTCTTAAAAATCATATTATCAAAAATCATTTTGCATACTTCAAGTAAAACTTAAGTTAATCATTTTTGTTTTTTTGAGGATTGCGATAAAAATATATTTGGTATGAAGTAGCACGTCCTAAACTACCATAGAAGCGTTTCATCATTCGCGCCGATTACTAGCAAATTTCATTACTCTTGTCGAAAAGTGAAATATAAAATTGATTTTTAAATAACATATAGTATACCTGATAATTTAAAAATATACAGTATATTTAATCTTAATAATTTTTTTTCTGGCATATTATTTTTTATTTGATCTAAGTCTTTAATTTCGATTATCTATATAAGCTAAGGAAGTATTCAGTGGTTTTTGCCCGAATTATGTAACACGAGTAACCATTACGACTTATATTCTGGAAACGTGAGTATTTTATTTCGATAAAAAAATTTTTTTTGTTGATTTCGTTACGTTGAATTTGTAATAAATTATAGTGGAAACCCTAAACACATTTTTCTTATACGATGTAATCGTCCTAATAATGGCAAATTTTAATAAATGGACTTCTTTTTGTAACAGAAATTGAGATCTATTAGAATTAAAATTTACTACATATGTACATATATCATCGAAGCTGTGCTATATTTGCCACAATCATAGCTAGAAATGTGAAGAGGCATAAAAAAAAGTAGGAAATGTCTTAAGCAACCACAGATATGTGCAAAATGCTTAAATAGCACAATTCGAATGCCAAAAATTAAAAGAGTATTTTCCTGAACCAAAACATCTAACTCATTTGTAACGGAGCTTTCATTGTAATATTTGCAATATCTTTAATAAATACATATATTGTTTTGAATCAAGTGATATTATTTTGAAAGTAATGGCTAATTATAATTTCTGAAAAAACGAAACTAACCTATGACGAAGTAGTCGATTTGAAATCTACAAAGCGTAAAGTTAATACAATTAATTTACATTTTATCACAACCCCAGCCACGAACGCCCTTACTTACTCCATTTGTTTTAGAAGGCAGTAGCGTTGATTAATTGCTAGCGCTAAGTGTCATACAGAAGTCGTTGATTGGCTTTAAGATCTGCATCTTGTAAGTGCACTGAGAAGAATGAATGCAGTAGGATTAAAGACATTTTTTACTTTACCAAACTGTTGATAAAGTAGTAGACGAATAATTTTTTGTGGAAAAAAATGTTATTTTCACTTTTCAAGCGATGATTGAACCAGTTTCCACCTTTTTTACGTTTTTAAAGGGGTTTTTAGAACCAGTTTTTCAGTGTTAGTTTAAACTCAGTTTAAACTCAGATTAGTCAAACTCGGTTTAAAGTTCAACTTAGTTTAAACTACAGAGCTGGTTTTCAGTAATAGTTTAAGACCGGTTTAATTTGGCTATTTTCTAGGGCAACTCTATTTCTTTCTATATTTAGATCAATGCCAGGCAAAACCGAACGCACTCACACAAAAATATTTTATGTTTGTATAGGTTGCGAGAAACCGTTAACGCTTCGAATTGCACGTGCCAAACGTTGCTTTCGTGTACGTGCGAATATCCGATCGTGGCTGTGTGAAAAATCCGATAACAGTCGGACTCGCGAGCTGATTATTTAAACGCAGATTAACCCTGAAAGTCTAAACTAAGTTTAGAGTTGACTGAAAAAGGGCATAACGAGTTTAAGCTTTGTTTAAATGCCCAACTGAGTCAAACTCACACTGAAAAACTCGCTCCAATAGTTATTAAATATTCGAATATGTACGTTGTAGAATAAACATATTTTTTTTATCAAACAAATCGTTTTTTTACCAGAAATCAAGGTTGATATACAGTAAGTTTGCACCCGACTTGCAAGAGAGCGCCCCAACTCGTATAAAATTTCCTTTAGTTGCAATCCTGTTTGCATCTTTCATGAAATATGCGATTTGTTTAGTGCTATCTAAGAACGGAAAATAGTTGTGCTGGCGATTTTTATGTTTATGTAATACTATATTTATAAATATGCAAATAAAATCGAATTCAAAAAATAACGATTCTTTGAACAATCCAAAATTCGAACACACTATTAAATATCTTTGAAAGAGCATAAAAAAATCATTTGGTTATAAGGATAGATTATTTATAATTAATATTGTATCCTACTGAAACTATCTAAAAACAAACACTCTTTCTTTTTTTTTTTTTTTTGTAAATATAAAAACAGTTGGTGAAAAAAATTCTCCAAAATCTCGCTTTCAATATTATTGTGCACTTTAAGAATCGCCAATTTTTCTACATTTGTTACAAAAAGGCTTTGGCTACGAGTAAACTAACAAAAGTATACAAATACGGCAAAGAACGTTTACCTTCGTCCTACCTCGTCCTATTTTTTTCGGTGTAAATATTAAGGCGCGGCGTGTTGCCACCGCACGTGTGTGGCACAAATGAGTGTTCACAATTGTTTGGGCAATCCATTTGTCAATGGGTCACAATCAATTTGAAAGCTTAATTTGCGAATATTTGAAACATTAATCAAACATATTGAAATAATCAGTCATTTTTGTTGAATTTGGATTAATTGAATGCAGGCCCGGGAATCGCTTCTGGAATTAAATTTATGAATTATATGCGTTCAGTGTTGGTTGTTGGTTACCATTGCATATGCACATATGTATATATATATATACATATATATGACTTATGTATATTTCCATAATTATCAATATATGTGCATAGGAAGCAACTCACTAAAGCTGCATACTTATAAAATATTTACACAGTTCCGTGCTACCGATTTGTCAAGGCGTTAGGAACTACCGCTATTTCCATTTTAGGGAGGGAGTTAGTTGCCTTCCCTTTGAATTACTAGCAAGTTTAGCCACTAAAAATATACATTTGCTTATCAACGGAATACGTTCCAATATTTCTTTAAACTAGCCTACCAAAATTGTTCATAAACAAACGCGAATGAGAGTAAACAGTTAGACGACGACAGAGGCTGAACAGAACTCACTTAACCTTCTGTTACATTAAGGTCATAATTTGACGTTTTCGACTTAAAATTTTCTATATTTTCTAAATTAAAAATAATTATATAAAATAATTGAAAATCTTATATAACAAGCCAGTTTTAGATTGGGTACACTTATACTTTGATTTAATATTTAATTTCAATTAGTACGAAGAAGGCTTTCCAAACTACAATTTTATATAATTAATTCCTTCAACGATCAACCCCCTTTGGTACTTAATACGCAAAAGTTTCAATGAAAAGATAAGATGATTTGTAAAATGTTCACAAAAAAAAGATAAATATAAATGAAATCAATAAACGCAAAATTATAATACTAATAATAATTATTTGACACTTACTTATAATATATATAGAATTTGATCAGTGGTTTTTTTTACAACTTAACCGATGAACGGATTTAAAATAAATTTAGGCAGTATATTGCTGAGACCCGCGACACTGGCATAGGTTATATTTTAATCCGTTAGGGGGCGTATGAGTCGACATATTCTAAAAATCCGTATTTATGGTTGAAGCTGGTACCATAGAAAAGATCTTTATGAAAAATAAATACGCTAGATGGCGCTATAGGCGAATTATTCAGCAAAACTATATTTTTAATCCGATTTAGATGAAATTAGGGACGCAGCTTTGGAGTACGACGACAAATACTACTATGAGAAATGAATCCGCTAGATGGCGTTAGGATTGAGTTATTCAGAAAATCCGTATTTATGGTCCGATATAGATGATATTAAAAATACAATAAAAAAAAATCCACTAGGTGGCGCTAGAAGCGAATGATATAGAAAATCTGTATTTGTGATCCGATTTTGATAAAATTAGAAACGCATAATAGTAGTGCGATGAGAAATGCTTTCATGCAGATACGCTAGGTGTCGCTTGAATCGAGTTATTCAAAGAAATTTACCGCATTTATGTTGGGATAATGCTGATATTAGAGAAGTATGCATTGAAAATAGCATACCATATTTGCAAAAAAAAAACAATCAATAAACAAATTATGGAAATCTATTGGATGACTCTGTAGTTGAGAATTCCAGACACCACATATTTGGTTGAAGTTGTTTAAAATGTAATAAGGTTTGTGCTATTAAAAACAATGCCCCTTAGTCTAAGTCGAGATAAAGCAGCCTTTTAAGTTAGTCGCAGCAATATTCGGCAAAAATCCCAGTGAAAATTAGGTAAAAAATGTGTATTATTCTTAAATTCGTTAAATATGCATTTTTAGCGTCTTAGTTTTTTTTTTTTACAAAAATATACTAAAAATGTTTTGAAATATTGATTTGAGAATCAATTTTGTGTTAACAGGTTTTACGGTTTCTGATGTTAAATAGTTTAATCGAGTATTTTTCTGAGCATATGTTGTGAAATTTTCATAAGAAATTTTTTTGTAAAGTATTTCTCGTTTAATTAACGTCCACTAGTTTTTATTTATTTTAATTAAAAAGTTTGATTTGTTGGTTGTGGTTATTTCTAGAAAAAAAAATTGAAAGAGGATCAAGCTACTCTTTCCTGCTTTCGAGATCGAGCTCGTCTAAATTTATTTGAAACGAGTAGTTTACCGCCGACCTCTAATATTCTTTTTAACTTTTTGTTCCGTCATTGATCACTTTTGTGACACAATTTATTTTACTATCGATTCCGCTATTTCCATGTAGTAAGTAAGCATCGGTTTTGATTTGAAATTAATTCGTGGCCACTCCCAAGCGAAATTCACAATATTCGTCCGTCTAAAACCAAAAATAGCACACCATTTCCGCACAACTCTTATCTTCGACCTATATAACGATTATATATCACGATAATTTATTTGCGCTTTTATCCAAATTACACATCAGCGATATGCGGAAATCTCCGAAAACTATCACACAGTTGCCGGTAAAAGGAGGCAAGACAAGACAGGTCATGCAAATAATGCACTTGCCAATCTAAGCGGGTGATAAGCCAAAGCCAGAAAGACAGAAAACCCAAAAAAACTAAAAACCAAAAGCGATCTATCACAGCAATTTGTTCAAACCAATTAGGATTTTGCCGCTGCACTGCCAAAATGAGATGGCGCTTTGGTGGCTGTGGTGTCGGGTGATAGGAATTGCGCATAAAAGCCGATACTTTCGCACTCACCGATTTACAAAGCTCTGCCGCGAACCAGATATAAAAAAGCGGCAAGCCTGGCACAGCAAAGATATAGTTTTAGTAGAGTATACAAAGAAAGTGCCACAATAAACCAGGTGAATAGATGTGCTCGCAAAAGTGGCAGGCGGGCTAGTTGGAAGGAAGCTACAGATTCAAAGTTAGCTTGGAAGCGAGGAAAGCCGCCTGCACCGGCGCTATCTTGACTTCGTATCGAGCATTAAAGGCAATTCATCTTAAAATACTAATTGAGGACTACCACAACATGGCTCATGTTGTAGCTAATGCGGCAAAATTTTGTCGAGAGACAACATGCAACAAAGAGGACAGTAACAACAATAGCGCGATAACGACAAAGGCGGTGCTTGGTGAGGGAACAAATGTGAGAGAAGAAAAGGGGAAAAAAAGGAATGAAATTTAAAAAAAATTTAAGAAAAACACAACAAAAAAACACGCCTAATCCAAACAACAAACACGAGGCAACAAAAATGCTGCTATCAACAATAATAATAAAAACTACAATACGTTGTTGTCATTATCGCCAGGGACGCGTAGAAAATCCACAGCAGAAGGCAAACTGACGAGACAGTGTTGTAATTTAGAGGAGATTAAGATTAATTTTCAAACGCCTCTGGGACACGACGTCGACGATGGGTGGGTAGACAACAAAGATAGAGCAAATTAAAGAAGAGGTGGTGGTAGACTTGGCGAGCTCGCTGTATGGACGGCGCTGATTGCGTGGCTGACTGCTAAACATAAACAACAGAGCCATTGAGGAAGCAAATGAGGAAATTAAGGAGTTCGAGGGAATAGGGAAAATCGTTCAACCTAGCAGCCATCCAGCCAGCCAGTGAGAAGTAGAGAGCCAGCATATTTGCCACACGTCGCACGCCCCGTTTGATGAAGGCTTGCATTTTTATTAAACTCCAGTCAAGAGTACTTAAAAATAACAAGTTCATGACGCGACGCAATGTCTGAGGAGACAGCAACAGCAACAGCAACGACAAAAACAAAAGCAAACAAAGAGCAGCCGTTGTGGCGTGGCCGTGCGAGCCAACTGCACAACCAAGTCTAGCTTTGCAACGACAAGCCAACGCATGCAAAATAGCGATGTCAAAAGTTGAGCCACTACAATCTGCAGACCATGAAAAAAAAACAACAATCGCTTCGAACCCTTATTATTACCAGTAAGGCAGTAACGCAGTAATGCGACAAAATACGCTTCGACGCGGCCGAAACGATACTGGTCAGCGTGCGTGCTCGAGTGTCCGATATTGGCCAAAACGAGGTATGACTTTGGCATAGCTTTGAAAAACTTCAGCAACGTCATCATCAACGTCCGGTGTTGCGTATCCATAATAGCCATCGTTAGCAATGGCAAATGTGGCAGCATTACTTAATGTCAACTCTGTGGCTGTGGCTGTGCTGTCGCTTTCAGTCTATAATGCGATTCCTTGAATTATTATTGGCAATGGCCAAATGCTGGTATACCGGGCCGAAGGTGGCATGCGTGCAATCGGCAAGCAGACAAGGCGCATGCGTGGCGCGGCACTTTTTCTGTACGTTTTTAGCCCGTATTTCATGCAAAATATGTGCGGCACATAGTACTCTTTCTACATCGTTTTGTTTTCTTTTTTTTTTTGCATAGCTGAAGGCAATGAGGGCTATAAAAACCGCCAACAATTTGCAACAGCGACGATGACTACGACTTGCGACGGACTGTGCGCGACAACAACGATAACGGCAATATCGAGCAGCATACCGGCAGAAGAGGGGGCCGCAATCAGGCAGGGATAGCGGCGAAAAGGCGATGACTATGACAATATATAGTGGCTGGCGCTCGACGAACTCACTTGTGCGTCCCCCTTCCCATTTACATACAGACGTTGCCCGTCTAGTTGTCGTCTTAAAGAGCTTGACTCGCTGTCGCGCGTTATCCACGGTGTTGGTAATAAGCGTAGGCAATATGCGCACCACTTGACCGAACCTATTTTTATCTGAAATGCACTTCTTTCAAGCCTCATTTGCCTATCAAATTGTTATAATACTGGCTTATTTAGTTGGCGAGAGCGGGTGAATGAGTTTGGCTGATAGAGAGACCCTGCGAGGTATTCGAGTTTTGAAATTGCTATTCTTATTTTTTATTTCGAATCTTTCAATAAAAAGCTTCGTAAAGTAAGTTATGTAACTGTAAATAAAGCTTTCACAACAAAGTGATTAAAAAACTAAATCTTCAATAGTAGGTTGAATGCAGAAATTATCGTCGGACAAATTTTGTATAGAAAATAATCACAGTAAGTTCGAACGGTATCAGTAGAAGTGGTGCAGTTATGACTTCAGTATTGACTTCCAAGCTGATACGAATAGCTTTGCAATTTTCTCAATAACTTTAGAAAGACATCTGAGCTTTTTAACTTAGAAAATAAAGTAAATTAACTTGTAACCCCAAATTTTGTGACAAAAAGTAGATGGGAAACTATTTTGTAATAATAATATTGATTTGGCGCTTGTATCATATAGTTCGATGATTGACAGAGCTTCTACTCTATTTTTGTGCCGAGCGCCTTGTTTTTGTATAACAGAAACAACACAGTTCAATGCTGCCTCCGATTGGCACATTACTTTTTTTGAAAATTTTTTTTTTTTGTCATAGCAGAAATCCAATCAGAGGTTTGCTATTGCCGTTCGGGGGCGAGCGATATTTTATGAAAGTGTTTCTATAATTTTTGATGCTGCCTACCTGTATTGACTCACATACAAAAATCGAGAATATCTACAATTATGATATCGATAACGAGGTGGCAGACAAATAATAACGATTTCGATATCGATATCGATAACTAACACAGAAACAAGATTCACAGAGTTACCTAAATCGATACGCTACCAATATCGATTACTAATTACCAACACATGTATTTGTATTTGCATATTACATTATAGTCAAGTTTGAATAAATAACCTTATATATAAATATCGATAGCCAAAGATATATCGAAAATTATATCGATAAATGTACCGATTACGGCATCGATAAATGCTCTTAAACTAACAGTGATGACCTTGACTAACGATAATGATAAAACCCGATATCGATACAAAATTTGAATACGAATACGATTGCACCGAAGAAGTTCTGTATCAAATTTTTTATATGGTAAAAATTAAACCTGAATCCTCATTTGCTTTCAATATTTTCAAAGATAAGCTCTGGTTGAAAATATTGGCTTATAAATTTCCGTGTAGACTTAAGTTCCTATGTTTCTCATACCTCTTTATTCATTGTTTGTTTTGGTTGCTAATTTTGCACACTGTAAATTTACTATAAATTACTACGGCCGTAAGGGGGCAGAGGCATAAAATAGTTTATCCATGCTTTGTATTTGCCTTAAAAGGAAGCAGCTAAAATGAAAATTATTAAATAATAAAAATTAAATAAATCATAAGCGTCAATTGGCGCGTGTAATACGTGCTTCCTGTGCAAACAAAGTGGGCATGTGAACTGCTGTCCATTATTCCCTTTTTCCCTACATCACAAGACAATTCAAACAAATATTGTTATTATAAAAAATGCATTAAACTTACAGATTGGTATTAGCTACAACAAATTTTACAAAGGCAGCATCGTAGGCCAAAAACTTCATTTAAAAAACAATCTCATGACGAAAAAAAATAATTGCTTGGTTTTCATTTTCGTCATCTCATCTAAAATTTCCTCGAAAGTACTTTTCATAGCTTTTTCATTCCAAATTTTTTGTTATTTATATTTTAAAAAAAATGTCAACGGAACTAGAGAGGTCTCGTGAGTTGCCGCTGCTTGTTGAAAACCTCGCCAGAATTCAATGCTTATTTTGCTGTAATACAGAAACTCAAGTCAATTAATTTTCCTTCTAGTTTTTCAGCTTTAAACGTTTTTTTTTTAAACATCGACGAAGAATTTACAGAAGATTTTTTAAAGCTAAAAATGCATAGAATTTTAAAACAATGACCCATAGTCACAGTAAAGCGGAAGTCGCCTGTATAGCTAAAAGCAGGTTTTTGACATAATTTTCGTTAGAATATTTGCTAAAAAAAAAAAGATGCAACTAACTTAAAGGGCAGCTTTGTCTCGACAAAAACTAGCGAATTTACTTTTTATAAGCGTTTTTTTAATTGTTTTTTTCTAATATCGTCAATATCAGACCATAAATAACAATTTTCCGAATAACTCGATTCCAGCACCATCTAGCGGATTCTTTTTTCATAAAAGTAATTCTCGTCGCACTCCAAAGCTACGTCTCTAATTTCATCTAAATCGGATTATAAATACAGATTTGCTGATTAACTCGCCTATAGCGCCACCTAGCGTATTTATTTTTCATAATGGTATTTTCTATGGCACCAGCTTCATACCCTTCTAATATCATTAATATCGAACCATAAATACGGATTTTCGGAATAAGTCGACTCATGCGCCACCTGACGGATTAAAATATAAACTATGCCAGTGCCATAGAGCTAAGGAATATACCGCCCAAATTTGGTTGAAATCTGTTGGTCGGTTTTTGAGTCAAGTTGTGACAAAGAAAATGAAGTATAATAGTAGATTAACGAAAAAATTTAGCACGAAAAATATTGTCAATATTGAAAAAAATTACACTGTACGATGTAAACTGTAAGCCACTGTAAGTGCAAACATATGTATAGGAGGTAAGCGCTAAATTATTATTATTAGCATTACCATTTTTACGTATTTCTGTCTCATTTATATTTGCAATATTTTTTTTTTTTTCATTAACCTGAGGCCCAGCAAAGTACAAATGTAAATTAACTACAGCGCACACATACGCCTTCATCATACACATCAAATTAAATGCATTAAAATGCACATAGGCATAGGTAGGAATAGCAACAACCAAAATTACAAAAACAATAGCATTTGATATCAACAACAAAATAGAGCCGATATTCATAACACAAAAATGGGTTGAGCGACAGCACTGCGCAGTGCTTTCTATGCAGCTTTGCACAGTACGCATGCACCTAGGAGCATGCATTGCTGGAAGAGACGAAAAACTGCAAACAAATTGCGTGGAGTGCAGAAAAACTCTTATTTTTATTTACAAAAAAAATTGTGAATATCGCTTACGCTAACACCAAGCACACACGACAAGGAAAACCAGTTGTTTCTGGCTCATTTGTCGTATTCTGTGAAAACCAGTTCGCCCTGCAAAATCTGTCTTACTGCATTACGCACAAATCCTGTTAAACTCGAAAACATCTAAATTTTCGTTGTGTTTTCACAAGCAATCTGTATTCAATAAATTTCTGCCAAAAAAAAATCGATGATTTGTCGTCACTAGTTTAAAAAAAGAAATAATACAAATAATAAGAAAAACTCGAGATGGAGAAAAAATGAAATATTTTAAAAAACGGCACTGCCTGTAGTGCGATTCACTAACTTATTTAAACGATATTCGCATCGTTAACTCGATTTACGGAAATTTTAACGATGTTGCTATTCAGCAGCCAATTTTTTTAACGATTTTTGCTATCGCCGAATCAGCTGTTGTCGTTTGCTAGTCGACTGTGGAATCGACAACTAAACAACAAGAAATTTGATGTCGTTAACTCAATCGAGAAAAGAAAAATGAGTGATTTTAACTTAAATTAAAAATCAATTAAAAATTCGGCCATTTGTTTTATTGAAATTAAAAAAGGAACATAAAATAATGCCACTCGAATATGTCGAATATGATTTATCACGAGGTGACGAAGAAGTAAGCGCTCCAATAGTGGATGGAAGTTTACTCCATGATTTGGGCAATCGTTTTCATTTGAATGCAACTGAATTTCTGAATCTTCAGACTTGGCTGAATATCTAATTTCCCTTACAGGTTTCCTTTGACCCAAGTGGAGCGTCAAGCTGCTAAAGACATGTTTTCTTCAACGTCGTCACCTATTGTGACGAGAAAGGCACTAGATAAATGATAAATGATCCTAATTTAAAATCACTCAGAGGATAGAGTTCGAAACTCTACTACAATGGAACACTGAAATAAATAAAAACTATTATAAAGATTTGTAGTTCGAAAACTAGTGGCTTGTTTCACTTTAATCAAATTAATAAAAACGCGCTCAAATTTATATTCGACAATACGCATTCATTTATTTTTTTCCATTCCTTTTAGTGTTTTTCGCCCATTTTGGCATTTAGTTTACCAAGATGCCACTCTTTAGTACTTTGAATAAATACAACGAGACATTTAGTGTATCGCACAATCGATCCTGCAAACGACAAATATTGTCGACACAAATTGCGATAGTCGGATCGTTTAATCGTTAGTGAATTGCACTGCTTGGTGTGCTTGGTGGAAGATCTAGGGGCATTTGGGTTACCGGATTTCCTTAGCGCAAAAAAGGTAAACAAATAGAGAAATGTCATCGAAAATCAGTTAGTAAAAAGGAATATTGTCTTGACGGTTATGTTTAATTTTGAAAACATCTCCTGAAAACAACTTGTTTTCATTGCCGTATGAACATGGTATAAAATGCTAATTACTACTTCGCCGTTTGGCGTTTGGCGGCTTGCTGCCTTTTGTTGTTATTGTACGCAATTTTACGCACAATACTAACGGAAATGAGTTGCCTGAAGTATGCACTGTAATGTGGGGAACGCAAACTGCATCGCTAATGTGTTAACCTTTAGTTGTGTATGGGAAGGTAAATTAAAAAAGAATTGGAAAAATATAAAAATAAGGCTCAAACAAAAATTATAGCACAATTGGAATTTCGAAGTGTAGAAAAATATTAAAAAAAACAAGGAAAGGTGTCGCGGTATCTCTGCCATGGCAACAATTTGCTCACTTTACTATTTTGTCCAAATGCGGAAGCAACACACCCAACAATGTGTTAATTTTTCATCATTTTTTTTTATCGTGCAGCAGCATATGTACAACTTGATTGCTGTAAAAGTTCCCATAATTGCCGGCGATTAGCAAAGGGCTTGTAATAAATGCGACAATTTAAAAGTCGTGGGGGAAAATGCAAAAATGGTGCAATCAAATTGCGTCTAGGCAAATTGTTTTGGTCTTCCCACCAGCGCAATTCCAATTTCCAATGAATGTGTGCGCTTAGTTACGCTTCTAATTTTTACCAGCTCTCGCTCAGCTTCACACAGCCGCCAGCTCAGTGTGACTCATTCAGAGTTTTGCTTGAAATTCGTGCACTTAAGCGATTGAGTCACTCACTCGCCGCTTCATCAGCAGATTGACGAAAGCTGCCGCTGGGTATGCGAAAACAAAAAACGCAAAATCTGGCATTCCGCTTAATCGCGCATTGGGTCAGTAGAATTTAATTTTGTATTGCTTTCCGTTGCTCGTGTTCTTGTTTCGTGATGCTATGTTGTTGTTGTTGTTTTAAATATATATTTTTTTTAATTGCGTTGTATTGATTTAAGAATACAAAAATCTATTTTTTCGCCTGCTAAAGTTGCAGCGTGTCATGTGAGGAGGAAGAGGCAAATACTTATTTATTGAAACTGCAATCTGTCGGCATATCACGTTTCATTTTTGTTCAAATTTCGCTATGACTCGATAAATGTTGTATAACATTTTATTACAAGTTTATTTTTTTGTTCTCATGCAGCATTTGAAAGTTGCATATTTTAAGTGAGCAAAATTTCAGTAGAGGAACTTACTAATTACTAAAGCGTAATTATTCTAAGATCTCTAAGCTCACATCAATGGAACATTTCCGATGAGTGGCATTGGTGATTAACTTGCAGTTGATTGAGACAACCGTGATTAAAAATAATAATAATTTGTGAATCACTCAAAGTGACTTGGGTTTTAGATGAAGCATTAGACATAGATTCATAGTGCTGCCAGATGCTTTAATCTGAGCAGGATGGTTAAAAAAAACTTTAAATCTAGCAAATATTGTTTTTTTTTTTAAATTAAATTTTGTAAAACAATATGCTGACGTCTGGACTTTACAAAGAAATTTTCTCATTTGCTCTGATTTTTATATCATCATTCGTCTGAATCACCCTGTTTTTTTCTCATAATTTTACTCATTCGTATTTAGTTTTGTTTCGTGTAAGGATGGCAATTGAAATTTACTAATCAATTAATGTGTAAACTGATTAATTGCTAGGCAAAAAAAAAAAAAAAAGTAACTACAACCAATTACAAGATGTTAATCAATTAATCGCTATTCTCAGTTATTTCTATTTTTAACTTTTTTGAGCTTATTAAGGAATGATTGATTTCAGGACAAAAAAAAATAATTGCAATTAATTGCAAGATTTTTCTTTTTAATTTCGCAATCAGTCATATATTTGTGTCATATTATTTTGTTCCACATTATTCCACACTATTCGTATTTAGTTATCTTTTCTATGGGGATGCCAATAAAATTTACTGCTCGACTAATGTATCAAATGATTAATTGCTAGACAAAAAAAATAATTGCAATTAATTACAAGATTTTATTTTAATTTCCCAAATCAGTCATATGTTTGCGTCATATTATTTTGTTCCACATTATTCCACACTATTCGTACTTGGTTATCTGTTCTATGGGGATGCCAATTAAAATCTACTGCTCGACTAATGTATCAAATGATTAATTGCTAGACAAAAATCAATAATTGCAACTAATTACAAGATCGATTAATCGGTTTTGTGAATTATTTTTATATTTTTAATACATACATATATACATATGTATATAGAAATATATGTATATTAAGAAATTCCCTTAATGCATCAAATGATTAATTCCAAGACATAAAAAAAAGATTAGATTCATAGAGTTGTGTTTTCAAAATTACTGATTTGATTAGGATGGTACTGATTTTTCAAATCTAGTAACCAATGATTTTTTAAGTCTCAAATCAGTACGCGAATAGCCTGAATTAATAAAAATATGTATGGAACTGCACTGATTTTTAAATCAACATTCAACTCGGTATTTTCGATTATTTTTATTTTGAGCTTTTTTGAGTTTATTACCACATATTAAGGAATTTCCATACCTTTTTTTTTATTTAAATGATTGAAAAAAAAAAAAAGTAATTCAATCGCTCAGTTTTATTTCATAGTGCCACTCAAACTGTTTTAGTAGAAAAAGATTTCCAGATTTCACTTCGCAAGAGAGTTACGTTAGAACTCCACACCACAACTTTCAAGCGTTGTAGTTTTTGAAGTTGTTCAGGTTTTACAGGCGTGTTAGAATTTGGCAACTCCATATGATAATTTTCAGCCATGAAATCTCCTCGCAATGTTTACATATTTTAAAAAGTAGATCAGAATACATCTTCATATTTCAAACATTTTTAATTAGTTTATTTTATTGTAACAAAAAAACGTTGGAAGAGTTACCGATTACTTGCTTCTTATATAACCTATTCCAACGATGGTAGCTGTATGCGGTTAATTTCAGTTTTATTTTCAATTTTCAATTCAACCCGCCCAATGCTGACCTTGAATCAAGGATTGGCTAATTTTCTGCCTGCTTTTATCATTTAGTCCCACCCTTCCTTACGCTTCACGCTTAAATCCACTTCAATAATTAAGTACAAAATTCAAAACTCACCATTTCCAGAGGCAAAGGCCGCAATACGTTGCTTAACGGATGTGCGCGGCAGTGATGTCGATATTGATTGCGCTTCCTTCGCATCGAACTCATCAGCTGATCTGTCAGTTTTTGCACTAACGGTATTATATGCACGGGCCTTTACCGTCGCGGTGACAATAGATTTCGTCGGCGTAGTTGGTGTAGTGGCTGGTGATGGAGTTTTCGATGACTCGGTCGAAGGAGTTCGCTTCACCATTGTTGTTTTGATCACAGTTGTTAAAGAGGGCGTCGCTGGGCGCGACGTTGGTGTTGGCGATGTGGCAGTATTCCGCAATTGCATTGCTGCCATGGCTAATGGGGCTGTTGTTGTTGTAGCGACCGTGGAGCCGCTTGCTGACGCGGACGCGTTGGCTGTTGTAGTGCCAGCCATGTTCGATGTTGTTCTTGCACTGTTGGGTGCAATTTCCGTTGTCGCGGTCGCTATGGAAGCGTTGATTGCTTCGTCGTTTATCGTTGTTGTTGCTGTTGTTGCTGTTGCCGGGGTTGCTGTAACTGTCAACCCACACTCGACACGCGAATGCTTACGACTCGCCGCATTCGTTGTGGTTATTGTCATTTTATTCTGCAAATCAATTTTATTGTCGCACTCGATGTCGCCGCTATCGTTGGCCTGTTCGCTGCTATAATTATTACTATTATTGTTGTTGTTATTATTGCTGTTTTGGCTCTGTTTTCGCTGTGTGTTCGTTCGGTTCGAATCGGGCGCGGCCAATGCTGCTGCTGTTGCTTGTGTTGTTGTTTGTGTTGTAGATGAGTCAAGCTGACAATTAACGCGCTCTTGCGACTCACTACTTTTAGCTTTGTTGCCCTTATTATTGCAAAAATTATTTTGCAATTTTTGCTTTTGTATTTGTTGTTGTGTGTGTTGTCCCTTACAATTATTATATCTACGCTTAAATTCACTATCGCTAAGTCTTTGGAGTGTTTGTTGATCGTTTGTATAGTGGTTGTTGCTATTGGTGTGGTTGTTGTTATTATTGTAGCAATTATTGCCTTTGGCGTTGCCTAGCACGTTGCTGCTAGCCAATTGCGGTCGCTGCTCCAGTTGCAATTTTAGTGCAACATCATCTACAGCAACAACAATTCTATCACTTTTACTTGCGCCCGCACAATTATTGCTTGCAACAATTGTTGTTGCTATTGTATTTGTTGCTTCTGCCACTTCTGACTGACAATCGCATTCAATCAACCCGCTGCTGCTGCCACTGTGACCGTTACCAATGGTCTTTGTTTGATTTTTGCTATCGCAGATGTTGCTATCGCTGTTGCTGTTATTTTTGCAGTTGTTGTTGTTTTTGTTGTTTGTGTTAGTTTCGTCGTTGCTGTTGTTATGACAGCTTTTGTCATGCCGCCATTGTTGGAGTTGATCTGCTTTGTGGCATTGCTTTGCCAACTCTAATCTATGTAGCTGGTTTTGTTGTTGTTGTTGCTGCTGTTGTTCCTTTTGTTGCTGTGCATTCATTAGGCGGTTTCTACAATTTCCGGCATTGTCCACAACATCACAGATATCATCGTAATCGTCCGCGTAGTTGGTGGCGGTGTTGCCAAGCTTTTCACTTTGTTGTTGTTGTTGGATTTGCTGCCACTTACTCGTTTCACACTTATTATTGTCTATTCCTTTCACACTGGCTATCGCTGCTACGCCGTTTGCGTAATGACGATTTTTGCTACCGTTTTGTTGGCCGCTGCTACATCTATCGCTACTTCTACCACATTTGCTGTTGTTGTTGCCGTTGCCGTTGCTGTGGATGTGATTGTGTGTGTTATTGCTTTTACTGTTATTATCCCGTTGTTGTTCCTCATCATCAATGTACGAAAAATCATTATCTAAGAAAATATTACGCGCATCCAATGTGGATTTCGCTTTGGGATGTTTCAGATTGTAACGTCGACGATTTGGGCAACAACAAAATTTCGTTGCTTTCGGTGAAGTGGGTGAGGCGAGCGGTGGAAAAGTGTCGGTGACAGTTGCGGTAGCAGCATCAGTCCATTTCTCAAGCAAGGCCAACTCACGAGCCCTGGACATGTCAGCAGTTGGCCATTGAGGAGTAGATTGCGGACAGATGCGATCGGTGGCTGCGCAAAAAAGGAGAGAAAGAAATAGAGTGATTGTTAGTGCAAAATTGAAAAATACTTGCTTTTAAAAAACCTTAATGCTAAGGCTAAATATTTTTGAAGTAAAACTTCTGTAGCGGCATGAGAGTTATTTTTTAGATCGCATAGCGAAGGTCGTGCCGTTCCGGCACTATTTTCGGACTAGATATTTCGGGACCATATCAGAAATGTTTCAGTAGTCCGGGAGTGTTTCACCACTACAACTAATACTAATAATTACTACTACTATAGCTAAGACTACCACTACTAATACTACTATTTTTATAAATGCTACTACCTACTATATACTGCTAGTATTTTTACTAATGCGTTTTCTAATTACTGCCATTATTTTTACTTATTTCTACTACTATTTTACCAACTTCTACTACTATTTTTTTTCTAATGCTACTACTAGTTTACTAAAATTCTACTACTATTTTTATTAATGCTACTACTAATTACTACTACCATTTTTACGAATTTTTACTACTATTTTTACTAACTTCTACTACTATTTTTTACAAGTGCTACTACTAATTACTACTACTGTTTTTAATAATTTCTACTACTAATTACTACTACTATTTCTACTAATCCTACTTATAACCACTATTATTAATATTTATTTTTTTATAATATTCGCAAAGCTTTCCGTTATAAATTTTTTCGTAAGTTTTATATATTTATTCCATTAAGCACATTATACACCATTTTCCGAGAGCAGAGCAATATTTCAGCAATTTCGGCAGGGGATTTTCCGTTTTTCTCATCGTGCATATAAGCGCTCTCTTTTCCGGCGTGCAGTGTTTTCCGCGTCCCATTTTTACAACATATCGACACAAAATTAAAAATAAACGATGTTCATAAAAATGTGCTATTTACGTGTCCATTTCAAATCAGCATTATGCCCAATAAAATTGGCACGCACAAAATTTGATTGAAAGCACACGGTAATTTTGTGCAGGGAGATTTGCTTCATAATGGTAACAAGTATATACATACAAAATTTTTAGTGTTCAATTAATTTACGACTTAAGAAGTTAGATTTAATATTTGGTTCGCTTTTGTGCTATTTATGTGTCCATGGCTGTATTACGATGGTTTGTAATGTATCAAAAAATCAAAGTTTCCAACTTCGTGCAAAATTTATAAAAATTCAAAAAACTTTCATCAAACTTTTGATTTAATTTGAGTTTTTGGAAAACTTTTCGATAAATAGTTGTGTAGCTCACTCAATTTAGGAATAACAATGTAAAAATAAGAGGCCCTTCACTCATTCTCTAGGGACTGGTATCGCAAGCAAACTTGGAATGGGCGATACGCTCCTTCCAAGACCACACATCGCCCGGCATTGACGGAATTCCACCGTCCATGCTGCAGTAACCGGGACTTAAATTCGTAGGACCTCTGAGTAGAATGTATGAAGATGTAATTAGACTAAACTATGACCCGGTGACATGGAAGACTGCAAAAGTTGTTTTTTCTGCCAAAGGCGAAGGACTATAGGCCTATTAGGCCTAACATAATTTCTGATTCAAGTCTCTTGAACGTCTACTGTGGAACCTTGTTGCAAATATGCTTCTTAATTAATTCGAGGAAGGAGTAGCGGCTATTATCGCTTATTTATGCAGATGATGTAGCAGGAACCATGAGCTGTAAATGCCTTTCAACAATAAGCTCCCTAAGGAATCAAATGCATAGAGTCTTAAACAGCTGGGTTAAGAATGTGGGGCTAAGCACAAATACATAGAAGACAGACTCGTTGCCACAAGGCAGTTTGAGTTCAGAACGTACAGTTACAGCCGGACAACGTCCTCTCTGATCGACTACGTGATCCCGTGCCCGAACTTCAAGAGTTCTCTTGGGACCCCAATAAAGGTTGATATGTGGCGCAGGAGTGTGAAGATGACACGAGGTACGACACATTTATACACGGACGGGTCTAAAGCGGAAAAAGGAGTTGGGGCTGTTTGGGGTCTACTGTCTAGAAACAGAGATCTGTATATTGTACAAGCTGCCGGATCACTGCAATATTTTCAACCAGGAATCCTGGCCATGGAGAAATCAGCTGAGATGATATCAGATTTTCAGCGACACGAACTGTATACATATATTATATCAGCAAGCAGTCTGGGCGTTGTTGCAAACACAGGGCGGTAGGGTTGCAAAAAAAAAAAAGATCACGAGCTCTTTATCTTCTCTGAAAATAGGGGACTCCAGAATTTAAGTGGCTCTATTGATGCGTCATTGCCTCTTGGCGGCGCATGCCTCTAAATTGGCTCTGGTAAGAGATAGAAGATGCAGGAAATGCATGCTGGAACATATTAAATGTGAATGCCGAGAATTGGACAAGCGACGATTCAAAATACTGGATGGGATCTGCAGTCAGCTGCCGAAAAAGGACCAAAGAATCAAATTAAAAGGCAGTTAGAAACGTAAGTCCAACCGAAGCAGACAAGCGAACAGCTATAGCTATAACACAAAATAAACCACAATTTGCGATACTTTGATGAATGACCCGGCTATTTTCGGTCTCTGATTCCATGTGCGGCAACTTTCGGTTCGTTATTTGTTATTTGTGTAATACATGAAGCTTAGATGTTCAAGTTTTAAATTTATAAATACTGTACACAGAGAAGAGTACGAAAAGGAAACTATAACGATATAGATTGCGATGCGATAATGATAATCATAATGATAATGATATTGATAATGATAATGATATTGATAATGATAATGATAATGATAATGATAATGATAATGATAATGATAATGATAATGATAATGATAATGATAATGATAATGATAATGATAATGATAATGATAATGTAATGATAATGATAATGATAATGATAATGATAATGATAATGATAATGATAATGATAATGATAATGATAATGATAATGATAATGATAACGATAATGATAATGATAATGATAATGATAATGATAATGATAATGATAATGATAATGATAATGATAATGATAATGATAATGATAATGATAATGATAATGATAATGATAATGATAATGATAATGATAATGATAATGATAATGATAATGATAATGATAATGATAATGATAATGATAATGATAATGATAATGATAATGATAATGATAATGATAATGATAATGATAATGATAATGATAATGATAATGATAATGATAATGATAATGATAATGATAATGATAATGATAATGATAATGATAATGATAATGATAATGATAATGATAATAATAATGATAATGTTAATGACAATGATAATCGGTATCACGTCGAAATCCAAATGAATAAAAAGCATGACTGAAAGTAATCGACCAAAACGATTTTCAGCATGAGGTTAATGCGAATTTATTCTTCGCTAGTATCTATTTTTTTTTTTAGCAATGCAATATCTATATTTTCTTTAAGTGCGAAACACGCATTATTTTCTTAGTTTTTTCAACTCATTTATATATCTTACTTTAAAAGTAATTGAATTTTTGTTGTTTGTTTTTGCTTTTTTTGGTTGATTTGCGCGCTGTCGCGCATTGGCAACACTTTTCACCTCATAATCGGTGGAAATCAAAATTGAAATACTTGGTTGAACGCGCTGTAATTAATGAAAGCAGTAACAGGAAACCAACACGACATATAGCAGTGACGGAAACTAAAATAAAATCACCAAAAAATAGAAAAAAAATGTATTTAAAAGGAAAATCGGGTAAACGCTGATTCACAGAAGTTACTTATCAAAGCGAATCCAAATCGAAAACCTAAGCGAAAATTGGCTGCAACAGCAGCATCGAAAATCACAGACAGAACACAAAAGCAAAAACAACAAACCCAAATTAAAATCAAAAACATTGCGGAAAACTTGCAGCAAGCCAGCGCAATGCCAGCCAAGCGCGATCGCTCGAGTGCCTTTAATTGCAAATGTAACAACTGCAATAACAACAAGTGAGCGCATAAAAAAGGAGACTCAGCAAAGGCGCACAATATCTACATACATATATGTAGTAAATGAATGAAATCGAAGAAATCATAGAAATCGAAGAAATCATAGAAACCGTAGAAATCAAAGGCGGGGTGTGGATGGCCACTTGCTGCACCGCTGGCTGTAGACTGTTGGAAAATCCTAGTAAACTATTGCAGCATGTAAGCAAGAAATTGTTGTGAACAACAAGACCTACAACAACAACACTCGTTTCGCTATCAATTGCCGCTTGTAGATGTTCTCCGTTCAGCGCCACCCCGCGCCGTGCCATACAGCTTAACTATTTAATGTCTTGAGGGCATTGTGGCAACAGGTAGCAGATATTTGTGGTAGTAGCAACACCGGCATGCCAGCAAGTGGCAAGTGGCAGCCAAAGCTAGTAGGTAAGTGATAGAGCAACAACAGCAGCAGCAGTAGCAACTACAATTGGCCAGGCCAAGTGACAGCAGCAGCAACGAAAGCGACAGCAGGCGGCAGCCGCACTTAAGTGATTAATTCGTTTTGGCCAGCAGGAAAATTAATTTGCAACGAAAGAAGATTTCGCTTTTTTTTGCCTGTATGCTGGCTGTTTGCTTGAGTTGGAGCGCGCGCGCGCATTTAGGCGCGTTAGACGACGACGATGTTGCTCTTTAGCTGGCGGCTAGAGTGGCGGAAGTGGCGGCATAGCGTTGTTGTTTTTTTGGAGTAGGGGGGGAGGGGAATGAAATCGTTGGAAAAAATTCAATTCAATACATTTTGATTATAAATGGCGGTGGGATATGTTGTTGTTATTACTGCCTGCTTTATTGACTGTTGCAAGTGCAATTTGCATTGTTGTTGTTGTAGTATTTTTATAGCCACAGCTTGCACTTTCATTTATATGGTTTTTATAAATCTTTAAATTATGTGTTGTATTAATTGCGTTTTTAATTGATTTGTTATTGTTTTTTTTTTACGTAGTTTACGATTTTTAATTAATTGTATAAATTGAATTGGAAAAATATTGTTTATTGGTTTTATATTGTGCGCATTAAGGGGAGCAGTTAATTAGTAGTGAACAGATTTTTCTTGCCAATATTTGCAATCATTTCCTCAAGCGATAAAACACCCACAATCATCGAAAAGTAAAGCTTCTGCTTGAAGATCAGAAAGAGGATTGGTAAGAAAACATTTTAGTAGGATTTTTTCCCAAAGATTAAAAATTAAATGCCATAATATGATTTAAGAGGTGCCGTCTGTTTAAAAAAATGCGCCGAAAATAATCGTTCTTTTGATTTTTTCGGATAAAAGAACCATTGGGAAGAATTCACTCGAATATATCGATCTAAGTAAATCTAAGTAATTATGCTATACAAATCTGACATTATTTTTATTTAAATGATTTTTTGTTCTAAATCACTGCCTACTCGTTTTTCGATAACATGTTATCGATAGTTTAAGTTTTTATTTTTGATTTATCGATAACATGTCAACGATATTTTGTGATTCTTTTCATTGTTTTATCAGTCGTTTAATCATTATTTTTTGGTTTTTATTTTTTCGATCACATTTGGTCGATGTTGTGTGATCGTTTTGCTTAGGCTTTAATTTCTCCAGTCGTATTTATTAGCTATTTTGTTAATTTTTTTCGATCATAAAACATAAATAGTATTATTGCTGTGGCTGCAATTATTGTCATCGCCGACAAATTTTTTTGAGTTCTATAGGATCGCCAAAATTTTAAATCCAAGAACTACGGTTATTTCTAATCGAATAAATAAAAATCACAAATTTTCAATCACATTTCATTAAAAAAAAAATATAAATTAAAAAATAAGGATCAAACTTGATCGATAAAATAGAAATCACAAAACATCGATAACATGTTATCGAAATAAAGAAAACACAAAAATCACAAAATTACGATTAAATCATGATTTGAATACAAATTATAACCGTTACAGTTGCTGTTTAAAAGAGTAAAAATTAATTAATTAATAAACTGTACACGTGTAAACTGGAAGAGGTACATATATCGAAAAATTTTCAATCGAAAAATTACGATTATTTCTAATCTAATAAATAAAAATCATTACATATCGATCAAATTTGATTTTAAAATAAAATGATTGAAGCTGTTTTTCGGTCTCCAAAGGTATGAATATTCTTTTGTTTGAGCTCAAGGCCAGTAGTTAATAACCTTTTATAAATAAAACGAAATTGAGTTGTTCTTGTCTTAATTTTATTTTCATCGATATTTCGGCTTCAGTGTGAAGTCATCTGCAGGAACTATTGACTGGGCCAGTCGACCAATTTATTAACTACAGGACTTGAGCTCAAACAAAAAAAAAAAAAAAAAAAATAGAATTTAAAAACTAACTTGATCAAAAAATTAAAGTCACAGAAAATCGATCAAATGTGATCGAACAATTAAAAATAAAAAAGTAACGAATAAATCATAATTTTTTTAATAAAAATTATAACCGTTCCCTTGTTAAAAAGGATTGTTATTGGTTACATTAATTAATTAATAAAGTAGATGAATTATTAAGACGCTCGTGTGAAACTAAAAAGTTTTATGTGAAAATATTTTTGAACAGAGTTTCCACATGGCAAAAGGGTTAATTTATTTTAATTAATGAGTTTACTTATAATGAGTTTACTGCTGTTTTTACTGGCAAACGAAAGTGTTGTAAATGAGGTTGCCACATTTTTGAAAAGGTTTATTCATTCATTTGAGATTTTAACTGAAATATTGCAATATTAGTGTGAAATTTAATATGTGTATGCGAAAGTATTTCCTTCTGAAGAGAGTTACCAGTTGTTTTAAAGAGTTAATTCAATTTACCTAATTAGTTAACCAGAATGTTACTAAAATATATTGGTGCCAAACGAAAGAGTTCTAAGAAAGCTTCGTTTCGAAAATACTTTAGAAAAGAGTTGCCACCTGTTTCAAAAATTAAACTCAATTAATTAATAATTAATTTCCATATGCATGTTACGTGGAAAATATTTAAGAAATCATTGTTCGACAAAAACTTCTGAAAATCGTTGAAACGTATTAAAAAATTAATTTAATTGAAAATAAAATTAATTTTTTTAGTATTCATCAATAAAATACTGACTGCTGTGGGCAAAAAAAATATGAAAAGATAATAATTTTCAAATATTAATTAAAACGTATTAATAAATTAACTGAAGTGCTAGAAGTATTGGATGCTTAGGAAAGCCTAATTTCGAGAAAATGTTTGAAGAGAATTGTCGGCTCTTTAAAAAACCAGTATATAAAACGTTAGAATAAGACTGACAAACAAAAAAGTTTTAAGAAGTTTTGTTTGAAAATACATTGTAGAGAGTTGCCGCCTGTCAAAAAGTTAAAGACAAATTAATTAATAAGTTAAATTACAAAACTGGTGTGAAAGGAAAGTGGGTGAGAAAAGCTTAATTTCAAAACTATTTTTGAAGAGAGGAAAAGAGGAATAGACCTATCGCGCATGACAGCTAGCGTGCTAAACTTAGCATGCATATAATTTCAGTTATTTTCCCGTTGAATTTGGCTTTTATTTTATGTACAAAAAAATCAATTGATTTTCGCGACAAGTTGTAATTATACTATTTATATTTGCATATATTTATCACATCAAAATATCAAAAAATATTTTCATTACATATATGTAAATACAAATGTATGTATGTATGTATGTATGTAACATAACTGGCGTCCTGTTTTGCTATACTCAACTCTGTCTAGACGCTATAAATTCACATTGGCTAAGTGTTAGCAAGAAACGTGACCAGAATAGCAAGTCGCTCAAAGTAGTGACTGATTGTTTGCAAAATAACACGCGCAGCTTTTTTTTTCTTTTATAAAATAAATAAATTTAAAAAAATTTTAATCGATCAACAATTTGTTTGCAATCAAAAACAGACTTGCTAAAATTGCAATATTATTTCAAAGTGTGACTAGCTAATTTGAAACAATTTTTTAAAGCTGCTGTTTTAAAAGTATTTGTGTGAACTGCTAAAAGATCGGAAGAGTTTAATGAAAATCTATTAGGTGGGAGCAAAATAGTGTAATGTGTAATAATTTTTGCAAAACGAATCCAAGTTCAGCAACATTAGAAAGTAAACACTTCCACATCACTGAAGGTTTTGCATTTTAATTTAGCAATGATATTCAAACATGCAACTGAATTCTAAATATATACATATGTTTGTTTTTATGTACAATATTTATATACATATATATATATGTATATTTATTTACTTTGCCATCATTTATTCAAATATGTGATAGTAATTGTTCATGTCCGACCGCTCGTGTTTCGTACGTGACGTATTGATAATTGCTCAAAATAGCTGACAGAAAAATTATTTCAAATTGTTTATATTGTATTAACTGAGACAAATTAAATCAGCAATTGCACATTTCAAATGGAATTGAAACCGCATACGTATACGTTTCGTATATGCGCAAATAAAAAAATAAGGGAGCAGAAGTAAAAAAAATGAACTCAAATTTGAATTCGCGCACAACTAAGCGGAAAATACTTATGTTATGAAACAGAGAACACAAATTAGTTAGTTTTATCAAAGGTACAAGTTTAAAAAATTGCGACGAAATTCACCACTTTAGCTTTATCACAACTGATAATATGTGGAGAAAATAAACAAGTGAAGGGAATTTTAATGTTGCTAAATTTTCGATTACCAATTCATTGTATTTAAAAGCTTAATATATAAAATGTGAGTCCTATTTCTTAAAGAACATAATCTCGTAAACATATATCGCCCATAAATTGAGAACGGCTTGACCGATTAAAAAAAAAACTTTTTTAGTTATGTTGGAATTTATCCAAAGGAAAATGTTACGGGGAGAAAGCTGCGATAGGTGGCGCTGAAATCGAGTTATTAATAAAAAGCGTATTTACAGTTCAAATTTGGTCATATTTTGGCTCGATAAAAGGACGCAAAAGTTTTCTGCGATAAATTTGTAGCTTTTGAAGAGACGTCAAATTTAATTAAATTGTAAACGAAATATCTGAAATAGTAAAATATGAAGACTTATACCTAGTTATATTTTAAAAAAGGTAGCCAGCTGCTTGAAAAGTCGAATTTACTTAAATTATACACAAGTCATATGAATTAGTAAAAAATATGGATGGCAAACAATTTGTTTCGCTAAGAGAAATTAAAATATTCGCGTCAACTGGTTCATCTCGGCGAGTATAAAGTTCATATACTTCCATATATTTTTGTTAAGGTTGCCACCTGTTTGAAATTTAATTAAATCACTTCTTATTCTAAGTATATATAAGTAAAAAACTAATTTGCCTACTTACGCCCGCCCATTACTCGAGAACGGATTGTTCGATTTAAATAGAGTTTTTTTTAGATGTGTTTGGCTTTGCCCTAGGATACCCGGAAATAAATTCACAATAGTAGGCGCTGGCATCGAGTTCTTACTAAAAATCCTTTTAATTGTCCGATTTCAGCCATATGCTAAGGGTAAGGGGAAGAAAAAAATCCTCTTTGGAAAGTTCATTTATTCTTGATATGAAAAAAATGTATAAGATTTGCATTAGTTTACTTCTTACTTTAAAATATCTACTATTATAGAGAAGGTGAAATTATCACTGGTGGAAAGGCCAGGTGAATAAGGACTCAGCTTTCCTTGGTGTTTCCAGTTGGCGCCAGCAAGTAAAGTGAAGGAACGACTAGCGGGCTGTTTTGAAATCAGCCAAAATCGCCTAGGCGGGTATAGCGCCAATTAGGAAGAAACAGACATTGTCCCTATATTTGTTAGAAAAGGGTAATATAATATACTTGCACGTTTGCAGAAATTCGACAATTTCGAAATTATAGCCAGGACAATAGTTTTGAAGAATTCAAATAAATATTGCTAATAAAAATTTTTTGAGCGAGTTCACGATTATGTACTTAAAGTATAACAAATAAAGAAATTAGCTTCACTTTTTAGTTGCAAAGAATTTTTGTTTACCTATTCGCGCTAACAATGGCAATTACAGGTTCATTAAAAAGGGTGGCCCACTAACTAAATTGAATATCTTTGGTAAATAGCGTCGTATGTCAGTTCATTTATACCACTTCTTAAGTAAACGTAATTAGAATTTGTGTGAAGTAAACACGGAAAACTTTAATTTTCTAGATAGTTTCCAGGCCGCGTATCGGCGATATTCGCCGATTTAACTGCTATATATTTCTATCTGTAATGCGCGTATCTGTGGGGAATTTAAAGTCATAGTTTTATATGAATGAGACCCATACTCCGGCAGTCCTTGAGCAGGACTTATCGCCAGAACTGTGAAAAATTCCATAAACCGAATACAAATGATAATTAATAATATGGCTGGGGTCATATAACAAAGGGTCATCTTCAAAGCATAAGTTCAAATTATTCAACGGTAATGCAACTTGCCCGTGCGCCGAAAGATTGTGCCACGGAAATTTTTATTTCATACTTATTAGTTTAATTACATTTTTTAGTTCGTTATAAAAAATTTTGTATTTGAAATATTATTTTTTAACTTTAACTTTGCATGAAACTAGCATTTTATTCATTAGAGATTTTCTGTTAAATTAAAACATAAAATAAATACAAAGGCGAATCCATACAAGGTGGTGTCATAAATACAACTACAAAATTCCTATGTATTTTGTTTTTGTTTCTGCGTAAGAGTTTTCAAACTTTACATACATTTTGTTTTTGCTTTTACGGCTTTTGAAAGCTCATATGCAAAAGCTCACAAACAAAATACATGTAGGTGAATAAAAAAAAAATCAAATCAGCTGCTCTTAAGCCATAACCTTCTATAAATTCGCCTTGATAAATACGTATTATTATCATATTTTTAATATAAGTATAATCTTCGTATGAATCAAATATTTTGTCCACTGAACAGTCGATAACGTTTTAGATTTCATATATAAACCAAACCAAGCGATAAATGCGATTTTTATGACAATTTTCACTACCGCGACACCTAGCGGGTACATTTTTCTCACACCTATTCATTTTTATACGGGCAATACGCGTTTTGGGTTTCAACCAAATCGGACCGTAAATAAGATTTTAGAAATGAATCTACTCCGGCGCCAGCCAGCGGATAAATATGTATGTAGATTTTTTTTGCGAAAAAGTTTTTTGCACACTTTTTTTTATGGTAATTTCAGTAATATGTATAAGTATATTACGGTGTTCCAACAACGTCAGAATTTCAATACTCTCACCCGCAAGGATTGTTTTATATCGAAAAAAACAATACCCCTCGAAAGTAATAATAATAATAATAACCAATAGTTAATACTGGATAATAGTTAAATAAAACAATTGTGTATTATTTTTTGAAGCTGTTGAAGACTAACAGTTTTCTGACTGAAAAATATTGATTTTTAAGGAGTCTATATCATTTCTAGGAAAATTTGTTTTTTTACCCCATTTGAATGGCACACTTTGAGCACTTTGAGTGGCCTCGAATATAATTGTATAATACGACTAAAACAATATCGGTACGAAATGAAAATTGCACGAAAATACTATATAGAATGTGTGCAAAAAAATTGCAAAAGCAACCCTGTTAGCATCTTTCATGAAACATGCGATTTGTTTACTGCTATTTAAGAACGGAACATAATCATGCTGAGAAATTTTAGGTTGATGTACATATATATATATATATCTATTTAAAAATACTATGCAAATAAAAACGGTTTATTTCCTATGTATTTTGGCTAAGGGCTCATTCACAATAGCAAAGTTTTTGCATTTCCCAAACCTACATCTCGTCGGTCGGATATCATTTTACCGAGTTGGTTCAACTCGCATATTTTTGGGAGCTATGTGTTGTTGCTTTACATGCCATTCGTTTTCCTACCTAGTGTTCTTTTGCCAGCCGGTTACAAAGAAACGCACCTATTATAAAGTGTATCAATCCGATTTGTTCTTAAAAAGTTTGTAATGCACATTTAGCTCACTATTTTCAGAAAATATACTAAAACAATTTACACATATGGAACTAGCAAATAATAGGATATATGTAGAGTGACCAATGCTGAGATTTTTTTATGTACTGCAATTATATAATACGTACATATGCATTTTAACGCCCAAACCTTCTGTGGTTATGCCCACATCCGCTTTCGAGTGCCAAAGTGCTGAGTCGCTTAAAATGCTTTGGAAATACTTGGAAATGAATTGCATCGGAATGGTAAGCGGCATTCATATATTTTTAATTAGCATTACAAATGTTTACTTTGATTTATTGGCTCCAGATATGCGGGGTTTTGCAAAAAGCAATTTATGGTGCTAATTGCGGCGATTAGAAATTGAAATTGAATCAACGAAACATTCGCAAAAAAATGGAAAAAAATCCAGAAAATTCCACACACTGCTTGTTTTTAGATACATAGTTCTTTAATGAATAATTAATTTTTTTAAACGGTTTACGATTAAATACACAGAACAATTGTTTTTCTGCATTTTTCAGTAATCTGTGAGTAATATTTTGATTTGCTGTATTTTTATCTAATCGCCTGCTTTGTCATTCAAAAATTTCCACTGCATTATATATAAAACCCTTGCAAAGCACAAAAATTCCTACCAAGGAAAATAAATTACATCCATTGTGCAATCAATTAACAAATTGGCTGCAAATGATGCTGCTATGATTAAAAAAAAAATGGCACATGCAATGTGAGGATAGTCACTAAGAACTCGTGCTTTATAATGAATCAGTAAATAATCAGTTTAATGGTAAACTTAATATACATTCAAATACTCGTATAAACCATGAAGAAAACTAAGAAGTATTGCATCAAAAATTCAAATATCGCGCGTTTGCACGATCGGCATCATATTTTCAAAAATCAAAATGTGCAGAGAAACCAAATTTAAGTTTTTATTTTACCGTTGCTACAAACAAAAAATTTAAATAAATATGTATTTTTTTTTTTTAATTATACCGGTATCCACGCTTGTGCACGCTTCATTCGGCGTGTCCAGGGTTCGAATAATGTGCGCGCCAAGTAACATCAAGCATTATACCAAAGTGATGCAAAGCTCCGAGTGCATTTCTGCCATGAAAAAAGTGTTCACAACAATAATTGGCCGTTCGTATGAATATCTTGGAAAATAGCTCATGTTAGGTTAGATTCGAGCGGCCGCATCCATGCAAGACGACGGAGGTACACGCTAACAAAACCCGCAGTGACACCATTGGCGAGAGATATGCATTTACTTCCTTCCCTCCCTTGGAAGGAGAACCGCCGAGTGCCCCTTACGTAGCACAGAAACTCGGGAATACTCGCCGAGCTCAGGTCGGCCGAACAGTCGTCAAAGTACATATTGAAAAGTCACTTTCGGATCTAGCGCAAGGAGGGACAGCACCAGAGATAAGTGTTCGACGGTGCCCACTTCCTTTTCGTTCCCGCAACTTCCGACAAAAGTCTTGATTAGGCATCCCAATTTCTTCCAGTTTATGCCTGAGAGAAGGACGGCCAAGGCGTATGCTCTAGTAATCCGACAGGTGGGTTCCATGGCCCACCTGGTATTCAACTCCTGAATGAGTTTTGCCATTAAACTGCATTTGCAGGAGGTTAGAAACATACTCGCGTTTAGAGCAGAATTTACCATAGATAATTCCGCTGCGCAGTTACCGGGAATATCACTGTGCCCAGAGACTACACATGCAACCGTCACGGAACATTTAGACGCGAGCAGGTTCAGAGAACTTCTGCATTTTATGGCAACTATGGATTGTGTTTCATGAGATTTTATAGATTAATAGCCGCTTGGCTGTCGCAGTATATAGTGACAGGTCAGGACAGTGTTTGTAGGAAAGGTTACTATTAGACACTTTCAATATGGAATTTAGCTCTGTCTGAAAAAAGCTACCGTGGTCCGGTAAGCGAAAGCAGCGGGACAGCGCGAGTTCGTTGCGGTAGCTTTCACGTTGCAACCATCTGCAAAAATAGCCGTCAACTCTGGGCCTAAGTTTATGGTACCTTTCTTTCCTCTCTGGGCTTCTTATGGAAAATTTATTGTCCAGGCTGACGAGAGGATAATAGTAATCTAGTTTCCTTTACGATCTTCTAGGCGAAGTAAATATTATTTTATTTTAATATTATATTAGGAGTGCAATGGGATTGAGTTGAGCGACTGCACTCAGCCCAGACTCTTTCGTCCACGTTCGTGCACTCTGGGCACTGTGGACAATCCATGTGCGAAATACGGTAACCAACCCGTTTAGAGCCTTGGGTCACGGCAAAAGGAGAGGGAGCTTTAGTGGGGTCACTTCGACATACTCGGTTTAAGGGCCCACTAAAGTATCTGGTTGTGCGCTAGATTTGGGACACGCCTCTTAAAAAACTAAGTCCAATGAAAAATGTCAACAAATCTCGGACGAGGAAATGCTCCAGTCCTGAAAGTATTAAACGCGGTACCCGGAGGTGGTGATAAAGAAAAAGGAAGGACACCTCCACGTTAGAAAGACCAGGTAGAAGGGCTTGGCTTCACTTGATGTCTCTTGACGCCAGTTAGAAATGCAGAGGAAGTCAGCCAAAATCGCCTAGGCGGTTATAGGGTCAATTAAGAAGAAGAAGAAGAAGAGGAAAATCATTTCTGATCTAATAACTATTATGATCTAAGCTCTTTTTCGATAAAACAAATTTTATTTGTATTCGAAATTCTCAAACCGTAAAAAGCCGAAACAAACGTCTCCATATAGGTAATTTTTGCGCAACATATACAAAACATGTTTTTTTTAAGTAGATATACTCCAATAGGCATCTGAATATTCAACTAGGTAATCAGGCGTGCAAAATACAACTGAATTATTTTTGTATTCGCACAGCAGTAGGTCGCTGTTACCAAACAAGAAAACAAAAAAAAAAACAAAAAATATAAGTATAAAGAAAAATGCGAAACAACAGCTAAATTGCGAGGCAACCACAAAAACAACGCTAGAATTTTAACGCCGCTGGGCATTCAATGCGGCGGTAAGTAAAGACATTGTCTGTTGCAACAAGGCGGCATGGAATAACAGAATCGAAGGCGGTTGGTCAGCCGGTCAACCAAGTGATAGCCAACAAGCAACAGCGACATAAACAACACTTTATAACAAAGAGGGAACGAACAGAACAAGAGAAGAAATAGAGCGGTGTTTAAGACAAAAGTCTCCCACTGCGCTGGCGTAAGGAATGAAGGAAACGCTGAAGCGCATTACAAAATAGTGCAGTGAATAAGCAATCAAAAAAAGAAGTAAAGAATAATGGATTGAATAAAAATAGTAGAAAATTTTACAAATTGTTGTGGAAGCGCAAGAGCGGCTAGGTAAAAACAAAACAAAAAGAGACAGCAAGCCGCTGCAGCTAAATACCCGCCGGCGCCTTGCACGGCACAAAAAAAAAGAAGAAGTTTATTGTGAAAAACTATTATAAAAATTGCTATATCAACACAATTGCAACATGCCGCGCAAAAGTTGATAGTAAACAAGGTAGTGTTTTTTGTTTTATTTTAATTTGATTTAGTTTTTCTTCTTCTTTGTGCTATACCAGCAAGTATTTTGGTTATTGGCGCATTCCACGGTGACGAGTGTGAAATTTCAAACATGCATATTATAGTTTAATTCTTCAACATATTTCAATGCCAGTTGTTGTATTAGAAACAGTGACCAAAAGTTATAAGTGATTTTAAATTTTTTAAACACGTAAACAACGGTTTTGAGTATTTTTTGTACATTTTTATATTTTCTAATACCCAAGTACGAATCGTTTAGCATTTACTAAATTTTGAGCGATATTCATACAAATTTTAATAAATATTTGCATTTGGATTTTTTTTTTAATGCTCAGAAAAAATTCGTTATATTTTTCTAATCTATGTATAATAAAATTCGTTTTTCGAGTGTATATTTTTCGTTTTAAAAAATTGCTTTTTAGTATGTCGTTATTAAAAAAAATATTATTTTATAAGTTTAATTTTTTAACTCAAATTTTTTTGAGATTTTCATTTTAATCAAAAATATTTGTTATTTATTGATTTCATTCTTCGAAAAGCAATTAAAAACTAGTTTTTATTTTTGAGATATAAAATAACACTAAGGAAATCGGTTTTATTTTCAATCAAAGAAAATATAAGTTAAAAAGTTCTAATTTTTTTTTGACAAAAGAATTCACTGTAAAAATAATATTTCAAAGAATATTTATCATTTTGAAGTGAACAAATTAAACTAAAAAAAAAATGAGTTTTATTTTAAATAACAAAATTGCTGAATTTTTTTTCTGAACAAAAAAGCAAAACTCAAAATTATAATTATTACTAGAAAAATCCGGCAAACGTTTTCTTGCGGATATTCAGTATTTAACTGGCCTTTGCATATCTAACCAGAAAACGAATATCCTCTCCGAGACGAACAGTTTCACACTTATATTTTAATATTTTTTATATCCTTGTGTATAATTTTATTAAATTCGATTTTTGAAGCAGTTGGCAACTCTAAATGGTTTATGCCTTCTCCTCAGTAAATCGAACAGTTTGGCATCCACATTTTCTTATATCGTATAACTTGTGTTTAATTAAATTGAATTCGACCTTTCAAACAGGTGGCAACCCTCTCCAAAACATTGGTGGACACCTTCACCTCGCCGAGGCGACCCATTTGGCACTCATATTTTAATATTTCTTATAACTCGCGTAGAATTTACTTAAACTCAAATTTTCAAGCAGGTGGCAACCCTCTTCAAAATATACGAAGCTAGCCTTCTTCTCAGCGAAACTAACCGTTTCATACCTACATATTTTTTAACATTTGATATATTTGTGTATAATTTAATAAAATTTGACTTTTTAAACATGTGGCATCCCTCTCCAAGATATAAGTATGTATGTACCTTCTTCTCGCCTTCTGGTCACCCCGTTTTTACTATTTCTTATAACTCGGGTATATTTTAATTAAATTTCACTTTTCAAATAGGTGGCAACCCTCTCCCAGCATAAAATTTATTCTACGACCTATTCTCATGTCTACCAAATATACATACATACATACAAAATTTCGTAAAAATCAGTCGAACCGATTATGAGGATAATTTTATGACGATTCCTATCCAGTAATAAATTGTTCGATAGTTTTGCAAAATTTGGCTCATATTTTGTTTGTACGGCCTATTTAAATGTCCAAATTCTGAAAATCGCATTATATAAAGAAGAAATCTATCTATTTCACCATAATAAACTAATGGCAGCAACTCAAAGTAGAAACAAAATGAAGTCACCAGTTTTGAACATACTACGTAGTTTATATAAATTTCATTTTGCTTCACATCAATTACCGTGGAATAGCCTGCTTGTTTTTTCTTCACTATTTTTTTTTTGTTTTTTGTTTTATGTGGCTTTTGCTAGCTCTTGCAATCTATACAGTGTAGGCGTTATGTTGCGCATGCGCTGTCTATTGTTGCCGCAGCTGCTAGTGGGAGTCCATTTTGACATCTTCATAAAAATAAATTTAATTTATTTCATTGTATTCGCTTTGGAGCGCCGACTATGGTATAGACAAATTGCATTTTAAATGTAGCCCAACAACAATGAGCAAACAATAATAGTGCAGAAAGGAAAAAACAACAACAACAAATTTAGTATGCTAATAATAAAGAAATGCGCTGCTAGCTCATTCGATTACCTCAATGCCAGGTGGGGCGTATACGTAATCCCGCCGATTGCAAGCCGCCACCGCCACCGCTGCGAATTATTAAATATCTAGATTGTGCAGCGATTAAACAACCCGCGGTTGGAAATTTCTTAATTTATTGCAACCAATAGACGTAATAAATTTTCTGCAAAAAAAAGTTTAGATTTTAGAAAAACAAAATTATATTTACTTGCTGCACAAAATTCAATTTGAACTTGAATGGCAGTAATAAAGCCGAGAAATTCAATTTTCTCACAGGTCATAAATGCTAATTTGATTTTTCTCACACTACAAAGCGAAAACGAAAACCTCCAAGTTTGCCAATTGCGCGTGACTGCGCTTGTCAAAACCGTGAAAATCAACAAATGCGCGCGGCATGGCGTTAAAAGCACAGAGTTTTTTTTAGTAGAGTCAGCGCCAAAATGAGTTAAAGTAGAAAATGAAAATTCACATTAAATCAACAAAGCAGCAGCAGCAGCAGCAGATAGGGAGCTGTGAGCGCTGAACGCTGCAGGACACACAAAGCATGACTTGTTGCAAATCTTACAAATAGTTCATACAATGGACGCGGTCAGCGTGAGCGCGCGAGCGGACGAAGGAAGGACGGACGGACGCAGCATGCAGGCGACGGAACGCATAAATCCAGCAGATGCAACAGATGGATTTCACTATTTGGATAACTGAGTATTTGGATGCGCGGCTATTTGAATGGCTGATTGGTTGGTCGAATGAGCGGACGGATGGATGGCTGGACAGGCGCGTGGATGGATTGGTGCGGTGAGCAACAAAAAAAACAACAAGGCACGAGCAGCTGTTGGCATGACGGACTGTCTGACTGACTGACTGACTCTGATGATTCACTAAAAAGACAAGAGAAAAGATTCGCGCAAAAACTGATATGTAGTTAGTAAGTTGATAGTTGATCTGTAAAGGCTTCGAGCCTGCCTATGGCGGCAGAAGCGTCACGGCACGCAGTTGGAGGCCATACTAAATGCCTTGTTGTCATATTGACATTTTGAATGGCAGAGCAGCGCTGCGTTGCTGCTAGTTTTTAGCCATGAATGGACAGCTGAGCTGCAATTGACGGTGGCAAAGTGCAAGTAGAGGCCATATTTTCAAATCTCACGCCATCACCGCACGCTGCACATATTTACTGGTAGATATTTTTATTATTGCTTTTTGCTTTTTGTGCGAGTAATTTAAAACCATAATGACCGACACGATGTGGCAAACGATGTACATTTCTACTTTACATTAAATATTTGCATGCCATGAAAAAAATAAAAATTAAATCTGAGAAGGAAGTTGCAAATATGTGTTGCTTCCTGTTTGTGTTGTTGCAACTATTGTTTGCGTTGGTTGCACCCACCAGCAACACCAGCAACGGCAATGCTTTTTATTATTATTGCTTAGTCACATTTGCGCTGCCAAATCCCTCTAGCATTTTTCGCCACTTTTTGTTCATTTTATTGGTGCAATTTATAGTTGGATTCTTTCAATTTCTGCAAATCGATTAGTTAGGCTCGTATGTCTGTGTGACCGCATAGCGAAGAAGCATTTTTTATCTATCGTTAGGAGTATCAGACACAGTGTGTGCAGAGTGCAAAAGATGTGATTAAAAATTTATTATATTTTAAACGAAAGTGAACAATGGAATGTTTAAATTTTTCCACACCTAGGTAACTCTATCAAAATCTACGGTGAACGCTTCTTTCGATTTGACGCTGGTGAAAAATACTAAATCTTAAATATAAAAAGAAGTTACATTTCGATTGTCACTTTATAACTCAAGAACCACCAAACCGATTTCGATAAAAACTTTACAGTATACTTGGGTATACCTGTAGATGGTTTTAGATTACTCGTTGGTCATCGCATCACGAATTTTGTTGTTACATTAGTGGTATCCCAAGTAGTTTTTGTATAAAAAAAATGCCGGTAGGTGGCGCAGTGGTTTAGAAATTTCTAAAAATCGTATGAATGGTACAATTTTGTTAATTTTAAACATCTAGCTTGATTTTGCAGTGAAAAATGTTTCTGCAAAAAATATACCCGGTAGGTGGCGCCAGAGTCGAGATACTCCGCTTTAGTATCTTCTTTTACTTTTTTCACTTTTTCTTTTTCCTTTTCATGTTTTTCCTTCTTCTTTTCCTTTTATTTTTATTTTGATTTTGATTTTGATTTTTTTTTTAATTTAATTTTTTTTTTATTTATCTTTTCTTTTTCTTTTTTCGTACTTTTTCTTTTTCCTTTTCCTTTTCATTTTATTTTTCTTTTTTTTTTTTACTTTTTTTTTTCATCCTTCTTTTACTTTTTTTCTTTTCTTTTTTGCACGATTAGTTGTGGACAACTTCGTAAGAATTTTGGGACTGTTTAATTTTTTCGGGGCCATTTCAAGTTCATTTCCAGATCAGCGCGGGACTACTTCAGGAACATTTCGGCGCGTTTCTAATTTCATCGAAATCGTTTTACAGTTTTACTTAGTCCGACGACAGCAAATGAACACGCAACCCTGTGCAAAGGCTGAGAAAAACACAAGGCAGTATTTAAAAACAAAAAATACCATCAAAATCAAAACTGTAAATATGGATTTTTCGAATAAGACAACTCTAGTGCCACCTAGCGGATATTTTTCGAAAAAATATTTCTCATTATAAGTACCATCTGCCTGTATAAGGAATCTATAGTTCAAATTTGTTTAAAATCCATTCATTAGTTTTTGAGTTATGGCTTTTACCTACCCAACTTGATAAAAATATTTTTTTCAAAAAAATCTGATTTCTGCGAAAATAGATTCGAGTAATAGGAAACCTAGCCCACTGTTTGACGGTTCATCTGTAAAAGCAACGACATCAAGAAATCCACCAGCTTATAGAATGAAAAGTTGCTTGCAATTGCGATGACAAGGCGACAGTATTCAAGAGAATTAAGCATTCAAGCGAACAGCTGAGACATTGCAACAACAAATCATATAAAAAGAAGAGAGAAGCAACAACAAACATATAAGCCTCACCGTCTCGTAAGTTGCAAATGCGTAAAGCACAAACGACTGCCCATTTTTGGTTGCCACATGTAATTCAAAAGCACATTTGTTGCTTGTATGCATTTTGTGCATATTTTTCGTTTGCCTACCCCTTAGTATTTGCTTTGCTTTATTTTGTACACTGCCCGCGCTTAGCATTCGCCTCTAAAAGCGCTTTGATTAATTGCCGCTTAGTATTTGCATTTATGGCAAAATTGCAACGGCGGACGCATGCGCGCATCCCAACAATGGCTGTAGATGTAGAAGAGGGGTTAGAGGAAATAATGCACGTTAAACTCAAGCGGGGCTAAATTGTGCTGTGCTCACTTGAGACACCGGGGGAATGTGATGTGGCTCATATGCTGCAGTAGAAGAAAGAAAAAAGAGGGAGGGGGGAAGTGGAGATGAAGGCAGTGCAGCTATGCGTCGGCTGAAAGCGTGAATCACTTGAGATGAATTGGTCGCCGGGGTCAGAGAGTGAGGTTAAAGCGGTTGCGCCGACAAGCAATGGCTGGAAAGAGAGGCAAGTGAAGCGCTTGCTGGAAAAGTGAAAATTCAATTGGAAAATGCGAAAAGCTGGGAAGTAACGCCACTTAAATTGAATGAAGAAAAATTGAGTATGTGTGGAAGCGTGGACAATTAATTGGAAAAACAATAGTAGCAACTGTGCAAAGCAAAGCTTGTGGGAATGTGTCATTTGCAAAGGATTTGCTGGAGGCAAAAGAAGCGTCACATTCGATTTTTATTTAAGGTTATGTGCGTGTAGTATCAGTGTGTTTGTGTGCGTGTGTGTGTGTGTGTGACAACATAAATTTGGCCAAACCAATTAGATTGCAATGACAGCTAATAATTCTCAATAGTTTACAATTAATGCGCAAAAATGAATAATGAATAAATTACAATGTGTGAAACTAACTAAATTGAATAGCGAAAAGTAGCAACCAATAACTGATAGTTAAATAAAAAGCTGCCGCTGAGACAAACAAAATTCCAATTATTTTAAAATTTTTTTTCCAAACGGCCGCCATTTGTTGCCTCGGCGTTCAAAGGTTAACGGACAGCAATCTCAACAGATTGTGATCGATTGATCGATTTGGCTATTAAATGAACATTTTAGAGATATTAAGTTGTTATTTTTGTTGTTTTTTTTGCTTCCACTTGTGCGCAATATGTAAAATAAAATGCTTGCCTTTCTATTATTTCAAAGCTCTTTCAGAGAATTTCAATTGTGGCTAACATTTTTTCTTTTTTTTTTCGAGAAAATAAACAACTTTATTTATGTGACAATTGCCGACATATAACAAAATTGCTTAGCTAATGGACGAAATAGAAAAAATGTTATTATATTGAACTTTTGAACCTTCGAACTATTTTCTACGCGTGTGTGTGTGTGTTTTTTTTTCTTCTCACCGCACTCAGCAGATAGAAAACCTTTGATAGTTTTTGATTGATCGGTTAATTAGCGAAACGAGTACAGTTGAATATTTCCACAAAATTGTAACACAAGTTTCTAATATCTAATATACGTTGCGTATTAGCGTTGGTCAATTTTTTTTTATTTGCTACGCTCTTCCATACAGAAAATTTACAACAACGCCCAACAAAAAAAAAAAAAAAAAAAAAATTATCAAAAATAAATAGAAATTTTTGCCATATGAAACTTGCATTTATGAATTTGAAAATTGCTCACCCAAAAAGTTTGTAAAAATGTGTATAAAAGAGTTTGAAAACTTTTTGAAAATCCTTAATTTTTTTTTTTAGTATTTTGTCACGACATAATTAGTATATTATATATCGTACGAGTTCACAAAAATTTTCGTCTGAACAATTTCGCACACCCTATTGTACACACAATATCTAAAATAAAATTTTTGGGTGATCCTAACGTAAGTACAATGAATCCGCTGGTGACCGTTCTCTATGTATATTCACATACCCATTTTTTTTTTTAAGCGCATCCCTAAACTAGCTACCGGTTATTACTACCGTCATGCAATTTTATATTTCTCCTCGCTACCGACGGAATCTGAGGAACACCGACTAAAACTTGCAAAACAAGACTTTTTTTTTGTAATTAAATCTGCAATTTCTTCAAAAGAGAAAAAAGCAATTGAAAAATAGCACTTTGTGACAATTCTATGGCAGCTCAAACCATCCCTACTTTGCTAATAGTTTCTGCAAGAATATTCAGCAAAAAAAAAAGCAGTCGATTAAATAACAAAAGTTAGCTCGTATTTGTTTTAGAGGAAATTTTCATGCGCAATATTTGCGTTTTCTACATAAAAGCATGATTTTGAATCTTAGTTCAAGAAAGGCATAAAATAAACAAACTTTCAAAGCATTTGGTGATTAAAATGCGCCATCGAATTTTTCGCCAGAAAATTTCACTAGGGATCTTCGCAGACTCCTAGAACGAAAAAGTTCTTAGAAAAAAAAAAAAAACCAAATTCGCTCTAGCTATACTCCGCCTGTGCCGCTACGTTTTGATTTTTTTTCTTTTTTGTCAAAACCATTTTTGGCGTTATCTTTCAACCTAGATCAGTGGTATTACCGGATTCGCACATCTTATCCATGTAATTAAGATTAATTTTCATTTAAAATCGAAAATTAAGCAAAATGTGAAAATTAAAAATCAACAGCACAAAATAATCAACGATTACGTTGATGCCGTTGGCAAAAAAAAAAAATATTTAAAAAAAATTATTCTAAATAAATTCTATAACATTGTTTTTTTTTTCATCATTTAATATTTTGATAAAAGCGGTTTGGTAATTTCGGAGATTACTGCGTTCAAACAGGCAAGCAGCAGAGAGACAAAAATTCTAAAAATGGTCCAAATATATTATATTACATTCCCAGCATTAAATTCGGCTATTTATTTATACGAATAAGAAAATTTCAATGTACAAACATTGCAAATTATGTAAATTATTATTTTTTAAGTGGGAAATCAAACTTTGAAAAAGATGCCTTTTGTATATATGTACATATATATTGATCCTTATATCAATATTTTTATCGATCTTGATTTCGTTATTCATAACGATATCTTTACTTTTGCTATCGGGTATTCGTTTTTTAATAGTGCTCATATTTCTATAACAGCATCCGTACCGACATAGTTGATATTATCGATCATCCGGATTTTTTTTTATAACCAACTACAAAGCAACAATTTACTGCGTTTCGACAATAATCGAAATTCGCTGTTGTTATCAACACAAACTAGAAGTTATACGAGAACTGTTGGCTGAATTGTACTTATCAAGCTTAAAGAAAGCAAAATTTAAAATGAACAGGTTTTTCTCATTGCCTCTAATACTAAAATAATTTAAATTAGCACGTTTCTGCTGCATAATTGGTATGTTTTATGAAGTTTGTTAGTACAAAAATCAGTATTTTCATTATTTAAAATATTTATTAATTAATATTTAGTTAATATAAAAATAATATTTCATTTTTTTTATTTAATATATATAAAAATGAAATTATTTCTGTAGTGTAATCTCAATTATAATATATTACAAAATTTATTTTTGAATTTATTGTTATTTAAAATATTTATTAATTAATATTTAATTAATACAGAAATAATATTCCATTTTTTTTTATTCAATATATAAAAATAAAATTATTTATAAAATTTAAATATTTAAATTTTATTTAGTATATCTAGAATTTTTTTTATAATGATAAAAGTTTAATAACATAAAATTTATTCCATCTTTTTGAAAAAATATATTAAAATAAAAATTTAAATCATAATTGAAAATTAATTTATTAAATTTAATTAAATTAAAATAATAGGGGATTTTATATTTAGAATTTAATAAATTAATAATTATATTGTAACTAATATTTATTTTTGTTAATTTGTAAATAATTAATTTTACCTTTAATTATTTTAGAATTATAATATAAATAAATTTTATTTTTAGTAAATTTGTTTATATCTATTTTATTCAAAGTGTTAATTTTAAAGTTAAATAATAGGGGTATTTAACTTAAATTAATAATTATTAAAATAATTACTAATTAATATTTTTAAAATTTTCATTAAGAAAATTGAAAAAAACTTTTTATGGGGAGGAATTTAAATTTATAAAATTATGTTATTTATAATTATATATTTTTTTATTAATACTATAAAAATTTAATAATATAGTATATAATAAATAATTTATATTTTTTAAAATTTTAACTTAAATATAGTAAAGTTTTATTTTAGCTTAAAATTTTGTTATTGATTTATTTTATATGTAAATTTTTTTATGAAATTTTATTTATTTAAATAATAAATAAATTTTATTATAATCTCAGTAATTAATTTTATAAATCAAGGAAACTTGGAAGTAGTAATTTCATTAAGTATTGGCTAAATTTGTGCCAGCAGCCGCGGTTACACAAATAATACAAATAAAATTTGTTCAGTGTGAGTTAAATTTTGTAATTGTAAAATATATTTAAATTTATTAAGTGAAATTTTAAATTTATAAATTTTTATTTAAATAATATTGAAGCTTTTAAATTTTATTAATAAACTAGGATTAGATACCCTATTATTTAAAATTTAAATTAAATCCACTAAGGTAGTATTAGTTATGTTCTTGAAACTTAAAAATTTTGGCAGTATTTTAGTCTATTCAGAGGAACCTGTCCTGTAATTGATAATCCACGATGTACCTCACTTGAATTTGTTTTCAGTTTGTATAAGTTTATATGTAACTGTCAAAATTTTCCTGCAGTAAAAAGTTACCGATTGGCACGGCAGAAAAGGAAAATCTTTCTACCATAGTAAAAAAGATATTTCAACACAGATCTTTCCTACCATTTGGCATAGGCCCATAGTATGACGTGAATCACTTCATACATGTTATTAGACTAAAAAGTACAAGATATAGTGATGAGCTAATCTATTCTTGAATATGTACCTATGTACCAAAATTCTTACAAAGATTCAATTTAAACCAAGTGAACTTTATTTTCAATACAATCAACTTACAGCTTTTAATGTTCACCTTATTATTATTGTTATTATTTTATTAATTTATATAATTAAAATTACAAAATTAATATAATCGCACTAGCTACCAGGGCTATCACCTTACTTGAGTTTAAGCAGTAATTTTTAAATTTCGGCTGGGATATGTAACATAAAAAAAAAAAATCGGAGTAGGCTTTAAAGTGCAGGTCCCTCAATTTGTGGTACAACATCAAAAGGGTGTAGGCACAAAATGAGGCAGTTCGGCCAGGCACCGAGAGGTGCAAAATTTCTAAAGCTACTCTGTTTCTAAAAAAAAATATGGTAAATATTTGAAACCGACTATATTTTTATAATTCATAGTTTTTAAATATTGTGCCCATTTCGCATTTGATGTTTGTATTGGAAAATATGATCTTATGTAATAGGTACTAACAAAAGTTGAGTGATTTTGAGATATTTTATAAGTTTTTGAAAAATTCAAAAAAATTATACTCTTACGAGGTGGTTCATTTTAAATGTAAAAAAAAGAAATCGGTCCGAATGAAGACGGGAAAACGTAAAATTACAAACGAAAGGACGGTAGAAATTTGCCACCAATGCAAAAAGAAATTCGTCAGCAATTTCTCGCGGATTTCAATGTCAACTTAAGCTCGAGCAAGTTTTCAATGAACTCCCAAATTGCATATGAAAAGAACGCTTTATCTCTTAAGAGCCCAGACACGCTGTTTTAATTTATGACGCTTGCTTATACTGTGAGCAAATTATGGTGAAACTAAGTCATTTCAAATTGTAAAATATGTCTATAAATTAAGATGGAATGAGGTCATAAAACAAGAACCAAATCAGGGTTAAATCAGTGTCGGCTGTAAACTTTATCGATAATAATCGAAAAATGTGTTCCCCCATAACCAAATCGAATGATGCATTAGGTTCCTTAATTTTTACTGCCTCTACGTTTCTTTCGTTATCGTACATTAAAAAACAAGATGTTATAATAATAAAATTTAAATACATTAAAAATGTACACAACCCCACACATTTTTCCTTGAATTGTAGAACCCTGTGGCTGAATGGCTGCCAAGATAAATTAGGAATTACACGTTTGAACGTACTTAGTTTATGCGAAGTGATTTGCACTAACATAAGGTAATTTACATTTTGATGTGAACATGACTTAAAGCTATTTGTGAGTTTCAATTCAAAACTTTTCCAACAACGAGAGAAATATGGCTCTCGTGAAAGCAAAAATTGACGAAATTCAACGAATGACACAAGAAATGATAGTTACTGAAGGAGGCTTGAATGCTGTATAGAGAAATTTTGTGTTATGATCTACAATAAAGTAAAAAATCTGCCCGCTGGGTTTCGCGAGTTTTGAATGATAGTCAAAAAGAAGCTAGAATTCGTTTTGTTTAATATTTTCTAAGAATAACAAGTATAAGTATGACCCAGAAACTAAACAGCTGTCAATGGCATGGAGTCCCCAAGACTCAAAAACAGCTGTTAAAAATTAAGAACGATTTGAAGTTAAAGGAGCTAAATTTGAAAGTTAACAGGAGCTAAACAGAGATAATTAATTCGGGTAATGTAGAGCTCAAGAAGCTGCAAAAACACGATTTTGAGGAATGTTTTGAACAATGAAGCAAAAATTATGGAGATAAAAAATTAGATATTGAAAATATATTTGTATTTTTTTTTTTATCGCCATGTAATATAACGAATTTTTCTTAGCAGCCCCGCGTATTTACAGTATTGGTCGCATCTTAAGCAACAAAATTCCATATTGTATGTTTATATTTACTAATTTATTTTTAAGATTATTTTATAAAAGTATAACTCATTGTGTGTCATAAACTATAAAAATTAAACAGTTTGCAAAATTCACAAAAATTCCGAATTTCATTCAATAAAATTTTCAAACTTTTAATTCAGTATTTCGCAGAACTGTTTGGGTATGCAGTTTTGTAACCCGTTTAATTTTACTATAATAAGGTTGAAGTTTCAAGTGCCTGAAAATTCTGGTTGATTTATGATAATTTTTTTTTTTTTTTATAAACGGTATTCAACATTTTTCTCCATACAGAAGTGAATATTTTTCATGCGTTATATGGAGGAAAATGACCCACACCGCCTGTAAAAAAAAAAAAAATTATGAAACAATACTACACGTTTACATACACACATACAATGTAGCTACCACATTTAGGGCCATTAAAAATTGAAGGTGCGTGCAACTTGACACTCATTTGTGGCGGCACGGAGCGACGCTTAGCAGTGGACACTTAAGCAGACGGACGGTAAATAATCGAAGCTAATGTCAAATGTGCTCAATGGTAGTGTCAAGATACGACTACTTATGGAATGGAAACTCAAATGTACATAGATGTGCGACTGTGTGTGTGTGTGAATGTGTACGTGTATGAAGTGCGTACGAAATGAATAGAAAATCAAAAAGTTGATTAAAAATAAATAAATAAATTAAAATAAAAACCAAATCAAGCCTATTGCAATCGCCACACGTACTTGCTGTTGGCGTCAGACTCTGCGGCGTTGGCAATAAAGGCGCGTTGTTGTTTTTTGTTGATGTTAGTGTTGTTGCACATGTGGCTGTCAAATTGAAAAATGTGCGTTTGCTGTCGATTGTGACATTAGTTTTCTTAGGCTATCTCATATCGAACAATAACAACAACAGCAACACTTTTTCAATTTTTTTTTTTTTTAATAAATAAAACTTATTTATCGATGTTTGTTGTTTATTGTCGCAACTAGCCTTTAGTCTCAACCGTCAACGTCTCGGCTAAAGCGTCGTTTATCTTTTGTTGTGCGCACAAACGATGGATTATTGGCAAACATGCGTGGATGCCGCCGCGACAATGCCAATAGGTAAGCCACAACCGTCACAACCGCCACAAAAGCAACAACAACCAACGCTTTACCTACTACATACAAATTTATGTTGTTACATACGCTATGTACCCTCAAAACCCCCCAAAGAAGTGAGAGAAGTGTTAGCGTCGATCGCGCGATATCGCATTGGCGCTTAACGCTCGATATGAGATGACAGCATGATAAATTGCCAATTGCAAAATTGGCACGAAATTTAAATATTGTGGCGTTCGTTGTAGCATATTAAGCTGTGAATGTGGTGGTGGTGGTGGTGTTGTTGTTGTTGTGTCTGTTATTTCTTACATGATTGCTTTATTTGAATAGTAATGTATATGAATGTAAATATGTATGTATGTATGTTGAAAATAATATGTATGCGTGCGTGAATTTAATGATTTGTTCTGGAATCAATTGGCTGCCAAAATGGAATTGATTTTTATGCCATTGGCTGTTTGGTACCGAGCCTCCATATATCTGCAAGAGTCAACATTAAAAAAAGTAAAGCAGAATACAGCCAAAGCTTGATTTTTATTTCAAAACATCCATTTAATAAAATACTATTCATATTGAAATCTTAAAAAACCTATATTTACTTGAGAAAAATGAGTATGCTTTTAATTAGAGAACGGCCGAACATCGATTATTAGAGCTAAACTGCAGTCGAAGATGAAGCGAATATTTTCTAGGTCTAAAATAATGAATATTGAAGAGATTTTATTTTATATTAATTTTTTATTTTCAAAAAAAAAAAAAAAAAACTTGTGAGCTTTTAAAACAGTGACAACTTTTTTTAAAAACTCATTTTATAGGAGCTTTGAGATCCATATAAAACCAAACGTTGAAAAATACGCTTTTCGAGAAAATAAATTGAAAAAAAAGTACCTTTTTTAATTCTTCCGAAAAAAAAATTGAATTGAATTGACCTTTTTTTCCTTTACATTTTAAGATTGCGAACATTTTACAAGTATTTGCAAATTATCACAATCCATCATTAAAAAAAAACTTTTTAAGACGGAAAAATACGCGAAAGTAAAATCGCCGAAAAATATGAGAAACATTTTGTTTCGGTCAAAGGCAAAATACGTACCTATTCGAGTTTCATAGCATAAAAAAAACATGACACGATTGCACTGGCTGGCTGGAAAAGGAACAGCTCAACTTAATATAATTTCAATTATGTTTTTAAAATCTTGGCATATTTTTGAAATTAAAATTTCATAAACCTTTTATTTTGACACCCATATTGCAAAATTCCGTTAAACTTATGGTATTACTTAATTTACGCTTAAACAGCGGCATTCTTCTTTCAAAATATTTCGAAAATGAAGCTTTTGTTGCCTGCTCATATTGCAGTTTTTCCTTTTCGTTGAATACTTTAATTAAATGAAAGCTTTAAAAAGGTGGCAACTCCTTTTAAAACCTGCGAACATTTGAACCTATAATTCGATTTAAATTCGCTATGTTATGAATAATTTATTTTAATATTGTAACATTTTTAAATTAATAGCAATTGGCGAATGAACGTCCAAAGTTCTATTTTTTTTTTTGTCGTAGCCGAACGAAACCGAACCAATGACCCAACTTAGTCGAAGCCGAAGTTTACTTTTAACTTACCACGGACTTTTTCCGTAGGGAGAGAAACCTAACTAAATTCTGCATACCAAATTTGAACCTATTTGCTAGATGATTTAGTCAATTATCGAATAATTTTTTTAGAGATGGTTGAAATGCAAAGTGCATACCAAATTTGGTAGAGTTTGATAATATAATTTCGCAGATATACCATATTGCACTAAAGTGGCACGCCGATTTTCTAAAATTGCAATTTTTGTGTATTTCTCGCTTAGTTAAATTCTTTATTAAAATATCGAGTTTTTTTTTTAATATTTTTTATAAATTACCGCTAAAGGTGTGCGTGGTTTTCTCCCGATTTGTATAATTTTCGAAATTGTGCCTCTTAAATTGAAAACCATAGTGTGTACCCAATTTGATAGAATTCAATAGAGTTGCTTCGGATATATAACTACTTGATGTAAAGTGGGCGCAGTTTCAATACCAATATATTTTGACTAAACAGAGAGAGAGAGTCAGTTTTTTTTGAATTCCCAATATATGTGAACTTATTTTCTATTACTATTTTATTGATATCAAATTTTTAGTTCTCTGTTACAAAAATAAATATTTCCTCCACCATAGCAAAGTTGCCCAAAGCAAATGTAAAAAAGACTTACTATTATTGTATTATATTCTTCTTTTCACTCTTTTCTGCAGTATTCGAACAGACTTGCATTACGTATATATCAAAGGTTCATTTGTATTCATATATTTCCAAAAATTATTTAATATTCTACAAGCATTTCTCTATGTATACTTATTTTGTACAAATACTGAAGTTGAAGCTGTTAATTAACATTTCATCGATTTTGACGTTCGATAATTGTTTTTGTGGTTTTCAATTTTCCATGCTTTGCATTTTAATTGTTTAATAATATTGGTGGTAAAAGTAAACATAAATATAGAAATATTTACCGTTAATGGGTTATAATTAAAATGCAAGACCATAAATACGTTTTTGGTTATTTATGTTTGGTAAACGAAAATTTACATGTGTACATATGTACTTAGGTAGCTACGTTATCTTTATAAGTGTTTTGTTATTTTACATACATATCACATAATTGAAAGATTTATTATTCAAATGTAGCTTAACTTTATTCTGAGTTTTGTTCTTCCACCTCAAAATGAATCAAAAAATGTCCTTTTTCTGGAATTCTCCCGAAAACTTATAAGGTGCTACTACCGTTGAAATCGAGAATTTAATGCTTCATTTCGATTCTTACCTAGCATTTACGCTAGATGGCGTTGTCGTACAATTTTTCCAATCTTTATTCGCTTTTATAGAAGAAGTAGTGTTTTTGCCTGCTGCTGAAGAAATCCTGTTTTTGATGTCAATTAATTTAAAACTTATTCATATATGGAAGTTTACGCTGAGAATGACTATAAACGTAGTGACGATGTACATATATTTCCAAGTTCAAAAAAGAGCAAAAATTTAGTTCTAAAACATCATTTCCAATTTCACAATTTTTTGTACTTTCATATATATATATTAATTTTTACAGATAAACAATCACGTACTTTGCAATGTGATATACTATTCTTTTAATAAAAAAAAAATTATTTTCACTATATAATTGCTATTTTTCTCATAGAATATCGTATATAAACCTTTTTTTCTCATAATAATTCTAATTTGAATGGAATGATTTTTACAACAATGTCAAGCATAAATTTGGCAATAAAACAGATATCGAAATTGAATTTTTTAGCCTAAACAGTAAAATGGCACTGCCACAAACGCCGAAACCGGGGTTTCTCTCTTCCACACATGCGCCACCTAGTATGAGTTTTAGGTAAAGAAAACAACATAAAAAATTAAATCTTTGGATTAAAAAAAAAAAAAGTTTAAAATACCAAAACTCTCTAGAAGAATTTCACATGCAATATTTTTGAGTCGAATTTCACTCAACTGTCCCTATATAAAAATCACAAATTTTAAATAAGCCAAAAAAGAAAATGTTGGGCTATTTTCTAGATCTGCAATAAATAATAATTGGTTGATTTTTTTTTTAATTATAGATATTTGTTACAGTTGTTAAAAACATATATATTAGTTTAAGTCACATACATTTTAGTTCATTACATAAACGTACGGATATTTGAAAGCAATTTTTTTTTTACCGAAAATGTAGGCTAAATATCACAATTTATTGACTAAAGTCATGCATAAAGAATTGTTTCGGATTCGGTATTTAATGGATCATTTCTTTCATTATTATTATCTGCGCATTTTCTCTCGCCATAGGGGACAATTTTTTTTTTTATCTACAGTAATTTTTAGCTACTCAAAGCTTACACTTTATCATACTGAAATGGCATCGGCTATAAAACTGCATACCCGAAAGGTTTCTAAAATTTCGTAGTAATAATAATGAAATAATGAAATCGCCATCCAGGTGCCAACTAGCTTCAGTTCCATTTTCTATCTTCGAGCCGTCAGTGCAGAAAGTTTTCACCGAACCTCCCAAGAGAGTGCATAGATCTCCCCATTCGTCTCTTGTAGGAAAGCTTAAAATTCGTCAGTTGTGGCCAAAAACAAAGGGTAATACTCTGGCATCTTTCCAAATAACCTTCTGTGCCCGTAGTTTTCGTTGTCGTGTCACTGTGGGGGTCGTCCGCCTCTTCAATTGATTGTAAACTTTTAAGTTTTCGTAAGTCTGGTATTCATGTGTCATGGAACACCCCAAACCCTTGCCAATCCGTCATTCGACCTTTGGCCACTTGATTAGTTTCAGTGCCCAGCCAAAACTCAAGGAATCGAAGATCAGAAAGAGTTTGCTTTATTAAGACCCACCCTCCTATCCTTTGGTGTTAACTAAAATCAGATCGATCGAACTCAATACCAGATTCAATGAATTATTAAAGAAAATGCAAATTTTCTCTCAAACATGTATTTTATACTTCTTATTTGGTATTCCTTTTTCTCAAAACAAGTATTTCAAATTTGCCTCGCTATATTTCTGCCTTCTGTACCGATTTACAATTCCAGCGAAAGAAACCAACGGTTCTACAGGTGCAGATGACGGTAATGGGACATTTTCTGTAATAATTTATTAAATTTAGTGTTTAGGTATTCGTGTTTACCTACCTGTAATTATTTTCAGTAAACAGTAAACTATTTACTGGTAATGCAAATCAAACCATATTATCAATATTTTGACTGCACTTTTTTTCGCTAATCGACAAAAAAATATTTTTACTGCAATTTTTTTCAGTAGTCAGTAAAACATACTAAAAGTTTACTTTCAGTAAAAATTTGTTTTAAACTGTTTAGCATTTTTTTTTAGTTAGTTTTAAAACGCTAGGTATTTATTAATAGCCGCATTCGTTTCACCACCCCTTAGCGAGTGTCGAATCGATGAAGTGTCTGGGATAAATTATCATCAATACAGTTTTTTTGTGTTTTTGTTTCGAATTTAAATTTTCGCGCATCACAAACGACGAATTTACACAAAACTATGCAAGCACTTCCGCGCACACGATCGGCCTTTATGCGTAGCTTAAAACTGGTCTAATATCAGCAGCATTGAATGTAGCGAGTTCGACCAGTTTAATTTGGTCGAACGCGAGCAGGGCAGTAGCGAATCGAATGCACCTGATATTAGTTTCTCAGGAAAAGTTCTACGGAAGATGACATTTATGCTAACGAAAATATGCCACAAAAGATTGCAACCAACTACTACTGTCACAACAAATGAACTGGAATTAAGAAAAGGAAAGTTGTACCTCTCGTCGACGCCAAATATAAATAAAGCACCCAAAGCACACAAACATCCATCGGCGCAGTAGTAAGCATAGGCCACACGTTCAACATTCTTATTTACAAAAAAATCGACCAAAACAAGATAAACAAATAATAATTAATGTCAGCGTTGATTTGCTTGATTCGACGAGTTATCCGCCACTTACACAGCACACTCCTTTCCCTAACGACATGTAGCAACAAACATTAATTGCAATTAAACATTGAAATATCATTTGTAATTAGTGAATCGCCGTCGTTGCATGGCCGACTGCGGTGAGTGGTGCAGCGGGTTGCGGTGAGTGCAATAAACTCTACGCGACTATGGATGGCCATCAGCTCTCGCTTAGCTCTTCAATTAACACTGACTAAATAACTGCAGCGGTCGTAATCGTTCAGCGCCAGCAGCCGCCACCAACCACACACAGCACGCTGCCACAGTCGATGAACGCTCTGCAAGTACTTTGGGCCATTCATTGTTTTGGACTGTTTGGGCTGTTTGGACTAACTGCTGCTAGGGAATTCTCTCTAACTTGTATTTTCATTGCTAATGAGTCAGACAATTGAATGCCGCAAGGTGTGCAACGATGCATTCCAGATGCACACTAAATATGCACTTTTCAAACATATGCAACCGCACTCACACACATAAATACATATGTACATATGTATGCATACTATTATTGTTATTATTGTTATTATTATTATTACTATTATAGTTGGATTCGATAATTCCTGTGGCGATTGAGTGGCGTTGTGATGTGATGCGAGGCATTTTTGCCATTGCGCTGATCGTCGCGTTTCACATTCAAATGTATTATAAATTTATATGTACAGTGTTATCTAGGTGAAGTGAACTACTTAATCCAGTTTGAGTTTTGCGTTCGTTAAATTCACATTAATTTAATTTGAATTAACAATAAGCTATTGGAGTGAAACAAATTTGTTATAACAGTATCCTTTCTGTGTTCAGTGAGCGATTTTCATACAGCATTTTCTCGAAGGCTCTACTGTGCCAAAATATTTTGAGAATCTGTAATATTTCCTTCAGCCCATTGGATGCATTAAAAGCTTGAGAAGCTGTCATTGGATTCTCGACTGTCTGATTGTTTACCTCAGCGATATCGTCTTCTAATGAGAGAATCATTTCGACATCATCTTCATTACAAATTGTCTCATAGTCCTCTGCAGAATTCCATTTTCCAACGTCGTCGTCGGTATAGGTTGCTTTACAAAATTAAAAAAAATGAATAAATTCTTCTTTTTCCTATAAACTTACATCTGCAAAAAGAACTTGAAACTGATTTATGAGATACTAGTTCATATATTTCTTGATAAAATTTTTGCTCCGAATAATGGCATGTTTTCATCGTCATCGTTGCTATTGCATTCTGGGAAATCAATTCGTTCCAAAACTGGTTTCCAAAATTTTCTATAAGGTTTTTATTTACGAGTACTTTATCCAAAGCAAGCTACAAAAATTGCACAGCACCTTTTAAAATTAAAATTTTTAAGAAACTCTGAAATATCTTTTTTTTCCAACAGCCAGTGCCAACAGTTGATTCCGGTAGTACAAACAATCTATAGACTTGATAAAAGGCGTAACATTAGGTGGAATATAAATAATGAATACTGAATTATCAATGGTTTTCAATTCACTTCTTGGAGGATGACCTAGGACGTTGTCCAGCAGAAGAATAGCTTTAGTTGGTAAGCTTTCCTCCTGCAAATACTTTTTAACCTTCAACCAATGTTTTCGAAAATAAAAAATCATATTAATCTTCGTTTACCACTACGCAGTAACATATAAACATTTATCGCATTTTTTTTTTATTTTTAATATTTGTATTCCACTGGAATGTTTGCGTTTTTCTAGCGCGTCATTTTACCAACGGCGTATCATTTTGCAGTTCAATTATTTGCATTTGCTCAAGCAAAAAATGTAACTCTGGCTTCTTCTGCTTTTTTGTCTGGAGCTATTTACTCTATACCGGCTACACAAATTTGTTAGGGTGGCATCTTCCAACAGAGGTCAGTATCATCTGCGTTGTAAATTTGCCTTTCGCAAAGTTGAAGCTCACGACTCACATTACTAAGCTTTTGGGCCGGGTTAGGCTACCTACAACTGGCACTAAAACCGCCTTTTTGTGATTAATTTCGGTTTGTAACTTTTAGTTTTCTTAGCCTTTTCATTTAACATCTATCTTCTTTCCCGGAGAAATTTTTTTGGCGCTAAGACACCAACCAATTATACAACTTTTTTTTCACACAAGGATATTCGCCATTTTTAAGTGTTCCTTTCTCCAAAGGTCCGAATTTCTGATTTGGAGCGACTTTTAAAATTGCTCTTTGCAACGCTTCTTTAGGCTTTTGTTACAATATCACACTTCGCTTATTAAGATAGATACTTATGCCTTTTTGAATTCGATTTCGTTTATAATAATATTCACCCGAAAATGATAAACTCAAAACGATTAAACGTCCGCGGACATCTAGCTCCACCTTAAAACTTAGACGAATGGAAAACACACTCTGATTTTCTAATGTTCACTCTATAGAGTCGTCAATAATATAAAATTTTTAATGTTCACTCTACCTGGTTGTTCGTATTATCGTTGGCTCACTCTAGCCAGACTACACTGTGCTTAGATAGACCAATGTACAATGTACATTTAGAAAATTCACCGCTATTGAAGTTATGGTGTTTGATTTCGCGCCATCTTTCCGCTGCATCGTTAATGAGGTGCCAAAGTAAACAAATTTTTCTAAACTTGTACTTTCTTTTTTCATCTATTTCAATAGTTCACATAATATATGCTATGTAACACTGTTGTTCTTTCAAACCAACTACGTTTCTCACCGACCGTGATCAGCATAATTTGTTGCACTGCATGTTTGATTGTATTTTCTAAACATTTTTTTTTTTTGCCTTTGTTCTGTTTTTTTTCATTTTATTTTCAAAGACATGGTAATTGTATTTGCATTGGAAACTTTTGTTGATAAAGTAAATAATCAGCTACATTTTCTGTTCGATTCAACGAGTAGTTTATTTATTCTGCGTAATCTCTTTTTCCCCCCTTTTTGGAATGTTCAATGTATTCTAAAGTGAACTTTTCTACCACACGCTGTTGTTATTGCAAGAATTATTGTATCCATAATTACAATTTGTTTACAATAGAACTTTAGGCGTGCAGTGTGATGGAAGCTGGCTGTGTGCTAAGTGCATTGAACTTTTTCATTTTGACATAAATAATATCTAGGTAAAAAAAACATTAAAAAACTGTTAATTTGAAACTTAATCATTGACCGGAAATAGTGATTTTTTCTTACTTAAAACGGAGAGTATTGAGAAATTTATTTTACAATTTAATGGTTGTAAGTGTATTTTAAGAAACTTTTTCTCCTTTTAAAAATTAAGTTTCGACGTAGATGCAGTTGAATGGAATTTAAAAAAAAACGAAAGTGTTTTTGATGAAAGCTCTCAAAAGCTCTCTAAAATCTACCTTGTGCATTTGACGCGTACCATAACCTTTTTGGAATGAGTTCGAACAAATCAGTCAAAGCTCTAAATAGTGGTTTCATTCATCAAGAAATGCAATCAATAGTTAATAGTTCAATATTTACGACACAAAGATATTACATATAGATAAGTTCTTTTTAATGAAAGCTTATACGGAAATTTATGAAAATAGCGCCGCAATCTTTTCTGAAAGAAAAAAATTAAAAAGGTTTGGAAATTTATTAAAACAAAGTGTTAGGTTTTACATGCGATTTCGATTTAAATCATAGTCTTTTATCTTGCTAATGAAATCTATCAAAAAAGTTGTAACTTAACAAAAATTAAGGCTGCAAATTACTAAAGCTATGCCTAAAATCAATAGCAATGGTGAACTATTCAATTTTGTTCGTAAGTTGTTAAAAGCTTTGATGAAAGCTTTTTCGAACATAGGTGGAAAAGTTTTTCCCAAGCAAATAACGAAGTAATGCATAAAATATATTTCGTTAACGCCCTGGCCGTAGCGAGAGCTGTCAAAAAACGATGTAAATTTTAACACTATTATGCACATATTATTCATACATTTAAAAAAAAGCTTTCATGAGAGCTTCGAAAATATGTTATAAAAGCTTGAGAGCTACAGGCTTCAGAAAACTTTATTTAAAAATTGAATTTTTACTTCTTCTGAAATGAGAAATCTTTACAATCCCAGTTAAAACTTTAGGAGAGTATGAGCTTTTAAGTCTGCAAATCTCTTTGGGGTACAGCTTAATTGCAACTAAATCAATCTACAGAAGTATGACAATTTTAGAATGTACATAGGTTTCAAAAGAAGTTCATAATTTAACCTCTTGGCTAGGTGGATAGATTTGATGAAACTTCAGGCAGAGGAATAAAAGGGTATGTGCAACGAAACAGGTTTTATACATATTTGTAAAATATGTTATGTGAAATGTATACGAGATATAAAAAAAACTTTCGGAAATATTACGTTTCTAAATTCACCAAGTAATAATAGCTGAATTGGTAATAACATATAAGGTGTGCTTTAGGTCAACTTTGAATAGTGAACTGCCCTTCGTTAAAGCTTACTGACTTATTACTAAAAGCTTCCAAGTCATCAGGCAGCTTTCGAGACCCAAAAAGCTCCCAGAAATTTGCATGAAAGCTTAAAGGATTACTGGTGAAATCTCATCATATTTGCGACCGCTTTCTCAGTCAGAGCTCAGAGTAAGTCATAACCAATTTAAATTTGGAAATGTTGTGCAAAATTAATTTGTGTTGCATGTTCATCGCTGGCTGCAATTTTAATTCATAGATAATTTTGAAAACTATTATATTCGAATGCCAGTCTTGAACGACAAGAGATGTTTGGTTCAACAAAATTTTAGCTAAGAAATATGCCGTATTTTTATAAACTCGCCGCAGCTCCTTACATAAGAACCAACTTGCGAAATCACCGAATATTTAGTTTATATAAATCTTGCAAGCTCTGAAAACAAAATACAGAGATTGTAAAGATAATTTTTTGCATCGTCTATCAGTATCTTTTCAGTTTTCTCGCGAGGTAATAATCGTTATTTCTCGAAGGATGAAATCTTTGTGGCGAAATTTCTTATTTCATTTCAGTAGCGGTAAACAAATTCTTAATTGACAGTTCTAACTCGAAATTTCTGCTAAATAGCGGTAAACAATTAAATTTATTGAGGTAAAAGTTTTTAGCGGCAGTGAGTTTTTACATGAAGTAACGAAGCGTCGGAATATCGTATAACGAAAGTAGCGTCAGAATCGCTTTACAAAATTTCTACCAATATTTACTAATTTCAACCGCGATTTTTATTCCACCACTATTTTCATTCCTTTCTACCACTATGTTTTACTAATTTCCACCACTTTTTTAACTAATGCTACTACTAAATGCTGCCACTATTTTACTAATTTCTACCACAATTTTCACTAATTACTACCACTATTTTTACTAATTTCTACCACTATTTTTACTAATTTCTACCACTATTTGTACTAATTTCTACCACTATTTTTACTAATTTCTGCCACAGTTTTTACTAATTTCTGCCACTGTTTTTACTAACGCTACTACTAATTTCAGCCACTAATTTTACTTGTTTCTACCACTATTTTCACAAATTTCTGCCACTAATTCTACTACTAACACTATTTTTACAAATTTCCGCCACTGTTTTAACTAACGCTACTACTAATTTCTGCCACTATTTTACTAATTTCTACCACAATTTTCACTAATTACTACCACTATTTTTACTAATTTCTACCACTATTTTTACTAATTTCTGCCACTGTTTTCACTAATTTCTGCCACTGTTTTTACTAACGCTACTACTAATTTCAGCCACTAATTATACTTGTTTCTACCACTATTTTCACAAATTTCTGCCACTAATTTTACTAATTACTACTTTTATTAATTTCTACCACTACAAAGAAATATTACTTTTGGGTCGTACACGCGTGATTTTTTTTAAAGTTATATGAATAAATCTATAAGAAGTTTGGTAATAATGATAGCCAGTTCTTCTTTTTGATTGAGGAAAAACAATTTGTATATTTTCCCTCTGAGAAAAAAAAACAAGCAACAAACCACAAGCACATTCAACAAAAATTAAAGCGTTGAAAAAGTTTATTTTGGTATTACAAATGAGATCGAAACGATAAACAAACTTTTGTTGAGTAATGCGCCAATGTTGATGGAACACAAACAAAAATTCTAGCGTGGATGTATGCAGATAAAACAAACCATCATAAGTCATAAAAAATATACATATTCTAAACAGATAAAGAAAAATATACAAATGCAGCTCGCCAAAAATTCTTAGGCCTTAAGCGAGTAAAATTGTACACGAGCGCGTAAGGGGGGAGAACGAATAATAATTTCGGTAGGCTATAAAACCGTAAATTGCGTTATTTTTCATGCCAGCAGCTCGTTGTGGCGCGACGTGCGCCTACGAGGCGTGCCTGTGAAGATGTTGCCAATATGGACGGTTTGTTTGCATCTGCATGTCTGCGCACAATATTTCTTGCCAATTTGCAGCAACGGATATAGGCAAACACTGCGCGCAAATTCATGCTGTTCTTGTTAAGCTGATGTGCGCGATTATTATTATTATTTTTTTTCGACGATTTTTCGCTTTTGATTTTCAAATGAGAATGCCGCAATTATCACCCCATCGCGCCTTCGATTTCATTGCATTCGATATTTTAATGCATGTGTGTGTGTGTGTGTGTGCGTGTGTTCGCCGTTAGGCCTGCAATTAAAAGTTCGCATCAAGCGTTATGTTCATACCTGCAGAGCGCCAACAACTAGTCGATCCCATGCTGATCGGAACGGACTTGGATTGTTGGTATCATCAGACGCCTACCGTCAACCGCCACCAACCGCTACCAGCCGCCAGCCGCCTGCCACTGGCAACTACTGGTAGTAAACAAAGAAAACTGGCAGCCGTCATGCGATGGCGCACTGTTGGCGCTGATTACTGCAATTGCTATTGCTGCGACGACTCCAATTGAATGTTGCCAATAAAATCGTTGAGCGGCGCATGCAAAAGCGTATTAAAAATTAAAATGCATTAATGCTGCATAAATAAAATGCCATTATGAGCATTTCAACGATTGGCGATGGTGGCGATGGTGGCGATGTTGGCGATGTTGGCGATGGTAGCCGATGACTACAGCGCGGCAGCTGATTGCCATTTTGAATGCACGCATTTTAGCATGCAACATTGAAAATGCGGCACGCGACACGCAATCGATGTGCAACTGCCACAAGTTAGTATCAAAAAGCGATACGCGTGACAATCGCGCTCTAGCCGCTGTCATTTGATCAGGCGCGCGAGTGTTTTAAGCTCGACTTCTATTATTTTTTCGTTCATGAGCGCGCGATTTTGCTTATGCTTGCCGCAATTGCAAAATAATTTGCGAGTGTCAACGTTTTTGTTCATTTTTTTTTTGGTTTGGTCGCTAGCCGCGCCGCTTAGTGAATCATCACGTTTCGTATATAAATATTGCTGTTTTTATTTATTTTTTGTTAAATAATTCTTCAGTGTCGCTTTTGTGGTATTTATAAGTCGGCTGTTTGTTGTTTTGTTTTTGTGTCTTCTCTCCTCTTTTATCCGGCTCGTTGAAATATGAGCGTCAATATTGCGCGCGTGGGCTTTAAGTGGTTTGTTAAGTAAGTGAATCTCGCTGACAGCATTGAAAGTGGTGGGTATTAAGCTATTACGCGTTTGGGGTATTGTCTCCGTTTTGGTGCGACGAAATTGCTGCAAATTTCAATAGAGTGGGTAATATAATAGTCCGTTGCCACCAAAAAGAAAAAAAAAACTTACATTGTGCTTGTGAAAATTTCAGCATGGTAAAAACCTATTACGAAAATTATATCTTATAGATCTCGCGTCGTTTTCTCCATACAAAAATTTAAGTATTTGATTACGATTTTGACACGAAATTCTTTCGCACTTTCGGAGTTCAAGTTATTAGCATCTAAACCCAGGAAACCTATACTCGGCGCACTCAGAATTTATTAGTCAAAAAAAGAGAAGAAGTATGAGTATCAAACTCAAATTTTTTTAAGCTCATATAGAATACATATACATATGATCCAAATTAAGAGCCGGTGAAAATAATTTGTATCGACATTTTTTTAAATTAATTTACGGTCACAAAATGTAGGAATATATGTGAATTGAGAGATCACTAGGCCACCAGCTTATCAGCATATCTATTTCTAGGCACCGATAAGCTGGATTATGCCTCCGATTCAATTCATATTTAGAATATATTTTTGTTAAGTAAATTATGTAATTTTGGACACCATTGAGTATCAGAAATGAGTCCATAATAAGTCCACACATCTTCATTTTCGGCTCTTAAATGAGCTTTTTACGAGCTTAAAGCTTCCAAAGCAGGACTCCTCAATGACTCCTTTAAGACTCCGAATGATTGCTAAGTAACTTTGAAGGAATTTTGCGATATTATTTCTAAACAAGTTTGTACGAGTAAAAAAGTTTACCGGGAAAATAGCGTAAAAACCCGGGAATCATTTTGATTTAATCTACAACCTATTTAAGCACAATTTCACAAATATTAACGTAGCACAATCATTACGAATTATTCAAAATAATTGTAGTGCGACGTGTTTGCATATCTGGACAATAAATACTTTCATTTAGTTTTCGGAATATTTTTATTAAAAATATTGGACAAACATTCATATAAATCCAAGTTTCAATTTTGTGCAGAATTCAAAAAAACAACAAAAATTTCATAAATTATTAATCTAATCTTTTAAAACTTTTGGATAACTCTTTTAGTTTTAGTTAAATGGAGTGCAGACTTGCAATTTCTCAAAATTGTGATAAATTTTTTATACTTATAATATTCTCCCTGGCGGTATGAAGCAAGATGGCGATCTTACTAACACCAATAGCGAAACTCCTAGCCACCTGCTGCAGTAAATTTTCCAATTTTAACATTTCGAATCTGATCTGTCGACCTCTCCGCCTTCGGAACGCGGTTTTCTAAGTGCAAGAAGTTTCAACAGGTTGGTTTCCAACTTTGACATGGAATATTTCTGACACTAATTCAGAAACACATCGATATTATCGTCGCCTTCTGGTATATAAAGGGTTTTCCAATAGGGACGCTGCAAAAGTAGACCGATAGTGACAGCAAACGACGCCATATTTTTTCCCGCTCTTTCGACATTTCTCTTCAGTAAGGTTTGCCATTTCATCATGGAAAGATATACGATCCAACAACGAGTCGAAATTATTAAAATTTACTATCGAAATTCGGAGTCAATGGCCTCAACTTTAAGAGCGCTACGTCCAATTTATGGTCGTCGTCATTTCTGGTTGAATGACTTCGTCAATAAGCAAAATATGCGTTATTGGACAGGCAGCAATTCACACGTACTCCATGAGTCAATATGGCATCCCGAAAAAATTACGGTTTTGGTGCGGTTTATGGGCCGGCGGCGTCATTGGGCCATACTTCTTCCGTGACGATCAAGACCGGGACGTTACTGTGAATGGGAATCGCTACCGCTCAATGGTAACCGAATATTTTTGGCCCGAATTGGATGATATGTGGTTCCAATAGGACAGCGCCACAAGCCACATAGCGAATCTCACAATCGATTTATTGAAAACCAAGTTTGCTGAACGTGTTATCTCACGAAATGGCCCAGTCAATTGGCCGCCTCGGTCGTACGATTTGACGCCGTCAGACTATTTCCTGTGGGGCTACGTCAAGTCTATGGTCTATGCCAACAAGCCAGCGACGATTGATGAACTTCGTTCGAATATCGAACGTGAAATTGCAGCAGTATCGGCCGATTTATGCTTGAAAACCGTCGAAAATTGGGTTCAGCGTCTGGACTTCTGCAAGCGTGCCCGTGGTGCCCATGCAAAAGAAATCGAGTTCCATACACAATGGCACTTTCACAGGAATAAAGAATTTAATTCATATCCCAACCGTTTTTGCTTTATTTAAAACAACTTTTGTGCGCTCCTATTGAAACCCCCTGTATTTTTGCTCTGTGTGTATGTGTTACGGATCTGTCTTTACAAGATTCGTTCCCAAACTGGAATAGATCATTCTACGGTTGGCTCGATTAGCAGCACGTAGATCGTTCGCGATATAACGTCTTTCTTACGCAATGCTTTTGCGAGCATTAGAGGCATGAACGATTTTGCACAGAGATGTGCCCTGTCCGCATTAATGCCGTAGGCTACGCGGAGACCTGGCAATCATTGTCAAAGGGAAACTCACCAGCACTGCCTCCGATGTTATGAGTGTGACTCTGTGTGTCGTTGTAAATTTGTGTGCGGATGAGGCTCTCAATGTGCGCCCGTTTCGTTACACAAACACAGGTACACACCGACCTTTGATTCGGTTACTCTTGGTGATCCAGTGCCTAAATACTCTGACGAATCCAAATATCTCGGCATCACGTTCGATAGAGGGCATAGTTGGAATTTCCAACATGACAAAACTCCAGCTACTCGAGCCAGGCGAGCTTCTAGAAGAGTCTTTAGCCGGACAAGGGCTCTCAATTTTTCTCTATAACAAATCTCGACCGGATACAAAGGTCGGAATTGTAAGGAATTTTTGGCTTCACGACTAGTGAATTACACATTGACAGATAGTTTTACGTCAAAAATACTGACCGAGAGGTTTGGTCAAACGGGTCGACACATCTTGACTGCAGATCTATACATTGCACTGTGGGCGCAGCAGCTCGAGATTTTAGCAGGTGGTCGACACATTAGTAGGACATGAAGCGTTTCGTGGCCTTATCTGGTCATTTTCAAAATGATTAATTTCTGATAGATTCAGAGTATTGGGAAAATGCTTATTCGAGTATCGCTTCACTTGGTTCACTCTGATACCGGATTTATGTATTTAGTTATGTCTCGAGTATTAAAAATAATATATTTTTTGCCTTGAATAGACACGGGTTCTCCGTGCATCATCGATCTCTAGGGTTTGAGAAACTTGCCTATCAAGAACCTACTAGCGTTTGGAGAGCTGAAGTTATCCTGGGAAGTCAGAATTATAAATTAAAATTGAATGGACTATACAATTGCATACTTTGGAAATTTCCAAAAAAATGGACATACATATATTAAATAATTTGAAATTACGATATAATAAAAATTTGTTGATTTCTTTAATCAGCACTTATAAAGAGAACCTACAAAAAATTTTCATTAATTTGATGTTGTAATTTTCCTTCAAATCGTGAAATATTCTACCGATTGAGAAAACGTTTCTTCAAAATAAATAAAAACCTAAAATAATCGTAATCTACTTTTTCCTTTTTTAAAAGCCGTTTTCTTCAATCCATAATTTTAATATAATTTCACTATTTATTTGAGTGAGTATACAATGTTTTGAATTTAGATTTATATGGGTTTTGTTCTGGAGTGAGCTATATTTGAAAAAATATAAAATAAAATAAAACTAAGTCAATGATCAAATTTGTTAATGGGTCGCGGTACTAATATTTTGAGCAGAAGTGTACTTGAAAATTAAACATAATCATACATATATAAGTATATCGTAAAAAAATGAAAAGCAAAAAGGCGTACACTGTAACTTCTTGATTATTGCAATCTGGAGCCCTAGCAAACTGCATGTTTGTTCCGAATAGATATTGAAGTTATCAATTAGAATGTCAAAAAACTTCATTTGTAGTCAGAGCGAAAAGAAAATGTATTACTAAAACTTACTTTTTAAAGTGATATTTATTGATTTGTACATTCATATGATGTATGGTTCAATCCAATTTTGTCAAAGTATTACCTGAAAAAATAAAAATAAAAGAAATACAAAAATTAGCAAAACCAAAAATTAATTGAAAAATTGCATGGATATACATAAAAACAATACTAAAAAGAATAAACAATATGTAAAGTTTTTAAGTACCGACAGAACTTTGCAGCTTTCACAAATTTAGTCAACAAGTCGTGAAAGCTTGGAATTGCAGCTTTCTTACTGCAGGAATAATGCTTTGTTGAATCTCAAGCTTTAAATTTTTAATGTAAAGATATCTTTTTATGCCGATTAAGCTGTTGCTCCGAGATGGAATGCAATAACTTAAGTAATTGCTTGCAAAATACTCAACCACTTTGCCTTTTTCAGTGAAAGCTCAGCAGAAGCAAAAGCTTCACACAATATCTAACAGTTATATATAAAAGCTTTGGGGGAAGTTCAAGTGCACAAGCATTTTTGAATTTTGAAAATCTTGCCATTTATTAAATATACATATCATAGTTAATTGAATATAAAAGTTAAGTTACTATAAGAACAAATAAATCAAGCGAAGCAAATCTCTCTGCATGATGGCATTGAATCAGACTCACTCTAATACATGAACAATAAAAAGCAAAGTAAAAATCGGTAAAATCAAACACGCATGGATTAGCCATATAATTAGCATTTCTCGAAAACGTTTTGCTAAACATTCAGCGTTTCAAAAGAATTAGGTGTATTAAGGTAAGTCAAGTTTGGCTTGATTTTTGATAAATGAGCGCAGTAATTAAAAGTTATGAAAAATGTAGAAATATTAATTTATAACAGAATTTCATTTATCATTTATTTTGCGCGTATATTTTTAGCTAAATTTATATTCAAATAATTAGTTCTTAAATGGGCTTGACTCACAAAATATGATGTCATATTTATACCCATTTTTAATGCTCATTTGTCAAATTATAGAGAAATAAGTATATGAATATATAATGAAAATTGTTTAACATATAAAAAACCAGCATTTTCTTAAATAGGGAGAATACAAGAAATAATAAATTAGTAAAAATTACCTTAATACAAAAAGGCTCTAACTGAACATAATTTTCAGGTAAAAAGAAAAAAATAATAAAACGACAATTATTAGGCGAAGCTTATATTGAGTTTCTTTCCGGAAAATTCATGAAATCTAAATTAAATAAAGCAGTTAATTTAATAGGTAGTAATATTTTTTTGTAACGTTTACTATTTATGCGCATTTATTGGGGTGCCCCATAAAAAATAGTTAGCAGTTTTTCCACCCGAATTATACAAACTGTTACGTTTTGATGCTTTCGACCAAAATATTTCCGAAAATTACTAAGCTTTACGCGAGCTATGCTGATATGAAAATACCTCAAAAAACTCATTTTTTAATAAAAATTTTAGAAAAAAAATTTTCTTTTTTTTTTTCAAAAAACTACCTCAGACGATAAAACCATTTTAGTTTAAAGAGTCTGCATAAAAAATATTTAAAAAAAAAAATGTGCCAACCGAATAATAATCATGTGATTTTTTGATGCTGTTTTCAAATCTGTCCAGCACACATAAATCTTAATATATTTTCGAAATATTTTGGTGGAAGTCTAATGTGCTAGATATTTTATAATTCTGATAGGAAAATCGTGCTGATTTTTTTATCGTATGGGGAGTGCAGCACCCTAATGCACACATATAAAATAATATTTTCGTTTTTGCAAAATAAAAACCTCATTTCAAATTATTTGAATAGTAATAATGGATTAGCTATATTTATCATTCGCATCTTATTTTATGTTCTATTCCAATATACAGAAATCTTGATTTCGAAAAAATGTTAGTTAAGGCATTTTCGCATTTAGGTAAAGTAACGAATTTCTATGACCGATCCCCAAATAAAAAATAAGCAATAAATTAGTATGAACAGATTGACATCCGAAGCCATGGTGAATAAGGAAAAGTTCAAAAATAAATCGTTCGCGAATAAAAAAAATTAGCAGACATTTTGAAGAATTCATTGAACTCTGAGTTTGAAATCCACTACTGCGAATAATATTAAGCCAATTTTCCGAAGTAGTAATTTAAATTGATTAGTCTATTTATTACTTAGCAGCCAAAGTTCAAATGATCATTTTCAGACAATACATTCCAATATGGACTGCAGGAAATACGATATTTGCGTAATTGCATGAAAAATTACATCCTCCTGAAAACAATCGAAATTTAAGCGAAATTGAAAGAGACATTAAATTATGTCACACACGCCAAACAAAGCCAAAGAGCGCAGAGAGATAGAGGGAATAAAAGTAGCAGCAGGCATTTTGTGTGAAACTGTTGTCTAATTGACGGGAAAATATTGGCGAGAACTGTAAATAAAACAAATAAGTAGATTTACGAACTACACACACACACACACACACCACCTCGCATGCACGCACGCACACTAACGCATCATTTCAATAAAAATCGAACAATATCGCAGGCGCAAGTACGACAGATTATTGACTATCTTCGCATTTAGCGATAAACGAAAAAGGGTGAGTACCACAATTACTGGCTATAGTATTTTGTTTTTGTTTTTGTTTATTTTATTACAAATTGAATCATTAACTTTATTTATAAGCGTTGAAAGCGCGCAGAACTTCCGCATACTTGGCGAAATTCGATGCCAACTGTGAGTGGTGCCGCAGCTGTAGAAAGTTTCCAGGGCACGCACATATGGTGATAATTTATTTTCATTGCTTTAGTTTGACAGAAGTGTCTTTTTAATTTTCAGTTTTCTGTTTTTCAATAAAATTGCATTTCGGGGTCCACATTTGGTGCGCATCTTTTTTTTTTAATGATTTTTACGACTCCTCAAAAAAAGTGTTCAACTCGAATTCGCAATTAATTAACTATGCGAAAATAATAAGCAAAGATTTATCAGCAATAAATGCAATAAACAATGCAATTAAGCGAAATGGGCGAAGTGCAGCAGAACGAATGGGGAGTTGAGAAAATATTAAATAAATTTTCGTGATTTTCTTTCATAATTACAATTAAAGTTATATAACATAAGCAATAGTAATACTATTGTATTTTAACAGACTTGAATCCAATTTTTTTTTTAGTTAGCAGTTTTTTTTTAATTGTTGACCGTAATTTCCTCATTAAGTACGAAAAAACAAACATTAACCTTAGTCCATTTCTAACGAGTGCGGAATACTCAGCTAAAACATAAAATACCATAGAATTCGACGCTTCAAGCTTTGCCCAACTTTCACAATAATGCCATAAGTTAATAGAATTGTTTAAAAACTCGTAGAGTCCAAATTTAAAGTACCTAAAGGTTCTTGTTGATTTTTGATATTGTTTTTAACTGACGTCTGGCACATTTGTCTCAATATTAAAAAATGTTCTCTATGGAAGAAAGAGGAAATTGTCGAAATTCAAAGCGAATTGTGAGCAACTACAAAATTGCACTTTTTTGCATTAACACTACCTTTTAGATAAATGCAGTAGCTTTGGTTAACATTTGGTGGAATATTGTTGATATTGTACAAATTTCGAAACTTGGAATTATGTAGCTATATTTTTATAAAATTTTGCGGACTTGGATCTCTTCACTGCACCCCTAAAAACTGTCTTATGTAAATTACGAATTTCAGATTGTAGATTTATTTACCTTTAATTCTGCAAACTTTTTCATTGCCTTCATATTGCAATTACCAAGTATGTAAGTGTTAACGCTGTATATTATAATTGAAAATAAAATCGATTTATCTACAGGCAAAGTTTTAAATTCGTTCATTAGTATTTCTTTACAGCACATTAACTCAATTATTTGGTTTCTCGATTAACCGATTAAACGAATTATTCGAATACAGTTAATCGGTAAGCAAAATTCGAAATTCGAAGTTGAAAACTATCGACCAAAGAACGTAGATTAGGAGGAAGTTGTAACAGTGAGATTATCACGTGATAAGAAATGTTAGCTTACTTCACCACACCACAAACCAAGTGGATTTAATCGGATTCTAATATCACTCAGTGAACGCCAAATTTGTTTTGGTATGGTCAAATATGTAAGCTAAAATAAATCTCTTGGTATATCCGGTGAAAGTAAGCAACTTCTTAGTAATCTACGCTCTTTGTGTCGACTATTTGATTAACCATTCTCTTTCGTTTATTCGGTTAACGGTTCATTGTCGATTAATCGGGTATTTTAAGTCCGAGTTCTGTTTGCATAATTGAATGATTCGTAATATTTAATACTGCATTTACAATGCCTACCTCTCATTTTCACGATTTTCCTTTTGGATCTTTGAAAAATGCATCTTCAGAGAGGATGTGGGAGAATTGTAGTACAAAACTTCACCACACATGGAACATCCCAGTCTTTTTGCGTTCTCGGACTTTCGAGAAATCCCACACCCAGCTCCATTTATTGCTCTATGAGGTGGGAGATTATTCGAATACCATTAACCGGCTAGTAGTCATACGAATGGTTACGAATATCGTAATCGGTTAAGTGGATAATATAATAACGATCCCAAATATGTACTTCGCACATAGCGGGACATAGCGCTTAAATTTTCAAATAAAATGCTTATATTTATGTGGCGCCACCTATCGGTTTTTAATTCTTATGCCAAGTAAACTCCATTTCGAACACATTCTACGAATTTGAGTTCAATCGGCTTGGCAGCTTTCACGACTACAAATTACATACCAACAGATACACAAGGGCTTTTTACTATGGTATCTAAATTGGGTCGTCAAACGTTGCGGTTTCTAACACCAACGGGTGGCAACGTGCGCCATGCCTAAATAGCCGCGTCAAATTTTTGACGTTTTCTCATTTTCGCGAATTTCTTTACTTTGGGTTTATATTGTATTGGCCTATTCCTCTATTTCATTTTTATTTTTTTCTTTTCTACTTCTGTCTTCCGCACCCATCTGAAGAGCGTAACGCGTTGTCAAAATTGAAAATTGTATTTGGTCGGCACAAGCGCCACGTCATTGTGGGATGCTCCATACAAATCGCATGGATATAAGAAATTTTAACAGTATAGAAGGTTTTGTTAAAAAAAAGATCATGTATTTATGTGCCATGAACCTGCAGAAAATTGATGAATATAACGTAAACGTATGAAAGTAAAGTACATTGAGGGGAAGAGTGTTGTGCCAATCAAAATAGCTAATATTGGCAAATTAAAATTTTAACCTCAAGGAAAGAATCACAATAATAACACTTTGCATATAAAGACGTCATTTGCCATTATGCAGATGAGATCAATGTTCACGATCATACTCCAAGCGACACTTCTTTTAAAGTTAAAATGTATCTAAGGCACTATGCGTCTTCTGTCAGTTCTGTCATCAGTTTTGTACGCACAGGTGGAGGCAAAGCAAATCCATACAAGATGGTGTTAACCATGCAGAAACAAAAAATGTCTTCACACTAACAAATTATATCCACAATGGCAATGAGAATTACAAGATATACATAATTTTGACATTCAGTACAGCAAGCGAACCAAATCAGCTGCCACTTTACATGAATTCGTCTTGGGTGGGAGAGAATCACGTATTTTCCTTTTGAACGATTTTTTTTAGCGAAAATTCGCATTCTGAATTGTGCTTTTAGCTTCTGAATTTTTTTCTGAAAAGTTAGGCGCCCACGTTATGTGATTTGGCATTTGTGGTGTTGAAAAAAAAACCACGACATGATTTGTTTTCGAATTCAATGAATTTGGCAAGACTTCGATGAAGATTTAAACACCGAAAATTACTTCAAGAACCGAAACTACGCACTAACGGAAATAAGTCTAGGGAATGAACATTTCATATTACAGAGCATTCGTGATATATGTAAATTGAATACTTCTGTAGCTAAAGTTAATGTCACAACCGATAGAGAAAACATTCCGATTCCATCGACTAATACGGCATTAACTTCCAGCTCAAAGAAAAACGCTCACTCGCCAGTACAAATAGCTGACCAGTTCACCATAAAAATTTCTTACTTAAATTCCAGGTACTGGGAAGTCAAGGGATCGCTTTCCGCTGTTAATGATTTACGTAGATTTTAAGTCATTTGCTCGTCATAATCGGAATCAACATGTGGCTAGGGCTAAACGGTGTGTTAGAAAAAACGGCAGTTTTTTGTGGTCGGCTAAATGCAAATCATTCGAGAATATTGGACTATTTGAAAGCGAAAGCTAATAGACACCCAACAAATCGACCATATACTCCATAAGATGAACTATTGGCTCCCTGTGTCAGCTATGCTGTCTATTCTTTATTAACGGTAACAACCGTCTTCCGAAATGGCTCGAGAAGAAAGGTGGAATAAATTGTGTAAGCTTTGTAACAAAACGCAAACGAAAAAAAATTTTTCTTTTTGAAATATCAGATGATGTGATACAATTTTCTTGATTTCATTGTTCTATTAAACTTTTGCCAAAAAAAAAAATTAATCATGGCTTTTTTTGCTACTGTTTCTTTTCGCTCAAAGAAAAAAAAAACAAATGCATGACGTCATTAACTATGCTATGCCAAAATCATGCTGGGAAAAAATTACCATTCATTTGAATCGCTAGTTGAAAGTTTCAGAAAAAAAATAACAAAAATCAACAAGAATTTTTAAAAACCTGTAGCTAGCGCATTATTACCTACTATTTTTTTTTTTTAATTACTTTTTTTTAAATAGGTGAATTTTTACAACGTATCTAGACTAGATAATTTCAAAATTCGAGTTCCTTAGCTTTTGTTATAGAATTGTGTATAGTTTTATCAAAAATAATTGAAATTAAATAAGGAAATAGAAATTTGACAAAATTGTCTAAATACATACATACATTTCGTTATTTTTTTGTAAACTCGACAGTATATGCTGTTTCTCCGTAGAAAGCTAGAATTTTGTAAACAATTGTTAAAAACTACATAAACAAAAGAAAAACCACCAAAACTTGGAAAAGTACGGGTTTCTATAACTGTTTCCGTAACTGTATGTATTTTAAAGAAAAACGCATGCCTTTTCTTACGAGTAGATTATCTCCAGTGTTATTTGGCCTTCAAAGGGTTAAGTATTCTCGCCACTTAAGATCATTAATTACTTTTTTTGCGGCTTGCATGAATTCAAATTGCAATTAAATGCCACTACTTGAGACGACAATGTAAATGCGACGATGCAAAATAAAAAAAAACAAAAAAAAATTCAGCATTGATTAAAATCAATTCCTACAACAAAAGCAGGATAAATAGTGTACTTTTATTCTTGCATGCGCACTATCGGTCATTTCTATCTGTAAATGCGATACTTGCTTACTTAATTAACGTGCAGCGGTAGCGGCAGCGGCAACATGTTGCAGATTTTTTCAATCATTTGTAATGGGACAAAATAATTTTACAATTTATAAAGCATTTCAATTGATATGTGCCCTCGGGCAAGTAGTAGTAAAAGGATGAAAAGAAGACAAATAAAAGCGAAAAGAAGAAAAGGAAAGTAGCTGAAAATAAATCAGATAGAGCAATAAATCAATGATTGCACTTTTGCTGAAGCTGCGTTGCATGCACGTAAATTTAGGTCACATAATGTTATTATTTTTCCACTGATATCTCATTTAAAAAAATGCATTTTGTTTACCACAGGTTGGTCACTCGTTCACTCGTTCATCACTTAACAAAATGAGTCCCGTTTTTTTTTAGCATACCCTGCCCTGAGACAACTAGCTAATTATCAATATTAAATAAAAACAAAGGCCGATACGAAATTGACTCTACGAAATTGACTCTAAAGTTAGTAGCAATGACATTTCAAGTAAACTTAGTGCCAGCTTTATCCTGTCTTTGACGAAAGTGCATTGGCGCCACCTAGCGGATCCATTTTTCATAAAAGTATGCATTTTTCTTATTTCATCAAAATCAGATCATTGATATAGATTTTGTGAATAACGCTTCTCATGCGCCACCTATTGTATTAAAATATAAGCTACATATATCCGCGCCATGTGTCTAAGGAAGGTCGTTGAAATCCGTTCATCGATTTTTGCGCCCAGTTGTAACAAGGATACATCTGCTTTTTATATATGGGTTATATTTTACATAACTTTATCAATAAATAAATTTTATCCCACCTCGCAAGACATCCCACAGGTATAAAAAAGTGAACGAAAGAGTTGCTACAAATTAATAGAGAATCTCTAGTTGCAATGTATCTTCTGGTCCCAAAAGAAGTCAAGTTCAAGATACCCTCTTGTAAAAAAAAAATATATATATGTACCAATGTTATTCACCGATAAACTCAACAGAATATCACCCAATTTTAGTGGCACCCTAACTTTTCTGCCCCATTATCTCAGCCATTTCACTTAAAGTTCATTCTTCTTCCTATGTCTTTGTTGTTACTTAAAATTTTCTCCTAATCTTTTTTTTTTTCTTCATATTATACTCTTTCACTCACATAACGGCAATTGTCAACTGTCAGTGTCATTTTTAATTAGTTTGTTTACTTTCCAGCAATCAGCTTTTGTTGTATGGCTGATTTTTGTGGCTTCCAGGCCACATCCACTCCAAGCGCTACAGTTGCTCTGCTGCGTTGTTTGCTTGAGTGGCTAGCTAGGGCTAACTTCGCTTACTGAGTGACAGAATGAATGAGTGACATGCGGTACTTGCATGTTGCTGCTTCTTTGTTTTGTTGTTTCTGTTGTTGTTTCTTTGTAAATTTTTAAAAGTATTCTATAGCAATTGATTAATTTTTATTTATATTTTTATTTTTATTTCACATGTTCAACTGAACTTTTCGATAGCGTTTGCGGTCGTTGCGCGATCAGTAAGAAGAAAATATTCAAACAAAGCATTTGAATAGCTTCACCTACTACTTCTCAACTGTTTATTTAACGCTTGATAAAGTTCACAATTTTTCTAGTTTTTTTTCCAGCTTTTTCTTTATTCTTTTATTACATTTGTGGCCTACTATTGATAAGTCGATATTTTCCATTTTACCACTAACTCAAACGACCACTTAGCTACGAATGCTTTAGTTTTAATTGTACTATGAACCAAAAGCTTATCTGCTAAGTTCTGGGTTCGGTTAACTTTGATAAAGAGAGTGGTTCCCCAATTCCAGCATTTTTTCTTTATTCATAATCTTTTAAAAGAAGAACTTGAGATGCTAGCAGTCAGGATTGCTGCACGAAAATTTTATCAGAAAATAAAGTACGCGAACTAATGGTTTCAAGACCGGGACTGGTTCCTGCAGAGACGCAGGTATGGAAATCTGGTAACGGACGTCCAGAGTACACGTGAGATATGGATGGAGGGAAGACGAGCCCAGTCCAATGTTTAAGAAGGACTTTCACCTAAGCATAATTTGGTCTGACGAATACATGCCAGAAAATTGGAGTCATGCCAGAAGATTGTCCAATTCTTAAGAAAGACGATCCCACTGTTTGCGCCAATTATCGCGGGATAAGCCTTCTCAACATTGCCTATTAGGTACTATCGACGATAATGCGCGAAAGACAAAAGCCCTACATGAACCAAAGGATTCGACCTCGCCATTGATCACGATATTTACAGCGCATAAAATTCTGGAAAATACCCTTGTAAGACAAATCGACACACACATGATATTTTCGCCATGTCTAAATTTGGGATCCCCGCGAAACTAATAGAGTTATGCAAAGTGACGTCGAGCACAACCTTTAGCTCTGTCCAGATTGGGAAAACTTCTGCGAGCCGTTCGAGATCAATGGGTGGACAAGGAAAGCGAGGACGTCCACGAAACCAATGGTAGGACTAAATGCTAAAGGACCTGACCACACTTGGAGTGATTAATTAGTGCAACTTAGCACAGGAGAGAGTCGATTGGCGAAGTTTTTTGATCTCGGCCCAATCCGACAAACGGTTGTAGTGGCAAATAAGAAGAATATACGAAAATTTATATATACAACTTTTCTGATGACGCAAACGTTCATATGCAGAATAACCTATAAAAGGTCTAGATAATTTCCCTATCTGCCGATATAAATACCGTCAAAATCGATCTGGTCATTTCGTAGATTAGCGCGACCAAATGGACATATTAATTTTGCCTAACTCCGGCGGTCCAAACTAGATATGCCGCAAAAACTTGATTACATTTAAAAATATAATAAAGCGAGATTTTACATTTTTGTTCAATTCTTGAGTTGTATAGTTAATATAGATTATATATGTATGTACATAGATAATGATATAATACAGAATTGCATTTTCTATGGTATGTGACGTCATTTTAAACACAAATAAAGTAGAACAAGCAGATAATTGGTGGGAACTGTCAGAAAATGACATTTCTGCTTCCCTGCCTACACCTTCTAACTAATTGTAACTTTTTAATAATCACGCTCAATGAGTATTACTTTTTAATATTTTTCCACTTCTTGTGCTCTTTTCGATATAGCTTTTTTAAAAGGCATCGATATATTTGTTTTTAAATAATTTGATGGTTGCAATCCGCCATACATATGTAGCTTCTTCTACAATTACCTTCCGCTCGAATATCTTGTCATTTGTTTATTTGCATTTAGTATTTCATTCATTTGCTGCCGCTTGATTAAAGTCTGCACTGCGGTCGGCGTGTATTTTTTTTTTTTTTGTTTGTGTGCAAGCAATGGCTGCTACAGTTTTGTGGCTCAAATCAAACAAACAAAAAATTAAAGAGAAATTCTAAAAGAAAGGAAATATTTTGTTGTTTACTGTGTAGCGCCGTGAAAGGCGTAATGGCCCATTGAATTCGTTTATTTGTTTTGTGTATTAGTTGCTTATGTTTTTTTTTTTTAACTGATACAGCTTATCTGCTGTACACCACATTTTCTGGTTCCAATTTTGATTAGGTTGTTGGATTTATTTTTTCTTATTTTACTATCGGCCAGCGACAATTTTACGCAACTCGTATGTATTGAACAAGCTACAGTATGGAGTAAAAGTGATCAAACAATTATTAATCTGTTATAATTTATTAAAAGTTAGTTATAATAAGGGAGTTCACAAGCCGTGTTATTTGTCGTATTTCTTTAATCGTGTTATTGCAATACAACAGTTGTCAACTTTTTGTTTTTGTTTCACATGTAAAATTGTCTTATTTCAATACAACTCTGAAAGGTATGTTTAGTGTTTTATTTGTGTGTGTTATTCGATCAGCTGTTTCTGTTTATCGGCACTTTTTTTTATTATTTTTACAGAAGCGGCCAGTGAAACAATTGAAGGAGATATATTAAAAAAAAAAGAATGGAAATACATCTAAATGACGAAGTAAGTGATTTTGAATAAAAAACAAACACATCTGGCTTATTAAACAACCTTTTGATTTTAGGGCAAAGCCAAACGCGTCCGCTGCAACCCAATCCGGAGATGGACGGTGGCAGAAGAGAAGTCTCTTATTGAAATGAAAATATGTTGGATTACTTACTTTCTTCCATCACGAGGATGTCCTGTTCGTATTTTCAACAAACAGCAGCTATTGATTTATTTTTTTCGGTCCTCTTAGGCATTTTAATGATTATACTTTTATTTCGTTTTGTTTTCTCTTCTTCTACTCAGCTGATTAATTGCTTGAATACGACATACAATAGTTAACGAAATAGCACAGTGCGTTCACACGTTCCACTGTTATTTCAATAACGGACTAAATATATACGACATATAACACGGCTTGTGAACTCCCTAAATGTTCACTTTCAGTCAATGCCGTTAGTTAATTCATTGTAGTTGCTGCTCACTTTTCAACCCGCCATATTTTTCGAATATTGTTATTATTTAAACATAATTTACTTATAAAAAATTCGTTTTTTTTTTTAAATTATAGATACAACTATGTTGGATTCTACATATTCACCTTTTTACTAGTTTTTCTCTTTAGTTGGGATTTTGTTTGCACAAAGTTCATTTTGGTGTCAAAAAAGTAACAGAGAATAATACGTTCCAAAAATTTACGAATTGATTTTGAAAGTGAGATCAACGAAGAATATCACAAACTATGGTGCTGAAAAATTAAAAATAATAAAAATGTGTTGGGTCCGGTGTGAAAATTAACCGACCAAGGATCCTATCATAACGGAACAAGATGCTAAATATATGGTTCTATCTTTAATGTCACGAATAGCTTCGGAAAGTGTAAGAAGTAAGCAAGCAACAGACAAATAGAAGGAGTTATTCGATAAAGTTGAAATTTATCGCAGGCCATTTTTTTTTTTTGATCACTCAATTATGTCGTCTACCTCCCATACAAAAATAGACCCGTAAAAACAGGTGGAATACAAGCCGTCTGACAGATATTAGCGCTAATTGCATAAACCGAAAATTGGCGCGACCAGGGCGAAGAAAGACCTACTTACCTAATCATGGTAATTTTTAACGGTTTCATAGTGCGTATCATAACTGCACGACGCACAGTGGCCGATTTGCCTGATCTAGCGTAAGAATATTAATAACTTAAAAAATAATAAAGTTTTCTACCAAATGATAATTTTTCTGGAACGGTAACCTAATAAGGAACCGAATTTTAAACTTTGTTTGAAAATTTTTAATTACAATTTTTTTTTTTTTAATTTTTTTTTTAATTTTTATAATTTTTTTTTTTGATTTTTTTAATTTGCTTTTTTAATTATTAAATTATTCAGCGTCAGTGCTCCAGTATGAGTCGAAGTTTTCTGATACTTTAGAAGCATCTAAAAGCAGATATTTCTTCTCCCTATCCAAAAAAAAATGTCTTTCGACAAGTTTCGAAACTTTGGTGTTCTGATATTTTGCGTGGCAATCAGCAATTTCCTTTTGTTTTCTACCTGCTCTTTTTTGAGCATTTTGAGAAGAACATACAAGAACTAAGTCTTCGTCCAACTAAACTTTGTATTTATCCTCGAAACGTTTACAATTCCTATGACTTTGCAGTCACCCCTGTGCAAAAATTTGTCATTTGTTTAATAATTAAATTGTACTCCTCCTCAGTGCAGTTTGATTTCTTAATAACATTCGAAAAAACATACTCCATCAGTGCCGACAGTTTTTTTTAGCGTCTTTTTCACCGTACCATACTGGAATAAGGCAGCGTTTGGAGACCGACATGGTGCCTAAAAATTAAAATAGAGTCAGAAGACGCGCGCCGACGCAGCAGATGTTAGACATTTCACAAAGTAGACAAAACATATTAACATAAAACAACAGTCTCTTTACCTCGAAATACCTCCGAAATAAGTTTTCTTTTACAGAAGTTCAAGTGCGGTCGCAAAAAAGGAGTTAGCAATGTTGTTGAATTCTACCACAATTTTCTACCATAACATATATGGCACAAGTCACAAAACACTTTTTTTTAACTACATATCTACCTTTAACTATTACAAAAACCAAAACAAACAATTTAGGAATAAGATTCTTCACAATTTTTCAGCACAATCTGCACACATGAAAAAAGGCGGCAAAATATTTTTGTCACAGCTGTTTTAACATAGGTTGTGTTTGAAAGCTCACAGTTGATCAATTAAAGCAAATTTATCAATTTGGAAATTATCGATTTACTAAATGAGCAGTTAGTTATCGGCTGGAAATCAAATTTTAGTAGATTTTGCACGTCGAAAATTTGGATTTTCTTACGCTAGATCACTGATTTCGACCAGTGTGCGACGGTGACTTATTGACAAATTTCGGCACTTTATTTGTTACTTCTTTTGTTAGGTTGCTCTACTATATCCACACCTCAAACTATGTGGAAATTTTATTAACATTAAATAAATAAGAGTTTTTAGAAAATCTATTGGTTTGCAGCTTTATAAATTTAAATTTTATAATAATATACAGAGCAAGCATGAAGTGGCTAAAAGAATTGGCTTGATTTTTGATAATTGTATTTGCTGAAAGTGCGGGGCATTTTCGCCATATACGAAATGCCCTAAATTTTTTTCTATAGATAAGTACTATTCTTCGCACATAAGAGTAGAGAAAAAAAGACGCTATTTAAAGCAGCTGAAAAATATATATTTTCAATATCAGAATAGCAAGTGGCCGATTAAGATATATTTAAAAAATCTGGGCAGATCCGATAAAAAGTTAGAACCTTTAAAAGTGGTCGAAAACATTTAATAACATTCCCATTATTTATGATCGACTACTTTATAGTTCATAATTAGATTTCATTTTATTAAAAATACGCTCAATTAGCTTAAATGAAGACTATGGAATTATGATAAACGTATTGTAATATTCCAAAATTTTTAGTGTTCGACTGCACAAGTTGGCATTATCATCTTTTTGTGGCTTATACTTCTTAAACCCGAGTTGCGGTGGCGCTATAAATTATCAGTCTTTATTTGAATTGGTGTATTAATAAAGAGTCCGTCGATTTGCAACTAAAAATTCAAAGCTTTCTGCTAAATACTAAAAATCACGAATGCCTTTTGCCTTAGCTCACAAAAACATTGGACCATTGATGATTGAAAACGGGTGATATTGCCAGATAAGTGTAGAATTAAGAGAACAAATTAAAGCAGCATTTGGGTGTTTATGATTAAATAGTGGCAAATCGACACAGGACAATAAATTAATTGAAACCGCGAAATATCGTAGTAGCTGTACGTCTTTTCAAAGATATGGCAGTGGCGGTAAGATGTAATTTCATAATGTAATTTCATAACCCAAATAATTCGTCGAAACTTTTTTGCAACACTTTAATAACCACCCTAAAGCTTTGATCTCAATTTTATGAAGAATTTGTGGTATTTGTGGTAAAATTACGTGTAGATGTTTAGCCAATAGCCTCTGCAGCTAGAGCTACTCTTTATACTTTTAAGTTTATAATTTATTATAAACTTGAAAATAGTAATGATAATAATAATTATAAATACGTATAGCTAACTTTAATAAACCCCCTAGTTAACTTTATTCAACTTTCTGCTACATGAGCTGTGGAAGATAATATAACTGATTAGGGAAGAAATAACCAACGAAACATTGTAGAAAAAATTAATATATTAATATTTTAAACAATAACTTATAACATACAATTGATATTCAAATAGAAAAAACCGAACACATGTCATTGTTATGTAAAATTTGTGGAATCTAAATTAATAAAATAATCAGACCTCGATTTTTATTAAAACAAAAATAATTCACGTCGTAAATTTTATTTTTGTTTTTGAGCTTCTTTTGAATAATACTATATAACTATGTGAAATGTAATTATTTGTTGGTCGGTAAATTGAAGCTGGAAAAAAGCAGATATATTTTGGAAATTTCTAAGCAGAAGTAATGAAAAAAAGTGCAAAACTTTATCATTAGCCGTCTAATACAAAATTTTTAAACCTCGCAAATCGGTGGCTTTATTTTCTTAATTTAATTTTTATTATTTTTTTTTTATATAAAAAATATAGTTTATTCTACGACAAGCATTGGTTGAAACCAAGCTTTGAGCATTGCCCAAATTTCGGAAAAAAATCAAAAATCAAACTTTAGCCTGGGTTTTAAAGTTTTGAATCCGAGCTTTTAGAAAAAATTTTGGTAAACAGTTTTGTAGGCCACTAGATTTTAGCAAAATAAAGTGCAAGTTTCAAGTATCTACAAATTATCATTGGTTTTTGAACATTTTCTGACTGCCGATCTAGCAAGAAAAAAATCCGAGCGCGCGTTAAATCAGCGAATCTACGGAAGAACGTCTAAAATCAACGGAAATTTGTAGCCACTCGAGACTTGCACTTTATTCACTACATTTTCAATAGGCTGCAAAATTCAGCTGATGAAGTTTTTTTTCTGTAGCTGAGCAGTTTTGGATCTCGAAGCTTAACAAACTTTTTCCTTTTAACATATCGGCACAAAAAAAAAATATTAAAAAAAAAAAAAACAAGATCCGTACGTCATGCGGACTGTGCCCCTCGTGTCGGTTGGGCGGGAAAGAGGGTAACCGTTGGGCTTATTATTAAAAAAAAAAAAAAAAAAAACTGCATATCCAAATTTTGTTTAAAATTCTAAAATCTGGACTAAAGTATGTTAAATTTCTACACCCATTTGAACAAAATTTGAAACATATATTACATATATTTTTTTTTTTAAATATAACTAAAATTAAATGAAGAGAAATAAATAGCTAAAACTTGGCATTATGTGATTGTACTTTTTAAAATTTCAAACCAAAAATATTCGCTTCTTAGGAAAACTGCCATAAAAGTAAAAGCAAGAATCGACTGCAGAACCAACAAACAACAGTAAATGCTCACTAACGGAACAAAAGAATAAGAGAAAAAAAAAAAGACACAGCAATAACTAAGATCACAAAGAAACAAACATAAAACGATGTGCGCAGAAAAAATATGCCATAAAGGTATTATGTAATGCAAAATGCAACAGGCGCAAGAAACAACGACATAGCTGCAACAGCTTAAAGCAAAATGCTTCCAAAACAAACACAACAGCAAACAAACATAACAAAACTACAACATCAAAAACACAGCAACCAACCATCGCAGCTATGTACATCATAAACAACTATGAGTACAATTTTTATTTTTTTTTTGCTTTGCTTGCCTTGAATAGCAACAGCTGCACAGCTGTCCTGCACATGTTGCACATAATATTTCACAACAAAAGCAACAATGTTGTTTAACGCATGCGCACAACTACATACATACATATGTACACATCTATGTGTGTGTGACTTCAGAACAACTGCACGGCAGGTGGGAGGCTGCTGCCGGACAATTTTTAACACTCCTACTTGCGAGTAGAAGCTAAGTATTTGATTTTCGGATTGAGGCCGAGAGTGTTGATAAAATGGAGGGAGTAGTGCGAAAAGCAGAAAAGGTGTGAGGTGAGAAATTTACAAAACATAATTTTGTGCTGCGGCGCATTGAGTGATTAGCAACATTGGCGCGTACAACTGCCGTTGTGCTACAGTGGGCTGGGGGAATGTCAAAAAAAAAAAGAAAAAAAAAGAAAAAAACCAATGTATTACTTGTTTGGGGGGTTTCAGAAGTTTTCGGTTAGCGTAACCCAGCCATGGACTGCTGGCCCTATTAATCCATTGACCATGCTACAAATCTTGGTAAAGTATAGAAAGCTAGAAGTCTGTTGTGAACTCCGAAAAAGCAGCTATCACTTCTACAACTTTGAAAAACTGTTGCCTTTTCATAATATTCCCTTATAAAAAACGAGCATCGCGCTCAATAACACAAATTACATAAATGTCTAAATATAAGGCCGAAAATATTATAATGGTTTTTGAAATAATATTTTCAAAGCAAATAGTTTTAATGCTATCACTGCTAACAAGGAGTATGAAAAAATATTAATTTTTTTTGTTGAACTCTGAAAAGATTGAGATAAAATTAAGTAAAATTATGACACAGATACATACATATGTAGTACGAATTTTTTCGGCGGCAGAGTAAAAACTATTTTCGAAATATAACCAAAAAAAAATTTAAGTGAAAATTCAGTATTTAAATTACTGCAATTGGGGCTTGCACAAAAATATTTAGAAGGATAAAATATACCCATAGATCCAATAGATAAGTTTTATAAATTTGCATTACTTTATTTTTAAAATAACAAGTTAATTTCTAAACAAATTCGCCGCATAGGTTTGTAAAACTGCAATAACTTTGACAGTAAAAAAATTTCAATTTTATTTATAGGTAAAATATTATATAGCAAATGGTTGCCACATAACATATTGTCTTTTCAGTTAAACGATTTTAGTTTTCCGAAAGTGTAACTTTAAAAATTTTTTTAAATATTCAATGGCCGAAACCGCTTACATAACTTTTAATAAATCCACTATCAAAACATAAGCAAAAAAAAAAATGTAGGTTCAATATTGTTATAATTTCTTTTTTAATCGGCAAAGTTAATGTTATTAAACCGAAACAATCCCTTTATTAACAAAAATCAATTAAGTCGATATTCTAGATATATTTTTAATAGAGCTAAATAGAGCTCTGGGATTGTATTAAAAGTTTGTGTTAGTGTAAACAGAGCAAATAAGTAAAATAACACGACCGTTCGGTTTAATGTACTTTATTCGAGTGATTAACAAAATAGTAAATACAAAGGTTCAAGGTTACATGAATATCATAAGAAGAACTAAATGGCAATTTGGTTTGCCCGTTATAATAAAGGGTTATGTATAACTAACATACTCCGGCTCAAACCAAATATGAATTGTAATAAATTTAATTACATTTTTAACATAACATATGTTCATGAAAATTTCAAATTTAATGTTTTACAAAAATTTCTGTGTTTTTCTTTTGAAAGAGATTTTGTAAAAATATCGGCAACATTTTTATCGGTAGATATGTACTTTATATCAATTTCATTGTTGTTGTATTTATCCCTAACATAATGAAACTTAATATCTATATGTTTGCTTCTTTTGTGAACAGTGGGATTTTTTACAGCAAATTGTGCTCCTTGGTTATCCGAAAAAAATGTTGTTGCTAAGTTGACGTATTTGGTAAAACCCATTTCATTAAGAAGACTTCGTAAAAATGATATTTCTTTGGACCCTTGGCACATGCCGATATATTCGGCTTCCATCGAACTCAAAGATACTACGGGTTGTTTTTTAGACTCCCACGCCACTGGGCTTCCAGCAAAGAATACTACAAACCCACTATATGATTTTCTGTCAGTGCAATCGGATCCCCAGTCGGCATCTGTGTAGCAAACTAAACCATTAGTATTAAATGAATAAGTTATGATACCTTTCGTTGTGTTTTGTAAGTAACGCAGTACATGCTTTGCCGCCACAAAATGTTCATGATGTGGATGAGAATTGAACTGCGACAATTTTGAAACCGTGTACGCAATGTCTGGCCTCGATATCATGGCTAAATATGTTAATGAACCAATTAGGCTTTGGTACGTTTTTGTATCGAAAATTTCAGAGCAGTTTTTACTTTCACATTTTGACAGAACTGTTCCGCTCGGCAAAGGAGTTGATGCAGGTTTACAATCTTGCATACTCCATTCTTTTAAAAGATCTTGTGTAAAACGATTTTGATGAAGCTGAACCATTCCATTCGAAGAATTGGTCGACACTTCCATACCCAAAAAATACTGAGTTGCACCCCGGTCCACCGCTTCCACATGCTCATTGAGTTCTACAACTATTTGCTTAATATCTGCTTCCGAAGAACAAGCTATCAACATATCGTCGACGTATAACGCGATAATTGAAATTTTGCCATTCTTACTACGATGATACACACAATTGTCTGTCGAACTTCTATTGAACCCCATGCTTCGCAAAATATCGTTAATTTTTCTGTTCCATTCGCGACTGGCTTGCTTTAAGCCATATAATGCTTTTTTCAGCCTGCAAACTTTATCTGGATGATTACTGTCTGTAAATCCCTCCGGCTGCTTCATAAAGACTTCATCATCTAAGTCACCGTTTAAATATGCCGCAACAATGTCGATGTGGTGAATAAAAAGATTGTGCTGTGCAGCTAAACCCAAAATTAGTCGAATTGTCGAATAACGCGCTACTGGCGCATACGTTTCGTTGTAGTCGACTTTATACTTCTGGCTACAACCTTGGGCAACTAAGCGCGCTTTATGTTTTTCAACTGTTCCGTCTGCTCGCTTTTTCGTTGTGAACACCCACTTACACCCAATTATGTTTTTCGCTTCAGGTTTAGAAACCAACTCCCAAGTGTTTTTTCTGATCAATGATTCATACTCTCGTTGCATTGCCTGTTTCCCTAACTGAGAGCACTTATCTGATATTGCTTCTTCCACTGTAACTGGATCACGTGCGCTAGCCATTGCTTGGTTCAATACCTCCTGCGGCTCTGTAGCAAATATTTTCCGCGGCCTTCCGACGTTACCATCTCTTAATATTTTTGGTCGCCCTCGTTTGCGCTTTATACCAATATCAACTATAGAATTCTCGTCACTTGCCTCAGAATCTGACACCTGAACCTCACCACTTCTCTCAGTTGATAAGTCATCTACACCTTCAGATACGGCACTTGCTTCTTCATTCGGGAATGAAATGTCTAACGGCAAATTAAAAGTAGTAACCTCTTCATGCCCCTGATTCAATCCCGAAAACGAATTCTCAAAAAATATGACATCACGCGAAATGATGATTGTTTTGCTATTCTTACAATACAGTCTATATGCTTTCGACTGATGAGAATACCCTACGAATGAACACTGTTGCCCTTTTGGTACGAACTTTGATTTACCCGGTTTCTTATCCAAATATACAGCGTCACAACCAAACACCTTGAAGTGAAAAACATTCGGTTTTTTCTTGAACCAACACTCATATGGAGTCTTATGGCTTAACATTTTAGTTGGAGACCTATTACGAATATACGTAGCGGTGTTAACTGCTTCCGTCCAAAGATTTTGTGATAGCTTTGACCCGACCAACATACATCTTGCCATCTCTACTAACGTTCGGTTTGCGCGCTCTGAAACTCCATTTTGTTGTGGAGTGTAACTCACTGTGGTTTGATGCCGTATGCCTTTTGTTTTCAAAAAATCTTTGAACGCACTGCTCAGGTACTCACGCCCATTATCGCTACGTAAATTTTTTACTTTCAGGCCCGTTTGATTTTCCACACTGTTTACAAAATCTTTAAATACCGTTAACGCTTCCGATTTATTTTTCAAAAAATATGTCCATACATACCGCGAATAGTCATCAATAAAGGTTATAAAATACCTTGAACCGCTTTGAGACGGCACGCGCATTGGACCACAAATGTCCGTGTGTATGAGTTCTAAACAATTTTCAGTATAAACTGTACTATTATTTTTAAATGGAGAAACTTTAATTTTGCACTCCGCACAAGTGATACACGACAACTCATCTGGCAAACTAACATTCATACCACGCACCATATTTTGCCTTGATAGCGCTAATAAGTCTCTGTAATTTAAATGTCCGAACCTACAATGCCAAATTTTGTTTTTATCACTTTCGATCGCAGACAAAACGCACTCTTGTCTCTTTTGCAAATTTACACTAAATATGCCAGCCATTATATTTGCTTTAAAACATTCTTCGCCACTATTATCGAGCACAACAGCCATGCTTTTACCGAAATTAACACTATACCCATAACTAATTATTTTGCTTACTGACAAAATATTAGAATGTAAGTCTGGAACAAAGAGAACATTGCGAAGAGTAATATCAGAGTGTGCCGATTTCATAAACACATCACCCACACCTTGCGCTTTTACACTCTCGCCACTAGCCAAAAATATTGTTTGTGTACATTTTTCCAGTTTATTAAAATATTCGATATCGCGACATAAGTGAGAGAAAGCACCGCTATCCAAAATCCAAAGGGTTTTGTTGGTACTACTCATTTTTTCATACGCACTCATGACTTTTGCTTGTGTCTTATTATTGCATTCCGATCTAACGTGACCACGTTTACCACACGAATAACATTGGATATTTCGCCTTCTATTTCCCCTGCTACTGTTGTTGTTTTCGTTGGAACCCATACGTTGCTCATTTTTTTCGATTTGCTTTCTGCCAGTTTTCGCTGCAAACACCTTTTCCGCTCCGTTATTATCATATCGACTTCCACGACGCTGCTCTTCTTCCAAAATTTTAACCTTCAGCTGTCCTAAAGTCGGCAAATTATCTCTGCTTTCCATTGCAACTACAAAACTTTCCATGTCATCTGGTAAGCTGCACAACAATAAAATGCACAGAAGCTCTTCTGGTACATCAATGTCAATTTCTCGTAGATTTTCAGCTATGGTACAAAAATTATTAATTTGAACCGCCATTTTTTCGTCATTTTTGATTTGAAATCGAAATAAACTTTTAAATAAGCTAACTTTTTTCGATGGCGTTTTTGCACGGTACACTTCTTGTAAATTTCTCCAAGCTTCAGCTGCATGTTGGCATTGTCTTACATGCAGGAGCTCCGATGGTTTTGCACACAGCGTTAATGTAGCCAATGCTTTTTGATCATTAACACCCCACTTAGTTTTTACTGACACACTAGCATTTTCAGGACAAGGAGTTGTTATTACTTCCCAATAGTCCATTGTAATTAACAAACTTTTCATCTGCAGAGACCAGCTCTCATAGTTTTCACCATTTAGTTTTTCAATATTTAACACGGAACCGTTACTCATTTTTGTTAAATTATTTTATTCCGACTCGACAAAAAAAATACACGATATTATAATTATAACTATCGACCGATTTTTTAATATAAAATTAAACTTCGAATCACGCGTTTCTTATGAGTCTGGGCCCATAACCTTTGTTAGTGTAAACAGAGCAAATAAGTAAAATAACACGACCGTTCGGTTTAATGTACTTTATTCGAGTGATTAACAAAATAGTAAATACAAAGGTTCAAGGTTACATGAATATCATAAGAAGAACTAAATGGCAATTTGGTTTGCCCGTTATAATAGAGGGTTATGTATAACTAACAGTTTGCATTGTTCTAAAATTTATATTTGTTTTTATTGAATTCAAGTTTTTGATAAAAATTTTTAAATCATACTTTATAAAAATATTTGGTATTTTAAAAATTCCTTAAGGTGGTTTCCCCATGCGATTGTTAAAAAAAATTGATTTAATTTTGCTTTTGCAACGCGTTTTCTAAAATTTTATATAAAGTTAGAAGAAGCAGATGCTTTTGCAATTTCAACCGTATTTAAAACTTTAAGCGCGTTTTTTTCGAAACGTTTTTTTGCAAACTTTTACTATCATAGCTGCAGAACAGAGTAAACTAAAATCATCCAAATATTCGGAATGTTTATGCTTTTATGAAATTAAAGGAAAAAAGTCAATATTTTCAAATGATTCCAATTGGCCCGATAAGCCAAGCAACCGCATATGTGGAGAAAGTAAACGGGTGCTCTAGGAATGATATAACTGACGTTATAACTCGAATTAGTTAAGCATAATCCTAAACAAAAGTAATAAAAATCAAAGTGCCATTTTTTATTGTTCGGCAAAAAACAAAAAACTAAAAAAATTCTTAACTTTTAAACTCCAACAATTAGAAGTCGGCGTAATGACTTTATATTCAATATTTATTTTTTACTTTTTTTTTTAATTACAGGTTTAAATCTTTAAGAGCTTATTATAAACTTATTGCTTTGTTCATAAAAAAGTTGATTAAAGCGACATTTTCATACAAATTTTTGATTCATAAACAATTAAAGGCAGAGAACGTAAACGTTATGACTTTTATTTAAAAAAAAAATTGATTTAATCATTAGTTTGGGACTTTTATATTTTCGATCACATTTTATCGTTATTTTATATTTTTTCTTTTTTCGATTAAAGTTGTTACTTTTATCTTATTTTTATTTTTATTTTTTTTTTTTGATCAAAAGTAATCGTTATTTTCTAAGATTTAAATTTTCCGATGACATTTGATTGATATTTTGTGATTTTTTTATTTTTTCGATCATTGGCGTCACCGCTAAACTGGTGTGCCATAAGATTTTAAAACCCACAATAAAGGTTATTGTATTGTATTGTATTGATCGAAAAAAATAAGCAACACAAATCAATGAATGAAGCAAATTGAAGCGAACGCTTTACAATTCTATTGAATTTCTGCCTAGCACTGTCATAATTTTTAGCGAGTGACACAAAAAAAAAAAAAAATTAACAATTAGAGTGAAAAAGACAAGTGTAGGAAAAATTATTTTAAGAATAATAAGCTGTAGGATAAAATAACTTCGGAAATTAACTTGTTTAACACGTAAGGAAAAACCATAAATACATTTGCAGTGAAATTTAGTGCAAATATATTCGCGACAAACACAATAAATGAGCCATATTTTTAACAGTTTTGACTAATTTTCTATTGGTATTAAATGCTCATTAATTTTGTTTTATAAAAGTGTAGCTTATTAGAAAAACCAGAAAAACTATATAAATTCAATTTTCTAAATTTGTATAAGCCTTAAAAGAAGTCAAAACAATGTTATCAAAGTTTGGATGCTTTTAACTATAACTTGTAGAAAAATTCGTGTATCATTTCAAGCATTCCTTCTATTGCAGACAATTTTTTGATTGCAAAGTATAACGTTTTAAAACCTCTACTGCTTTCTACTAATGTGATAGATTACTTAAATCGGGCGAGAAAAATTCGCTATCTTCCGAAACCGCAGCCTAATTGACAGAAATATCCATCTAGCTATGAATATCTAAATATGTACATTAGACTGATCCGCAAAACTAAGTTTATAAATTACCCTCCCTTGCTTGAAAGCTGATTTGAGAGGCTTTAGGGTAATCAAAAGTTTTCTAAAAAGGCCAAAAACGAATTTTCTTCATATGTATTTCTAAAAATCCACCCAAAGTAAATTAGGGAGGTTAATCGTTAACTTTTTTCGCAAACCAGTCTAATTTACATATTTTTTATGGATAGACGAGTAATTCTGCCAATTAGGCTGTAGTTTCGGGGACAGCAGATTTAATGAATACAATTTTGATCAGCCTAAAATCCTCCCAGAATAATCTTCCAACTAGGGGAAAGGGGATAGGGGAGCTTTTTTCTCCCATACGCTTGCTGGTCTAAAGGTTAAATTATAGGTGCCATACCATAACGCCATACCCATAACCAAAATTCAATTGATAGGTATGGTTATGGTTATGACCATGGCGTTATGGTAAGGCACCACCAATTGGAAAAAGTGTTGCCCATGAAGTTGGTTCGATCAGCTGTTTAATATGGTTATGGTTATGGCACCTATAATTTGACCTTAACATAGAATTATGCGACCGTTAATTAAATATAACGAAATCGGAACTCGTTATACATATGTATATATTTCGCGAATATCCACAACTGTTGTCAACTTTATGTTAACTATTCATAGTTCATTTCCTAGCATGGAACAACTAAAGCGAGGAAGTAATTCCCGTTAAAGTAGAAAACTTTAAAATATTTGAAAAGTTGGTCAGCAGCGCACATAACCAAATACATATATCTTTTTGTATATATAAAAATAAAAAAAAACTGCCAAAGTGTGGTTGTTAAAATGCCGCAAGCTGGCAAGGTGAATGTGCAATGCAACTCAGCTGTGCAGCAAGTTTTTGTTGTTCGTATTGTCGTTGTTGTTGTTACGGTTCCTGTTGTTGTTGTTGTTGTTTTGAGACGTGGCAGCGCACATCAGCATCAATCATTCATTCTACGCCGCAACTAGCAGCTACACCAGTTTTTTTTTTTATTATTTTTGCTTCTTCTTCGTTTCTCGCTTTTGCTTTTTGCTTTTGTTTTTTTTTTTTTTTTGTTGCTATATTTGGTTTTTTGCATACCCGGCAGCGGTCAGCTGTTTATGCAGCAACATGTTGCAACACTGCTGCCGGATTACTGGTGTTTGTGCTGCCGGTGTGGCAGTGCACATAAATTTGCTGCAGGGATTTTTTTTCCACTTGCAATTTTTATGACGCAGCGAAGTAAAAGTGCTAGCCACACTACTGGCTGACAGACAGCCAGTCTATCTCTTGGCCTCCTGTCTTCCATTGCAAAGCGGAGTGTTGCTCAGTTAGCTTGGTGAGGCATGTGAGTGAGTGTGTGTGTGTGTGTGTGTGTGTAGGGGTGTGTGCGTTTGTTGTTACACCTCATGCACTTGCGGCCATTTGCAAATCTATTATTCTTAACGCTTCGTTGGTTATTTAAGACACTTTCGCTTATGCGGTGTTGGTATTTATTGTTGTTAGAGTTTTTATAGATTTTATTTTTTATTTTTTGTAATTCGCATATTTGTTGCAGTTGCAGTATATACAACTTTGAAAAGAATACCTCACCAAAAAACAGAAAAGTGGTTAATTTTTTTTTTGTTACCAAATTTTAATTATTATAAAAATTAAGATACTTTCTTCCCATTTGCTAAAAGTGTCTTTTGAAACTGCTTATCGTGGAGTACGTCTCGTGTAATATGGCATTTAAAAAAAACCTCTAAAAATTTTATATTTCAATAGCTAAAAAGCTAATGTTTAAAACAAAATACTCAAATTAAAAATCCATTGACAAAATTTTCAAAGTATAGCGCGTAGAAAAAAAGGTGACGAATTTGAAAAATTTGGCCTACTTTTTATGCTGAACCAAATTTTTTGTTTGTTTTGATGTTTAGACAGAGGCAAAGAATTTTCAAAAATATGTATTGTCTAAAGTTATATCCAATACTTTCCGTTTTGTACTATTTGCAGCTGCAAATTTTAATTACCTCAAATACTGCAAAATTTAATTACCTTTATCTAGAGTTTTAATTAAGTTATTATTAGTATGATTAGATTGTAACCGAAATTTTGGTTTATTCTGCTGAAAACAATTTAAATATAATTTTCAGCAGCGTTTTAGAGGGTGATATAATTGTCTTATGTTTTTTGGTCATAGGTCAACATTAAGGGAACCGGAGTGAAAAAATTCCTTAAACCTTCATACAACTGCGGTTTGGAAATAAAAGGAGGATCTTGAGAAACCACTGAGATGGAAGTAGGCTAAGTTATTTGTTATTGCCAGAAATTCCCCTTTTCAGCAGATTCTCGGCTTCCCAGGTTCGCTGCTTAAGTCTTTCGTATGTTTTTTTGTTTTTTTTTTTAAGTTCTTCTATTGCTCTCCGTTCGTAGGTAATTAGCATTTACTGCTAAATTTCCACCCACGCCACATCGCTTTGGCACAGATAGAGTGCCATCTGCTGTCATATAAGTTTGAAGGCGACGAAAAGCGAATAAAAAGAGTATTAAAAATAAATAAAAAATTACATCTAGGTACCGCATTAACATTTTTTTTTTTCTTTTTTACCCACGCTAGAGTTGCATCTCTGCTTTTGTTTACAGCTACCTCGCGGTTAGCCGCTCCCATCGCCCACACTTCGCACCACTTATTTTCCCTACCCTAACCGCTGCAGCTTCTCTCCCCCCAACGCACCACTCTCGGCAGACTTGTCTGCTACATTCGTCGCCATAAACATGCAACCGCTGTAATGTTGTCTCTTCTCATCGTTGTCTTCGTTGTCATGTTTTTTATTTATTTATTTTATTATGCAAAAAAAATAAAAATTACACATTTGGTTTTATTATGCAACCGGTTGGTTGAGTTTTATCGGTGCGTGTGAGCAGAGTTTTGTGTTTGACCTCTCCTTTGTGCGACAAAGCAACTTCTTTGCTTGACTCATCAGGCGAATGCTAAGAATCGACAAAATAACCAAAAATCGATTTAAATTAGTTTTCAAGTAGAGTAAAAATAATTACTTTTCGAGTGAAAAATAATTTTAATAAATCATAAAGCTAAATCATTCACATTGGTTACTTTTGTGTCTTTCGAAAGAAATCACGTGGGTTGATATTCAGCTGAATGCTTAAGAATAAATGAGCTCATCTGGTTAATAGGAGCATGCGGTTTTGAATTGTCAATCCTTTTTAGTAAGGAACTCATAAATAATTTTATGAGAAAGAATGGGAAGACGAAAAAATGCCCACGAAGATGTTATTCGCTAATGGTATTCGTTTATTCAAATATAATTTAAAAACAAATTATATTAAAAAAAAATTTAATTTTATGAAAAAAAAACATTTATATTTTTTATTTTATTTTTTAAATTATTTGAGTTTTTCCTGTTTTTCAAACAAACCAACTGAAAATATCTGTTTTACTTTGCAGGTTATTAAATAAACGCCTATAGCGCAAACAAACCGCCCACTGTGCACGAGATTATTAAATATTTTAAAGGCTTTTCAAAATGCCAGTTTTCAAATGGTAAGAAGATATATTTTAAAATTTTTAATATTTTCAATGCTTTAGCCTTTGCATAGGTATTATAGTTTTATCTTACAAGTTTAAACAAGGATCGGTCAACACATCGAACACAAAAATCAACAATATTCTTTATGATGCGAAATATCGTCAATTGAATGAAAACAGTCAAAATATTGACATATTTCGATTCGATGCTAATAGAAAATTATAAAATGTCGAGATGTTTGGCTTTATCAAAAATAAAGATAAGATACTTGGTGACTTTGAACTCTATTTTTGTTCAAATACAAATTTTTATTACCACCAAATTTTGATCACACTTAGAGCTTTGACATTGATGCCCGATTGTAAGTATTTGATGTTACCAATGTGAATGAAATAAGTGAGTGTGTGCCAGATACAGACAGCTACAAATCGAGATTGGCATATAGGCCATTACTTTAAAAGCTTCTTGCTTCGTTATAGCTTTTTACGTATTTTCTGTTTTTTTTTTTACTCAAACCATTAGATTTAATACCGCCTCGAAAGTGAGGGTGTTTGTTTTTACTAAAAAAAACACATGAGTTCTTATTTTCGCAGTTTATTTAAATCTCCTCCGAAGATCGTATTTTTTTCACTCAAAACTATAAAGTATTATCAATTTTAAGATCCTTTTTCATTTTATTTTTTTGCTTGCTTATTGCTAAAAAATATTTACTTAAATTTGGAATATTGTTTATAGGGTTCCATTGACTAAATTAAAGTCTATTTCCAAAGACTTAAATGGACAAAAATTTTAATTTTAGGGTTTCTCGCCAAATATTGATTCCCGTTTTAAAGTTAATTTGTTTCGGACGAATCCAACTCCTTGATGAGAACCCTTTGCAATTGTAAATCACCCTGGCAACCCAAAAACCCCAAATACTTATGTCGAACCAAAGCGAATTATATAAGGTGTAGTTACTATAGCAGCCGATTTGGTTTTTTATTCACCTAGATGTTTTTTGTCTGTGATTTTTTGCATATGAGCTTTCAAAAGCCGTAAAAGCAAAAACAAAATGTATGTTAATTTTGACAACTCTTACACAGAAGCAAAAACAAAATACATAGGAATTTTGTAGTTGTATTTATAACACCACCTTATATGAATTCGCCTGGTGAAGAACATAAATTTCTTGTAAATATAAAAATTCAAGACCATTTGTAGAATTTTAGCTAAGCTTTGCAGTCTTCGTCAGTTTCCTTAAATGAAATAATTATCATCAAAATTAAGTGTACATATTTTTAAAGAGTGTCTGATTCAAGCTTATGGCCATCCCGCATACATTTCAATTTTGTTGTTTAATGTTGGTCTGTAAATCGAATACCATTACCCGTGTTTTTTGTCCACAAAAAGTTTTTACTTTTATATTTTTTTATTGCGTTCTTCTTTTCACAACATTTTTGCATTGGAAAATTCAAAATCAATATTTTATTTAGAACACTTGCGAACAATTTAAAAAGAGATGGACATAACATGACTGACGGATGGCAACGCTGTCACACTAGATGTTTTTTTCTTTTTATAGCGCCAATCACAATTTTTATAACTATGCTATTTCTAAAGATACACAACAAAGTTCACATTTATGATATTCAAAAAATTAGAGTTGCACACACTGCACTTAATCGAAACTTTCACTATCACCAAGCCTTTAGTTAAAGGGCATTTTGAATTTCCCAATCAAATTAGTGGATCTCCTCAATCATAGACTTATTAGTGGTATCGAAGTACTGAATACTTTTTGATCGACATTACGCTTCAATGAAAGTAAAAACTATGTATCGATGCGTCGAAAAAAAGTATCGATATTTGTAATGCATCTACCTCCTTCCTTACACTTTAGAAATCAAAGTGCATGAAATCAAAATGAATTTGAGACAAACTATTTGAATACAAAATGTATTAAATGATATATGGATGGTGTTATACAGGGTTTTTCAATAGGAACGCACAAAAGTTTTTTTTAAATAAAACAAAACAGGTTTGGGATATGAATTCAATTTTTTATTCCCGACCCATAAACCGCACCAAACCGTAATTTTTTCGGGATGTAATGTTGACTCAAGGAGTACGTGTGGATTGCTGCCTGTCCAATAACCCATATTTTACTTATTGACGAAGCCATTCAGCCAGAAATGACGACGACCATAAATTGGACGTAGCGCTCTTAAAGTTGAGGCCATTGACTCCGAATTTCGGTTGTAAATTTTAATAATTTCGACTCGTTGTTGGATCGTATATCTTTCCATGATGAAATGGCAAACCTTACTGAAGAGAAATGCCAAAAGAGCGGGGAAAAATATGGCGTCGTTTGCTGTCACTATCGGTCTACTTTTGTAGCGTCCCTATTGAAAACCCCTGTATTTTATTAGCGAAAATTCGTATTCCGCTCCCATCAAACGGTAGCCGATCAGCGTTAAGTTTTCAATAAGTTTCATTTAGATGCTAAAAAAAATATACTCCGCCCGCGCTTACTAAACTACAGATTTTTTTTTTTTTTAATAAGGGCAACCTTCCTAGTCACATAACAAAATAAAAATTTAGTTTAGTTGTGTGCAGAAGATCTAAAAACTCCGAAAATAATACATTTTCACTAGTTTGAGGGTCAACTTAAATCAGAAAATAGTGAGATTTATTTTTAGCCTTCAATGAGAAAGATTAATGGCTACACGACTTTGTAAATACAAAATCACTTAATCGCCCACTGCCTGCTTGTTCGACTTGTAATATTTAAAATACGTATTGTAGTGAAAATTTGACTGAAGCTAAAATTTGTCTTTCAAAATTTCGGTCGAAATATTTATAAAAATGCTTAGTGATTAATAAATGTAGAAGAAAACAACAAAACAGCTAAAAATCACAATTAGCGGCGGACTAAGTTCAAGGTTTCACTAATGGCGTCGGTAGAGATACAGATACAGATACAGATGCAGATACAGAGAAAACGAGAGAGAAAAAGAGAGGGAGAGAGAGAGTGAGATCAAACAAGCAAATTGCTACGATGAACTTGAAGGCTTTCGCGAGAATTACGTAACTAATAAGATTGTCAGAATAACATAACTTTCGCATAATGACCGAATAAGTGATTTATGTGGCGGCGGTTAGTGAAACCAAAAAAAAAAACAGTAGTTGTAATGTCCCTGTCGGAAAAAAGCAAGCAGCCTATTTACTAAATTAAAAAGTAGTTGGAAGTCAATTGCTTTCAAAGGAAAATGTAATTAATTTTATTAATTATTATCTCGCAGATAAATACTAGACTATATATATTTGACATCATCGTACTTATATTTTGTATGCGCCTTTAAAAAAATACAGTAAATGATAATCCAACAGCAAAAACAAAAAATTTAATTCAAACTATTTGAAAAAAATATGGATGAACTACTTAATTATGTGCTTTTCTAAAATAGTGAACTCTCCCAAAATAATAACCAAGCTTGTATGACTTAAAAAATTATAGATTCAATCTTTCCACAAAATTCCGCAAAAAATCTTTTTCAATAAAATTTGAAACCTTTGATAAGCTCTGATAAGCTTTTAAAAATATTTGGCGTATTCCGTTTTGTAGCCCATTTCAGTTCCAAGCAGTATGCTGCATTCTGTTAAGTTGCAAAAAATACCTAACATAAAAAACATAAAAAAAAGCAAAATTGCAAAAATCCAAAAATGCAAAAGAAAAAACTTCATGCCCAAAATTAAAAAATTTAAGAAGCTTTTAATTTTAACCAGCTTTAACTCAGCTACTTTTAAATAATTGGAAATTATTGCAGCTGGAAACAAAATAATTTTTATATTATTTTTTTGCTAAACATATTTAAAAGAAGTTGAAATCAAATGCAGAGTAAGTTAATTAACTTTCTCATAAGGCATCGCCATGTTAATAAAATTAGTTGCTTATAAGAAAAAAGCGAGAATTTCAACAGCCTGTATACAAAGCTAAAAAGTTCGCCTATAGTTAAAGAGAGCGATGTCTAAAAAAAGCTTGGTGGCCAAGGAGAATGAGAGGGGACAAGATTAAAGAACTTTTTGTTTGAAAATATTCTTAATTTTAGTTTGATATACTTCTAAAAATTTTTGAAAAGGAAAACAGCTGAAAACAAACAGGTAAATATTTGTTTATTAATTTTTGTGGAATTATATTCAATTGTAAGAAGAAATGTCCTTGTTTTTATATTAAAAATCATTTAAAATAATTTAATAAGGAGATCCTCTCATTTCCACCAGAATCTTATTGAATTTATTAATAAGGAAAACTATTTATTTTTAAAAGAGCTCTTTTTAGTTCATATACATGTTCATATACATACATATTAGGGTGGGTCAAATCGTATGACGATGAAAAAAAGTTCAAAGCATCATCGGAACTCTGGTACTATGTATCGTACCAAATATTTTTGCCCAGGGAACAATATCACTAAAATGAATTTCGAGTCCGCGGATTGCTTTTGGCAATTACTTTCAAAAATAGTAAAAAGTTAACCTATGTAGTGCATTTCTAACTTCGGTTTCATGTTTGTCAAGTAAAGCTTTCAATTTTCTAACAATATTGTGTTTAAGTGTAATTTGGATTGAATGTTTTATACTTCGATTCGATTTATAGTACCAGAATCGCAAAGATGAATTGAACATTTTTAATCGATCCACCTTAATGTTTATAAAACTTATCATTTCGTAGATTTTCTGCTAGCAGTTTTTCCTAAACCAGATATATTTCTTTTTATTCAAAAGTCTTATTTCCACAATTAACAACATATAGAATTAAGTTAAGTTAAAGTAAGTTTTCTTCTGCTATAAACAAATAAATAGAAGTACCTACTAATATATTGCACAAAAAAAAAACGAAATAATTTCAACCACTTGTAGTTGGTTAAAAAGTACTTTTAAAATTGCTTTCAAAATAATTATATTTCCTACAGGGATGATACAAAAAACCACCTATGTATATATGTATGTACATAGGAGAAGAGACACGGCAGTGTGTATTAGATGCGCGCTGCACAACTAGCTACATCAAAATAAAATACAAAAAAAAAACGTTGAAAAATTGATTATAAAAATTATGCGCGCGCTGCTGGTTTGCCTAACACTTCTATGCCCAGTTCGCCAGTGTGTTTGCGGGTGTGTGTGTGTGTGTCACCATGCATATCTCATACGCCCAGGTGTGCCAACACAGCGGGTCATATTTGCGCGCACACACATACACGCACGCATATAGGCACATAGTATATAAAAAAGTAAATGCATGCCTATGAAAGATGCACGCAGTTTTAGTCAAGGTAGCCAGCCAACACATCATTGCCACCAACAAAACTAGCCGTCGCCCTCACCTCACTGCACTGCACTGCACTGCACTGCACTGCACTGCATGGCGCACAAAACTCACACGTGAGAAAGATATTGATAGGGCCATTTATTATGCTCACCGTTTGCGTGGCTGAGTAGTAGTTACGAGTTGGTCGGTGGTTGCTTGACAGACGGTGAGCTCTAGTTTTGCCTTACGTCTGCGTTCCCCCTTGCCAGTTTGCATCGAGTTTTACTTTGTGATGCACACTACGGTCTTTTTATACCCAAGCGCACTGGTGGTGCCCAGGGTAAGATAACTTCGTTCACCTAACGGTTGTTTGTAACAGTAGAAAGCAACCATAAATCGTAGAATTATTAACGAATCTGAGCAAGCCATGTCTGTCTGTTCGTCCGTCCGTCCGTCCGTGGATGCGTCGGATAACTTAAGTAAATATTGAGGTATCTCAAAACATTGCCCTGGACCCCCAAAGTACTTTGGTATTGCGAATGGGCGAAATTGGGTAATAACCACGCCTACATAACAGTGCTTTACGAAAATCAAAGATATGCTATATCTCGGTAGCCAATAAAGATAATTCGTTGAAATTCAAACCATATTATTGGGTTGAGGAAAGGAACACGTGTGTAAATTTTTCTTTAGGAAATGGCGTGGCTCCTCTCACTTTTCAAGAAAAACTTACATATATCTCCGAAACAACTTTATCAAACTTTACCAACTTAAGTAAGTAAAATTTTGAAAATTTTCAAAATAGAACAAAACCTTCGTCAACTTTTCATATAACGGCAATTTGCGAAAATTAAAAACAACCCAACGAGATAAAAAATTTCAAAAATTGTAAAAATCGTTAAAAACCATGCTCATATAATGGTATAATGGTAAAATGCATAAATCTAATATTTATCAACTATACGTGGTATTTTGCTCAAATTTGAATCATAAATGTTGGGAATGGTTATAGTATCACCCATCTTAAAGTAAATTGGTATATCTTCGGAACATCCTTGTCGAATTCTATCGCATTATGCATGTACATACAGCTTGCATTTGTAGTCAGAAATAACAATTTCGAAAAATATAGAAAACAGACTAATACAGGTATTCTGTAATTTAGTCTCATTTCCAGTCACTAGTTAAATTAAAGACTTTTAATACAGAGACATCTTTTGTGACTTGACACGATTTCGGTATTCAGTAAGCAGAAGTTTCAACAAAATTTCACCAAACACTGTGGTGAAAAAAGAAGTGCATACAATCAGCTTATGGTATGTTCAGCTAGAGATGCACAAACAACCTCAATGAAAATGTGTTCATCGATTGCACACAACATACTTTTTCAGTTCCTTGTCAACTGCATTATTGCACGTTAAATACTTTTTTTTTTTTTGCTTTTTTAATATGTACATATATTAAAAATTAAGTGGTATTGTTTTACATATTAAAAGAAAATGTAGCGTACGACCAAGGGACAGATAGAGTACTGCTCCATTTTCGTTTGTTCAATACTGTCCTAATTTTCTTTGTTTTGTGATCCGCTCAGGATCAGCTGGCAAAGTAGCGACTTTATTTCAAGACTATACATAAATATAGATGGCTTATTGAATACTGAATATACTCAGAATCATTCTCATCATCGAAAAGTAACAATTAGTGACTAGAGACTGCTTACAAAATAAAACCTCACTCCGCTCTCATATAATTGTAATTTATAAAAAACAAAATAAATAATTTTTAACTAAATCATATCGCGAATTCTGTCAAATTTGGTATACAGCATTTAGTTAGGGCGAGGAATAATTAAAAAAAAAAAAATATTTTGGAAAATAACTGTGATACATTAAAGTCATACTAATTTCTTTTTGTTTTTATATAAATCAATAAACGTCATTTAAGGTTTCACAATGATGTTATATTAGCAACCCCGGCTTGATTTGTAGCACCAATAAAGAAAAAAATTTCATTTGATATTAAACAGTGTTTTGGAGCTTAAAATATTCCTTATACCTTGATCTGAAGAAAATATGTATTTATCGAATATCATAAACATATCTACGTCAATTAGCTAGTAAGATATGATGAATAGAATTTTCGTCTGCATTTTTCCCTAACAAATAATATATAGCGTGTTATATTGAATCTCTATTGAATATCAAATATTTTGGGCATTTGCGTCAAATAGTTGCGGCGTTGTCATTAATTTGCCAATTTGTTGTATATGGCGTGGTTCCGTCCATTTTTCAAAATGATGAACAGTTCGATTTATAAGATCATGTAGATATGTATGTATGTATGTGTATACCAAAATATTATTCATATTATGCACCGAAAAGTTGTGCATGTAAAATGAATTAAAATTTTATCTTCCAATCTTTTTCAAATTTATATATGTGTATCCTATGCTGGAACCGGAGACCAAATGCACCTACTTTAAAAATTTCATAAAGATCGGTTGAGTATTTTGGACGCTTATGAAGGACTCACGTAAGCTTAACTTTGAAGTAAAAACCTGCACCGGGTATTTAAGGTTCGATTGAATTCGAACTGAAACTCTTCTATACTTTTCACACCCGATCGCAGTAGTGCCTAGGGTTTTATAGTTTTATTCACTTAAGTGTTGTGTTTTGTAATAGCATAAAGGAAGCTAGATCGATATAGCCATAAGTACGCTTTGCATTTCAATTAAGTAAGAAACCTTTTGAAAATTATGTATATAAACCGCGATATTTGGTAATGAAATTTGTAATCAAAAAGTCACAATTTTAATCCTTGCCTAAAGTCAACAGAGAATACAACAGAAAAGTTTCTAAAGGAAAGCAGTAAGGTGAAGGTGACGGTTTCCTCTTTTGATAGTTGACCCAACCGCCAACCAAGGCTCATAATTCCTTCATCCTCTGCCTAAGAAGTATTAGCTCGGTATTTTCAGGAAGTACTTGGTTATTTGGCGGATTTCGGTAGTGCACCAATGGTGCTCAGGTTTTATTCATGGCATCTCTGAAGGAGCTAACTGCCCCTGCTATGCTTGGCTAGAGTCCAATGGGATGTGCCAAAGACTCGCAATTACCCAATTTGTCACCCATTTCGTTATATTGAACACCGCTAAGTCTCCAAATTCACAAGACTTCACAAGCTTATTCCATTTTCCTACAGAATTCGGATTCAATTTATTTTTTTGCGCAACGCGACGTCATCTTTCGCCAATTATCCAGTCCGCTACCTTAAGCATAGCAAATATATCCAATCCGAAAACAGTCGTCATTGTACCTAAGGCAGAAAACATCTAAAATCACCATCCAGGTGTCAACCAACAACAGTTGGGTCAGTTATCACGATAGTATTTGCATTTCTGCCTTTGACTAAATTCCAATATTTTAACTTTAAGAATATCATTACAATTTATATGTACTTATACTTTAAAAGAAAGGTATCATTATAACTATTTATATTTTATAAGTATAGTATATAATTTGTTTAAGATAATAAAGAATAAGTATGTAAAATTAAAATAATATTTTAAATATAATATTTTTATATAGCGCATAGAACAATAATTTCTTAGACACTTTTTCAGGTTTTCAAAATAAAGATTTATTACGTTCACTAGTTTTATTGCATACAACAAGTACTATTTATTTCAAATTAAAACTTGCGCTGGGTATTTAAAGTTCAGTTGCGCCCGAACTTAACCTCTTCCTTACTTGCTTGAGTAAATTTTCAGTCAACATTTTCCTTGGTATGTTTATTTGCTCGCTAGATGAATTATGACCGGGCCACTCATGTCTAACTAATATCAATGACCAAATGACATATTAGCAGAATTTGTGGCGACGGCAGAGACAGGTGTATGCGAGGCTGGTGGGGCAGCACGGCGTGGCGCGGCACGGTGCGTTTGCGCGATTACGTAGGTAAGCTTATTGGCTGCGTCGGCTAAGGTGGCGGCTTTGGCGTGTGAAGTCGCATTTGATTCCCGCCACCAATACGACTGACAGCCAAGTCTATTCAAAGATGAATATGTAGATATGAACTTGAGTCGATAATGAATTGTTTTTGTTGTTGAGGCACTAATCGTTTATTGAACTCAAATGTTGTACGCAGGCGACGACTTAATAGGAACGGCTGGAAGTAGCAGCGCGTGGAATAAATCGACGTAGTTAGTGTGAATAAAAAAGTAGATAGACATCAGAAGCATGTGGGCGCGCGCAGGCGCATTGTCATAGAGAGGTGCATCAATATATGTGTATAAACACACACATACACTATATACCTCATATGTGTATATGTATATCTAAAAAGTTATGCGCCCATGAAGCAGCTGCAACCGCGTTGCTTCGCGGCGTGCCGCAACACTTCAATCAACGCTGTCACATTTCGTTTCGCTTTTGGTTTTTATATGTCGTTTTTAGATTTTTCTTTGCATTAATTTGCTATCGGCGTGTGTGTTTTTTTTGTTTATTTTATTCTTTGCTTGTTTTGCTTCGCTTTGTTCTTTGTGTCATTTGCGGCATGTCGCTTTGCAACGTCGTGCAAATGTAACTTGACATACGCAACGTTGTGTGGTGTGGCATGACCGACACGTCAATATGCTGCCATTTCTGATGCATTTCGTTTTTTGTTTGTTTGTTGTTTTTGTTATACGCATGTCGGCGACAAATCGAATGCAAATAGCAATAATCAAACAGAGATTCTGAGGGAAATAACACACGGGGCATTTCCAATATCAAGCGAATTAGGCCTTTCGCGAACCGATCTCGTTTTCGTATACTTTTTTCGCCCACTGTCTATTTCTAGCAATACACTTAGCTTTTTTAACGAGTATGTCGATTATTTTTTAATGTCTCTTGATCGATTTTAGCAGATTTTTCTCAAGGCTAGCTACTTTTATATTAACCCAATTTTTTCGCATGACTTTTTTCAATTTACTAATTTACTACTTTAATTTTATGGCCTACATTTTAATATCGGTTTTGAAAAATAATCAAATTTATTGAATTAGCTATTTTTGCTTGTTTTCCACTTCGCGGATTCTAAAATAATGAAAATGTAAAAAAGAAATCGAAACTCTGGTACAACTGAACTTTCAATGTCCGGCACAAGTTTTTCCTATCATAAACTTTAATGATTTTTTTTTTCTAAATACACAAATAATAAGCATTTTCGAAATTATGTTTACTAAGTTGAAATGTAACATAGATATTAATTTTATAATTATTAACATTTATAATTTACTACTCATATACTCATATAACTTACATTATCAAAAGACTTCTGAAAAAATCATTTCATTTCCTTTTTAAATTTTATGTAACAAATGTTAATTTAAATTAGCTTGTGAAAGCAAATAGCTTGTCGAAATATTTTTTCTGAGTTAAGAAAAATTTTATTTTTTAACTTCAAAAAGTTTGAAATTCGACCATTTGTGAAACAGAATAAAGTAAAGTTAAACCAAACACTGGGATCAAGTTTCATTTAAATTTCAAACAAAAAATTCTATTAATTTAATTAAAAATCTTTCTTAAAAAAAACTGCTTCAATTTTTTGCTTAGATATTTTTAATTGGATTTTTATAAAACCAATTTTTCTTTGGGCATATTTTTTTATTTTGAAACTGTCAAAGAATTTAATTTTTTTTGTAAACAAATTTTGTCGATTTCTATCTGTTTTGTACCAATAACTTTTTTATTACTATTAGCGTCTGCGTTTTCGATTTTCTAAACATCACTATTGGCACTGTTGAGTTACCGATATACTAATATTAATCTTACAATTTCCAATATAAATTATCGATATCGATATCGTTATCGATATTAAAATTGCTATTAATATTGATATCTTCACCGCTCAGCTTGTTATTGTTATCGACATCGTTACAATTTCCATTACAAATTACCGATATCGATATTGTTATCGATATTAAAATTACTATCAATATTGAAATCTTCAACGTTCAGCTATTTCGCTATTGTTATCGACATCGTAGCTGTTATACTTATCGATATAATTATTGGTGTTAACATCGATATTATTATCGATACTTTTATCGTTGCCATTGTTGTTATTTTAAAATTGTAATAACAATCACTAAAAGATATTTAGTTGAAGCAGTTTAAAACCGTCTTTTTTTAAGTTGAAAGTAATTCCTTCATTTCAAGGCCACATCGTTTAATAATTATGTATAAAGCGTAGGAAACACAAAGGCTTCGTAAATTAAGCAACTAGACATTTTAATCTGATATTACGCTGTCAATAGCCACAATGCCCACACACAAACACAAAGCCGCTTAATAAATAAATGATTCTTATTATTATTATTATTATTACCGAACACTTTAAAATCGATCGCAAGGCCAACAAGCGAATAAAATCAAGGATATGCCGTCTACAAAAAAAACAAAAAACAAAAAAGAACAAACACACGGATTCTGCCATTGTTCGACATTACCCGCGCTGATCATATCGGTAAAACCAATTACAAGAGCCCTACCCAGAATTATCATAGTTACTGTGCACTCCAACGCTATTGATTCTCTCCTGCTACGTCGCAATCGAGTCATGCGAAACAATTAAGCCGAGCAAACACGCCAACTTACAAAGAATGGGAGACCATGCAATACAAAACGATTTACAGATAGAAATCACTGTGGAATTGTAAACGATGTAACAGTGCAAGCAAAGATCGCAAGCAGCAACAAATGAAAGCAAACAAAAAAAACCGAAACGCCAATGAGGCCAACATTAAATGAAATTGTAACAGCAACAACAGCAAACACAATTCAATACAATACAAGAAAATTGAGCAAAAATTGCAAGTAGTACACAGAGCCAAAAAGTTCACCTATAATTATTAAAAAGATCGACGTCTAAATAAACAGCTTGTTGGCCAAGGAGAGCGAATGGGTGCAAGATTGAAGAACTTTTTGCTAGAAAATCTGCTTAATTTTATTTTGGATTTCTTCTCAAATTTATTGAAAAGAAAAACGGCTGAAAAGAAGGAAATAACTTCTTGTTTATTACTATTTAGGAATTTTGTGCAAAAATATGGAATTGTGAAAAGAAATCGACAGTGTCTGAGGACCGGTACAGAAAAATCTGCAAATTAAAAAAACACTGTAAGTGCATAGAAATGGTTTGTTTTTATTATTATTTCTTTAGGCCCGTTTCTTTGTAACCGAGTTACAAAAGAACATTAGGTGGAATAACAAAATGCATGTAAAAAGCAACAACACTAACTCGGGAAAACATGCGAGTTGAGCCAACTCGGTAAAATGATATCCGGCCGTGAGTTGCAGTTTTGGGAAGTTAAAAAAAAAACTGCGCTATTGTGAATGAGCCCTAAAAAATACATGGGAAATTTCAATTTGACACCTATTTTATTTTTATTTGAATATTAATTTTAAATATATGTAGTATCCTTTACTTGGTAGAGCAAATAAGAACACTGTGTTATATGCTTGGGTTGTCGGTTTATTTAGTGGTATAACATTAGTTTATTTAGTTATAGTATAAATTAAAGTAATTAATTAAATTAAAGTAATAATTACAAGAAGCGCGTATTCCGTGAGGGGCTGGCGTTTATAAAGGTTCGTCACTAACTAACTCGTCAGCTTTTTCGCAAATTCGTTCATTCCAGTTATTGAGTTCCGTTCATCGTCCGCGCGGGTTAAGTTTCGTCCAGTGTCAGGCTTTGCTTGCAGGGTTGCATTTTGCTATTAACCCGGTCCCACATACATAACTACGTCAACCTAAAATTTGTATGCACAACTATTTTCCGTTCTTGAAAAGCACTAGGTCAGAGTTTCTCAAACGGATCACCTGAATGCGGTAAAAAATTTTTGTTGCTCGTTTTTTTTCATTTTTCTGTAGGCATTAATGATGCAAACAAAAACCCAGTTGGATTTTCTAAAACAAAAAATTTTTTGTTTAAGATATTGTTAATAAATGTTTTTCGTCATTTTTTTTCAAAGATCAATTACGAACGATCTATCAGCCCGATTTAGATGATTCGACCGTCATTTTAATTGTTATATATATTTTTTTTATAACAAATTGAAGAAAAAATGTCTTCTGCGCCATATTTCGACATAAAAAAAACCATATATACTACATTTCACGCTAAACAGATAAACGATAGATCGTTCGTAATTGATCTTTGAAAAAAAATGACGAAAAACATTTATTAACAATATCTTAAACACATTTTTTTTTTAGAAAATACAGCTGGGTTTTTGTTTGCATCATTCATGCCTACAGAAAAAATGAAAAAAACGAGCAAAAATAATTTTTCACCGCATTCAGGTTATCCGTTTGAGAAATTCTGACCCACTAACAAACCTCATTTTTCATGAAAGATTCTAACAGGGTTGCTTTTGCAACTAAAGGAAATTTTAGCCGAGCTGGAACGTTCGTTTGCAAGTCGTTTACAATAAGATGGGTCCTTTATTAATAGAAAAATACATATTTGTAGTGACGGTAGGAAAAGAAATAATTTCAATATATTCTTCGCTGCCCGTAAGCGCGAACTTTTCTTGTGAGGCCCGTCGTCATTAAGTTTTGTCCACCTTTAATGTTGCTGTCCGCCACATTCTTTTTGTTTCTGTATTTGTTCTGGTTGGTTTCCCAATTTTCAAAATTCGCTCTTTCATCACACCCCAAAATCGCTCAATTGTACGCAACTCTGGCACATTAGAATAATTCAAGTCTTTCCTAACGCAATACGCATTGTTAACTTTGAACGACTTTTGGATGACATTAGTGTAATGTGCTGGATCCAAATTCTGCCCAAAATTTTGTTTATCCATTATGAGGACGTAGAAAGAGCAGGAGCCTTTTTTGCAGACACGCCCCCACGTAAATTTCAATTTTAATGAAGAACGGCGTGGATTTATGGCCACATTCACAAATTTCTGCCAAACTTTTCAATCAGGATGACTCTTTCTGACTCAGAGATCTCTTCACCAGACTACAAGCAGGAAAGTTGGTTACCTTACCTGGCAATGTCTTCAAGTCCCTTTTCAAATACGTTTCGTCGTCCATAACTTCACAAAAATTTTTATTTTCCAATTCTGTCTCTTACAACTTACGCGCAAGGGAAATTTTTTTTTTTTAGTTTGCTTTTCGCTACGTTTTGGAACTTTTTTTTTTTTGAAAAAGTTTTATACGATTTCTCTTCTTAATTCGGTTGACTTGCAAGTGTGTGGTTTTTTGCTTTTTTGGCGACACGGAGAGGTTCTGGACATCCGGGTGGGCACTTCTTGGCTTATCTTTTACTGACCCACCAACTTTAATATTGTAATTATTATTCATGCAGTGTCATTATAAGATGATCCTCTGAGTTTCGCTAACTTGTAACTAATACTGGAGTTAGGTTAATCGTCCAAATGTACAAAAAAAATTTTGCGTAGCTTTTCGTTCATATTCATTTTTTTCGTTGCTGATGACTTGACGGCAGAAACTAGTTATGTTTCAAAAATGCAATTAAACACCAATTTCAAAACAATATTTTCAAAGCCAAAAATTTTGCAGCAAGTTTAAAATTCGCAGAACTATCTGTCCCGGTCCTTGCAGGATTAAATAAAAACAGTTTCAAAAAATCGAGTGCTATTTCTTTTTAGGAAATAAAATACTTAAACTAATTTCAAATTGATAAAATCATGGACTTATAACAGTGAAGAAAGAGAGAAAAAGAGAGAAATTCGAATGAAAGCCAAGATTTCCAAGTTTGAAAGGCTCTACTAGATTGTGTTCGAAAAGTTTCCATTGTAATTCTACAGGTCATCTTCTAGTTATTTCGAGAGGTTTTCATTTTAGTTTTATAGCCTACTATCTACTAGATTTTATTGAAAAGCTTTACATCTTAATTCCACCAGTCACCTGCTTAATTATATTCAAAAGTTTTCATCTTAATTTTACAGATGATCTCCGTGATTTTATTTGAAATATATATCCAGCCATAATATTAAAGGTTTCTTATTGCAAAAAACCCTAGAGAAATCCGCAAAATTTTGTTCTAAATCATAGGGCATTTTAGGTGATATTTTCGCTCTGTGTATGTAGCTGGGCAAGCTGACGATCACAACCGATCTGCTGTCAACTGTCAAGAGGGCCAACGCCAGTCATTGCGCCAATTCAAGCCAATAAGGTTCGTCTCCCCACATGTCCAAAAAACATTTTGCTTTCTTTCACTCTCAATGCAGCTGATTTGTGTGAGCGAATGATATTAATCAGCAATGTACATATGTGCAATATGTACGCGTATGTGTGTTTTGTCATCGCCAGCGCATGCGCAAACTACTCGCGAGCACTACATTTCCATACACAAACACACACACACAACACACAAACACACAAGCACACATGAATGTGATTCTATGATTTTCATAGGCATCATATTTACAAGTTAATATTGCGCTAACAAGATTCGCGCTTTGTTTTGATTTTGATTTTATTATTTAACTTTGTCTTTGTTGTATTTTTTTTTTTTTGGTTCCTTTGTAGCCCTACTATGGCCGAATACAAGCTATGATCCCATTGAGGTGATCGGATGGTGGTGCTGCTAAGGTCGTCGCTGTCTACCGACTTTGATCACTTAAATGCGATCGCAAACAACAACTTAAATACAAACAATAACAATGTTAATGGAAAAAACAACAACAACTACAACAATAAAATAAAAGTGCAAAAGGGAAATAATAGCCGTGGCGATCTTGCCACACAACTGCCGGCCTCTGCCTGCCTGTCGTCTGCCTCCCACCCGTACCGCCGCCCTCCATTAGCGGGCACTACATACCAGCGCCTTTGATTATGGCAGCCGATTGTTCACGGGAGACAACGACAAACATGAGTAGACAAGCAAAACGCTTGTTGAAGTACAAGAAAACATGTAGATTTCATTACAGATATCAAGCCACTATCTATTTAAGACTTGAAGACTTGTAGAAAAGAAGCTGTGGCTGAGGCTATTGAAACCATGACGACTGCCAGACTGACTGTGCGCTCGACAATGGCTACGTAGGTATGTACATGTGGATGTGTCGTTGAAAATAGGATCGACGTCCAAAGGGATTTAACCACAAGGGGCCTATTTTGCGCGCAAGCTTAGTAAGGGATAGAAGAAATTCAATTTAAGTGCAAATAGCTTGCGATGCACAACAATAAAGGAGCATAACGAAATGTTGAGATTTGCATAATGCGGTCATGAAGCAGCCGTTCGGTGAGGGAGAGGTGAACGCGTAAGGAGGCAATTGAGTGGCAGGCAATAGAGGGTGAAAGAACGCCTGGGCTACGGCGGCCGAAGGTATTAAATAATTGCGGGGTGATGGCGATAGTGATTTGGCAAAAGCAATCTTAGAAAGGTGAACGAGTAAATACTTAGACACAGAAACTGAGTAATTACTGATATATGTATATTGGGAAAATGTGAGAAGCTGATGAAGAGCAAAGGTTTGTAGTTCAAGGTATCGAAGAAGAGACGATTGATAAAGGCGTTAGAGAAGAACTGATCGCGAAAACTGATCGTATTGAGCTGACTGCAAAATTGCAAAACTAAAATTTACCGACAGAATGCAATAAATCGAGAGAAATGTTTCAATAGTGATATTTCGAAAAAATTTGTCAAATTAAAGGGGTTGTGGTAAACGAGCGAGTGCAAATTGATCAAGAAAAATTCGAAGATAAATTATCTAACGAGGATGATAGTGCGAAGTTTTTTATGAATGTTAGTTATAGAAGAGAGAAATGATCGAAGGAAGGTTATTCGGAGAGGTTATAATTAAACAAGATTGTCGGCTGAAGGCGAAGATGGGTAGGACTTAAAAAATATATTTGGAAAAGGTGGTCGGTAAAATTTGATTAAGGGGAAGGTGGTCAATAAAAGAGGGTAGATCGTAAATTATAAGAAACGGCCGAATAGTCATAGCGATGTAGTGTCAGTTGACATCTGGAATCATGAGTGAAAGCGCAACTATTTATGAAGTTATTTTCAAAGTCCTATTTTTGTCGAAAAGTGACATGGCCTACGATCAAACCCCAACTGATAGAATGGAGGTTGTTGAATAAATTATAATCGGAAAAGGGAAAACATGGGATAAGAGATAGAATTTAATGGGGAGCAACTGCAGCAATACAATTAAAAAATCCCAGAGTTAAGTTAAAAATAGAACCAATATAAAGCAATACAAATTTAAATATTATAAATAAATAAAGGTATATAAAGATAAAACATAGAAAAAGCATCGACACTGCCAAGGTCACCGATCGTTAATGGCAATAAATATATCGATAACGACAAGTATAACGCTAACAAGAAAAGTTGACGATAAAGGAAGGTATAAATAACAAAACATAACCTGAAAGATATCAAAATAGGTACCAAATCCGATAAAGTAGTCGATAAATTTATCGATATAGATTATGATAATTCAAATGACTTCGATGATAATTAGCATATCTTTAAAAATATCGATACCAACAAATGCATCGATAATGACAAGTACAACAATAACAAGAATACTCGTAGTCGGTTCTACTATACCGGAGCGACCCGTATTTATAACCGGCCAAAGGACTGTCACCTCAAAAGCATTCTCAAAATTATATGGAGAATATTTTATGCTATTACAACAAAATAACGAACACTCTATGTGAAAAATTAAAGGAAATTGTTCTCAGTTGAAAGCGAACACCTCCTCTGCTCCTAGAACTCGGTAGTAATAAAAAATATTTTAATTATTCTTATTTGTTTTATTAAGTGGAAGAGTGGCAAATTTTGATTTAAAAATTCAATTAAATTGGTCAAAGTGACATTTATTGCATTTAAATAAATCAAAGCAGTACAAAAAAAAAGATAATAATAAATCGGTCAACTCACAAGCAATAAAATAAGGCTAAGCGCATCAGCGAGTAAGTCGATTGATCAGGGCCGGAGGTTGTGAGAATGTCGGAGCAGTCACAAAGGTGCAACAAAAAAAAACAAAAATATTTGCACAAGCTAATCTCCGTTTTCGTAATAAAATTAAAAACCAATTTCGAGCGATTATCTTTATTGTTATTTTAAACATCACTTTGTCTAATGAAGCATAAATTTCTAATTATAGAAGAAGAATTTCGCCTGACATTCCTTTTCCTCCTCGTCCGTACGTTTTTATAACATTTTGTTTTTTTATGTGCAATAAACCCCTTTGAAATGCAATCAACAATTCTCGATTAGTCTATTAAAGCGATTTAAGTGTAATATATGAGGATTTTATTGAAATTCGTTTTCAATTCAAATTTTATTTCTTCAATTCAATTGCATGCCCTGGCCCGACCACCATCAGACAAATAAATTTTTGTATAGCATAGGCAACATTGACAGCCAACCACAATGGCGCAGCAGGATTTCACTTTTTAATTAATAAATTTCAATAAATAAAAAATCTTGATTGTTCGCAATAACTATAATTCTTAGAGAAGAGCAATTGCCGGTCGGCAGTCGGCAGTCGCCAATCGTCGTAAGCAAGTAGCGTTGCACCGCGCAATACCTACGTGACTATGAGCAGATGATAATGGCTTTTAGTACTTTTATTATTTTTTGGTTTTTTTTTTTTTAATGCGTTTGCTTTTCATTTCAAGCTGGAATGCAATGAATGTGCAATTTTTAATGGCATAGCAGAGTTCTCATGTGTACCAAGTGGGTCTTCCTTTCACTGCTCACCATCGCACAAACAAAAAAAAAAAGTGAATTTCAATTTCTTTTTTTTTTTTGTATTTTTTTTTTTTTTTTTTTTTTATGGTAATTCAAAGAAGCTTTTGTTTGTAACACACAAATCTGGCAATAAACGCGTACAACATTAAATAGCAGTGAGCGAGCGTTCGCTTTTTTTAATGCAACCAATTCAAGTCTATTAAAATCCCGCTGAGCTGAGAATGCCTAATGCAAAAGTGTTGTCTATTTTTTGTGCAGTCGAGTTGAAGTTCAAGTTGTTATTTTCACCACAGCTGTATGCGTTTTACTTATGAGAAAGTGTTGGTTTCCGATTGTCGTTGGTTCTTTGCAAACTTTATGCAGAACCTTGACCACAAAAAATGACATCATAAAAATGCAGAATATATTGGAAGCATTTCCCAGAGTTGTCATTGATGGTAGGTGGTTGGTAGTTGTTGATGCTGCAGTTGGTTCTTTTTTTATTTTTTTTTGTATATTTTTTTTTGTGATTGCACACCTCGCACCACACTGCGTAATTCATTCATGTTGTAAGGGGTTTTTATACCAGTGTTTGGAATTTTTTTAATTTTTTTTTTTTTGTTCCTGTGTGCCTATCAGCTTTGGTTTGCGGTTAAGAGGCGTTAAACTGTGGTTAGTAGCAGGTAATATGGCACCATGGAAATTGTGGTAATATGACAATAGCAAAGTGCAACGACAGCTGAAGCAACAGCAGTCAAATAACGTATAACAATTCTGAAACCCAAATCGGCAACCACTCCACTCGCTTGTTGTAATCTTACACTTTAATGTTGCCCAAGCCGAGTATTCCTTTCCTGATTGCCTCGAAATGTGTACTGCCACTTTAGCATGATCCTTCGCTACGATCGTTGTTGGTGTGCTTGTGTTCTTATTGTATTACTACTTGCATTTGTTCGTATCTTTTGTTTTTTTTGCAATCGCTCATTATTGCACACCAATTTTTGCAGCGTATTTTACGATGACTTCTCAAGCAGTAGGTCCAGTCCATTGAACTTTTCTTCTTCCTGCACAAACAAGTACTAATGTTAATTTAATTATTGTGTTGATGAATTATAAACAAATTTTGTTAAACGATTTTCATATTAATAGATTAACGAATGGGCACAGGCTATTGATTGGTAAGCAACGAAGTAATCAGAAACAAGTAATTTTTTTTAAATTATTTTAACATCCATCTCCTCTCAAATGTAAAACACTTAAAGCCTGATTGGTCTAGGCTTATTTTTTGTAGCTGAGCTTATTTTTTATTTTGGCCAACCTATTAAAACGAAAATCTGTGTTGGTGGCAAGTTAAAATTGAATTGTACTTTAAACAACTTTACCACATGTAGATTTTTTATTCTTAAGTTTCTGCCTTACGTAAATTGAGTGCGTAAAGAAATCAAGCTTGCAATGTTTACGTTACTTAGAAATAAATGTAGAGAAGTGTCGTTGACGATGTGAAATTTATTCTACTCGTATCCACAAATAAAGACCAGTATAACAAATTTTGTGCAGACTATAAGTTGGGGGTACGCAAAGAAGATATATGTATGTAGAGAGACAAATAGCCTCGAAAATGAGGCTCACTTGAAAGAAAAAGAGGAAAATGCAAGAAAAAGATATGCCTAAAATAAAGTTGCCGTGTTGAGTAATCGTTGCCAATTCTAAAATTAAGTTAAGTTAAGTTTAGACTAACTTGACCTTAAGTGCGAAATTGTGCAACATCGCCAACACAATTATTAGAGACTGAGAGAGAGAGAGAGAGAGAGAGCTAGCGAAAGTGGCTGAAACATTAACAGGTGTAGGGACAGAATAAAGGGGAGCACTCACGACAAACCAATTTATCAAAGTCCACTTCGATTATGTTTTCGTAAATTTGTATAAATATAATGTGGTTGATGTATTTCAGATCGCTGCTTGTAATTCATCAGTCAATAAAGTAAAAGAGGAAGAAATATAGGCAAAAAAAAAATAGGGATAGATCAAAAACTTGCTGTCTTCTGGATTATTTTCAATATTTATATGGAGTTCCTAACTGTGGTCATTTCACTCATAAAAAAAAATAGGGCACAGTAATAGGGCGTGCCATGATACCCGTAACTGAGAGGTTTCTTGCGTCTACGCAAAGTTTTACCTAAAAAATATTTTCCCTTAATCTTTGATTCGAATAATAATTGAAATTTGCAAATCAATAATTTCCACACACTTTTTATATCTCCCTTATTCGATAATGTTCGCGCCTTGCAAATTTTTATAAACTGCACTTGTGTTGCTAATTGAAGTCACTTGCGACTGCAAGTTTTTGAAATTTGTCGCGAACTTGCAATCCGTTTGCACTGCAACTCCAATTGATTTATGAAACAAGTTTGTGAAGTGTGTGTGTCGTTTAAGCAACAGAAGAAGCGGGGCGTCAGAAGATAGAGATTGGAGTGAAGCGAGTGCAAGGCATTGACAAACAAACCAAGTAGTCAGATTGAGTCAACGGCAAAGAAGCAAAACTGCTAGTGATACCATTTTCATTTAAAAGCTATCCAAATTGATACGCTTCTACCTTGAGCTTCGAGACGTATCGGGTGTTTTTTTTACAGGTTTGTTTTTCGAATAGAGATAAAACTGGCATTTTGTGGTCAAATCTGGCAACTCTAATGTCATTTATGTTCAGTTTGGTTTGCCATTTCATCATGAACAGGTTGACAAAAGAACAACGCTTGCAAATCGTGCAAATTTATTTCGAAAATAATGGTTCAGTTCGCGAAGTTTGCCGCGAGCTCCGTCAATTTTATGGTCGACATAATCGTCCATCAGAGCAATTAATTCGGTTAACCATGGATCGTTTTCGCACTTCGTTTACTCTATGTGATAATACGTATCCGCAGAGACGTCGAACAGTGCGCACCGAAGAAACAATTGCCGCTGTAGAGCAAAGTGTTGAAGAGGACCCGAATGAATCGATTCGCCACCGTGCACAGCAATTGGAGCTTTGTCCATCAACTTTATGGAAGATTTTGCGCAAAGATCTTGGCTTGCGACCTTACAAGATCCAGCTTGTGCAAGAATTAAAGCCGCGAGACCATGCAATGCGTCGTGATTTTGGTGTATGGGCCGAAAATGAGATTGATCTCGATGCTGATTTTCATCGCAAAATTTTGTTCAGTGATGAGGCTCATTTTTGGTTGAATGGCTACGTCAACAAGCAAAATTGCCGCATTTGGAGTGAAGAGAATCCACATGAGACCCTTGAAACGCCATTACATCCACAAAAACTGACTGTTTGGTGTGCTCTATGGGCTGGTGGAGTCATTGGGCCATACTTCTTCCGCAATAATGCTGGAGAGGCAGTTACCGTTAATGGAGACCGGTATAGAGCCATGATAACCGACTATTTTGTTCCCGAATTGGATGGCATGAATGTGGATGAGTTGTGGTTCCAACAAGACGGCGCTACATGCCACACAGCGCACGTCACAATCGATTTATTGAAGGAAACATTCGATGAGCGCATAATTTCGCGGAATGGACCTGTAAATTGGCCACCAAGATCGTGTGATTTGACACCATTGGATTATTTTCTTTGGGGATATGTGAAGTCGCTCGTCTACGCCAACAAACCAGAAACGTTAGGGGAATTGGAAGCCAACATTCGTGGCGTTATTGCCGACATACGGCCCCATATGCTCGAAAAAGTGGTTGAAAATTGGACCTGTAGAATTGGCTTTATTCGAGCCAGCCGCGGCGGCCACATGCCCGAAATCATATTTAAACATTAATGGCATAAAATTATCCTTCCAATAAAGCCAAATTGATGGACCTTAAAACGATTTTCTTGTGTTTTATTTCAATTCGAAGTTCTATACCCCTAAAAAAAACACCCGATACATAGTTTCAGTTTTAATTTAATGTAACTTACGTGCTTAAATTTTTATCTAATTTCGGGCATCTAACAGAGATAATTAATTAAGAAAAAATAAATATAAAAATAGGTATTTTTGATAGAAATGGCACTTGTAAACAAATTATAGATACATTAACAAATAAATATACAAATTTGAATGCCAAATGAAAAACATTTAAAAATAACTTTTATTCGAACATATTTTTAGTAGCGCTGCTAACTACGAACAGAATTTAGCAAACATTTTTGATACTAGCACTGGTAACGTTGACGTGGTTTTAATTTTAGTCATTCTATAATTTACATAAATTATTTAAAGCACATAATCAGGCCAGCTAGCGCCAGCCCAATTTCAAACAGCAAATAAATTTAATTTCTAAATACACAAATACAAATTCGCTTTCAAATTTTAGGACAATAAAAATAATGATTTTGTTATTCAAAATTGATTTTGCGACTGTTTAGTATTCACAGTGTGAGAAGAAAAGCAAGAACGCTATTAAATATTAGCTATATTAAAAACATATATGCTCAAGGGCAGGCGATTCAAAGTCAAGACATTTGTATTCGAAGATATACGTACTAAATATTTATACGCAAAGTATGTAGCTTTGGAAGAACCTCATTAGCATTTGAACTATTGGCTGTAATGAAATGCTCAAATTTATGTTCAAGTGACTGAAAGTCAAGCCAATAATAAATATACTTATATAGATAAATTAAAGATATAAAATGAAAAATAAAATCAAAGCAAATATTGAAGAATGAGGTAGGCTACGAAGCACAACAACAAAAAATCCACAATTAAGTTATGCTAATAGCTACGGACGAATAATATACGAAAAGAGAATGAAAAAATAAACAATGTTCAGAAGCTAAAATAAATGTTCAGTAACTAGGAAAAAAGTTTGGCAAAATAAAGCTAATGTTTAAGATAAAAAAAAAAAAATATATACAGAAGTGTGCCAGGAAATCTAAAAATCGTGCAAAAATCTTAGCTAAAATATTTTTATTATTTTTGTACTATGTTCAGCACAGCTTAGCCGTGAATTCGAGTACACTACAAGCGACTGATATGCGACATTAACCGCAAGAGGAGGAAAAAGGCATTAAATAGTGGTAGCTAAAAAATCACTCAACACTTTTGAATAGAAGCTATGAATGTAGGGACGGATTTGAAGTGCGATAGTGTTTATATGTTTTTGCATTAAGTTGATTTTCATACACACACACACACACACACACACATTTTTTCATTCTACTTGTATTTGTGTATTTTGCATATTTTTTGTACACCCACCGCCACACTCGCTTGATGTTGTAAGTGTGGCCATTGACATCGGGGGCGACAGCCAACACTGCCAACGCTAGTAAGTAAAAAAAAAAACACTTTGACGCTTCTTCGTGAGCATGAGCGAACATTTTTTCGTGCAACTTGTAAACATCTTTGGAAAATTTGTATAGAAATTTGACATGTTTTTTCTTTTTCAGAGTCATTATTATTATTTTTATATTTATTTTTCTATTTTTTGGTTGTGCAACAATCGCGCGATGCCGGTGTTTAGCTGTTGTTGGTCATGTTTTCAAAATCTTACATTTAATGCCAAAAGTTGATCTTGATCTTCAACAATTTCTGTGGACGGAAGCTCGCAATAAGAAAAACACATGACGTAAAATATTCACCTCCCACTGTTTCGGTTTTATTTTTCTTTTACTATGTTTTTTTTTTTTGTTTTGCGAACTATAAAGATTGTAAAAACATCTTGTAATCGCATGCAAATTTATTCCATAAATTTTTATTTCTTATTTCCACAAATTCAAAATCATTTCAAGTTCTGTGGTGGGACTTAGCAGCGTTTAGCAAACGAATTTGTTTAGGCAAATGATTGTCGAACTCTTTCTTAGCAAAAGAAAGTTAGTTAGTTAGTGCTAATTTTTAGCTTTTGCAATTAATGAGCGAGTAGATATATGTACATAAATCACAGGTGAAAGCTGAGCGCAGAAACTGAATATATTATCATAATAGAATTCTTTAGAATCTACATCGAACGATCATTTGCCTGCAAGTCGGCCATATTTAATAAGTTGTTGTGGTTTTTTTTATTTTTATTTTTTTTTTATTAATAACAGTTAGTTGTGGATTTTTGGCAAAGGAAATTATTGAACTTTTTTTTTTTTTGCTTTCGGATCAGAACAACTCAAAATAAACTGGACGGTGCGCGAGATTAAGTAAAGTAAAATTTTTTTGGCGATTCCAGTACCAAACTAGTTTCGAACTATCTCTAACCAAAACCACAAAGAGATCCACAGTAATAGTGAAGTAGTTCTCAACTGTACTCTAAGTTATCCAAGTTATCCAAAACTCGTCCCGATCAGGTTCCGAAGTGTTTCCGAAATAGTTTCGAATTGATCCCGAACTTGCCCCGCAGTGGACCCTGAAAAGGGTACCGAAACGGTTCTGTAATAAATAGTATCAAAATTTTTATTTCACAGCACCGTCGTGCCGCGACTTCATGATGTGATTTCGAGACGCGATATTGACAAACCATTTTCAGCCGCTGAAGAAGTTTTACTTCAAAAAGTGGCTATAACTGAATCGGATTGGACAGTTTGTTTTAGCAAATAATAGTATTGTTCATTCGTAGTAAAAAATGTTCCGGTGTTTTTGAATCACTTGACTTCATGCGGCATTTTAGTAAGAGAAAGTTGCCGAACTGAGTTTAAATGGCATGCCAGGTGGGCAATTGAACGGCGCATTTCTTAATATAATATAATTCGGTCACCAAGTTAATTCAAAAACGTTTCGTGTTAAAAAAAATCTCTTTTGACAAAGATAAATTGACTTAAAGGAAGATAATTTAAAATAAGTATTTTTTTGTTTTCTTAAAATTTCGAAATAGACGAACAGCAGTACGTGTAAATCACAATATTCCGAATTTATGCAGTTAAATTACACAAACTTATTTATTATCCAACTTTAAGCCATAAACTCCTCAAAACTGTGGACCAAAAAAAAAAAAAACAAACAACAAATAAAAATACAGCATACTCAGTTTAACAACATCATTTCCGATTGTAAAAATAAATTGAAAAAAACGTCAATTGAAAATGCGAATAGTCAGATGAAGATGACAAAGCGTCGAATGAATAATATAATTACAATTACAATATCATTTGGATAATAAAATACGCCTCCTGTAATACCAGCCCTAAGTTCATCCACGAGGTTTTCTAAATACTGAAGTCACTGATTTTTTCTCATTTTCATTTGATACTTTCGGAAGTTAATTTGACGCTTTATCATTTACAATTTATTACTATATAAGTTCCAATTATCGCTTTCTGAATTAGGTTAGGTTAGGTTGGAGTGGCAGCCGCCTGCAGCGGCTCACTTAGGCCAGTATTAGGCCCATTGTGTTACCACAAGGAAAAGTTTTTGTACCATCCCAAAAAGAAAAATTACCTTTTACTAAACCAGTTTGCCTCATTGATAAACTTCAACAGACAATTTACCTCGGTGCTTGAAACCTTACTAAGGTCATCCAGAAACGGTGATCCCAGATATCGCATTCTGCTTGTACACAGTAAATGCAAGATCGTTTCCTCCTCCTCGTCATTCTTACAGCTCCTACAGCATCTTCGAAAGGGCACGCCCAGCCTTTCAGCATGTATACCTATCAGACAGTGCCCTGTAAGAGCCCCGATCACATTCGAAATGTTTTCCCTTCTTTGGGCCACGTCTGCCTTGAGGTTCGACAGGCCGTATTTTGCCTCCATCTATTGTCAGCTTGTTTATATGGAAAATCTCTGAGTAGCAGTTTGCAAGTGGCAAGTGGCAAGTGGCATACGAATGCGTTCTTTATCCTGAAGAATCTGCTTGGTCGTACCTTGTCTTGCAAGTTCATCTGCCATGCAGTTTCCCTCTATGTCCCAGTGACTAGGGACCCAAATGAGGTACAGTCTGTTCTACTTAGCCATCTCCTGTAGAAATCGGCGGCAGTCCAGCGCGATATTCGAGTTAAACGTGAGAGAGCTCAGAGCTCTGATTGTAGCCTGGCTGTCACTAAAAATGGAAATGTCTCTTCCTATAATCCCGGTCCCTATCTTCTTCCCCGCTTCCATGATAGCTGAGACCTCAGCCTGGAAGACGCTGCAGTGATCTGGTAACCTAAAGGAAATTTGCAGGAGAGGGTTTTGTGAGAAAACGCACCCTCCTACCTGATTATCGAGTTTCGAGCCATCTGTATAGATGACAATGCTATCAGGTGGAGTATGAAACTCAGGTTTCCAGTCTTCCCTGCTTGGAGTTCGCGTAATAAAGTTACTTTCATTTACCGATGTCCAAGCACACCGTTCCGTGCTGCTCGCAATAGAGCAGAACTTGTTCAAAATACTAGAGTGCCCTTGGCTTTCAGGGTGCCACTGGGATGTCTCGCTTAGTCGCAAAGCAGTCGTCGCTGTTGTCCGTCCAAATCTAAAGGAAGGAGGTCTAAAATGGCGTTCAAAGCCTCATTTGGCGTGGTTCTGAGCGCCCCACTTATGCAGATCATACATACTAGATCTTTGCACCTTGGTGAGTAGCCTGAGGTTAACCTCTTTGTCTAATGCAGGTGCTTTCTGAATTACAATTGACTATTTTTATTTGCAATTAACGCTTTCTCATTTACAATTGACTTATATTATGTTTATTTGACGCGTTCGTAATTTAAAATGTCTAGTCTTATTTACAAACGACTATTCTTATTACCAATTATCGCTTTCTCAAATATATGTAATTTACTATTCTTAATTTCAATTGACGTGTTCGAATTCTAGTTCAAGCCTTTCTCAATTAAATTGTAAATGCTGTAGATCAATTCTTGTTCTCGGGAACAACAAATTTTTATGATTTAAATATCTGAGTATGGCGGGCAAATACATTTTTCTCCAAAGTTTGAGATTTCATCGTTTTTTTTTTTTGCAAATATTTATTGAAAATAGCATGAACGAGCATTGGTGAGTTACAGTCCATTAGCACGTTGGTGTAATCTTTGACATTTAATACGATTGCAATGTTTTTGCGCAGCTAAAGTAAATTTGACTAAAAATTTAACAAAAATTAAGATACAAATATTTTTTCCAAATAAAATGCGCAGAACGACACCTATTTTCATATGCGAGGTCGCATTCACGCCTAGCTCGCACTGTTGCCTTATTTCAGAGTCAGAGGGCAAGCGTACACAAATATTCAGCAGAAGCTTTCGAAAAGCTTATAAGCTTACGATTAAAGCAAATTTAACTTGTATGATGCTTACTTTCGAATTTTCTCTAGTTCGTTTCAACGCGAATGCAAAATAATAAAATTGCAACAAGTTGCCGCCGCGTTTCTTCTTATGCCATCAAATTTATTGTTTAATGAAAATCAAGCATATTTGCTTACTCCATTCAAGGCGTCCTTCATTTATCTATAATTGTTTTTTTGTATTCATTTTAATTTTTTCATTTCATTATTTCGTTTTTATACCTTTCATGAGAATGAAATGGTATATTAAGTTTGGTCCGATGTTTGTAAGTGCCAGAAGGAGAAGAGATAGACCCATCAAAAAGTATACCTAAATGATCAGGACGATGAGCTGAGTCGATTTAGCCATGTCCGTCTGTCTGTCCGTCTGTCCGTCTGTCCGTCTGTCCGTCTGTTTGAACGCAAACTAGTCCCTCAATTTTAGAGCTATTTTGATGAAATTTGGTGAGCAGGTGTCGTTGTACAAATGATTAAACATTTGTCGGAATCGGCCAGATCGGGTGACTATAACATATAATACAACCGATTATTCAGATATTGAATTTTGCGCCATAACTCCTCCATTTAAGCAGCTAAAGGCTTGAAATTTTGCAGAAATATCAGCCATTATTAGCTACGTATCAGTATTGAAAATCATGAAGATCGGAGAAATATAACATATAGCTCCCATACAACCGATTGTTCAGATATTGCATTTTGCACCATAACTCCTCCATTTAAACAGCTAAAGGCTTGAAATTTTGCAGAAATATCAGCCATTATTAGCTACGTATCAGTATTGAAAATCATGAAGATCGGAGAAATATAACATATAGCTCCCATGCAACCGATTGTTCAGATATTGCATTTTGCACCATAACTCCTCCATTTAAACAGCTAAAGGCTTGAAATTTTGCACAAACATCAACCATTATTAGCTATATATTAGTATTCATCAAGATCGGAGTTCACAGTGTAAATCGGCAAGATAAATTCAGGACAAATATTTATTGTGAAAAGTAATAAGCTCAGCGCAATATCACATGAATCATAGCGTTAAACGTTTGGGAACTATTTACGGATCTGATAACTGTTTTCAAAGACCGACATATGTAGGTCTTACATATTAATACTTAATTATTTGTATTTTTTAAATGTTGAATATCAAGCGTCGATACGATATTAAAAATATTGAAAAACCATTCCCTTCTTGAAACATAGTTCTTTTTAATTACATAAGGAAAAGCATTAAATAATTTATAACAATGCCTTTACTAGAATTATTTTTATTGATTCGCTTTTAACTATAGGTAATACGAAATTGTAATACAATAACACGTTTTTTACTATTCTTCCCTTCATGAAAGGTATGAAGCCTTCGGCATAGCCGAAGACAGCGCTGTTTTTACTTGTTTTTTTTGTGTTAATACCACTAGATTACCTTAGAAAGACCCCATCATTTTTAATACAAGTCATCAATATCTTCAAACGGCGAGCAACACACAGCAGGTTTTCCATTCGAATTTTTTTTGTATACAGATTTATTTATTTTTTTTTTTGGTTTTATTTTCGTTTCTAAAATCATTTGAATGACCGGTTTGGAGGTGTAACTTCACGGTCAATCTGGCACAAAAAAAAATACAAAAGATAACATCTCAAACGAAGCAATGCGAAAGATTTACATACATAGTTATGTACATAAAAAAAAAAAAAAATATTTATAAAAATAATCTAAGCATATGCTCATTTTGCTTTGCGCTGCCTTTTAGAAGCTAAAATCTTAATTGAATATTCATAAATGAAATTAGTCTCAATCATGGCGCGATTCAGCTCTCTTCTGCTTCTGCTCTTCGCACGCCACCGGTCGTTTGTGGATTCTCAGATCACGAAGTGTGCATGTTTGCCTGTATGTACATATGTATATTGATGTCAGGTTTTTTTTTTTAATTGACAGTAGATACAAGATTTTGGCGTAAATAAAAATTTATTTTATTTTCTTTCAGTTTTTTGCTTTAAAATATATACACAAATACGAACATAGATATTATATGTATTTATTTTGCTGCTCATGTGCTATTGTTACCCTTCGCGAACTAGCAACCTGTTTAGAAGCTGCTGAAATAAAATTAGAAAAAAAAACAATAATTGCTTTATTTCTGTGCATATTTTCTTGACCGAATTTTAAGCTACTGCTTATCCACAGAAATGGAAAAAAAAGCCTCATCAATATGGTCGGTAAAATTAGCTACATGTCATTTGTATTCTCACTCACGCCCACATTGCTATTGTTAGAATCACGCGTAGCTACTTTCAAAAAAACTTCTGTGACAATAACGAAATCGTTTCAGCAGCTAACTGTCGCTGCTCTCTGTTATTCACCTGCCCATTAACACCTATTACCTTCTTCACTGGGTTGCACTGCACCGCCCTACTGCTTCCACTCCTCGTTCACCGCGTTGACATCATTTTTTTGACCACCGCATTTGGTAGTGGCAAGTTTTTTTTTATTTTATAGTTTTAGGGGCACGTACACACACAAACATAGAGACATACATACATATGGATAACATAATGTGTAAATTAGAGTGCATTTGTTTTGCCACGGCATACTTTCTGCCTCTGCCTTACTCCAATCGCTACTTTAGGCGCGCAGGCTCATTGCAACAAACGGGGAAAATGCATTTTATGGCAGCCAAATGCCAGCCAGCAGCCAGGCTTCCATAGTTGGCCACTTGCATTATGTCATCGTGGTGAATTTTATGGCATATGCTTTGAAAAAATAATGAGATTGCATAATGTATGTGGAAGTTTTGTATATGGTTAGTGTTGAGTAGATAAAGAATTCTTGGTATTTTAGTTCAATATTATGTAACGCAATTCCGCTTAGCCGATAGACGTTTGGCAAATATGCGCTTGTGGAAATTTGTGCAAAAAAAGTTGTATTTCAAATGAAGAGTTTGAATTTTAGTGGCATTAAATAGAAGTATAATTTTTTTTTTTCCAGCATACATATCAACACGTGTAGTATTAAAAAAAAAAAACCCAAATCAAACTTTGTTCAATTCATCTAGTTCGTATACACTATTAGGGAAATTATGAGGCACAAATAGACAGATAGGTACATATACTAGACTTAAGCCGGTATTCAGTAATTCGCTCTCATCTCAAGTCACTAAATTTGAAAGTTTCAATGCGACACATTTCTTGTGGCTTGAGACGATTTTGTGTATTAAATAAGCAACACCAAAAAACGATATTTCTAAGAAGTTGCTTGCATACTTTCACCGGATATGCTAACAGAATAGTTAAGCTTATTTTACCATACCATTGACGTTCACTAATTGATATTAGAATCTGATTGGATCCAATTGGTTTGTGGTGTGGTGAAGTTAGCTAACATTTCCTACCACAGGATTATTTCTCACTGATCCAACGTCTTTCAACGTTCTTTGGCAACAGTCTCAAAAAAAATTCACCAAAGACTGTGGTGAAAAGCAGTCTAGCCAATCAGCTGATGGTATGTTCCAGCTAGAGATGCATATTAAATGCGTATTAATCGATTGCACGCAATAAACTATTTACATTTTTGCAAACAAAATTTAAAAATGAAAACAATATAGTTGTTGTAAAATTAACATTGAAATTAGCTGTTAAATTTCTTATTGCAAAATTCTATAAGAATTGATTATTTAAAATAAATTAAAGCTATCAACAATCGATAAATACAGCTACCCATTTAAATGTGCATTCGATCAAAATGCCAGAATAAGATAAATATGTAGGTAAATGTAAACAAATATTTTATAGAGCTTGAGGCCAGGTTTGTATTAGGGAATAATATGAGAAACAACAATTTTTCAAAGTGGTAGAAGTGATAGCTGCTATTTCGGAGATCACCACATCTCCTCATCAGACTTCTTTCTTTCTTCTTACCGAATACCGAAAAGTCACAAAATCAATCTTACCACCGCGAAAGGCTTCAATTAGTGACTAGAAACTGGAAATGCTCGAACGTGTCATCGAAAATTGGAACTACAGAACGGGTGATGTTAGCCACAGTTGCTACATTTGGAATACATTTTCAAAAAGTTATATAAATAGTGGTTGTTTTCGATCACTGTGAAAACTAGCCGATAAAATAAAATTTTGTTTTTTTCTTTTAATTAAAAAAAAGTAGAACTTTCGTACATTACTCGAGAAATCGAGATACCGAGTTCTCGTTACAATTTCTGGTATCACCGTTCTCGGGCGAAATTTCGAGTATCTATCGAAATGAGTACTGCATACGCACTCAAAATCGAGTATCGAGAACCTCGCGAGCCTTTCGAGATTCTCCATACACGAGCAATCAAAGGTTAAAAAGAAGTAGTTTTGAATGCGAGATCAGCCATCTCCTGGGTTTTTTTTGAGTGTATTCTTCATTATCTTGGAGTTTGAATGGTTGCGTAACTATTAGGTAAAATAAAATAATCGAGGCAAATATTTTCATTTCAGTTCAATTGGAAACTTCTTACGGAATACTCCACTCCTTCAGCAATGAATATTGGCTACTCGTAGTACAGACTTTTTACATCGTGTTTTTGTGCATTTAAGATTTCGCTTGCATTACATGTACTTATCTGTCTCCAACAGCGTTATCGTTATCGATACCAAAATCGGCAATATTTCGGTTCTTATCATCACCATTGCTTTAATTATCGCTATTGTTGTTGTTAGCGATACTTTTACCGAAATATTAACTTAATTTTAATAAAATGCTAGTTCTAAGTTTTCTTCGATATATCAATAAAAAAGTCGACCAAATATTAAAGTAATTTTTATTAACTTAAAACTGGCATTTTTCTATATTGAAAATGAATAAGTTAAACCTGCGCAACTGAATAGTTTCTAAAAATTCTTATTAAAGTTTTGATAAATTTTTTTTTTCAAATTTCTTGAATTTCGTAAAATTTTTAAACTTTGAAATATATACTTAATATTATGGGACTACTAGACTTTAATTTTCATTTCCGTTCCAAAACTTTCAAACGAAATAAACAAACCAAAATTAAATAGCAACATACGGCGCTGCATTTGAAAAACCAAAAACAAAAAGTTATTCTTTAAAAGGTAAATTTTATTTCCATTATAATTTTACGACGCACTACACTTACCGATAATATATGTACATATGTTATTTCAGACTTAAAATTTGGTGGAAAATAGAAACTGAAATATCTAAGCTCCCTAGATTTTTTTTTACCGAAATTCCATAAAATACGCTAAAGTGGCAGTCGTTTTCGTTGCAGCAAAATAAAGTTAGCTATCACGCTGTGAGCGACCCAAACAATTAAGCGCTCGCTTACAAAGCTCCAGCAGCAGCAGTAGCACAACAACAATTTAAAAACACATAACAAAACTTCAAATACAAACAAACAAAACATAAATAAATCAACTGCAATCGACTTACCGCAGCTGCCTTCAACTTCGGAGCTCCTAGTTACTGCTTTTCGCCGCTAACTCTTCAAAATTATTCTAATTAAATGTTAAGTATAGTTAATTATGCTAACATGACCATAATTGGCATGACCAAACAACAGGCCTCGACCACTCAAGGGCACCCCACCTACTGTGCTTCGCTTCTTTGCCCTTTGCCTTACACTACAAATGTGGCGATATTTGCGCTTTGCTGGTCGGTGGCGTTTCTTTCATTAATTATATAGCGAACGTCATAATTGCCACACACTCGAAACTGTTAATTTGTTATAATTGAATGAGATTAGTTGCGCGGCAGAGATGTTAGGTGTAGAAGAGGTAAAGCAATATGAAGAAGACACGATAGAGAAAATGTAGCAGTGGAATGAAGATTTGAGGCACCTACCTGCCTTATGAAAAAGGGGAGCCGTTGCGGCCACACACTGCATGCCTATTTTTATTATTATAACTTTTACCACTATTTTTACTAATTTCTACTACTATTTTTACAAACGCTACTACCCGTTACTACTACTATTTTTACTAATGCTACTATTAATTACTACCACCATTTTTACTAATTTGTTTTACTAATTTTACAAACGCTACTACCCATTACTACTACCATTTTTATTAATTTCTACTACTATTTTTACTAATGCTACTACTAATTACTACTACTATTTTTACTAATTTCTACTACTATTTTTACAAACGCTACTACCTATTACTACTACTATTTTTACTAATTTCTACTACTATTTTTCCTAACGCTACTACTAATTACTACTACTATCTATACTAATTTCTACTACTATTTTTATTAATGCTACTACTATTTTTATTAATTACTATCACTATTTTTACTTATTTCTACTACAATTTTCACTAACGCTACTACTATTTTTACTAACTTCTACTACTATTTTTACTAATGCTACTATTAATTACTACTACTATTTTTACTTATTTCTATTATTATTTTTCCTAATGCTACTACTAATTACTGCCACTATATTTACTTACTTTTATTAAAATGGAAGTATTTTTACTAATGCTATTACTAATTACTACTACTAATTCTACTAATTTCTACGTTTATTTTTATTAAGGCTGCACAAATTTATACTACTATTTTTACTAATACTACTACCAATTACTACTATTATTTTTACTAATTTCTACTGATACTAATAGTACTACTAATTACTAACGCTACTACTAATTACTACTACTATTTTTAATGGTGCCTACTACTATTTTTCCTAACGCTACTACTAATTACTACTACTATTACTCTGACAACTATTACTACTACTACTTGCAACTAGCTATTACTTCTCTGTAGAATCCACTCAGAAGTTTTACTTCAGGCTTCCGCACTTGGGGCCACGCGTGTTTTCTTTAAAGAAAATGTAGACTGCAGTCAAAAATTTGGTGTTTTCTCGAATTTAATAATGGAATAAAGTAGAATCATAACATCATAAAATTTATCACGCCAACGGGACAATGAACCCGTTTTTCATATAAAAAAATAAAAAAATTGAATAAAACGCATCAAAGATACATAACTGAACTCGTGCATTTTAGGAAGTCAATAATGTAACGTTATGTGATTTCAAGAAATTAAATCCAATAAAAGTAAAAATTCTTCTTAAACCAACTGAAAACGCATAACAATCACTACTCATTGCAACAAATACTCCCTCCATTTGATTCTAGGGTCATCTGAGTGCCAGCAGCTAATCATAAAATGATTTTTTACGGCTCGTAAAACTACAATTTGTTGCTATAACAGCTGCTGCATACACCAATGCAAACCCGATTAATATACAAATGTATGCACTTTACGTTGTCGTCGTTTTTTTGTCACAATGATTTGACAACAAATTTGATTTTTATTTACCATCGACTCGTTGAGGCTCAATTCGCAGCCACCCCACACGCACCCAAAACACAAACTCGCTTACGCTCTCAACCAGCGCCCACTTGGCATTCATAAAAAGCGGCTACTTACGACCAGCGTTATTGGTGAATTGCTATGGTGAAATATCAGTCAGTACCCTACCTAATACCTCCATCCAAAACGCACATACATATCTACCTACTATGTATGTATGTTCATAAAATGCCAGTAATGATTTCTTGTAATTTGTTTCTCAGCTTATTGCTGCTGTAATTTTCATAAAATTCTGCAACTAATGAATGCGTCGATGGTCATAAAGTGTCATTGTAAGCGCGTCCTTTGTACATAAAGATTAAGAAGCAATAATGCAGATTTCTTTCAATTCGTAATGGCTTAAGTGCGTTTAAAAATAAAATATTCCTTAATATTTTTTTAAGTTACATGCGTTAATTGACATTCGACATTTTTGGCGGCTCTCGTCGTTTGCCATTTCGATATTTCCGATTTCTTTGTTCGCGATAAAGTCAATGCAATTAATAAACAATTTTTATAGCGATTTAAAAATTATTTAAAAATATTTATACATTTGTGCTTTTCGATAAAAAAACTACGTTTAATGTATTTGCGAATGCAATTTTTAAGTGTTTTAAATTGGGGTTAATTTCAGGTAATAAATAAGAAAAAATTTGAATAAAAAAAAGTTTTCGACAAATAATGTGGACTGTGTTGGTCGCACAGGTTTTAAATATTTTTAAAAATGTTTATGTATATAGGTAAGAATTTTATATAGTTAGTTAGCTTTTCAGCTACGTATGAAAACTGTTAGTAGTTATCGGATTTGTACAAAACAAGCCGAGGAGAAAATTAGACAGATATTAGTTTTCAATATCAACAATTTAGAGTTTGGTGGAAATTCTGCGATGTTACGTGGCCAGTTAACCAAAGGGTAAATTTCAAGCGGTTTAAAACAAAAACAAATTACAAGGAACCATCGATCTTTTGTGAATTCGCCTTGATACATTTTTTTCCCCCCGCCAGATGAATTTCAGTTTAGAGAATAAGTAATAGTAACCTGAGGTCAAACCTGTACAATTTGGGGGATGATCAAGCTAAGTGAAACCGCATACCTTAAAGCAAGCCTTGGCAGTGATATGTGGACCAGCGCGCTATCTTGAAGTAAGAACACTCCTCGCGACAATTTTCCTCGGCATTTTTCTTCAATGGCATCTCACTTTCAATATAGCAAGAAAGCATAGCCATTGCCCATAACTGCTGTCTTGCAGATCCAGCAGTAAAATTCCTTTCGAATACCAAAATATCTGCGTAGAACTCCTAGCACTGTTGTTTTTGAAAAAAACGGTCCTAACGATGGAATACGAAGAGGAAGAATGCAAATATACAGCATGCAGCAAACGCTGCATGATTTTGGCCGGCTTTATACATTTCGAATTTTTAAGCGACAGTCTGAATTTATTACACTATTTCTCTGTGAAAGAATTAAATAATTTAATATTTTTGAAGTTTTAAGATCTTACAAGGTAAATCAAATTTTTGAACGTGATCTATGGCATAATATCAATAGATTTGTATAACAAAACAATTTTATATGAAACCAGGGTCTATTCTATAATTCTTCAAAAGTCTTAGAGTTCGCAAAAAATTTACCTCCATCCGTTCAAAAAACTTTCTGTATAGTTAAAAACTTTAACATTTGATTCCCCATAAGAAGGCAGTGGAAATACCTACCACTCATGGACAGTTCGGAATTATGCTTGAATGATGGTTACAAAACAAAGTGGAGAACGAGCAGATGGGATGGATGTTTTGAAATTTGTCGCCCTGGAGCCACGCGGGTCAAATGTTTGGACAGATAAGACAAGGCTTCGAAATTATTAATTCAAAACCTCTATGTACATGGACCTAAGCCAACGCAGGTCTCGAGGGCAGTACGTGGTAAGATTTATAGTAACTAAAGAAGTAACGAGCCGAAAGGAACATGTTTTGATGTTCTAACATTGAGTTGAGGAACCTACAGTTTCACGCCGACTCCGAAAGCACTCGGAGCTTTGACATTGACTGCCGAGGGGAAACCGCTATTAGGAAAAACTTTTCTATAATTTTTGATGTTACCTGTCCCGGCCAGGGTTTGAAAGCAGGACCCACCGAATGAAGTGCGCAAACGCTACACACACGGCTACGGCAGCCGCCAACGAAACATCCCTGTTTTGAAATATCAGGAAATGAGATTTTGAGTTGCATCAATGTACAGAAGAATATAAGGGCAGAGACATAACTATTATAAGAGAAAAGAGTAAAAGTTAATCAATTTAGTATTATAATCAGATCGGATAAATATATTATAAAAGCATTTTCAAAATAGTTATCAGCGAGGTAAATATTTTTAAATCAAAGACTTTAATTTTGGGACTTATATTATAACAATCTTCTCATACAAATTATCAGCGAAATAAGCTTGTTTAAGTCTCAAAGACTTTTATTTCGAGATTTATATAATAAAAGTCTTCTCATAATAATTATAAGTAGGAAACAATTGTTTAAATATTGCAGAACCGGACTGTTTTAGAAGTATTTCTTCATTTGAGACTACTCGGAAATAGTCCCGGCACCAGTCCGGGATCACTTCTGCAGTAGTGCGGTACTATTTTGGGTTCCGAAATAGTACCGCCTTTCACAACTTTAAAAAGGTTGTCTTAGTTATAATTATTATGCCAAGACTTTTATAATAAATATAAATCTCAAAATAAGAGACTTTAAAATACGTAAAAAATGTATCTCGCTGATAATTATTATGGATAATATAAGTCTCAAAATGATAGTTTTTGTTGATTTAAAAAAAAAAATTTCTCACTCAAAATTATTATGAAAAGAGAACTTAAAAGATTTTTTCACACTCACAGCTATTATCAAATGACTTGTATAATTCCAATGAAAATTAGGATGACTTTTTTAAAACTCAATGCTCTAATAATTGTTACTCTGGATCTCTGTCTACGGGGCATGTAGAAGTTTTTGTATAAATTTCACGCGAAATATTTCGAATTTTTATAAAGAAAAAGAAAAGCAAAAAGAAATGTAGCAAAAGCTTTCCGAAGCTTAGTTTGGCCAATTAATATTAGAGCGAAACACCCCACGTCGTTGCAAATATCTGTAGAAAAGTTGTGTGCGTACAATGACATTATTTTTAAATAAATGACCGAAGATAATGCAGGGAATGTAATAGACCATTTTTAGAATTTTTATATGCCTGATTGCCTGTTTCCTTGTTTGAAATCATTAATCTCCGAAACTACTAAATGCAATTTCATGGTGCTTCAACTGGGGACTAGGGGCATAAAATAGGGTATATTTTATCAAAATACGAAAAGCGAACCACAATATTTAAACAGCACGAAAAATGACAGGGAAAGTGACACAACGCCGAAATCGGTTTGTCTCCAAACCCAACTTAACAAGTGACGATGGAAAATCGTTCCACTATACATCAAAAAGCAAAAAATCTTTATTAGAAGTGTATTAGAATACAAAATAGAGGAAAAACAAAAATATATTGAAAACCATGAAAAAAAAAGAAAACACCGTGAAAGAGAATTAAAGAAAGTGACAATAGATTAAAGCTAAAGCTCAAGACGAAAAGGTAGCTTCAAAAATTATTAAAATATAAAAACTGGAGCAACAACAAATAAACACAAAATATAGAGGTTTAAAAAGTCTTAAGTCATATTCTTCAATGCGAACAAAAAGTGTCAGAGCGGCACACAAAAAAATAACAAAAGTAAAAAAAATTAAAAAAAAAAAGATAAAAATAACAATAAAACGAATGCACCAACACTAAAATAAAAAATGTAAAATGAAGAGAAATCGTCTAACCCCATTCCAAACGATCGAATGAGTTGAATGAAAATTTAATTTTGCATGAATCACATCAAACGAATTGAAGAGACGGCGATAATGGAGTTGCAGTCAAAGTAGGCCTTAAACTGCAGGAAAGCCAAAGAATCAATCGACTGATAATATTTTTTATTTAAAGCAAATTCAACAGTGGTTTGAGCGGGTGCGCGACGGAAAGTTAATGAAGAACAGAAAAAAAATAGAAAACATTACATAAACATCATTTCTGTTTTTTCGCATTTTCTTCTTTAGCTGGCATCTTTTTTTTCTTTTTTTTTTAGCTATTTGCTATGCACGGCGCACACTAACCCAATTCTCACCTGCTTGCCAAATGACACAAGTGTTGTTGTGATTTTTATACTAAATATACTTAAAGTTGTTGCGTGTTGGTGTTGGCTGAATGAACGTGCGCCAATTTGCACGTGATGCTGCGGCAGTCAATAAAAAAAAAAATAAAAAAAAAACAATAACAAACACTGAGCCAAGATAACAACGAGTAGCTAGCTAGTTATAGGTTTATTACACCACGGCGAAAAGTTCGACTGCAGTTGCAACTAACTACTGACACACCTCTCGCCAATTGCGAAACAACTCTACCTCTACTCTAACTACCACCGACCGCTCGAGTAGCTGCCAGTTGGCCAAGTTGCTGTGTGATGTGATGCACGCAATGCCAATAAAGCGGCTGCAGCAAAAGCAAAAACAAAAAAAAAAACAAAATCAAAAAAAGAAACAAAAAAAAAAAGAAAATGAAATTAAAAGGTGAGAAAAAATCTTCAAGGAAATAAGCAAATGAAATTTCGAAATCATCAGTGGCCGCGTGCTACAACCAAATAGAAGGCAAGCAATTGTTGCTAGCTGAGACTTGTTGTTGTTGTTGCAGCTGTAATGTTGCAATCAAATGCAATTGTATGTATAAGTAGTCGTGCGTAAACGATGCTGCAACATGCAAACTTGAGGTTGGCCAATATGCTACTAAATATTTACTTCTTTGCCACCTGCATTTTATTTGTCGAGCCTTGATGATTGTGGGCAAATGCAAAATTATTGTCTAAAGAGATTGCATGTCGCTGCTCATTGATAGGCACTCAGTATATATCTATCTATCTTCGGTAGATGGCAGTTATAGTAATTGACAATTGCAGGTCAATAAGTAATTTTACGTTCACCTGGATGTGATCGCGATGACATTTGTATTTTTTGTAAATTATTATTATTTTGTTTTTTTTTTCAAAAAAAAATTTGAATTAAACTAAATATAATGATTTAGTTTAAGCTGCATGCTTTTTACGAGTATGTTTGACATTTATATTTAAAAAAAAAGGGTAAACGCTATCTTTGTGGCTCCCCCTTCTCGACGAGGTATTTGTGGGAAATTTTGCTGTGACCAAATCCAAAATGGCTGTATGTATGTATGTATATAGTGATGGAACAGGGTTGCCATACTGAGCTACTAACTACTAACATATATGTATACTGTAGTATGTAGATAAGAACTCTACGAGAGCTCTACCAATCATTTGCGCGTTCATCTGAGCTTCATTGCTAATTGAAATCTCCATCACACCGTAGAGCAAAATTTCCCTCAGTTTCTTAGCAGCAAACCGACAAACGTGATGCGAATATTTGTATACCTGCATGATTTTGCATCTTTCTCTAGCACATTGTCTATCCTTATTTTACCTATTGGGCACTTCCCTCTGTCTGGATGTAAATATAAATAAGGAATAAGTATAGAGAACTGATCTAAAAATAAGTCCGACCTGAGGTAAATAACATCAGACCTGATGTGAAAATCCGTTATAAAATAAAAAAAGGAAAAGAAATGTAAATATAAATTAGGAATTAGTAAAGAGACCTGATCCAAAAATAAGTCCATCCTAATGTAAACAAAATCTAGCGTGCTGTGAAAACTCATCATGAAAATAAAATAGGAAATTTTCATAAATACAAATGTGAACTTATTATATAGGAGCATTAATCAAATACAAAGTTCAATTAAATTAATTTGATTCAAAGGAAAGTAAATAATGTAATACATAGAAATTAATATTATAGCATAAACGAAAATTCCTCATGAAAATAAAATAGTTTTTCATAAATATTTGTAAATGTGAGCTTAATACAAGGGCCATTATTAAAATACCAGTTTACAAATAGAAGCAACCTCGATAGAATAAACGAAAATATCTGGGGCTATCGTGAAATCCTTGTTGGTCTTTTCATCAGGCCTTTCTTACAGGGAAGTGATAAAATTTTCAATTACTTTTGTAGATATTTCAGTCAAAACTATGTATCGGAATCAATTATAATAGATTTGAAACTAGTTTTACGAAAATTGCGGTTTGTCACTTGTTTGTAAGTTCGATTTTAAATAAATTATAAATAAGTTATATGAAATATGAAAATGTGGGTATTAAACGGTTATTGTCGATGAGGGCAGCTGTTTTCGATTTATTTCGTATTTGCTATCTTAGATAACTTTTTAAGAGAAACATTATATACATTTATTAAAAAAATGGGCTTGAATTACATTTTATATATATATATGTACATTTGCAAACGCATTTACTACATAAATACATATGTTACTAAATGCCGACTGGGCAAATTTGGATCAGATTTTGCTATTATCTATGTATATAGTTCGTTGTATGGCTTCCCATATAAATTCAATAAATTCAATTAAAGTAACCAGTGAAATCAAATATTTCAATCTGGATTTCCAAACTATTTTGAAACAAGGTTGCCACCTGTTTAAACATAAATCAAGTAAACTCAATAAATTAAATAAATTTTTACAGTATACTTACTTACTTACACAATGAAAGGTTTAACAAATCTGAATTTCAAACATAAGTTTGTATAGGGTTGCCACCTATTTAAAAACTATAACTCTACACAGTCTTTAGTTTCTACCCCGGAAAGGTTTTAAGCATGGTTTGGCAAGCTTGGGGATAGGATTCAAACCGGTTTAAAAATTCAAATTTAATTAAAATATACGCAAGGGTTGCCACCTGCGTGAAAATCCGAATTTAATTAAATTATACGCAAGTTATGTGAAGACTTTATAGAAAGTTTAGGGCAGACCTGTTAAATTGCAAGTACAATTAGTACTCAATACAAATACTTTTTAAAGTACTCATAATGAATACGTAATTGTTTTGTAGCTGAATTGAAATTAGGACTCGAGTACGAGTACTTGTAATTGGAAAATATTTGGAAATACCATCAAGTACTGAAAGTACTCGAAAGCACTCGAAAAAACTCGCTAAAAGAATTGCAATCCTTTTCCAAGTACTTCAAAGTAATTGGAAGTAATTGAAAGTACTTGGAAAATTATTGCAATTCTTTTAGCGAGTATTTTCGAGTACTTTCAGTACTTGATGGTATTTCCAAATATTTTCCAATTACAAGTACTTGTACTCGAGTAGTAATTGAAAAATATTGAGTACAGGGTGGGCCAAAAGAAACCAAGGGGTGTAAGAGTTTAATAACTTTTTCGTTTATTAATTTTTTTTAATTTTATTTATTTTATTAAAACCCGCAGATCATCGGCAACGTCTAAATTTTGCAGTTAAATTTCAAGAGTTGGCCGGAAATGAAATCAACTTTATTAAAAATTTGATTATGAGTGATGAAGCTCATTTTCATTTGAATGGCTTTGTTAATAAGAAGAACTGTAGGTTCTGGGGTTCTTAAAATCCAAGAGCCATTCATCAACGCCAATTGCACCCCATCAGGTGTACAGTATGGTGTGGGATCACATCTGAAAATATCATTGGGCCTTACTTCTTCGAGAATGAAGATGGAAGTGCTGTAAATAAAATTACATAAATATTTCATTTAGTTTAGGTTAGGATATCTCGGGGTTAAATAAATGTTTTTTTTTTATTTCGCGGCAACACTAATGTTGGCTTGGCGGCGTCTTAGTTTTGTTGGAAATGTAGATGAGCTTTTGATAAGGGCTAATATTTTTGTAGTGCAAAAAAAGGCTTTGTTAACTCGGTGTATGTATATTGGAACGATTTTCCCTCGTCCCTTGTCAAGCTAGAGTTGGAAACTAGCCGGCTCCAGCGTTCGAACGAAAAATGACACTGAAGACGACACAACGCCGAGCCCGGTTTATCACCCGACCAAAATTGACAAGGGATGCCGGAAAATTGTTCCAAAATACATCAACTTTTGACACTAACGACAAAACAGAAAATAAAAAAGGAACTTAGTTAACTTCTTTCATTTCGAAGAAACAGTTATTTTGTTTATTTTCTATGTAATTTTTTATGACTGTCACGTTAAAAAAATGTATCACTTACTAACCGTAATATTATTTCTTCTAATTACAAATCCATTTCCCGCACTTCCCATTCGTACACTAACAACTAGACTAGTACGACGCTCGAACGCTTTGCGTTTGTGGAAAATATATGTGAACGGTAGACGTAATTCCAGCAGCGTTGCCACATTACCGCAAATGTCACAATTAAATGAATTTAACACGCATTGCAAAAACCCACAATTTTAATACGAAGCGGCGGTTGTTTTGAGCGGCAGAAATCATTTTTGTCTTACTTCTAATATTTTTTATTCTTCCCGCCATATTAAATAATTTTTATGTGATTGTTTTTTGTGTTTCTTGTAACACGAAGATTTGACGTGAGTTTTGCTTTTTTTTGTTTTTTTGTAACTTAACTTGTTTACCATAAATGCATGCGGTAAACAATTTTCGCAAGCAATAACTTACAAACATACATACATACATAAAAATAAGTAAACAAAAAATGAAAGAATTGGCAGACTGTGGTAGTATGTGGCTTGTCGCTTATTTTTATACTCGTTGCAAAGAATGACAGACAATTCTAATACAAGTCTACGGTCGGATTTTTTTTTTTCAATTATTGGAAAATTGATTACGCTAGCAATTTTAATTTCAATCGGTAAACAATTTATGAATAACCGCAAGGGTTGTTTTGGGGGCAAAAAAAATTAAGAAAAATGTTAACACAAAACAGAAGCAAAAAAAAAAATAAATTAAAATTAAAGTGAAAATAAAATAAATTAGAATGCAAGAAGTTAAACTAAGCAAAATCAAGTTAAATTCCGCAAAATTAATTGAAATGACCAGAAACAACCAGGTTTAGGCTCAACTTATGTTAAACTGAAAAATTCACAAGATTCATACACCAGAAATTTTGTAGTGAATTAGTAAGTACCTACAGCGAAAGCTAGAATTGACTTCTTTAATTAAATAAATCTAAATAAAAGTAAATTGAGTTTAAAGTTTGCCATACAAATGAATCGAAAATGTAGGCCAAAACAAATTTTAAAGGGACAGCGAAATTTCTAGAAATAAAGCGATTTATATTCTTTCCCCATTTTAACCCGTAAAATATTTATAATGCGTTCAGTAGCATTTTGGGAAGGTGTCTATATTTAGCACTGGAGCTACGAGAGTTGTAGAATCTCTAAATTTTTTTTACATCCCGGCTATAAAAAAATTCTAATTTATTTCCTTGAACTTGACAGACAGGTTGCTACATACTGCCACAAAAAGCGAACGTTAAATGAATTTGAAATGGATATTTTTACGACTTATTTTATCGTATTTAAATGTACACACCCTGGATTACATTTTCGGATACACTTTTCTAACAAATGCACTTAAATAAACATAAATATGTGCAACATAGCCATGCATTTACTATTAGGTAATATTTTTTTTTAGCTATGCGCTGCGAATGTTAATTATAAAGCAAAAATGAGTATGAGCAGTTCCATAGGCAAGGGAAGTGGTGGAGCGCAGATTTTTTTTAAACTTTGTAGTTTGAACTGTGCTGACCTCTTTTGCAAAATGTGTCTTATTTTTTTTAAAGATATTCGCGATTGAAATTTGTTAGAATATTTAATAAATTCTCTTTTTAAATAATTTTTACCTCGAAAACTATTAATCCTGTTAGAAAAAGTCATTTACATAAAATTTTAGGGAAATTGCCAACTTTTTCGATTAAAAAAATTTTTTTTTTATTCATTTATATTCACACTAATTTTTTACATAAAATTAATGCTAGGAACACCAGCCAATTTCCCAAAAAAAAAATATCTTCATAAAACTTTAGCTGCTGGCATGTTTAAAAAAGTATGTATTGTCTAACAGCATTAAAAACAACAACAATTTACAAAGAAAAGTTTTTTTTAAATTATTTCGTATACTTGTATTTTTAAAATGAATGATAGTGTTTTGCAGATAATACTGAAGGAATTAAAAGTTGTCTTATATTTTAAAAATTTATTTCAATTTTTAAATATATTTAATAGCACTGAATTTTTTTTTTTACTCAAAAAAAAATTTCACTATATTTTAATTGAAATTTCAAATTTTATAAAGATATTTTTTTTTTAGGAAAATCGATGGTTTCCTAGCATTAATTCTGAATAACAAAAAACTGGTTTGAAGCTAAACTATGTACATAGATAAACTATTTAAAAATAAAAAATATTTAAAAATTTAAATTTTAGTAATATAAAAATGTATAATTTTTTCTTATATGATTAATAGTTTTCTAGGTTAAATTTTTTAAAAAGCATTTATTTCATTTTCAAATTTTTTATTCCGAATGTCTTGCAAAATAAAAAAGAATTGCCCAATTGGTTAGCCCAGTTATTTACCACCCCAAGTACTACAAAATTACAAAGTTTACAAAAATCTGTGATTCACCCTCTCCTATACGACTGCTCGTATAAAAAAATGTCTATATATGCACATACATATCTTTTTTGCTTGCAAATCGATGTACAATTAAAATTAGTTTCTCAAAGAGACAACGGGAATTTCGAAAAAAAAGCGAAAAGTTGCCAATGCCCAGCACCTTTTATTACTGCATCAGCTGCAGGGACAAGAACGGAGAGCATTGAGCACTACCTCTATCACTGTCCCGCTCAGGCCGGGAGGTCCATTCAACTCTTCAACAAGCCCTTTTGGGACTCTTTAGCCGACCAAAAACTCGTCGAACATTCTCAACTTGCTGTGCTATACAAAGCGCACTCGATGGTTGACCTTTTAAGGGAAAGGAGGAGCTAATTGGCTCTCGCCAGCGGTATCACAACCAGCTTGCGTTCTTTTAGTCTATGTGTGCCTCCGTGAACTAACACGGTGCCAACCGCTCCCACCTCCTAACAGCAATCGCTCTGCTCGAACGAAAAGTGACACTGAAGATGGCACAAAGTCGAAACCGCTTTGTCTCCTAACTAAACTTGACAAGGAATGGCGGAAAATCGTGCGGAAACACATAAACTTTTTACCCTGTCGGTGAAACTGAAGAACAAAAAGAGACAATCAAATATTATTTTCGACGATATATAACATTTCGTAGAAAATCAGACACCATTTTGTGTACATTTATCGGACAAGTTAAGGCTTTTGAAAATAGATTTTCGATAAGAAAGAAAGAGTTTTATATTCAGTCATTGCTCATAAACGAACTCGAAATACATTCATAGCAAGTACGAAACATTCATTTATGACTCTTTGGTTTAAGTGAATTGCTATCCTGGTCGTAGGCAATAAGAAAATTAGCCGTTTTGATTCCAAAAAAAATCGAGTAACCTAAAGCCATCCGGCGGCCTTTATAAATTTCAGTATGTAGTACAGAGAGAGACGGCTGCACTCGGAAATATTCTGCAGGAATGGATTGCCGAATGAGTTTAGCTTCATTCTTGCTAAAGCTGGGTACTCGCAAAGTAAGTTTTTGATTGCCTCTCTTGAACCAGGGTCCTCGCAGCAGCGACAGAACTTGTTGTAGGGTTACCCGATTCCTATGGGTCAGTTTCATGTGCAGACTGCCGTGAGTTTATAGGTATTTTCCGTGTTCATTCCTAAAGGAGTCCTAGTTTTATCCGGCTCATAGGATACCCAGAACTGCCGACTTATCCCACACGATCCTGCACGGTTCCCCCTCCGTTTTTTAGCTTTTTAATAGTATAATTCAGAAATTCTGCTTTTGAACTCTCTAACCGACATAACCATGTCCACCGCTTGGAATACGCTCATTGCAGAGCCACACCTCACCAGTTCATTCATTGTTTGATTACCGTAAATGTTCCCATGTCCGGGGACCTATATTAGGGTAATCTCGTAAATGTTCGAAATCGAGGCCAGAAGCTCTCTTCAACACTCACCCACTAGTTGGGATCTGACCGAGGTAGAAGACAGTGCTTGGAGAGTTTTTGTCAGGTTACAGTATGCGGGCAGCGCTTTAATCTCAGACGGAAGCGTGCCGGAACTTCCGTTTTTTTTTCAGAACCCCAAGGCACGCATGTTGATTGCGCTGTTAACAGCTGAGTTTTGGATAAAGACGGTAATAAATCAAGCAGAACATTCGAAACACTCGTTGTACATGATCTCGATCTCATAACCCCCGTTACGCCAACGGTTGTTATCCTTTGAATTCCACATAGTTTTTTAAAAACGTAATCCTTAGTAAGGACTGAGCATTAGACCAGCGCCCCACACATAGCAATATCTGTGTACGGCCTGTGCAGCATTTTTAGTTTTAAAACCCATCTATATTGTCTGACTTTATTTTAGTTGCATAGAGAGCCACCGACGCGTTCCTTGCACGCTCTCCATTTAAGTTTTGGGGTCAAAGACAAAGTCTCGATCCTCGAAACTTTGTTTTAGTGAAATCAGGCAATTTGGTTTTAATTGTGAAAAGCTGCAGGTCAGTTTTCTAGGCTAACATTCCAGGAGCGAAACTTATGGCCCAACCGAAGGAAACTAACCCGATGCCAGTATAGCTACATCGTCGGCAATCATTTATACTGACAGTATTTAAGTTACACCTTTTCTGTAATTTTATTTAGAAAGTGCAGAACCTGCCGGTCTCATAAAACTATCAAAATGTCCGCGCTATAGAAAAAAGAAGAATTTAAATATGCAAATCATAAGAAAAACGAATTCAATATATGTAGCTTTCAAGCGCTCTATGCAATGCCCAAAAATATCTAACAGCCAAATATAATCAAACAGGCGAACAAACAATAAGCATCAATGCTGAATTTGCAGTTCAATGAAAATAATTTCGATCAGCATCGACGAACACACTCTAACAACGAATACGAAATAAACGAAACACCTAGCAAGATATAGTTGAGAAACAAAAATGATTCTGAATAGAAAAAACAAAACAAAAAAATAAATGACATAAAAATACAAAATTACTGATCGAACGAAGAGAACGTGCGTCACAATTCGCTGGCACAACAATTCACCGTCGCTGCGACTGATTTCACACCTCGATCGCACGATGGATTTTGAAGCGGAAAGTCATTGAGGACAGCCCACGTCGTTGGAAAGCAAATCACAAGTTGGCAAACAATATCATTACGATCAGCAAGATCAGTCACAAAAACAACAGGCAAATTAACAGCAACATCATTACGTTTAGCAGCTACAACGCCATCGCTTGAAGGAAGGAATCATCGCCAAACGATGGTAATGCTTTCAATGGAACGACCGAACGACCGAACGACCGCTGATACATTCATTGATCGTTGATGGTTCGATTGCGCTGATCACCAAATTAGCATTTTTTTGTTTAGCCAATTCGTCGCATATGTGTATGCAAGTATATGTGTGTGTGTGTGTGTGTTCACAATGAAACCGTTAGAATTGCCAACTTGTCGGTAATCGAATCGAATACGGCTAGTCACGTCAAATGTAGGAGTAGGCTTGGGAGTGAAAGAAATAATATAGGTAGGTATGTGCCGCTGAGCTAGATCAGTGATCAGTAGGTTGATGTGCCAAAAAAAAAAAAAAAAAAATACGAAATAGAAATAAAACGCAGAGTCGACTGTAGTGAATTGTGGAACAGCACTGCGACTGACTTAGATTGAATTGAATGAAATTGAACTCGACTGCTATTGAACTAAGCCAGCAGCAAGCTGCACGTAACTATGCTGAGCCGGGTTGAGCTGAGTTAAAGTTAGCTGCATTGACTAGAATTGCAACAGATTTAAGTGGCATGTACGTGAGCAGCAATCACCACGCTCGGTCTACTCGCGGCATAGCCAATTTGGCGCTGACTAGGTGATGCGACTGGCTCAAATGCCATGATCGTTATTGGCAGCAAAACACGCAAATAAATACTAGCGAAATAAAAAAAAAGAAAACAACAAAAAATAAATTAAAGAAACCCCAAAAACGGCACATGCACACACACTAGCACTCTGGAGGCATTACCCAACAAACATCGGAAAAAATATTTCTCCAACCGTTGAAAAATTTATAATTCTCAAATTGATATCCAGCAAAATTCTCCAATTGGTTTCTAACTTTTGGGGAAACTTTTAGCAAACTATGCCGTTGGTTGGTTGATTGTAGTGTTGCCTAGGAAAAACCTTAGACCCAATTAGCGTCTAGAGCGCCATTTTCCTGAAACCTACCTTTCTGCTGCTGTGATTCCTGATTTTCAAACCATCTGGATTTGTGGAAGACTCTACTGAAGTTTTCTATTGTGCGCCTAGAAATATTCTTGAAGTCGATCGCCAGGAAGAATCCTAGTGTATGTTGTCTATTATGAGACAGAGCCATACACTTACAGGGGAGGGGAAGAACGTTTTCTATTGTCCTCAAGGTTGCAGCTCCGGCCGACATCGTGTGTTGCACGGGATGGCCAACTTGACTGCATGCTCGCCAATCGGCCAGTATCCCGTTATCGTGATTTTCAGTCTGAATATATCTTTCCTTTAACTATTTAGTAGGTTCATCGTTCTTCATAGGCCATACGTGGACCAGATTTCCTTCGCAATTTGGTATTGGTCAATCTGTTCCCTCTCGTTTTTGTCATTCGTGAGAACTGTGAGTGGAGTTTTCTCTTGATTAGCCCTAGCTTGCAGCCTATCCCTTCGGTCGTGGCGAGATTTCTATTGACCAGGCAGCCAAGCTCAATGCCCGCTTACAGTCCCTAACTATCATACAGTTTGTGTTTGGTGAACCCAATACTAAAAGTGCTGCTTGACTATCTGGGAATACGTATGCTTTTTGTGGTCAATCACATTTTTCTAGTCAGCACCCTGCAGGCCTTCTCAAGGCCTAGCACCTCCGCTTGGAAGATGCTGGCAAAGTCGGGTAATCGGAACGAGAGAGCGACGTCTAACTTCTCTGAGAACACCAACGCACCCACTCCGCAATACATTCTGGACTCGCCGGTGTAGATAGCGCGGTGCCCTCTTCGGCCACTCTCCCATTGTCGTCTTGAAGTCTTGAAGTGGACTTTAGCTTAAAGTTTTGCTTGAAAGCAAGCGATGGAGGTACCCAATCGGGTTGTTTCTCTATTTCCAAGAGCTTGCCAAGATCTCCACTACGCCTGTATTGCTTTGACCTCCAGCGTCCCGACTCTCGGAGTCTGATTGCAGAGTTCATCGCAATTTCGCGAATGTGGAGCTCTATAGTCAGTTGATTCAGAATCACATAAAGTGCAGTGGGGCACGATGTAATGGCTCCCGTAATACCTGCACAAGCCGCTCGTTGGAAGCTACCTAACTTCTTGATGTTATGTTGTTCCTCCAGTGCAGGCCACCATACCATCGCACCATAGGTTAGTATTGGTTTCATCACAGCCCTGTACAGCCACAGGACAAGCTTTGGTTTTAATCTCCAGTTTCTACTGAAGATCCGTTTGAATGTATAATGGACTATATAATTCAATTTAGAGAAGAGAATCTGAAATGTGTTATTTTGGTATTCTTCGTAAACAGTGCCAGCACTGTCCTGCTCGGCTTGACACTGAGGCCGCTTTTTGTGGCCCATGTGTATGAACTTGACAGAGTTCTCTCAAGAATTTCACTAATCGTCTCGAGGGAAAGGAGCCTGATACTGCCACCACTACATCATCTGCGTATGCTACTACATTTATTCCACGCTTATTGAGTTCCAGTAGAATATCGTTCAGTGCCACCACCCGGAGAAGCGGCGATAAGACAACCTGCGTTTCGTTTAAAAAATAATTAATATTTCTCCCATCCAACACTCTAACAAACTAAAAACTAGAAACACTATTCTTGAAAAGAGTCTGCCGACTCCGCTGGGCTCTCCAGTCTAGATTACATGATCTTTCAACTGATCTAATTTCTTTGGACGCTTCCTACTTCAACGATGAGTATTCTGCTTAAGCGATAAATCTGTTTTTTTGCGCGCAAGTGGCGGTTTACTTAATGCGAGATCATTTAAAAATAATTTATTTTATTTCCATTATTGCAATCATATATTTGAGACCCATTAGAGAATCTAGAATTTGAGTTCAAGTAGAGAACTATTTTTTCCTCAACTTAAGAAACATAACTATCGTCATACAAAGAAAAAACGCTATGACTCTCAAGTGGAGGTATTGCAAATAGAGACAAGCCTAAATGTTGGCTGGGTAGTTGTGCGGTAGAAGATGCTGCTTGAAATTCAATTAACCCAGTTTGGTCTGCCGCCACAGCGTGTCGAACAAGCTAATGTTCGCCGCGACGAGGTGTGCGTTATATACATAGATGAACAACAACAGCAACAATAAATGCCGATTAAAACAGCTGTGGCGCACAGAATTGTTAGTTTTCCTCTGTGTCTCTTGCAGTCTATCTATAATCCCTCCTCGACTCAACTATCACCCCACAAGGCGGCAAGAGTAGCACGGCATATCACTTCTCCGCCTACTTTTCTTGCTGTTTGACTGTTTGCATAATAATTTACGGGACAATGAATGATGCGCCAAAGCAGCTAGAGTGTAGCTACATATAAAAAAAATGCTAACCAAAACAATAGAGTCGATTTTGGGGCAGTAAAATAAAAACAAAAACCAAATAAATAGCCAAAGCTACTAATCCCGCACGCAAAGTAAACAAGTTGGCTTTTTGTAGGGACAATTCGGTATTCATTTATGCCAACAAAAATGCTGATATTTTTATTACAGCCGCAATAATACGCGCCACTGACTTGCTTGTAGTATTTCAATACCATTTCCTTTTATTTCTTTAGTTTTAATATTTTCTATTCTATTTTTTTTTTAACTTATTGCTCACGTCTCGAGTTAAAGTTCAGCAACACTTAAAATTACCTCACAACAATAAACGACGCTCTGCCAGTACACCGCAATCGGGCTATGTATTTAAGTTTATGTTGCACCTCATTTAATGCGCTCCACTAAAAAAAAAGGAGATTATTTTCTGACCCTTCGCTTGACATCTCATTTAATCGTTCAGTTTGGTGTTGGCGAAGACCAATTGGCTCGGCTAAAAGGCTTAATTGCTTCTTTCGTAATGTGCCCAAAATGTCATGGCTCATGACTGATGATGACTCATGAACCAAAAGTCAGCTGAGTGTAAATGTATATGTGCATTAGGGCGCATCACTTACCATACAAAAACAAAAAGCATTGGTGCTTTTTTCCCTGCGGAATAATAACATTTACAATATACATACATATTATAAGAGCTACACCGAAAATATTTCCGAAAAATAATAAGACGTATGAGAGCTGAACCAATTGGAAAATACTTCCAAAATAATAAAAAATAATTATAAAAAAACTGTTTTTAAAAAGTATTCATGCCAAAAAATGACCCTCACATGATTTAAGCATGCAAGGTCTGCAAAAAATTTTTACAAATTTTTTAACCGAAATAATCAAAATAATCGGATTTGGACTGCTGTGTTTTAACTTTTTTGGAAGATTAGTTTTAGAAATTTAGCCAAAACTTGACCGATTTATGCCGATACATATATGTCTCATCTCATGTCAGTAAGCCGTAGTCTAAAAAAAAATTCACCACAGACTATGGTGAGAAGCAGCAGAGACAATCAGCTGATGAGATATATAGATCTAAAGATGTACAATCAATCTCAATGAAAATGTATTCATCGATAGCACACAATTTAAAAAATTATGGCAGCAAATCAAGAAGCAAATCGAGTGCATATTTTACTCAATTTATTTGTTTTGTGAACTGTTCAGAACCAGCTGACAGATTAGTGATTTTATTTTGCGACTAGAGACTTGGCACGGCTAGCTGTATACCGAATGGTCGCAAAATTAATCTCACTACCGAAAATTCGCAGTTAGTGACTAGAGATTGCAAGATAGAATACCGACATTAGACTCATGTGGTAGCACCAGAAAGGTTTTTCTTTCCTATTAAAGCCATTAACATCAAATTTTTCTCGCAAAATTCATTATTATGATTCCGTTGATCCAATTTTTAAATATTAGTATTTAGACCTTTTAAACTTAAACTGTTTAATCATCAGAGGTGATTTTTTAGATATAAAAAAAATACCTCTTTTGAAAAAGGTTCATCTATATTGTCCCAAATATTTAAAAAAAAAAATCTTAATATGTAATAGATATTAAAACTTCCGAGGAGACTCTGCAATTTTTTGTTGGTCAGACACGCTAATGTACATACAAAGTGATTCTAGTTGGACGGTGACTCATACTGGTTCGCATCTCTAATAGCGCAGTAGATATTGAAAAAGAAATTTTATTTAAAAATATTTTAAAACTTTATACTTGAATTTACTTGTTACTTGTTTTTTTTTACAATATGAAAAAACTTAGCTGCCTAGATATGCCGCGCTTCGTTCTATGATGGGTGTGGAACTCATTTAAAAGTTTGAGAAATCAGAGTTCTTAAATAAATAAATGCAACAAAATTGGTTTCTCTTTCGAAGTAAATCATTGTTAGCAGCGGGAGTAACGGCAATGCATTTTATAATAGAAACCAATAAGATTTAAACGAATCACATTTCTTAGGTTTAAATTATTCGATAGAGTTAAATCGTTCTTTGTGTTTAGATATTTTTGGGTCAAATAATCGTTATTTTATTATTAAAATTTAGTCGGTCAAATTTAATCCTTATTTTGTGATTTTAAAATTGTCGATCAACGGATCAACGTTTTTCAAGTCAACTAATTGTTTAACCGCCTTTTTTTAATTTAGCCAGTAAATACGATTTATAGATATATCTCGATTACAGCGCCATCTATCACAAACGTTTTTTTTTTTCATAAACGTACGACGCTTCAAGCCAAACATAACCAATGAATTTGAGGTCAACCGGTTAGCTTGTTTTTGATGTTTGGATTTGTTTTGAGTACACCACCAACAAATGTATGTATATTTACTTGGTTAAAAAAAAAAGGAAAAGTTATATTGGTGCATGAGAAATTTAAGAGCTACATTTGGAATATTTTTTTATAAAATTTTTTATTTTATTTAATAATCAAAGATGTGACGAAAAAATATCTTTACATTGGCTATTAAGGCCAATATTAATATTAAGTTTTCGGCCTATTTATTTGCATCAACAACAGTTTTAACTAGCACACGGCCATTTTTAATAGGAAAAATTATAGAAAAAACTATAATGGTAGCAGTTGTAGCTATTTCGGAAATCACCACACCTCGTCATCAGATTTCTTCCGAGAAGCGAACTCACGTCGTCTCAAGAGCCAACTCGTTTCAGTATTGCTTAGGGCAACGCCCTAACTACTTGCTTTAAATAAACAACGAACTATCCCCTGGTTTTCTAAACACTTTTAAAATAATCTGTTGTGTCACATAAATGCTTAGAACTAAATTTTATTTTAGTTTGCTACCGATAATTTTGGTATCGAATATCCTTCTTTTAATTCGATGTAAATGAGTAGCCGACTTTTTAGCATTATTTTTTTAATAAGTATGCAACGAATACTTTCAGTTCGATGTCATGTCAATACCTACTTTTTAAAGCTCCAACTAATTGTTTCGGCTAAAAAAAAAAGCTATTCCTGGGAAGACTAAACTACTGAACTGAATATTATACAAGTTTAGTTAAAAGTAAAAAATCTGTGAAACGAGACGGAAATTTCACAAAATGAAGCGGACTCTTATTTGAGAGATAAAAATGCAGAGTCGGTTTATAATGTTTTATTGAAAGTTATTCACAGAAAAAATTTCAATCAGTACACTTTGTGTCTTTAGACTCAAGAAGGACTTTAAATGTTCATAGAGCAAAAAATTCAATTAGCGCGTCTAGATTACATAATAAAATCTGCAAGATTCTTAGGTATTTGATATACATTGAGTTATCTACTTTGCTGGAGCTAATTGCGAATTTGAAAAAAAAAATTGCATTTGAAATAAGCAAGCCTTAAATGATATAGACCGTATGTATGTATGCGCAGCTTACCTTTGTAATATAAGTAATTATCCACTGCTGTGAAGTCTGAAAAATATAAATAAATAATATAAATTAAGTTATTGTTGGAAAGTTTTTAAACAAATATAATCATTATAAAAAGAAAATTGCGATTAGACTTGATTTTTTAGTTATTTAATTGAACTAAAATTTGATTAATAAGTACACTTACCATGTTATTATGAATCTTTGCAGGAGTAATAGAGAAATTTGAAATAATTAAACTCTTTTTTAAACATAGTGGATTCAAAATTATTTAATTGGAAAACCTCGAACCAAAAACAATTGTTAGAGGCTAATTGTTAGACATGTGAAATAGATTCACGAAATTATAGGTTTTAAAGAATGATTTCGTCAGGGTTTTATAGATCTAACTCCAAGCATCTAGTTATTAAACGAACTATGTAATAGGCCTGTGTGTCATGGAAGATGGCTTAGCTATTGTTTGACGGTTGTCTATTGTACATACATACATATGTATATTCAGGTTGGCCAAGCCAATATGAGAATTTTTGAATGGGTTCAATTTGTAATTACTGAATTATGAAGGGTGGTTAAATTTTAAGAGCCGATGTTGATTTTGAATAAAACACAAATTATTTTGGAAATTATTGTAATTTCTTTTTATTATGATAATATGGTGGGGTTCAATTATGTATGGAACAAAATATCGGCCAAATGTCCGCCGCGACATCGGTGGCTTACTTCCATCCGATGATCCAAATTGTCGATGAAGCCGAGGCGTAATTGAGGTTCTATGTGCCGAATTATCTCATTATTTAGCTCTTGAATTGTTGCTGGCTTATCGACGTACACCTTTTCTTTCAAATAACCCCAAAGAAAGTAGTCCAACGGTGTCAAATCACATGATCTTGGTAGCCAATTGACATCGCCACCACGTGAGGTAACACGGCCATTGGACTTGTCGCGCAAAAGAGCCATTGTTTCGTTGGCTGTGTGGCAAGTGGCACCAACCTGTTGGAACCACATATCGTCTACATCCATATGTTCCAATTCGGGCCATAAAAAGTTCGTTATCATCTCACGATAGCGAACACCATTCACAGTAACTGCCTGACCGGCCTAATTGTGGAAAAAATACGGCCCGATGATGCCGCCAGCCCATAAACCGCACCAAACAGTCACTCTTTGTGGGTGCATTGGTTTTTCGACAATCACTCTTGGATTATCATTCGCCCAAATGCGACAATTCTGCTTATTGACGAATCCACTGAGGTGAAAATGTGCCTCATCACTGAAGATGATATGAATTTAGATTTGAACGCCCATATTCATAATAAGCCTGAATAACTTTAACACGTTGCTCGATTGTGTATCTTTCCATGTTCAAAATGAGTTAGTCTGAAATTGAGAAATGTCAAATGAAATGCAGAAAAAAACTTGACGTTCAGGTGTGGTTCACATTCAACATCGGCCCTTAAAATTTAACCACCCTTTATATTGATTAAATTGGATCCAAATCCTTACATTCTAGCTCGTCAAAAATAAAGAAGACTTTAGCAGCTGTATGTATTTAAAATGTATACCTCATTTTATAAAATGTTTGAAATCTGTGTACATTTTTTAATAATTAAAGCCATTGGAATATGAAATATGTAAATATAAAATATCATTTATATTAGTCAATAAGAGTTTTTATGTTTTTTATGCCTGAGTTCTTGAAATCAATTGGAGATAGTTATAGAATACATGGAAAACTATGAATGGTCAAGTTGCTATCAAGTTGGATTCTAATTTTATTTATTATGTAAGTGCTTAAATGTCATAGAATCGGCAATTTAAAATTTGACAACTTTGCGTTATTCGTTACTACCAAAAAAAAAGGTCGCCTAAAATAAATTTAAATAGGTGAGAAAATTCCGCGTTCGTTAATTAAAATGCCACACTACAAAAAGGCAAGAATTGCGCATTTTCAGCTCTGCGAAGCTTTGTCAGGGTATATGGTTGACCTGAACAACAGCTGATAGCTCAAAAGGAATGTATTATGAAATACATGTGCTAGACAAAAATAAATGCTTAGTACTTTTGTGTATGTGTTAGTTTCAAATTTGGTTTTGATGCAAAGAGAGATACACAAGCGTTGGGTGCAACATTGAACAAATGTTACTTCTGGGAAGAGCAACATTTTTTTTTTGGTAGTAACGAAATCATCATTAGTGGGATTTGCTTGTCTGCAAAAAATTTATAGTAAATTAATGAAATTTTCTGATAATTAAGAAACGCAAGTTTTATTTATTTAATTTTAAATATATTTAGTTTGAAAATAAAGTAATCCCAACCGAATCGAAAATACGAAAAGCGAATAAGGATCTTAATAATTGATCTTAATATTCATGATATTTACTATCCTTTATTGCTTCTTTTTTTTTTTTTTTTTTTTTTTTTTTTGAAATTCGTAACTTATTTCGAGCTGTAATTTATGTCGCTATCCATTTGTGTACAACGCAATTAACCTAAGCATAAAAATATCACAATTACTTTATCGTTAAAGAACAGGTAATACAAAAAACTATTACCCCTTTATGTAACTAGCGATTAAATAATTCACTAGCTTTAAAAGTGAAGTTGAGTAAAACGAAAATCATTCGTATTTCGTTATAACGTAAAACAATTTGTTTAATCTCGCAACTCGTTAAAAAAGTCGCGTTAATAATTATATAATCACATTTTTCTTGTATAAACAAATATAAACTTTATTATGGGGATAAAAAATCTAAAGCGCTGAAACTCAGCCAGTAAATTGCTATAAAAAGTTAGTGCAACAACATGTACGAAAAACTTACGGCATAACAAACAAAAACAGGCATATAACGAAAATGGGCTACTTAGAAAACGCTTTGGTTACACAATCCCTGATAATACGCTAATTTGTTGGCATAAAATGAAATAGGTGATAAATGCAAATAGAAATAATGGTAATAAAAATGACCATAAGCAGACAATCGAAACTACGTCATGTGGTAACATTCACTTTTCTTATGGTGAAAAGGAAAAACGCCCTAACGCAAATCGAAACGCAGCAAGGCTGGGGAAATTAAAACAATCACATCGAGCGAAGAGGGAACAAAAAGAAAAGGTTAACGAAATCAACGCAATCGAAGAGCAGCCAACAAGCCGTTTATGCCACACACGTGGTTTTCTTTTTAACTTTTCCTTTTACTTTCAAGGTACACACGGCAAGCAAATGGTGGCGCGGAAAAACTTTACTTATCTGAATGCCGTATGGATTGTCGCGCACGCAAAGCGTCACAAGCCGGGCATAGCACCACTCGCATTTCGTTTGTTGTTGATAGTTGCAAAAAAAACCAACTAAAACAATAAATAAAAACGATTGTGTTCCGCATTCGCCGGGATGTCATGCAAATTTACTTGTATCTGGTAATGCGGGAAAATCATCGCAACTGCGCTAATCAAGTCGATGCGTTGCCGCCATTGATTTGCCGCGCTTGTTACATTTACCACTCTCTCACACTCTCAATGCCATGCAGCGCGTTGTCAGCACGCTGTCGAAAAAATTGTGGCAAACAGCATGGACTTGAATTGCCAGCACTACACCAAAAACGCAAAAGGTTCGCAGCTTAAGTCTTTTGTTTTTTTTTTTTGGTGGCATTTTATTGGTGTATGCTTTTGGCCATTAATGGCTATTTAAATGCCCACTTTTGCAAATCGTTATTGCACAATTTGGCAAGCACAACAACAACAACAGCAAAAATACTACTACTAAATAAACAACAGCAAACCTTCACCAACAATCGCGGCAAATCCGAGCCAAGCGGCGGCTGCCTGGCACTGTGGGCGAAAAATTTAAAAACGAAAAAAAAAAACAAATAGAAGAATTTTCCCAAAAACGCACATCGCACAGTTGCGCAGCATTAGGAGGCATGGCTAAATATGGTTGTTGCTGTTGGCTGTTGTTTTGGGTTTTTTGTTTTTTTTTTGTTGTGTTTTTCAGCTGTCCAAGCTTGTCTCGATCACTTCGCAGCTACAGGCAAGAGGCTATTGTTTTCATGTAACGCTAACTGCCTGCCTGCCGGCCATCTAAGCTCTGCTTGTATTGCGCTTTTTATTCGTTTGGTCTGCGCCATGCCTGCATAAAAAGTACGTCTACAATTTTTGGCTTGTCTGAGCTTAATTGTTCAAACACGACACTTTGTTTGGCTAATTTCACAGCAAATTTCAATTGTCAACTGGCCGCATACAATTTGCGTATTCACACACCCACACACACACTCAATTATATACTGATAATATTACTAGGATTTCGGCGAGTGAATGTTAGTTTAGCTAGTTTGGTGCACGCGCATGTCGCACAAATCGATTTTGAAATTAAAATAGAAATGGAAATTGAAATTTTATGTGATTTTTCCGCATTCATTTTGCGCCGCAGCAAAAATAGCAAAAACGACAAAAACAATTGCAAGGAAAAAGTGCGCAACTGGCAAGTCGTTGGGCAGGTGTGTGTGTGTGTGTGTGTTTGGGTGTGTGGTTGTGTGGGTGTGCGTTGCAATGCCGTTGAGTGCCGTGCGATAGTGAGGAAGCAGCTGCATGCAATTCTTTAAAGTTATGTAAATCAGCGGAAAATGATTTAGCTGTGGGAAGATTTTACTTAAGTTGTTACTGAGTAGAAAACCAAGAAATTTAGTTTCACTAAAATTTAGTGTATCGTTTGCTACACAAAATTCAGTTGGGTTTTTACTAAAGTGACCCAAACGTTTGACGAAAGGCTGATATTTTTATAATTGCAACGTTTTTAATAATACATTTTTTTGTTATTTTTTTATAAAAATATTCATTCGTTTCATAACAAATTGCACATACATAAACCCTAATTTCATACGATGTAAAAAATTATATGGTGAGAAAAAATTTCTGAAGCTGACTTCGTTACAGTTTTTTTTTTTTAATTGGCGCTAATAACCGCTTAAGCGATTATGGCCGAACTTCTCCTACAATTTGTGGTGTGCGCGTCTTGATGTTGTAACACAAATTGAGGGACCTACAGTTTTACGCCGACTCCGAACGGCGAATGTTTTTTGTGGGAAGTTTTTTCATGGGAGAAATACACTCGGAGGTTTGCCGATGCCTGCCGAGGGGCGACCGCTATTAGGAAAAGCTTTTTCTATAATTTTTGGATGTTACTAGCCCCGAGATGGATTCGAACCTGGGACCCACCGAATGAAGCGCGCACATTTACACACTCGGCTACGGCGGCCGCTTTACATATTTGAGACAAAACATACAACGTAGAGTTAGAGAGAATGAAAAAGAAAACGACGTATACACAACAATAAAAAGCGATAGAATAAACATTCTCTTTCTGATTTATATTCGGCCAAGGACTGTTACCTTAGCAGCATTCGTCAAAATTCTATGGGAAATGTTTAAGCGCTATTACCATAACAACAAAAACAATCACACGCAAATTTAGGTATTTTTGTAAGTAGCTATATCATTGGAAAGAACTTATTGGCACAGAGCTAAATGATGTATTAAATTCAAGTGCATGGTTTGGAGTTGTGTACAAACTTTTCAGATTTAAGATTCTTTAGAACACTTATGAAATATTTGCGTGAAAAGATCTCTATAAAACAAAGCATTGCTACGATCATTTCGATACGCATCGCGCTTTTTATTCGCCTGTGTCTGCTTTTGTTGTTATTTTCCTTTTCGAATACTGAGCAAAGTATGCCAGAAATAAAATTTTTTTTTTTACTTTTTTCCCAACACGAAAACAAAATTGCCGTTCTCTGATAGATATTAGAAACTTATTTGATTTTATCAATTTTTTAATCAACGTTCTTTGAGCAGAGTTACAGCGATGGATGCACACAAAATAGAGAAAAGCTGTTCTCTTTGGTCTCAATATTTCAGAAGTAACAATTAAAGGTGATTTACGCAAATTTGATAAAAAAATATTGGGTCGAAGAGGGAAAGGCGTTGGTTTAAAAGTTTTTGGGAAATTGGCGGGGCACAGCTCAATGAAAAGAAGAAATGTAGTGGGTTTAACTTACTAAGCATAAGTTAAAAAATTATGGAATGTCGGGGCAAAACCATGCCACCTTTCATATTACAAAAACTCTTTGATATTTTGCATTTTATTAAATCAAATACAGAGATAAATTGGCAAAAATCAAAATTTTAGAAACTAGGCGTAGTACGTTAAATTAATAATATATTATTTTCCCTTATATATAAATAAAATGAAGTCGTTTAAATTTTTAAAAATAAGTTATATTCTCTGCTTTTATTCCATACAACAAATACTGCTAATTTGAAACAAAAGCTTGCGCCGGATATTTAAAGTTCGGTTTCGTTTTCTTTTCGCGAAATAATGTTGCTTTTATTCTAACCCGTGACAGGGCTGTCAAATTTTCGTGTGCTTTTCTCAGCATTTTCTCACGGTTGTTAGTTTTTTTTTCTCAAAATGTTGTCATCTGGCCCGGCAAAAGTACAAAACTTTTTCTACCCGCTCCCAAACGTGGGGGTGAGCCTTGGGCAGCTGATTTTAATTGTGTAGTTTGTTTTGTTCGAAATTTTCTATTTAACGCTAAGTGCAAGTTTTTTTTTATCATTTTATTGCGTTCGATAAATTACATTGATGATGCAAGTGAAATCGATAGCGTGGAATTTTTTTTTGTTCTTTTCTCTTATGAAGAATAAAACATTTGCGCAGTTTTTTTGTCAAGCGACGCCAATTCCCAATTATTTTACTGTTCGCAATTATAATTGGCAAGGCTATACTATAGGAAGAGTTAGTGTTTTTCTAAAAGAGTATTGTTTTGCGTATACGTAAAATAAATAGAAAAATTCCATGCATGCAGGCGAATTTGCATCTACCTCGAAGTAGCCTGCATCAAAGCTCTACACTCACATAGCAGAAAATGTATGTTGCAAAATGAAACGGTGGAGCTCATAGCTAGTCTGCGTGTGTGTATAGCATTCGGTAATATTGTGCGAAATATGGTATAGGATGATGCCCGATTAAAATCCAATTCAGTTCGCCAAAGGGACTTTGATGTTCTATGACATCGCTTTCGATTCACGAAACGACTATACAGGGGTTAAGTGATTTTTTTTTCGCTACTACAAAGGGTGAACTCGGTCAATGTGAGGTCTCTTGTTTTGACAGCCAGTATTATCAAAACTATATGTATCTATATATAAATTTTATACTTAAATAATCTTGCCACCTGTTCGAAAAGTCAAATTTAATTAAAATATACACAATTCATATGAAATATTAATACATGGCTGTCAAGTGGTTCGTCGCGGCAAGAAGGTTCATAGCTAACTCTTAAAAGGGTTGCCACATGTTTGAAAAGTCGCATTTAATTAAATTGTATACAAGTTATGAGCGATATTAAGATATGACTGTCAAATGGTTCGGCTTGGCGGGGAAAAGTTAATACATTTATTTTGGAGAGAGTTGCCAGCTGTTTGAAAAGTGTAATTTAATTGAACTGTACATAAGATAAACAATGTAATATTAAAATTTCGATTTCAAATGGTTTGTTTCACTCAGGTGAAGGTTTATAGCCAGCTCTGCTTTTTGGAGAGAGTTGCCACCTGTTTGAAATGCCAAATTTTTGTAAATTATATAAGTACATCAAATATTAAAATATGTGTATCAAAGTGGTTTTCTCGGCGAGGATAAGGTGAATACTTATATTTTGGAAAGGGTTGCCACCTGTTTGAAAAGTCGAAGTGATTTAAACTATACCCAAGTTATATAGAATATTAGGATATGGAGGTTAAGCGGTTCCCCTCGGCGCACCCATATTTTTAAATGAGGGTTGCCACCTGTTCAAAAAGTCGCATTTAATTAAATTGTACAAAAATTAGATACTATATGAAAATATGAGTGCCAAATAGCTTGATTCGCTGAGAAGAAGGCTTATAGCATATAGAGGGTTGCCACCTGCTTGCAAAGTCGAATTTAATTAAATTGTACACAAGTTATATGAAATAGTAAAATGCGGGTGTCAAACCGTTCGCTCCAGTAAAAGAAAATTTATAGATATACATATTTAGAAGAAGGTTACAACCCTTTTAAAAATCAAATTTTAATTATACATACATATGTAGATGCGTAAAATATCACAATATATGTAAGTGTCGAACTGCTCGTGCCGGATTTTTCTAGTAATACTTATAATAATCTGCCACTTACAGTATTAAGCTGGATGTAGTATGGCCAAATTACTCCTAGAATTTGTGGTGTGTGTCGTAATATTGTACCAAAAATAGGGCGACATTGTAGCACTTTCAAGGGATTTTTATTCCATACTGCCAATGGATAAAGGATCACGCAACCTAGCTGGCAAAGTGTGTGTGTATAGAGAAGTAAATATTATACTCTTGCATTTCAACGCCCACCTCGCAACAATGGGTAGTTTCTAAGATGGTAAAGGAGTATGTAAATAGTATCTGATGAAAAGCTCAGTTAGAACTCGAAGATCCCATCTACCTAACTTGGCGAGTTTATTTTATGCCACTTTAGGTAGTAGGATGAAACGTTTAGCTTGTCTTTGACCAGCATATTAAACACAGTGACCATACAACCGTTTCTTCTACAATTTATTAATCGTATCCTTTAGCTGCGCACTAGTGTCTCCTCAAAATAGTTCCAGACTATATAAAATGTTAATATGATGGGGCACTTTGCTAGCCCGTCCAGCTGTTCATTGCTGTAATGAAACCGAGCTCAAAAATACATGATTTTTACTCGCCGAGCACGTTGCAGACATTGAACCACTCATCTACCAGTTTTGAGGTAATTACATATGTGAGTCTTCAGAGATTTTTTAATACAGCTGGGCATTCGCATATTATACATAATATGTATAAATTTTATTAGACCTCTTCAAAGACACGCTCTGTGACAAAATTAATTTGCATGAACCCCAATTGAAGGGCAGTACTAAGTAGTAAATTCGTAAATTCTTTTTCTCATCATATACCTAAAAAAAAAATATAACATAAATACAACAATACTCTTTCAAGCCAAAAATATTCTCATCTAAAATCCACGCAAGAGAAGTGTTTGACGCAAATTCCTCACAGGTAGCAAAAACTACATACAAGCAACATTCAAGCGTTGTCTTCATTCATTCATTCATTCATTCATTCATTTATGCTTCTGTTGCCCTTTAAGCGCCAGCCGTAGACCTTTTGCTATCAAGCAAACAAGCGTGGAAAAAAAACAAGCGCAACAACACTCAATGCCAAAGTCAGAGGAGCAATAGTGGAAAAAACAAAAAACAAAAATAACATAGCAGCATAAACAAGCAGCAACTGTGAACGACAAAAAAGAATTTGCCGCAACAACAAAGCAAATCGCTATTGCAATAATTCACGCGATAAAAATCTCTCAACGCCAGCAACTGTTGGAATTACTTTTATATTATTGTTGTCATTGCTTTTATTGCTACAACTAAAATGAGAGAACAAAACAAAAAACAAAAAACTTAATGTTGTTCAAACAGGCAGCGACGTGAAGAAATGTGCACTTAGAAGTCAAGGAATGTGAAGCTCAGATACTCAGCGGAGGCCGCCAGCGATAAAGGCAAGAGCGCCACGTTTCTTTTCTAGCCATTTTGCTCAGCTGGCTCGGTTGGTTCAGCTGCCTCGGTTGGCAGTGACAGTAGCATTGTTAGCATAAAATAAAATAGTACAATAATTTTTAGCCATTTATTTTTATTGCTATGCCCAACAAATAGACATACATATTTTACTTTTCGCTCGGTAATTTCTTCTACTCTTTTGTTTTTGTTATGGTTTGTGTTTTTATTTTCGAGTCCTGCATTTTGGCTACAGCAGCTGAGTGTTACTGCCCTCGCTTGACTTCTGTTAACTCGCTGTGACAAGTTGTTGTGCGCTTGTTGCATGTGGCATGTTGCATGTGGCATGTTGCATGTTTGCTCTTGCTCGTAGGGGGCGTGGGAGTTGTTACACGGGCGGCAACTGTTTTGGTTGCTGCTGCTTTGGCTGGCAACGTTTCTCTTTAACAAAGACAACAAAAAGCTGTGTTATTATTGCCAACTACTTTTTCTAGTTGTTGTTGTTGTTGTTGCTGCTGTTACTGTTACCATTAGAGCCAAAATCTTAGAGCCACAGATTGAGCGGCAAAGCTTTGAAGCGCCGTCTCAATGTTAAGGAGCTTTGTTTATTTACTTTATTTCTAGCTTGTTGCTGTTTTTACTTCACACTGTTGTTGTTGTTGTTGTTGTTGTTGGTATTTGTTTTAATGTTTTTGTGTGTGTTTGTAGATTTTCAGTTGTCGCGTTGCTGCGCTACGATAATTCATTCATGCCGCTTGCAACACGACAATGCCCTAGTTTCGAGGTAAATAAATTAATGAAAGCACGTCGCCGTCGAATATTAAATGTGAAGTGCATGGAACAAAGCAAAATAGCACGAAGATTTTCAAGCGGAAGTTTTTTGTAAATTTATGCAATTTAATACTAATGTAGGTATTTCGGGAAAAAGGAAAATAACGGCAGTTTTAATTAAAATAACCACTGTGTATCCAAAAGTTTAAGATGCAAGTTTTGTACAAGGCTAATATCGCCATAGCTGCGAGGTAAAAACTTATTCTTACAAAAAAAACAAAAAAAACGACCTATCTTTCGCGGAAAGTAATTTATACGAAAACAAATAATACTTCAAAAACTATATGAAAAGTTATAGTAGGCCCATTTCTTTGTAACAGAGTTGCAAAAGAACATCAGGTAGGATAGCCAAATGCATGTAAAGCAACAACACTTTCTCGGAAAAATATGCGAGTTGAGCCAACTCGGTAAAATGATATCCGACCTGAGATGTACTCGTAGTGTTAGGATGTGAAAAAACTGCGCTATTGTGAATGAGTGGAAGAAAATACATGAGAAATTTCAGCTTAATATTTAATCCATTTTTATTTGCATAGCATTTTTAAATATATAACTACGTCAACCTATAATTTGTTTGCACAACTATTTTCCATTCTTAAATAGTACTAAACAAATCACTTTCATGAAAAGGCGCGAACAAGGTTGCATTTGCAACTAAAGACAATTTCATCCGAGTTGGTTATTTCTATTATACTAGATCAACTTTTGCTGGGACTTCTCACTCCTTTGCTCAAGGAGCTACAGCTGCACGTTCATTTCGTGAAAAATGGTAGCGCCGCGGATTGGCCCACGCTGAATTCAAAATAGTAAAGTTATGGAAAATTTAAAGATTTTTCATTTCCCTGAACTGCCCAGTTTACGCTTCGCCTACAGCTCTCAAGAAAAGCAAAACCTTCAAATAAAAAGCAACACGCTTAAGAAATGCCCAAGTAAATTTCTTGTGACTAATTTCTCCAAGTCAGTTCACAGCTTTCAAGAAAAGAAATTCTTTCGCTACTACCTATTTTTATTGTAGAAAATAGTAATCAGCCCTATTCTGCATTTCCTATTCTCAGTTTGGCAACTTTGGTATTCTGCATTTTGATGGGTTTCGATCAATTTTTGAAATTTACAATTTTATGTATTCTGCATTGCTATCGTAGTAACGTTTTTGTAAGTTGAAATTTTGTTGGCGGAGGACAGTTAGATTTTTATTTTCGTGTACTTTTAAAATATAATTTTCCCAAAAATGTGAGTAAAATTTGTTGCTGATAGTTGTAAAAGTCATCATGTTTTGATGTTTTTTGATATGTTTGCCGGTCAAAAACAACAACGCCCGAGCAGTATGAAAAATTGGCTGATATAATGGCAACCAAAAGGGACTTGGTCCACTATCAAAAGACGCCAGTACATGGAGAAAGGTATTGTGCAACTGAAAATTAATTTTTTACATTTTTCTAACGTTTTGTTACAGGCGTGGATTGACTGGAAGTGCTATATAAAACGCAAGCTATAGGCAAATAAAACGGAACTGGTGAGCACAGGTGGAAACTTGTACAAGTGGTGTAAGAGGTGCGCGGGATTAAGGCGATAGTGAGCAGGTACAAGACGTTGCCCAAACCTCTGAAATGGACATTTCCGCATGTTGGGAGGATCGAAATGATATTCCTTCATCCAGCAGAATTAGCAGCCAGCGCAGAGAAAGCAGAACTGACAAGGAGAGTGCTTCTTCCTTACTAAAAGAACAAATAGCTCTCCAGAATGAATTTTACGAGCACACAAAAAACCATAATGAAGCTGCAGTTAAGAAAATGGAAGAAGTGGTGACATATTTACGGCGAATGAATCGTTCTTTGGAAATTATTATATTTTTATTTATTTTATTTAAAAAGCAATAGTTTGGCCACGAATTTGTATCTGTTTGCTTTATTTTGTTTCAATTTCACACATTCCAAGGCAAACAGCTGATTTCGAAGAGGTTGCCGCTCTTCCTCTTTTTCTTTCGATTCCGTCGTAACTCGGAATACCTAATTCCAATCGATGCGGAGCGGAATGCGGGAACGTAATAGAAATGCAGAATAGGGATGAATGAAGAAACCCTGGTTTTGACAAGACATATGTATGAGCGCGCTTCATTATTTTTGCAAGAAATTTTTATTAATTATTTTTATCACCGAAACCTAAGCTAATTTTATTTATTACTTACCAAACGTCACACATTGTTACTTTGTATTATATTTTTGTACTGATCACCATGTGGTCAGTTGCTTAATTCACTGTACCTACGATCGCAGACGAATTAAACTAGATGACTTGCTAGCAAAACGGCAGTCAAAATGGTTATGTTTTTTAATTATAATTAATTTTTACTATATCATTTATAGGGCCTGTGACTCCTTGCTATGGCTTAGTCATAGAAAAAAAAAACAAAAAGGGAAGCACACGTTTCTAATATTTCAGTGATATCTATGTATCTATTGTTTTTCCATGCGGTTAATTAAATATGTTTGACTTGAATTCTGTGTTATGGAGTAAACTATACATTATTATTTAAATAATACGATGTAAAGACTTTGTTAAAGGATTTCTATAGCCAAGAAGCATTGAAGGCCCTATCTTCATACGAGCTAAAATCATCTTTGGTGCTTGAATGTATAGAGAGATTCTGGGAATGCAAAATCAAATTCAGTTCAACTGGGTTCCGGGTCACAAAATTCCCGAATGAAATGAAGAGGCCGATGAATTGGCTAGGGTTGCGACCACAAGAACACCCATAGGATCCGAGGTATTCATTGGTAATAGGGCACCATGCTATTAAGGAAGAGCTTACAAAAGAAGAAAAACACACAAATAGCCAGGCACTGGCACATCACTGAAAGCAAAGTGCTTATTTGAAAGGTACAACAACAAACGCTTCAAATAGTTTATGAAACTCTTAAAGAAGAAATGAAGGATTATAACGGGTTTCACACAGGTTATTGCATATTGCGGAGTCATCTGCAGAAGGTCCGAATTTGGTCGACTAAATTGTGTCGCTCCTACGACTCAGCCCCAGAGACCCCGATTCCCTTGGTATTCTACTGTGAAAACATATCGAGAAAACGGTAGACAACCAAGCTCATACCGCCCTGAGAAGAAGCTCGATCTTAGAATTTTTAAGTTAGATGTGTGGATTTAAAGCAATTATGAACAAATGACCCTTATGGGCCGTTTACATAGAACTTTCCTCGCTTTGCTTGGCAGTTCGAACTTTAACAACAAAGCGTGAGGCGTAGAAGGTCAGCTACATAGAAAGCTTTGACAGTTTCTGCGTTAGTAGTTTGTTATGAGTTGCGATTTGTGTTTGTTCAGAGTGTTTTGTTTAAAGATAGAATAAAAAAATGAATTTTACTGATATGATAGAAGTAGTAGTAGTTATGCTACTAATGTTTGAAATTCGCGAGTGTCTGAGGCAAATGAAATCGAAGCGTCGTATATGGGTTAGGAAACTTTATCAAGACCGCGATGAAAAAGGTCTTTTTGCAGCATCTTTCGACAAAATGTATGCAAACGATCCAGAGGAATTTAAGAAAACGGTCAGGGTGAACAAGGATGTGTTCGATTTTCTATTTGGAATGATAACAGCTGATTGCCAAAGCGTACAAAAGTTAAGAGTTGCCCATAATTTTGCTTCGCTTTACTTTGCTCTACTTTTCTCGCCTTGTATTTAACAGGACTCATATAACATCATGTATTGAACTTATCTGTCAAAGCGAAACTCTGAAGCAAAGCAAAGCAAAAGTCCTATGTAACGGGCCTTTACGGTTTAAGAGTGGGAGAGTAAAGAGCAAAGAACAAGTTCTAAGGAAGAAGAGAACGAAGTAAACAGATCGCAGAACGGTTTAAGGTGTTGTTTATTTTGTTTATGTAAAAAAGATGTGTCAGTAAATGTGTTGAGGCTGCCAAATCGACAAGGATAGGATGGGTGGTCCACGGAGGGCGCAATCTTGTATTATGTATATCATAATAAGGGGCACTCGGCTATGGCGAGTAATAAGTAAATAAAATTGAGAGCAGTTAAAGTGCTTACATTACAATAAAGCTACTAAAAATGCATATTAAAATACGTTCAATAAATAAAAAATAAATTTCCTTCAATCAAATTTGAATCGCAGGCCTCAAGAAATAAATTCCTGTTTATTTATTTTTATCAGAAAATTTACACCAACAGCAAAGCAACAGAATTAATTGTAGTATTACTGGAGAGCTGGATACAGAATTGAAAAAAAATTATTATTTTCCCCTTATTGATTTTTCTGAACTTAGGAAAAAAACCCCACTTCAGTCGCATTAACCTTACCATTATGTGTGCCAAAATAAGATAAAATCTCAGGTTTATTAAAAATTGAAATCAAAGCTTACCTATTATTAGCTACATATTTATTTTCTATTAAAATCCACTTTTCAACTTTCATCTCCAATATCCATTAGTACAAACCAAACACACTGCTTAAAATCAATTAAACGTACATTTAGTGAATATAATCATTAATATTTTTATTACTAAGTAAGTATTAATATTTTTTAGCTGACAAATAAATTATCAGATAACAATTTCCAGCTGTTCAAATTGCCAAGCTCATATGATTCATGCAAACACACACACACACACACACATACGCTTTATTTGCATTATCCACGCTTCATTTACGTATAGACAATAACCCAATGCGATAGTGCAAATCCAATGCTTATTTGTTTGTTTGAGCAATTTTTTTTTTATTTTTTTTTTTTGTTTGAATGTGCGTGTGTGAGTTTTTGTTTTTCGGATATTTTTTTCTCATTTACCTACTAAGACTGCGTTCAGACGGGGAAACTTTTGTCGCGGCAACTCGTTACTTGTAGGAGAGAGAGGGACGGGGAAAGGGACACCGAGTTGCTCGTGCTCGGGCAATACGCTTTGTGTTCTTATTCGTCTCAGTCGGCAGCTAAGAAATTTGACATTCCTTTTCATTTATAAATTCTTTCAGTGGTTGCGGTTTTGTTGAGTTTTAAGTGAATATGTACATACGGTAAGTTGGGAAATGAAATTTTGTTCTTATTTTTTTGCGATTAAATATACACATGTGTAAATTATGTTAAAACTTCAATTTTCAACTCACCTTTTACTTATAATCCCAAAATTTATCAGAATGTATAAATGCCGCTTAAGCGAACCGTACAGAAATTTGCGAAAATGATATAAAATGAAATGCCAGAAAATTGCCTGAACAGAGTTGCTCTATGTGAACGCGACGAGCAACACCAAAAGGGAAATCGCCGATAATAAGCGACAAAAGTTTCCCCGTCTGAACGCAGTCTCATGCGCGTCGGTTGAAGACTTTTGTGGCAAAACTAAATGGAAGCGAAACGAAACAAGAGACAGCTATTGATCCCGGGCTATAGATTCACACGCATACACACTTACATACATAGAGAAGTAGATAAGCAGCAACGAACTTCAAAAGTCTATTAAGTCAAAAAAAAAAGAACTCATTACTCAAACACCGCAAAAAAAACCAAGTGCGACCTAATGTTTATCTATTTACTTACTGGGCGATATAAATAGTTGTTGTTTACAAAGAATTATTTAGCCCTAACGGTGAATCGACAATTTCAAGAATTTAACGAAAGTCGGATCGCTGAGTCCGAATAGGAATAGTCGAAATGAATACATTCAAAGTCAAGAATGATAGAAAACAAGATTGCGTCTTCCCCATTGGTAGCTACTGATAGTGACGTAATAATAGCTATGGTATGAGATATCAAAGAAAGGGCTCTAAAATAAAGAAGAGGAAGAATCGCAGAAGATGTGGGCAAACAACATAAAGATTGAAAGTTTTGTTAGCATGGTTTGTGTGAAATAAAAGCAAAATACTTTTATTACGTCAGCAAATATGTGGGTGTTGTCAAAACGACAAAGAGAGGACTAGCAGTCCCCGGAAGGCGCAATTTTATATTCTATCATTCTCGATCCAAAGGGTGCGCTACTATCGTAAATTTCACGAAAATTCGTACAATGATAGATTTAGTGATTAGCGCTGCTTGTCTTTTGCTGGAGAGTAAAAAGTGAGATGAGAATATTTGCATAGCTTAATATCAAAATTGATCCCGGCATAAATTTTTTTCAATAGCACTCGCCCGTTGTAGTGATTTCGGAGATCTTCACATCTCCTCATAATATTTCTTTCTTTGTAGACCTAACCAAGGTTTGATCTACGGTTCACGGATTGCTAAGCAAGCATTCAATGGCTCCAAGTTTATTTTGCAAAATTTTTGCTTTTTCATAATATTCCTTAACAAAAAAACTGGCCTCGCTGAAAATAATATAAATACTAGAAGCATCCCACCAGGAAGACGATGCCCCCCTATTTTTATTTACTAATTGTCCTTTCCATATGTAACACGGTTTCTGTCACAGACAACAGGTGGCAACCCTCTCAAAAATATTGGTATGCAGCTGGTCCTCGCCGAGACGTTTGTCATGTTTGACATTCATATTTTAATATATTATAATCTTGTGCATAATTTAACAGCATTAGACTTTTAAATAAGGTGGCATCCCTCCTAAAAATATGCATATAAATTTTCTGCTAGCGAAACAAATGGGTTGGTAACTAAATTACACTGCTTTATTTAACTTGTATATAATTTGATTTAATACCACTTTTAAAGCAGGTGGCAACGTTCTTTAAGTTACAGCTAGCTATAAACTTTCTCCTCAGCGAAACTTTCTCCTTAACGAACCGACAATTTCATATTTCATATAACTTGTGTATAATTTAATTTAATGGGGCATTTCAATATAGGTGGCAGCCCTCTACAAATTTTTGGTACAAACCTTCTTCTTACCGAGACGAACAGTTTGACACTAACATTGTTATATTTCTTATAACTCGTGTATAATTTCTTTAAACTCGAATTTTCCAGCATATGGCAACCCTCTTCAGAATATAGCTAAAACGAACTGATATATGTACTTGTGTTTAATTTTTAATAAATTTTACATTAAAAACAGGTGGCATCGTTCTTCAAAAAAAAAGATGTATGAACCTTCATCGCGCCTTTTTGACACCCATTTTTTATTATTTCTTATATCTTCTGCATAATTTAATTAAATTAGACTTTAAAATCAGGTGGCAACCCTCGTGAAAGTTAGCTATGCTCCATCTTTCTGAGACGAGCCGCTCGGAGGAGGTCGGCCACAAAGACCATACCAACAGAGCCCCACGACCCTTTCATCTATAAGAAGCAAACACAAAAAAAAAAAACGAAGAAATATAAAAATTGATAAATTTCGAGTTATTGCAATTTCCAGGTGCATATGCGACATTCACATAAATGGGATATAATGTCTAAACGATCATATCGCTGCATTATATGAACGCATGACGCTTTTATACAGAAACATAAAAAAAAGAAGCGGAAAGACAGTAAAAAGAAGAAGCAAAACAAAAGTTGAATTGAAAACCGTATGAATGCAGCAATGCCAGTGTGTCGCGCATCTGTTCATGTGCGATTGATTTTTATCATTGGGATCACATGTCACGCACGCAGTATTGAGTACATAAAAAAATCCCAAAAGCAGTGCAAAGAGAGCGCGAAGAAAGGAAGATAGAAGAAAAATGAAGCAAAAAAATATAAAAAAAATAAATAATATAAAATAAAGCAGGAGAAAAGTCAACCAAGTGAAGCGTATGGCATAGCTGAATTTCCACACACACACACACACACGCACATGCGCATGCACATGGTTGACATGGCGACAACAACAAAACGCGTACAAAACTGAAACTGGACACAAAACTACCGTTTGATCGATCGCTTTGATTAAAAATGCAACACATTTCTGTGATCTGTCACAGACATCAGAGACGACCGCGTACGCGACGTCGCTACACCACCGCACTACCACAGCTATGTGATGTGATGCGATGCGATGCGATGTGGGTTGTTGTTGCTGCAGCTCCACATCTATGTATGGATGTATGTATGTATATACCTAGGGTACACATTTGTGTTATGTTTACCAACATTGCATCTCTAATGCAGTAATATTTGTATTAAGTATAACACTTGCGCATCTGCGTGTGTGTGTGTGTCTATCAACTGGCTGCCGGCTGTGCAAATGTTTGCTGAAGTGAAATTAACGTCTGCGACCACAGTGCGAGCGCACGCGAAATGCAACGACAACAAAAGTAGCATACACATAGTAGTTGTATCTAAAGTAAAATGGTGCCACGAAAGCGATTTAAGGCGGCGAGCACCCATTACTCCAATCGCCCCCTCTTTACACAACTGTAATAACCAGACGATAACCCTTTTCACAAAAAAAGTGGCGGCTTCTCGAGATTTAAGTTGGCAATAGAATTTCAGAGAAAAGCAATAGCATTTCAGAAAACCACATACATATGTAGATATCTATTTCAGAAAAAGCCTAATGTGTTTCACAAAGAAACCCACATGTACATATTTCAGAAAAATTTGAAGCACTAATTTCACAAAACTAGACAAACTTGAATAAAATAAAATATAAATTATAAAAATTCCATTCACAATTAATATTCGGCCGTGAATGACGAAATGCAACGAACTTATCATTTAAGAAGGAAAGTGTTCTGGCTCCCACTAAGGAAGAACTTATGAAACTGATTGCACAAACACAGAGAGGAGTAAATGAAAAGAAGTGCCTGGTGTAGAAGTAGCTGTAATCATTCATTGGGTGGAAAAAGAGATGTGTGGTGGATGAAAACGAGACGCGGTTATTTTAAAAACGAAAGTGTCATACATATGTATATTTACGAAAATAAAAGCATACCTAATGGCACGCAAAATAAACTATTGCTACTGTGGATTGTAATGAATGTAATTCCAATGAACTTTTTTTTATAAACACTGTTTTGTTATTGTTTATATTTTTTGTTTGAATTTTGGTATTTCTGAAAAACATTTTTGCTTTTCTGAAATACATTTGACTTTTTCTGAAATAGAATTGCGGTTTTCGGAAATACATTTGAGTTTTCCTGAAATATATTTGTCGTTTTCTGAAATACATTTTTGCTTTTCTGAAATACATTTGAGTTTTTCTGAAATGCATTTGAGTTTTTCTGAAATAGATTTGTGGTTTTCTGAAATAGTTTTGTGGTTTTCTGATTACATTTGGATTTTACTGGAATGGATTTATGGTTTTCTGAAATAGATTTAGGCTTTTTTGAAAAAGATTTGACTTTTTCATAAATAGATTTGTGGATTTTGGAAATGCATTTTCGTTTCTCTGAAATACAGTTAGAAAATCTGTAGTCCGTATTGTAAATATGATTTTTTCAAAATTTTTTTTTAATAAAGGCCGTAGGAAGAGGTCAAACAATTAAAAATTACTTGAAGAATACTTCTTACAGCGATTTTAATGAAAGCAAGTTTTTATTCTTGATCGGAGCTTGATTTTTTGGCTCGGGGTTACTAGACTGAATTCTATAAACGTTGACTGTAAAGAAAACATTACATTTTCGGCCACTAAATCGGACTCGAGTTGCTAAGCGAAAACCACAAATAAAAGTTGTAATATTTTGCACCACCAATCCGAATGGTGTTCAATGTTGTTACTCGGACAAGCATAGATTTCAGACAGGGAGGGCCAGTGAATGAGGAATGGGAGAGCGGATTTCGTATCATGGTCACGATTGAGAGAATACAACGGTGGCGTACATCCCGTATTGCTCTTAAGTGGTGGAAATGTTGGTGAAGTACAGTGAACTTCCAGTATATCGAAAATGCCTATATTTTAAATGCATTGAAGTCTCTAAATAGCGAACGTATATATGTATGAAAAGATTTTATTCTGGATATCGAAAGGACGTTTGCTTATTTGCTTAAAAAATATGTTTTCATCTTCGTTGGTGATGAGGATAATAATATTATTTAATATATATACAACTCGTATTTTGTTTTTTTTTTACAGATTTGGCTTACATAATAGGCCCGTTTCTTGGTAACCGACTTGCAAAAGAACCTTAGGTAGGATAAGAAATGTATGCGTATTGGCCATTTTGACATTTTTACTCGCAGCTGCACCAGTGAGAGAAAAATTACTATGAAAAATTCGCTCTGATGGGAGCAAGAGTGTATTTTGTCATTCTTGTCTTGTGGGAATATATCATCCAAAAAGATTTAATAAGCTGCTCTGCTTCCCATTTTTTAATTTTATGATCGCAAAGATTTTTATAAAATAATTAAGTTCCATATTGTTTCTTATAATAAGGTATAATATATGCCTTACTTAATAAGCGTTACTCTCAGAGAGATTATTGATTCTTATGACAATGGCTTGGCGACGCCAATATAGTATGTTATTATAACGGCTACATATGAGTTTTCCATCTAACCCCCAATAGTAGGGTGTTGTGTGAGCTTGTATTTAAAATAAGATTCCTTATTATAATGACTTATATAAGCTTTTATTTATATGCCCAATAAGCTGCATACGTAAGGGTTATTCCCACAGAGAGAGTATGAGATATGATTCAACTACTCCGATTATAGTTATTATAAGGGCTGTGTATGCCCGATTTAATACGGTCCATAAGCTTTAAAATAAATCTAAAGTACGAACACTTTTTTGCAATCCTGTATATAAACCATATTTTATGTGACCGATAAACCTTATAATAAGGATAAAGTTTTCCATATATCTAACGCCTTATAATATGGTCTAATGTAAGCTTGTATTTATTTTGATTATACGCCTTTAAATAAGCTGCTTATTATAATGGCCTATGTAAGCCTTATTTTATATTCCCTTCCCAATATTCTTATAGGTAAGGGTTAATCTGAAACCTTACTATAGAATTAAATTACCCCAATAATAGTATGTTATTATAAGGGTTTCTTTATACCTGTTTGAATAAGGTTCATAAGCTTTAAAATAAGCCTTAATTATATGAAGCATATTTTATGTGGCCGATAAATCTTATAATAAGGATACATTTTTTCTATATAAGTCTGTATTTATTTCAATTATAAACCTTTAAAGTAGGCTGCTTATTATAATCACTTACTTACGCCTTATTTTATATGCCCAATAAGCTGTATATGTAAGGGTTACTTTCTGAGAGCAAGAGAGTATACATATCTTATGAATTGATAGCGTTGAATAAGTTGAAATAAGGAATTGTTCATACAACTTGCATATCTTACAGATTTAAAACCTCATGATTCTATGAAATAAGCCTCATGTAAGGGGAAAATATTTCGGAGGGTACTACTAGAGTATCTCAGAATAGGCGTATAATGAAATTTTGGATTATATGCAGCAACTGTTATGCGGTTTTTTTTTTTAAGTAATGTGGCTCGATAATTTGCTTGTGAAAAGAATTGAGAATACACCCAAATGGAGTGGGTTATAAAAATCCGAGCAGAAAAATTAATTGAATTAATAACCTCCACCTATGTATTCATTTCATAAGCCAACGTTCGAAGCCTACAAATGTCTCACATTTCACCGACCCCCCCGGCCCCCTTCCCCCTCACCAATGCCAATACACACGCATACAATTTTATTTCTATATGGCAGTATCTCTATCAACTGCCGCATATCTACACTTATGTATACGTTGCCTACTCGCCGCTGCGTTCGAGTTTGTTTTACAATTAATGAAATTCGATACTTTTATTAAGTATTTATTTGAACGCATTCGAAGTGTGTATTGACAGTCGCACAGTCGCACAGTCGCACAGTCGCACAGTCGGCATAGTTAGTGAGTGCGCAAGGCTTTCGCAGTGGGCAAATGGTAAAAGTACAACAACAAAACATACCTATGTACATACCTACATATATAACTTCGTATTGTAAATATATAAAAACTAAGTATTTGTGCAGATGTGAGTTTGTAGCTGCGCAAATATGCGCTGTTAACTAGCTAAATATGTTGCGCATGCGCCACAACAACTGACATTTTTTCTTCAACAGCAGACGGGGGCATAAATAAAGCAATGAAATGTTTTGTTGAGGTTGTTGCAAAAACCAAACACTGCTGTTATTTTCTTTTGCATTTCTTTTGTCGTCGCCTATTGGTGTTGTTGTTGTTGTTGTTGTTGTTGTTGGTGCACTGTTGTAGCACCCGTTGTGCGTGCTGTTGACAATTTTCTATTTACACACGCCAGTTAGTTAGTTAGCTAGTTAGTTATGTACAACTTTTGTTGCAAGCACGACGCCGAAGCGCGCCGACCAACCGGCGACACCACATTAGCAACAGTAACGGACGCATTTACGCTGACTGTTGCATGCCACGCACGCATCATGTTGCCGTCAAGATGTGTGTGTTTGTGTGTGCGTGCAACAAGCCGCCATCCCCACTGACTGCGGCCGCGTGAATTGCATTCATTGAACTCCAGTCAGTTTTCTGCCCATCAGCAATGCATATTTGCTGAGGAACAAAATAAACAAACAAACAAAAAAACAAAGCCCACACATTTATGTAGCAGCAACAAAATATGGTTGGTTTGTCGTCGTTGCGTTCTCTTGTCGCCAATTGTCGCAAGCGGCATTGTACTTCGATCGTATAGCAACAAATTGCGGCAGCTGCCACATCCCAAACCAATTGACTTTTCTTCAAATGCCTGTTCGCAAATAGTGACAACTTCTATTGCACTCTTGGCAACGCGGTGGCAACAAATGTTTGCTTTATTGTTATGCGTACTTGCATGGATACACATACACATTTACACATTACACACATGCCTACATACATACATACACAAATACAGATATACAGGCATATCGCTTGCTTACTTATCTCGCCATTTTTTTTTTTTTTTTTTTTTTTGTATTTGCGCAGCACGACTTTCCACTCATTTCATTTCACTTAAATTTTGCCAATTGATTGGGGTGGCAATTGAATGTCCATTGAGCTCCATTAACCTTGATAAACTAACGGTTATTATATACACACAGTCATAAATATTTGACTAACTAGTAGTATTAGAAATCATGCCAACATGTCAAATTACTTGCAATTATTTTGTATTTTATTTCAAAGTTTTGACTGTAAAATAAATCTGACTATAGGGGATTGTGGGTGACAGTTCACGGAATAATAGAAGAAGGAACAAACTTTTTTTAAAATATTTTAGATTAGTTGATTGTTGTTTGAGCCAATACTGACGCTCAAGACTGCATGGGTATCAGCGATTCCCAATTCTCGCTAAAACAACACTTTGAACTTTGCAGGAATTTTAGAAGATCTCTGATTTACACACATCTAAGTTCTTCCAAACTATCCACTAAAGTGGAGAATCCTCGTCAGGTTAGAGCGGTTCACTGTCACAGAAGGTACAGGAATCGTTTCTACCTCTTGTTCGTCTTGACAACTTCTACAGATATCACGTACGTCTGATCGGTAGGCGTTTTTATCTGGCAAACAGTGTCCAGTTATTCCCGAGGAAAATCCATTTAGAGTTAGACAGTGACATAATTCAGAAAATAAGACTTTTTACTCTCTTAAATACAGGGCGCATTCGATTCGTCACGTCTCTGCTCGCCATATCCGAGCTCTGCTCGCGTTCGAACAAATTTCCGTGCACAAGCAACAACAACGATAGCTGGCTAGATTTGGCGATCTCGAGTACGGTGATATCTCATTAAACTGGTTGAACTCATTACATTCATGGCTGAAGATATTAGACCAGGTTTTAAACTTCGCATAAACGACGAGCATGTGCGCAGACGTGATTGCAACTTTGGAGCATATTCGTCGTTGTTATATTGGAAACAAAAACAATAACTGTGTTGATGCCAATTTATACCAGATGCTTCATCGTTTCGCCACTTGAAAACGGATGGCGAAACAAATACGGCTAACGATATTAATTTGGCGCTTAAACCATAGCTTAATGTTAAGCCGATTTTCTCCTATAATTTGTGGTGTGCTATTTGATACTGTAACACAAATAACGCAAATTGAGAAGCCTACTGTTTTATGCCGACTCCGAAGTTTTGTGACCCATCAATTACCATCAGCTCCTCTTGAAAAACACTACAGTGGTCCGAAAACCAGAACTAATGGAGATCATTGTGCACACATATATCTCTTGGTGAAATAAGAGCGAAAAAAATATTAACGTTCATCAAGACCGGAACAGAACAGCTTTTTAATGCTAGCTTATTATAAAGGATTTTTTTTTTTTTTTTTTTTTTTTTTTGAGATATAAAATTTCCTATCCTACTTGTCAAACTTGCTGTCAAAGTTAGCACATGGGTTTGACATTTATGTTCAGTATACTTCGGCACAACGTTTACAAATCGTGGAAATTTGTTTCCCAAATTCGCGTTCTGTGCGGCTCTGTAGCGTCGTCCTATGTTTGATGAATAGGCTAAAATTGACTTTAAATTGGAGGAATTTTTGCCGTCAACCATAACAACAGTCAAGCAGAACCTATCCAGACTGCTTTAGATTCACAAAAAGTTACTGTTTGGTGTGTCGGTGTTGAGTGGAAAAACCATACAACGCGTGAAACCTTCACTTTATTGGTGACCGAATCATATCAAGAAATTGGCCTTTCGATTGGCCACCTAGGTCATGATTTTATACCGTTAGACAAATTTTTGTGGAGATACGTCAAGTCAGTGGTATATGCTGAAAATTTAGATACGACCGACTAGTTGAAAACCAACAATAGGCGCGATATTGGTGACATAAGGTGGGTGGGCCATGCTAGAAAAAGTGGTGCAAATTTTTACCGCAAGTGTGGTCGTTATAAGTTACAGTTGTGGTGGCGATATACCCAAAATATTGGGCATTCATTATTCTGCATTCTATTTAAAACCAAAATTCGATATTTCTATAAAAGCGCCCTTTATATCCTCAAGTCTATTTATCGTAAAATCCACATTCCCTCAGTATAGGAAACCCGATTTTCGAATTGTGAATTTGAAGGATCTCCTTCCATATATGTATGCTAAAAATGCATTTCTTACAAACATCTCGAATCTTCATGCGTTGCTGTCTTCGATATAAAATCGTTATTGAAATCGATATATTATACCCACGTCATTGATAAGCAGGTATCACTGTTTCTGTCATTATCCGTGTCGCATTCGTAAATGTCAATTACATATCGAGTACCCTAACCCAAGCGACATCTTTTTCAAAGTTTTTTTTTTCGAAGCAGAATTGCTGCTAGAGTATCGGCATGAATTTTTGCAGCAAAAAGAAAATTTTGAAAAAAATCTTAGCTTCCGTTTAGTACTAGATAAGTTTGTGTTTCTGTTCTTTCTATTTTCGATCGACATTATCAACCTTAACGACGTTATCGATTAAATCGATTATTATTAACGAATTGAGATCAGATACACTAATTAATCCGTTTTTTTTTGTGTTTTTTTTTGTTTGTTTTTTTTTTTTTTGAATATACAAATCACTTGCACTCTGCCGTCCAAATTAAAACATTTCCATCAGTCTCATTGAGACTCACAACAGCTTTCCACCTCCTTTTTGGCTACGTTCAGAAAATAAAAAGGGATCTAAATGAGCTTATAGGGACCATAAAAAAATATCGAATTTTATACAGATTTGATACTCGGAAGTAAATATCGAATATGGAGATTGAAAATACCGAAACATCTGTTCATGATTTTCTGAACTAAAATCGGCATATTGTTACATTAATATATCAATATTTTTCACCCACGCCTACACTAAATTAGACTGCTGTAGGCTACCTCAGTGGCATGGCATTAAAAAAAAAATAAAAACAAAACTCTAAATATCAAATGAGAAGGAGTTACCAGATAGCAAGTACAATGCAATCTAGTGGTATAATAACAGTAATATCAATAAAAGCAAACGATGAAAAATTAGTGCACATTGCAACAGTCTTACGAAAATGCTGCAGGTGAGTTTGAGTAAAGTGGAGATTTACAAATACAATAAATTCGATTGTGTGAGCATTAAATCAATACAAGTATTTGTACATCACATGCACATACATACTTACTGTGTAATCACTAAAAAAAACAAAATGCTTGCTGCCATAACGCTCCCACAAAAAATCCCGCTATAATAGCTATGATTTGGGCGAAAGCTATTGCAGTTACGAATGGAAGTGAGCATAAATTCTCAATCAGTCAAGTAGTAGATAAATAAAGAGTTATGCTAACTGAAATTTATATCGAAACGCATGAGCAGGTAGCCCGGGTTTGGGGTATCTATATTATAACTAAATTCCTTAAGCCTTTGCCTTTTGCTAGTTTATTTTATTTTTTGAATTTGCTACTCAATCCAGTTGCTCTTGGACATCAATTCTCTTACTTCGCCTTGGTCGAGTGTCAACCCTAAACATACGAAATATAAATGTTTATATTTTCACAGATACTTATAATCATTTGCTTCTTTGATTTTGTTTTATGTTCGAAAAATGTCCAAGTAAGAACTAAATTTTAAAATTGAAAAAATATAGTGAATTTGATACACAGTTGCATATGTATCGGAAATGATGAACTATCATACTTTATACGGGTGATGAGGAGTTACTTGTTTAAGCAGAACTGAGAGTTGCGTATTGTGTTTGGCTTTTTTAGACGACCCTGTTTGACTCATGCCCAGTGTTGCCAGAACTTTTTCAAAAAAAAAACTAAAGAGGCAAAATACAAAGACTTAAAAAGGCGCAATCAAATTTTTATTGGGAAAAACATTTATAAAAAAAAAAAATACAAACTAACTTTCGTATTACGATTTCATAACAAATTTTATAGGCTTCAAAAATAATTTATTTTTAAGGTGTAAGGTAGTTGGTTCCTACGTAAAATTAATTCATATATTTATATATCACATTTTATATCTTCATCATCAGATACCTTTGAGTACCTATTTATTAGATGTGTTCATCATTTTATCGAGATCTTTTTCAAAGTCTTAGTTTGGTTTTGACAATTTTCATAGCGCTAAAATTGCGTTGGACTTTTGCATTGCTGAGGAGTAAGATTAAAAAATTAAAAATCGGGATTTTATATTTACGAACCACTGCCCAAACTTCTACAGTAGGTTGTTTACTTTGCTTAGTGTAAATTTGTCCATTGCTTTTCGATGTTATTTATTTTATTAGTAACGAATTTACCTTTTTCATGCGTTAACCATTTCGTTTTACAGCATAAAAGTGAAGGCTAAAAGTAAGGTAAACAATTTAAAAAAAAGCTAAAAAAAAAAGGCTGAACTGATTTAAAATTTTCCGGCTGAAAGAAAATAAAAAAAGTTGGATCTAGCCGGAAAATGGCTGCAACAAGGTAGTAGAGATCCGAGTGTATTTTAGTTCCTCGGATAGAACGGATGTCAAGTACATAGAGAGTAGTACCAGTAAAAATCTCAAGAGAATTTTTGGAATTTTTTTTTCAATCTTTACAACACCTTTTTGCTATGTGCGTGAGACAAAAATTTAGAAGAAAAATTGACAAAAAAAAAATAAAAAAATTTTTAAACAGTTTGATACAAGCATATTATTATTTGATGAAAATTTGTTGAGTTTTTATAAATTTTGTACAAAGTTTAAGACCTTTATTTATACGCCTCTTCTTATATAACGAACTATATTTTTATAAAAGAAACTAGTTTATACCCGCGACTTCGTCGGCGTTGCATACAACTTCTCCGTATTCTTACAGCAGATTTTTAAAACTGGAAATCAAGTTTCATTGAAAATCAAAACAATTTTCCATAGTCAAGATGAAGTCAACTCAAAAGTTAGTAGCAGTTTTTTTTAAATAATTTTCAATTGGATACCTAGCAAAAATAGTCGTAACCAACTTCGAAGTCTTCTCTATCTCGACTATAACTAAGGAGCAGTGTTTTTAACTGCACAAAATTTATTAGATTTGAACTAAGTGGTATTATTAAAATTGACTTGCTGGAAACTTCAACCACAGAGCCATCGAATGAATTTTCAATTTAATCACACTATAAAATCATTTCTAAACACATCTGCATGGATTTTCTAAATAGCCTGATTCTAGCACCATCTAGCGGATATATTTTTCGTGAAAATATTTCTCGTCCCACCATTTTTTGACTAACTCGACTCTAGCGCCACCTAGCGGTTCCATTTTACGGAAAGTAATTCACATCGCGCGCATTTTACATTTCTAGTTTCATCAAAATCGAATCATAAATAAAAAAATTTCTGACTATCAATAGCTTATGACCACGCTCTAGGTCTAGGGTATATACTGTACAAATTTGGTTGAAATCCGATTGTCTATGGATTTGCTCCAAGTTGTCACAAATAAAGCGACAACTTTTCTATACTTTCCTGTACTAAGGTTTGCGACGAAATTAATAAAAATGCTGCGAACATTATAAAAAAAAAATTAACATGTGGTCTTGCTCGCTTTACCATTACCTTGGTACCCGCATTTCGTTCATCAGAATAATTTAGGTTACCCTTCATAGATTTAGGAAAACAAGCACCGAGTGCATAAAGTTCGATTTCGCAGAGCACTTTTTTAGTTTTCTTCTTCTTAAATTTTTCCGACTTCCGCATTCGAAATTAAATAACCCGCTACACAATAAAAAGGACTTAGTATGGAATGATTTGGCGAATTCGCTGACAGATCTATAAATAGTGCCTGTCAAAGCTTAAGCTCTGCGAAAACGTGTGCTGGATTTTTTATTGAAATAATTCGGATTCTGTAGATAAACCGAATTAAATTCGTACAGATTAAATAAAAGTATGAGTTTCATTTTGCTAGTCACCCGATCGCCACCGGCCACCCACCAGTGTAGTTTGTATTTATTTTCCAGTTTAGAATATTTAAAAGGTTATTAATACACTTCGCGCTTACCAACGGGGTGAATGACCGCTGCCGCTGTGAGCGTTGCAGATTAATTACTTACATAATAAATATGTACAAAGATAGAGTAAAGAGAAGAAAATTTACTAAATTTACAGCAGCTAGACTTGAGAAATATATATCTGAGAAGGGAAGTGGTATTGCTTTGCTTTTAATCAGTTGCAAGATTGTTTATTTTTCATCTACCGGTTGGCTGCTGTTCTGTGCTGATAAATTGAGTCTGCGTTTTTTTTTCCTTCACTCTAGCCTTCCCCACTCATGTCAGCCAACAGAGATAAGCGGGGCGCGTCTAGAAATGTCGGCTATACCGCTTCAGAGCGAACCACAATGACGCTTGTACTTTACACGTAGGCACAAAAGTATTCCAGAATGTGCGTACTATTGTGAATAGTCAGGATTGTCACATTTCGAATATTTCGTGAAATATTTAAGCGGTAAAACAAGATTCCACGACGATTGTGGGTTTGAGATGACATGCGTAGTAAGTCTTTAAATTACTTAGGTTGATAATCAAAGCTAGTAGAAAAGAATTAAAAAAGAAAACAAAAAAAAAACCAAACAAATAGAACTCTGCTGTAAAAAAAGTGGTCGCTTTCATTGGCATATCAAGTTGCTATAAATCTGATTGTTTTGCACCCTACGCACTCGGCGCGAGCGTTAGTATTTGTCACTTTTGCAGATTAAAATTAACGAGAATTTTTTCTTAATTTTTTTCTATGACTGAGCTGCTCTGCGCGCTGCCTGTCTGTTTGGCCATTTGATGCTTTATTAGCGCGTTTTGAGAAGTTAGTTTTTTTCGTAGTGAAAACAACGAGTGTGAACGTCTACTAGGAACGACTACACTAGTTTACAAAACAAAAGTATATTTGTGAGAAAAAAAATTCTAAGCTAATTTGATTTATTACAATTTTTTTTTTTTTTGAAGAGTGATTTTCAAAATTATATTACAATAAACATTTTTTAATTTTTTTCAGCTATTAGCTCAAGTTTTTTTTACACGTTTAGTATTTTCGTAATAAAATTAAGTGTCTTTAATAATTTAGCTTCTTTCGTTTAAGATGAATTTATTTATTTACTTAGTTTAATAACATCAGACTAATAGAGATTATACACTTCAATATATATACATATGTACAGTGATTCAAACAATTGGCCGCATGTTGCCTTTTTTTTAATATTATCTTCGTTTTTCGTGGCAATTTTTTTTCTAACTTTTTTATAAAACTTTAGTTTGTTATATTATAAAGGCAAATGCATCAAAATTTTAAACTTTGACAACATTTATAAAAACTACAGTTCGGAATATAAAAAAAAAACAAATCAATCAAAATTTCAAACTATGTACAAAATTGTAAAAATTAAATTTTTTTTCTAATTTTCAAACTTTTAAATTAAAATGTAAATGTTTTTTTTTTTTTAAATCAACAATAATAATAATAATAATAAAAACGTTTGAAATTTTAATAAATATAAGTTTGTATTTTTATAAATTTTTTCTGAAATTTGAAATTTCGATTGAAATGATTTCTCTAATGTGTCGAATTAAAATTGTTTATGCAAACTTACGAAAAAGCATTATGATGAAAAACAGCGTAATTATTATAAAAAAAAAATCAACATGTGGTCAATTGTAATTATTACAAATCAGAAAACAGGTAGAAAGAAGTCTTAAGTAACTTAATATTTAAATCACTCAAAACGTTCACACTAACTTGCTAAGTGTCTTTAATGACGTCAACCTTCAAACGAGGCAAGTACGAAGTAACGGAAGTGATTTTGTCGTTATCTTTTATTCTCCTTCCGAGCAGAGAACAACTAAAGGTGAGGTAATAGCAGACAGAGAATTAGAGAGAGAATTAGAGGGAGAGAGTGAGAAAATGAGGAAAAAATTAAAAAGCGAACAGATGACTAAAAGATTGAAAATTTTGTTTATGCAAAATTTTGTTTTATCATCGAATCAATTTTTAAATCGTCAGCATAAAAGAGATACTTTTCAAGTGTAAAACATGATACAACGGCATTTATAAACAAAATATAAAATAAGGAACTTGCGAATGCCTATTTTAAATTATCTACAAAAGGAACACAAATTAGGGATTAAAAAAAAAACGCTATTAAATACTAAGTATTATTATTATTGGTGGGGAATGAGCCTTTGCGAAATTGAGGTCTTTGCGAAATTGAGGTCTGTTGTGCCCCTTTTATGGATTAAAGAACATCCTAATTAATACATCATCTGAGTATAGAACCTAAATCTCTAGAGTGCATATTGGTATCCGTTATCAGATATTCACCAAGCTGCCTTTTCCTGATCCGGTATGTGCCATGCAGTTTCGTTTCCTACTGTGAGAATCTGCAGAATTCATTCGAGTAATATTCCAGTTTATCTAGGTGATAATCAACCTACATTAATTATATTATAAGAATTCTCGTAATTATTCTTAGATTGCATTCTTCTAAGTGCTTTGGGTTATAGGATCTTAAAGACGCCTTGAAGTGCTCCAAGCCAGATAGATTTATCCAGTGTGATTCCTTGAGGGATTCTTCCTCTTATTTGGTTCATAATGCCCCCTTCCTATTTCAATGATGTTGATCTTGAAGAATGTTCTTTTGATCCTAGGACCTCTTGGGCAAGAATCCTGGATCTGTTTTATTTTTCCAACATTTTGGAGAAAAGTCCAATAATAATTAAAAAATCCGGACTTCTTTTTTTTACGCAGTAATAACAGTTAAACTTGACAAAATATTTTGTAAGCCGAAAATAAAGGATGGGACCTAATAATAAACAAATCGCTTATCCAAATCAAACAAATTCTGTATGAAATGACAGAGGACTGAAATATCTAAACGAGAAATGTCACCTAATGAAAAATATTGAAATTAAAAATTTTATTTGATTGCCAAAATACAGTTGGCCACTTACTTTTATTAATTTATTTTTAACAATTTTTTTTTAGAAAAATTTAACTCATTGTGTAACATATAGTTTATAAGTAAAAGTTTAAAATATTAAACGAAACTCACAAAAATTCAATAAAGTTACAAAAAAAATTTCATATATATTTTAAAATCTTTTATTAAAATTTCTCGAGGAATCTTTGAGTATACAGTTTTTAGCCCATTAAATTTTGCTATAATGAAGTCCAGGTTTCTAATGACTGAAAATTCTAGTAGATTTTTGATAATTTTTTTTCTGGCATTTTTCGATATTTCCTTGAACAAAATTGAATTTGAAACAAAAGCTTTGACTTTTATTTCACCCTAAAAAAATATTTGGCCAAATTTCACTGTTATTACTGGACTAAAAAAGAAAACTCCGGGTTGGCCGCCAATTTAGTTCAAATAAGATAAAAGTCCAAAAATAAATTTTTTCTAACGGCCTTTATTACAAGAGTTATAAAAGTCTGAACCCATGAAAGAAAAGCTATTTTTTTATTTAATTTTTTGAAGAATTTTTGACAGAAAATAGATCCGGAACTTACTTTGGTATTTCATCAAAAGCAATATAAAAAACATTATTAACAAAAAATTCAGTAAAAATTGTGAACTAGTGTTATTTGTATATGCAAATTGTCATACGTATATTTAAATATTTATTTATAATAGTTGCGTACGTCTACTGTACAGACGCGCTTTTGGCGACCCACACACTTTTGCTCAAACTCCATCAGGTTGTTTAGGTGGTGACGCATGTGTGTGCGTTTAAATTTATGTACGTATGTATTTGCCTATGTGTGTACCTATCTACATATATCCATATGCGCTACAGTGAATACCCAAGCTAATCAATAATAATTCTAGTTCCTAAACTGGTATTTAATGAAGGTAGTCTGCGCATTAGCGCCATCTATGTAACTACGAAATTTGGAAGTTGCGAAACCGAAAATCAATGTAAATCCAAATAACACACTTCGCCCACATTGAAAAAAATCAGAAGACTGCAGCAGCTTACGGGGGACGTGTAATTTGTGTTATTATTCTGTAATTAGAAGCCCACACCAGACATATTTTAGAGGCCGAAAATAGGCTATTTTTTGCAATGGATTTTTCGCAAATTGCGTAAGCGATACTGGCCGCAATTTTGATCTAAAATCAGCAAACCACAGAAATATTTCCTTACTCGAGAGGGTTTTTTTTTATCCTAGATAAACTAAAATATTTGCTATACTCCAAAATTAATCCTTTAAAACAAGCTTCCAAAAAAATGCGATTTGCGTTGTACTTGCAGTCAAAAGGGGTCTAAAAATGATTTGCTTTTAGATATTTAACCTGTATAGAACAATTTTTTTTTATGGTCTTTAAACTGAATGTATGAATGTTAAGTGATGAAAATCGGTGCGCTAGTTTTTTTTATTATCATTTAAGTCACTTAAGTTTGCGGTCAAGAGTTCGGCGGGCTCGGCACCAACCACTTCCTACAAGCATTTTTTCTACAATTTCGAGATGTAGCTGTTGAAAATTTCAAAGCGATATACCTATCGATCAAAACAATACAAAAAATCGTTTTTTTTTTAAACGTCTAAAGGTACTTCCCTCCTTAATTTTAATAGCGTAAATAAATTTCATGATAGTACTACAGTTTTAAGATTTTTTGAGAGGTTTGAACCCCAAAACCCCCCTCTTGGTTGCGCCAATGTTTGTAATATTTAAACCAAAAACCAAAGAACGCAAGGAGCTACTTTGTACTTTGAAAACAGAATTGTCGTTCAGTTGTGTTAACTTAAGGTACATATCGTCGAAAATATCTTGGCGAAAATATGATGGTCGTTTAGCGTCGAATTTTTTCAAGCACGGGATAGTTGGAGATCGTGAACAATCCGCCTATTAACGACCGAGACGTTCCAAAGAACTGATTGAAGTGGTCAGAGATAGCGTTATTTTATTTTTCAAAGAGAGCTAAGCGATCGATGGCAACCGATATTGATGGATGTTGGCACACAATGTCTGCCCACAATTGTACGTGAAAAGTATTGAGGATTACTGGTTTGGACAAGAAGTTACCGCAACGAAAATTCTCTCGACGGCTGATGTCAGAAAGAGGTGATAGATTTAACACCTCCGGGCTTCTTTATGTGGGGTAATTTCAAAAGAAAAATGTACGGCAGCAATCCGCAAACCATTGAAGAGATCCAGGAAAATATTTATCCTGAAATCATTGCTTTACCAGGCGAGCTGCTCGAAAAGGAGAACGCCGCAAAAAGGGCGTTTCGTAGTGGCCAATAGAGACGGTCAATTGATTGATGTTGTTGTCAAAAACTAATCTGAATGAATTGCAAAGGAGCAAATTAAATAAAAATACCTCATATACAGAAACTGTTTCTTTTTTTAAAGGTATTCAATGTTTACTTGCCGACATAATATATTCGTACTTCCGAGGAGTTTCGAGGAGTCCTACCCAAGTCCTCCTCATGGCCAGCCAATACATTGTCCTATCAGCTTGCAATATCATGAACTATTTCGCTAGATATAAGTTAGATTTAAGGATTAAAATTTCGTTAGACATAATCAACTGCTTACATGAAAAAATGATTAAAAATCAGGAAGTTGAATTGCTAAAAAAAGTGAGTTAGTTTAGTACTCAGAAGTTTCACTGTAGGGTGCATTCAATCGACAAACTCATATATAGATAAATATGTGCTTTGACACGATTCTCGTTGTCCATATATTTTATTCTGTGCGACATTTCTCATTGCACCTTTGTCCGAGGTGTTTATTTTTAAAGATGGCAGCTATATCTCGCTTGCAGACAAATCAATATCTCAAACGTGCGACGAGTAGGCCGGCCACAACGACACAACAAATGATTTGTGTGCAACTAACTGACTCAGCTGTCATGAGCTGCCACGCTATGACTCCTCACTTTCTTCGCCTGTGGTACAGCAGAAGCTGCCTCATTTCTATGACGTGTTTGGCTCGTTTCCGCCATATAGGAAAATTGAAGGAATATTTTACACGTACATCTCTTGTCTATCTCTATTGACTGAGTGCAAGACGGTTGTTTTCAAAGAAATTCTAGTGGACAACTGAGGTATTTTTAATATCCACTGGTGATTTTTAAAATAGTCAAAAGCCGAGAATTGTTGACTTATTGGATTTGCGGATTAAAGTTTTCAGACTGTAAGTACTTCGCCTACACAATAGAGTACCGTGGAGTGTAATTTCGATTTAATTTTCAACGAATTAAGTATTTAAGAATTGTTAGCGTGTGACTAATATTACATTCTCATTGCGTCATTTCTCGTGATTTATTTGACATTTGGTAGCTTACAAAAAAAAAACTATTAAATTGCTACAGAATATAAAATAATTTTTCCCGGACCCTCATACATCTAGCAACACTACATTTTCCAGAAAATTTATGCTAGCTAAAATAGCTTTAAAAAATCTGCTTGCCTGATTTAAAGCCTGAAGCGTCGGCGCACTTCTTCTTCTTATTTTGACAGTTCTCAAAACCTATTTTTTTTTACAAATCAGCGACAAAGAGTCGCTCTTTTTCAAGATTTTGTAGATTTATATATTTGAATTCTTTCTATAAATCATATTTTTAAACTTCAGCAAAATTAAAAAAAAAAAAAAAACGCCTCTCACTGAAAAGTTGAAAGTCGCTCATTCTTCATTTCTACACATTCTTTGTTTACTTTTACTTGAGATATGTCACTGGCCGCAATCTCGTATCTCGTATCTCGTATCTCGTATCATTCTTGTCACATTCCTATGTATATAATGCTTGTTATCTCGTAACCGACTAGCAAAAGAAAACTTCAACTCAGATAAAAATTCATTTTCGTTGCAAGAGCATTTCGGTTAGCATCTTTTATGAAAAATTTATCTGTTTGCTGCTATTTAAGTATAGGAAATAGTTATGGTGCCAAATTTTGGTTTTTAAAAGTACTATTTTAATGAAAACGGATTTAGTTTAAAAAGGAAGTTCCCTTTACAACACTTCCTCTCTGGTCGGATATCATTTATTTACATAAATATTTCCGAATTCCTACTAACCTATTTCGATTATGAAAATTTATATTGTTTTCACAAATTTTTATTTTTAAATGACTTCATTTTTATACAATTAATTTTCATACATATACTAAATTTTTATTCGCCATTTACGGAATTTTTAACAACGAATCAATTTTCATTCACCATACAAATAGTTTTGAATAAAGAATACATTTTTGTTAATCATTCGTTGCGAAGTCATCGTAAAATGATTTGAATGACTGAATAATAATAAATGAACGTATGATGAATGAAAATTTATTCGCCATTCAAAATCATTTGAATAAGGAATGAAAATGTATTCTTATTTTTTGCGGCATTCAATTATTCAGTTTTCTGATAGCCCCCATCCTAATCGCACGCTATATACAGGGTGGGCCAAAAGAAACCAAGGGGTGTAAGAGTTTAATAACTTTTTCGCTTATTAATTTTATTTTATTTTATTTATTTTATTAAAACCCGCAGATCATCGGCACGGTCTAAATTTTGCAGTTAAATTTCAAGAGTTGGCCAGAAATGAAATCAACTTTATTAAAAATTTGATTATGAGTGATGAAGCTCATTTTCATTTGAATGGCTTTGTTAATAAGCAGAACTGTAGGTTCTGGGGTTCTCAAAATCCAAGAGCCATTCATCAACGCCAATTGCACCCCATCAGGTGTACAGTATGGTGTGGGATCACATCTGAAAATGTCATTGGGCCTTACTTCTTCGAGAATGAAGATGGAAGTGCTGTAACCGTAAATGGAGAGCGGTATCGGTTTATGATAGAACATTTTTTACGTCCTGCCCTTGAAAACAGACCTGGTTTGTGGTTTCAGCAGGACGGGCCCATTACTGCCCGAGACACAATGGCACTTTTAAGTCAAATTTTTGGAGGGCGAATAATTTCCAGAAATTCGGAAATTATTTGGCCTGCGCGATCGCCAGATTTGACAGCACAGTGAACAAAAAAAACAGAAATTCGAACGCTACAGCCACAAGTTTTGAAAGATGTTATGGAAAATGCTCTAAAAAGAGCCCACCAGTGCGAGCTGAGAACGGTGGTCATTTAAGAGACATCATTTTTCATACTTAGTGTAAAAAAATTTCCCTTTTGTATATTATATAATCTGAAAGAAAAAATAAAAAAAATTAATAAACGAAAAAGTTATTAAACTCTTACACCCCTCGGTTTCTTTTGGTCCACCCTGTATAAGAGCAACAACTCAAGTTTCTCTTTACACTGAAAAAGAAAAGAGCTTAAGAAAAATGTTCTCTTGTGTATATCAAATGTCGTAGTTTTCTTTCTTTAAAATGAATAAAAATCTAAATAAAATTAAATCTTTTTTCTCAAAAAGTCGAAAATATTTCTTAAGCGCCATTTTATTCCCATTTTCGAGTAGCTGTTATTCTTCAATGCAGATAATTTGGTTTTTTGTTGTTGTGAGTGTACTGTTCTGGTTTTAAAAGTGTCACATGAGTTATGTTTCTTAGTCACATCAAATCCACTAACCAATTGGCAGCTATTTGTGGTAGAAGAGGTGATATAAATACTAGTGTTATTATTATTTATTTAGACACACGCAATTATTTGTGATGATTGTCTTCTAATTGCGCCAAGCTATAAAAAAACTATCATCTACAAACTAGTCCTCAACTAGTCACCAACTAGCCAATAATTTAGCCATTTGATTTCCAAGCGATTTCTACTATAAATTATTCATTAAATTTGTGTTAATTTTCAATAACTATTTACTAGTTCGCAAGCGATGGGAATTAAAATTACGTTTAGGCTGCCTTTTGGTCTGGTTGATTGTTAAAACAAGCTGATGGTTAAGTTGTGTACGTTTTCATATCTAATACTACTTTTTTTAAAGAATTTTTAAAACTTATTTGCATTTAGTGAATTGAAACTTTGTCGCATGATTCCAGCCATGTATTTTTTCTTTCAGCAGTAGATGGGTTAGACCTTCTGAACGAAAAGGGCTAAAGATTTGTATGTATTTCCGGTTTGGACGGAGTCTAATTCTGTATTCACTTAGGACTAGTTTGAAAATTATTCCCAAAGGATTATAGAGGAGCAGTACCTTTATGAGACCACCACAATTTTCACTCAAATGTTTTTATGTAGCAGCTTAATTAAAAAAATAGAAAAAAAAAGTACTCGCACACTCACACGTTCGCTCATTTGCCAATAGTTTTACTTATTTTTCTATAATTTCTATATTTATCCCAACCCCACACTTGGGCCGCTGGCTGTTTCTGTCGCTGTTCTTAGTTGTTCGCCATCGCTCATCATTTTTGTTCTAATCTTTTTTTTATTTTTTTTTATTTTTGATCTCTATTATAATTTGTGTGCTCGTCTCACGCTTCAACTGTCTATTTTTAAATTATGTATTTTAAATTTATTTTCAAGATCTATATTTTTGGCACTTGTCACATCTACAAACAGTGGTCAAGGTTAGGTGGAGGGTGGGTGGCATCGATAGGAAGGAAATGTTTACGAAGCAAAAGTAAATTCGACATATTTATTGTATAATTTTGAAATCGAGAAATGCAGTAAAATTTTGTTAAGCAACATTCAAAAGTCTTAATGAAATTACGCAGGTATCTTCGCTTAATTTTTAAGGTTGCAATCCGATGCATTTTTGTGGGCTGAAAATTTCGCTGTTGGAATTAATTAATTTCATTAATTTTTGGAGAAATTAGAAATATGTATTATTATAGTTTTTAATATATACTACTGTTAAAATCTCAACTTAATTATTTTAATTTTTTCGGACAAAAAACAAAATTCGAAAGTTATCGATATAATCCTTTTGCCATATAACTACTATGCAAATGTGACTTTGTTTTTATTTAGAAGACTTTTTGTTTTAAATCATTTCATAATCTTCATTTTTTAATTTTTATTTTTTTGATCTAAAATACTCGTTATTCTTGGATTAAAAATTTGCCGGTCTTTATTTAGCGATATTTTGCGATTTCTAATTTTCCGATCATAAAACATAAATCGTATTATTGTGTTTGTTGCTATTATTCACATCGCCGACAAATTTTCCTGTTATGATCGAAAATTTTTAAATCCAAGAATAGCGACTATTTTTATCCAAAAAAAAAGCAAGCTTCGAAATATCGATCAAATTTGATCGACAAAATAAAAATTAAAAATAATGATCAAACTTGATCGAAAAAATAAATATCGCAAAATATAGATGGAATATTAGCGAAAAATAAAAATTAAAAAGTATCGAATAAATCACGAAAAAAATGCACAAAAATAAAATCAAACAAAACAGAAAAAAATCAGAAAATATCGTTCAAATTTGATCGACAAAATACAAACTAAATATATCGATCAAATGTTATAAACTGAAAAATAAAAAACGATCAAACTTGATAATGAAAAATAAAAGTCACAAAATATAGTTCAAATATTATCGAAAAAATAAAAAGCGCAAAATATCGATCAAATTTGATCGAAAAAATAAAAATTTAAAATAACGATCAAGCTTGATCGAAAAAATAAGTCACAAAATATCGATCAAATGTTATCGAAAAATTAAAAATCAGAAAATATCGACTAAATCGCGTTAATAAATAAAATCAAACAAAACAAAATATCGATCAAATTTTATCAAAAAAATAAAAATCACCAAATATCGATCAGATGTTACGAAAAAATAAAAATCACGAAATATCGATTAAAGTTAAGCAAATTTTTGCGATATTGTTTTCAAGCGAAAGATAAGGTAGAATATTTCACATAATGAATTTTGGCAGGGTTGCCACATATTTAAGCAATAAAATATTATTTAAAAAGTTCAGCAAATAAACCCTTCACAAATATTGGTAGTGGATATTTTAATCTACATAGAAATTGCTTTGAATAAAGTTCAGACAGAATGAAAATCGCAAGCTAATATATTTTGAATATTTTAGGCTTGCTCAGAAACAAAAAATTTGCTAACTTTTTAGTAGCGACTCTGCTTTAGGGGTATTAATTCCTACAAGAAACAGTGAGACGTTTGACTGATGGTAATGAGGAGAAGTTTAAAACACTGATATCTTAAACTCGACGCATACATACACATGATATAAGGAAATTTCGGGAATTGATATTAAAATTCAAACCAAATTGTATGAGTAAGTTGCATACTTTTCAAATTCCTGATTCATTTTTTTTGAGCCCAATTAAATTATGTGACATGTGACACTTCTGTCGCCACACATGTTTAACCCAGTTTCAAAAACTTTTTTCTCCTTCATTTTCGTGTTTTTTTTGTTTGTTTTTTTTGTTGCTTAAAGTAGTATGGAAGTAATATCTTAATGTGAACACGACATGAACAAGAAACGCAAGAGAAAAAAAATGGCATACATATCTGAGCATGCACCTGATGCTTTTGCCGCAACAGCTATGTTAATATTACCGTTCGCCCGGCGCCCTCGGCCAAGGTATCGCATTACGCTTGCGCACGAGCTGTATTGAAATAAATGGCAAACCAGTGACAGTGACAGCGAATGCAAAAATTACAGAATTCTTTTACACTCTATCCACATACACATACACAGATATTTAAAAGCGTTTTTCTTGTAAATTGTGCAGACTCATTATATTGTAGTTCTTTATTCATTTTGGAATGTTTGCGAAATATTTCAATACATTAAATACTTTCAAATCCCCCTAAGAAACTGTGCCATAAGTGCATACCTTGGGTTCGCTAGCATATTTGCTTTAATATTATTATTATTTTTTTTTTGAATGTGTTGCTGCATATTTGCGTTCGTGCTGTTGTTTTCCCCCCCATTTTGTAACACCTTATGCTGGACGTCATTTTTAAGTAGCTTGGCCCATTGGCTTGAAGTTTTTGAGCAAAAGTATGCAACTACATATATATTTTATTTTTTTGTCACAAAACACACTATCCTGTGTGAAATTAAATTATGTGTACATAGATATTATAAACCGATATTTCGTGTATGAATATAGGAATTCCACTACACTTGGTTTTTGTTAAGCTCACGTCGGCGCTTTAACAAACTCAAGGCTGATCGCAACACCCAGGCATGAATGGAATACATTTTTTGTGAAAAGTGTAAGCTTTTAATATTGTATTTTTTCTTTTCTCTGATTTAAACATACAATGGATTTCGTACAAATTTACAACAAAAAAAATGTAAGTGAAATATTTAGAAAAATACAACATTAAATAAAATAAAATAAAGTTAATTAATACTAAATACAATAAAAAGTTATACCAAAATAAAATGAAACGAAACTAAATACAATAAATGAAAAAAAAAGTTAAATGTAAAGAAAAAAATGGGTCTAAAAAGATGCACCCAAAATAAATTTAAACATATTATTTTGGCGCTTGCATCGTTTAGTTCAATGTTTGGCCGAAATTCTTCTACAATTTGTGGTGTGCGTTTTGATGTTGTAATACAAATTAAGAGGCCTTCAGTCATATGCAGACTTCGAACGTCATATGATTTTCGTGAAAAGTTTTTTTTTTTCATGCACAAATACACTCGGAGATTTTCGCTTGCCTGCCGATAGGCGACCGCTATTAGAAAAAAGCTTCAGATGTCTAGATTCGAACCCGGGGCACACCAAATGAAACACGCAGCTGAAATTACTTTAAAAAACAAACTTAAAAACAAATTGTTTAAAGTAAAACAAAGTAGAATAAAACAAAGCAAAACCAATGAAAATGAAACTTTAATTTTAATATTATTAATAAATTGATTAAAGATGACAAAATAAAATGCAATACAATATAAGGATATTTTTCTTTTGAAACAGTCATGTAATTAATAAAACAATTTAAATCTTTTTACAAACATTTGATTTAGTCCCCTTATAAATGAAAATATCGATTATGTGCCAAATCGGAGCATAAACAGGATTTTTAGTATAACAATAACTAGATACATCGTATATCCAAAATATGAACCAACAAGACGCGCTCACAAAATTTCGTAAAAGCTCTGTCTATTTTGGTCCGGCAACCGATCGCAAGGCAACCACCATCTTCGTAATATACGCTCCGGGGGCTTCTGTTCCCCGTGGTAACAGATTTGCGTGCTCGCCTAGATTTCGTGAAAGAAAAGACTACAAGTCGAGCTATCCATATTGCTCCGGTCTGGTGGCGGTAGACAGAGCCTCATTAACGGTAATAGAGTTCAACACGCCATTACGAACAGTGGGTGAGATTGACTTGAGAAGAAGAAGTTACATATTCACAACACTCCCCTATTCGGTCTCCTCTTACGGGGGTCCTCTACGCTCAAGGCCTGAAATCGAGCGGTTTTTTGGAAGTAAATTCCGAAGGATCGACTGAATGGATTAAAAAAAAAATTTTTTATTTAAAACATGTTTTGACTTCAACATTCTTGTAGAATACCAAAAAAAAATATTGTGGACCTGGAAACGTCATTAACTAAATTAATGTTGAAACTGCATGGGTCCCGCTCAAGTAAAATTCTGGGCAGTTGGGTAACCTGTAATCGAAAATTAAGTATTCTTTATAACCACAGTTACGTTGACTATGTTTTCCAGTAACAGGATTTGTTTTTTTTTTTTAAAATTGTAAAATTTATGCAACAATTTATTAAATTTTTCAATTTTCGCGTTATTTTTTGACATATTAGAGACTCTAAAAATGGAACAAAATAAAATTTCGCAAATCGTACTCGCAAATTGCGGTATGTTCACTGATTAATTCAATATACAAATTTTTTAAATCGAACCAATACTTTTAAGAAAAGTCTTACTCGGTGGCTAAAAAAACCCCTACTTTCGGAAAAACGCGTTTAAAGATGGCGCGCCACGCACAGCTTCTCAAAAACGGCGGGAGACGAGTACATTACGGAGCCCAGGAGCATGCAAAGAAATGTGATTTCCACGAAATCCTCCCTGTGGCGTATTCTTGGATACATATAGGTTGAAATTAATTTAAAAAAAAAATCGATTTTTTGCAACCGCAAGAGTAGATGACTCCCTTAAATATACAGTGTGACAAAACAAGTGACGCCTTCTTCTTCTTAATTGGCGCCAACTAAAGACCCCAGCTGTTCGTTCCAACGTAGAGCAGGCATTCCTCGACATCTGCCACCACCAGCGTGTATCTTCCAATATTTGGCGTATCGCGAGTCGATGGTAGATTTGCCAAGCCTAAAGCTAGCTACGCTGATAAGGTCTAATCAGTTCGTTGATTGTTGGATTCATTCATTCGCACAATACGCTCTGTAGCATTTTAGGACAACTGATGTTTCAGATGATGAAGGTTCCGCGTTATAACTCCCAAACTAAAGCAGCTAATAACATTAAATTTAACACAAAAACCACGTATTAAGAATAGAAAGTATGCACTGAAAATAATCTAGCTCGGATCACTATAACTTACAGTTAATATAACTTATTTTCCAACGACCGATTGTGCAGAGATATGAAGCTTTGCTTTTAATTTTAAAGGGTGGTTAAATTTTAAGGGCCGATGTTGAATGTGAACCACACCTAAACGTCAAGTTTTTTTCTGCATTTCATTTGACATTTCTCAATTTCAGACTAACTCAATTTGAACATGGAAAGATACACAATCGAGCAAAGTGTTAAAGTTATTCAGGCTTATTATGAAAATGGGCGTTCAAATCAAAATGCATTCCGTGCATTTTCGAAGAAAATCATCTTCAGTGATGAGGCACATTTTCACCTCAGTGGATTCGTCAATAAGCAGAATTGCCGCATTTGGGCGAATGATAATCCAAGAGTGACTGTTGAAAAACCAATGCACCCACAAAGTGTGACTGTTTGGTGCGGTTTATGGGCTGGCGGCATCATCGGGCCGTATTTTTTCCAAAATGACGCCGGTCAGGTAGTTACTGTGAATGGTGTTCGCTATCGTGAGATGATAACGAACTTTTTATGGCCCCAATTGGAACATATGGATGTGGAGGATATGTGGTTCCAACAGGATGGTGCCACTTGCCACACAACCAACGAAACAATGGCTCTTTTGCGCGACAAATTCAATGGCCGTATTATCTCACGTGGTGGCGATGTCAATTGGCCACCAAGATCATGTGATTTGAAACCGTTGGACTACTTTCTTTGGGGTTATTTGAAAGAAAAGGTGTACGTCGATAAGCCAGCAACAATTCAAGAGCTAACGGATGAGATAATTCGGCACATTAACGGCATTGAATCTCAATTATGCCTCAGCGTCAACGAAAATTTGGACCATCGGATGGAGGTGTGCCGCCGAGGTCGCGGCGGACATTTGGCCGATATTTTGTCCCATACATAATTGAACCACACCATATTATCATAGTAAAAAGAAATTACAATAATTTCCAAAATAATTTGTGTTTTATTCAAAATCAACATCGGCCCTTAAAATTTAACCACCCTTTATAATATGTAACTACAAGCTGAACTTGCGCGCTTCGATACGCCCCACAAATACTTGTTCTGAAATTGAGCAGTGAGAATGTGAGTTTTAGAAATTTCGGATCCAACACAATCTATCGGTTAATTATTTAAATAAAATATTTGTATTTATTTGGGTAATACTGACATATTTTAAATTTGAATCGAATCATATTGTAAATACGTATTTTACAAATATTTCTCTCAAAAATACAAGTATGAACCTTGAGCTCGCCGAAAAGAACCGTTTTGACACCCATATTTTAATATTTTTTTTAATATTTGAATTTTAAAACATATGACAACTCTCACAAAAGTCAGCTATGGACCATCTTAGTGATTGACAACACTATTGTAATATTTGTTTATGTATATTTCAATTAAATTTGAATTAAATTTAAACTGGTGGCAACCCTCTACCAAGCCTAAAAGATGCTTTACGACCTACTTTATAAAAATCGGCAAAGCCGTTTCGGAGGATAGAGACCGTGACATGAGATTTTTATGTTTTAAATTTTATCTGAGAAAAAAACGAATTTCTTAAAAACTTTGCAATAAATTATAATTATTTTTTTTTATTCATAAAAGGTATATTTGAAGACTTCGACAGACTAAATACGGCATTTTGTTTATTTATTATTATTATTGTTATTAGTTTATTTATTTATAGTTAAGGTTGTAGATTTAAAAATAGTAAGATAATGAGTTTTTATTTAGTAAGTGAATAATATTTCGAAAATAGCTATGTTAGTACGTTTTGTATACATACATATATATTTTTTTTATACATACAAAACCTAAGCTTTGGACTTATATACCACGAGCTTGTAAGGTCAAGGGCTACTGCGGCCAATCTTGTTAAAGCATAAAAACTGCGTTAAAACACATGAAGGAATTAAAAAAAAAAAACACACACACACACAAAACACGCAGCAGCAAGAAAACAGAAACAATTGTTTATATATTTAAATATTACCAAACATATTAACAGCCGTCGCGCAAATGAGTAAAATATTAATGAGAGCGCGCTAAAAATCAAAGCATAGCACGCCTGCAGCTAATCATATTTTTGTTTTTTTTTTGCCGCTTCTTTGCATTACAATAGCCCAAGAAAACAAAAAAAAAAAACAAACAAAAAATGTACACATGCTTTGTTGCTTTCCTCCATTTCCAAACATTAGAAGCTGGCTTAAAAGACGGCCACTGAATATTTGGAAGTAAGTATATCCAATGTGTTTGCAGACAATTTACCCCACGTGCGTCCCATCGCACAAACTCGCATCAGTGGCGCATGGCATTATGCACCAAAGTATCTACGTAACGTACGTATGTATGTATGTACATAGCTTTGTTTGTCACAATTGAAAAACTTGTTTGATTCTCCAACAATATGACAGGTGAAGAAAAATGGTTTTTTGATTGCATTGCGCATTTCAATTGACTCAAAGCAATGCCGACCGACACCACACCAGGCTAAAATCGCGCAGGCTCAGCAGCTCAGGTGGCTTAGCTGAACAACCAGTGCAGAGCTTGGGTTGTCGTAATAGATCAAATGAATTTTCTGAATTTGCTGGGCGACAAAGTAGAAGAAGAGGAAGGAAAATAGATAAATCTTGCTGAATTAAAATTGAAATTTGCCGCAGTTGTAATTAGAATTTCATAGAAAACTTGTTTGATAAGCTGCTTAATTGCGCTAGTGGGGCTCATTGACGCGATCCCCACGCCAAACACAGTTCATGGTTTTTGGAATAAATTGAATATGCTACGATTGGTAACGCACCAATTATGTAGGTATTTAAAAGTGGCATTTTGTGGTATACAATCATTTTGTGCGAGTTTATCTTAATGCTCTGCGTATTTATTTACATTTTGATTTTATTGTTAAGTAATCAGTAAAAGATTTAAAATTTATCTATTGCCCAATACGCAGTCGCATTTAGATGCAAATTGGGGTCTATAACTAAATTCGAACACATTTTTATAATCAGTTCAATCGCTGACTTTATATGCTTTTCAATCGTTGTACATTAATGAATTATAAATGAAATGCGAATGATTAGAAAATCACTGAGAAAGTTTAAGCGGTGGCGAGAAATTTATTTGTTAAATGCTGCTCAAGAAGAGGCACTCCATAGAGTGTTGATACAAAATGCAATAGAAGTCATAGAAATTAAATAAAAATAGTATATTTATATAAAAATAGTATATTGTATATAAAAATCTCCTGTCACGGTGTTTGTGGTCGCACTCCTCCGAAACAGCTCGAGCGATTTTTATGAAATTTTATACAAAAATGTGCTAGGTATGGGAATAGGCCGTAAAATGATAAAATATGGGTATTATGCGATTGGTCTCGGAAAGGAGGCTCAAAGGTAACTTTTGTGAGGGTTGCCACCTGTTTAAAAAAATCGAATTTGACTAAATTGTACACATGTTATATGAAATATTAAAATATGTGTGCCAAACGGTTCGTCTCGGCGAGGTGAAAGTTCGTACATATATATTTTGGAGGGTTGCCGCCTGCTTGAAAAGTTAACTTTACTTGAATTATACAGAAGTTTTATCAAACATTAAAATTTCGATGTCACTCGGCACATTTCGTAGAGTTGAAAGATTATAGATACTATATTTTGGAGAGGGTTACCAGCTGCTCGGAAATTTTAATTTAAACGAATTATACAAAAGTTATACGAAATATGAAAATATGGTTGCTAAACTGTTCGAAGTAGATAGAGGGTTGCCGTTTTGCATAAAAAGTAGAATTTAAATAAATTATATACAATTTATATTTAATAATAAGATAAGGAAGTCAAACCGTTCATTTCACTAGTAGAAAGTTTATATGCATAAGTATATTTTGAAGAGTGTTGCCATATTTTTTAAAAGTCAAAGTTAAATAAGAAATTTGAGTTCTTAACTGTTTGTGTGGGTGAGGAAAGTGTGGATACTGCCACCTGTTATATCTCAAACATTGCGTAGCAGTACTCACTACATTCAAACGCCGTCCTTAACTCAGGTGTTACACGACTAAAATGTTTTGTGGTCCCCTGTTCAGTTCGGAATTCAAATTGCACTAATCTTAGCTTGAAGAAGCTGGGGTTTTGTCGATTCCTGATGTGACTTTCATTATTATAATGACTGAATCCAATGTGTTGGAAAATGGAAATATTTCGGGATAGCATTAAAGATAATCGAGATGGACAAGGAAGTTCTGCGATAAGCTGTGGGGGTTATTATTAGATCATGTCCGGTGCTTTCTTTTAAGTTCAGCCTTTAATGACGTCAGTAATCTCAAGCGGGTGGACTTATATTTGTTCAGTTAGCTATAAAACATAATAACGCGTTCTTAACTCAAAATAAGCCAGCTGCTCTTGTAGTATTTGTATCGAAATTAAGGTGGTGTTATGACGTTATTCGAAACTTTGAAAGAAGGTTGTGTCATCTGTTTAAAGGCCAATTTATTAACATTAAATATGTGCACATTAAATTTCAAAAATCTTTTTGTAGAAGGTTTAAAAAATCAATTAAAATTTTAGTAACTTAAATCGAATATTGAAATAGGAATCTTATACGAACGATTTTTAAGAAAGTTTTACTTTTGAAAATACATTTGGCTAGGGTAGCCATCTACTTAAAAAAGTAAATGAAATTATGTTATTAAGCTAAAGGAAATATGTAGCATGGGATTCAAAGCAAGTAGGCTTAAGAAAACTTAATCATGGATAGACTTTTTTGTTAAGATAATTGAAAATTTAAAAAAAATTAAAAATGACTTCAAAGTTATAACCCTTTTCTGTTACGATCGAATTCGTAGCGTGAAGACGAATTCCAATACTTTTACCAAGATTACCCAGTCCCAGTAAGTTCTCATTCAGGCCCAAGTTTGCTGTAAAACATACAAATTTTTGGATGATGCAATAACTTGGGCAGACGTAGATAACATCATCAGACTTTTGAAATCTTTGACACAAGCTACCATGCCTTAAATTAATGCCCAGGCAGCCTGTGAAATATTTTTCAAGAAAACTGTCGCAAACTTTAATATTAACATATTTTTCGATTATCACTCTACCACCTCAGAACGTGATCACAATGGCAGATAAGCATTTTTTTTTTAGCGGAGTGCTCTAGACTAGCTGATGGTAAAATTAGTTAGAAAAATATCTTCGTATAAAAAGAAAGTCTATTGTATATGAGAGTTAAGTAATTTTGACATACCATCCAAAATTTCTATCAATTTAAAAGCTACGCTACAAAAAGCATTCTCATGTTGCTCATTGTAACGGCTGAGCTGTTGTACTTGAAGGCATCCATCTATCTATCTATGTATGTAATAAAATATGTATAGGCCAACTGCCGCTGCTGGTACGTTGCATGCAATTGCGTTGCATGCAATTGCGTTGCATCGACTGTTGAAATTGGCTGAGGCACTCAGTAGATGCAGCAACGTTGCTGCTCCCTTTGCGCGCTGAATTTTGTAATTGTTGATTACAATTATGATTGCTGTGATGATGGGCGACCGCATAAATTTTAATTAAACTACTTTTTTTTTTATACCCCTTTTTTTTTTGTTTATTGTTATTTTTATTGGCAGCATTACTCGCGAGCGCCTCTGATGAAGGGTAGGGCTTTTATGATGAACAAATTTGGGAAAGTAAGCAATTGGTAAACTCAGAGTTTTTTTTTTTTGTTATAACAGCAGTACGCTGGTAATGTTAATTATGTTGCTTGTGGAATTGCTTAGTTGAACGAGTTGACGCATTGCGTGCAACGACAGAAAATAATAATACAATAATAAACAATGAAAAGTGGTGCGCTTGTAAACCAGAAAAAAAAAACACCAAGCACTTATTAGAAATTACAACAAACAAACAAAATTTAGAAAAAAAAAAACTAAACAAAAAAATTAGGTCAAGTAAGAGTGTGTGAATGTGGAAATAAGAAGACTCCCTCACATTTAATCAAATATTGAGTGCTTCGCGGTTGTAATGTAAATAATTCGACTGTGTGGAATTTGCAGAATGAAAATATAATTATAAAAATATTCCAAATGAATAAGCAAAGCAGTGACCATTTCGCTTTACAAGCAAATTATTTAAATTCTAAAAAATCTACCGCGCTGTTATTTCAACGTCAGTGACAAGTTTTATTAACAAAACTAATAAAAAAGAGAAGTGATCTTGTATTAGCAAAGTAAGGTAATCTCAAATTTAAATATTTTTTCTTTTAGACAGAAATCTGCGTTATTGAAAAAAGTTGGACATGTAATATGTAAATTGTGAAATGAATAAAAATACATTTTTACAAAAACGAATTTTTTCGTCAAAATAAAAATCTAAAAACAGATTTTTTAAGTTTAAGAAAAATAAAACTTCTGTACACGAAACCAAAAAAAAAAAAAATTGTAACGAAATTGGTAATATAACCCAACTTTAATGATATAGAAAAATAATTAAAAATTTTAGTTGTCTGAAAAACCGACATTTTTTAAATTAAGTATGTAGTAGTTGATTAAAATAAAATGTGTCTCAAGTTTTACTATGCCAGTTTTAAATTAAATCTAGTTGTATAGGGTTTTTGATTTATATATATATATATACTAGCTGACCCGGCGAACTTCGTCCCGCCCAATTTTTATTTGAAATAGTTAAAACGCTTTTTGAACTTAAATATTTTTGGCGAAGTTCGTTCTTTGTTTTGTTGTGTAGCGTGTAAACAAATAAAGAAGATGGCTCTCCAACACGCTAACATGCCACATACATACATACCTACATATGTATGTATGTACATATGAAACTGTAAAATTTTGAACTTAAACGATAAATCGGTTTGAATCATTCGAATTCTCAGAATGAACATTTCCTCACTTTTAGATTTGCTGTGTTGTAGTAAACTATTCACTACAGTGAAATTATTTTTTATGAATAAAGACGGAAACCTTATATGTATATCTGGTATAAAAATCCACGGGATTGAGATTTGAACTTGAGGTCAAAATTTTTAAAATTATATGTATGTAGATGAACATTTTCGTAGAACTGATAATAAACACAAATTTTCATAAAATAGTTCATTTTTGATTTTATATTCAAGTTTTTAACAAATAAGTTAATTACAAAATTGTTACTTGATAACATGTAACATTTAATTTTATAATCTTAGGATAGATAATTCTTAATTTTTAATAGTAGTATTTATTTTTTTGAATTATAAACATTTTAATTTAACTTAGCACTAATCGGTGCACAATATTTTTGGTTAACCTGTCTCGAGCTAAGACAAATAGATTTGATGGTTTCCCCACACGTGAGCATGCAACATATAATTGCCCATGGGAAAAACATGGATTATCCAAATCTAACCCACAAATGGACATTGTTTGGCCTTGAGACTTATTTATGGACATGGCAAAAGCTAAACGAATAGGAAACTGTAGTCTTCTGAATGGTATCGTAGATTCTGACGGTATCATTGGAATACGGGGCAACAGGACCACTTCTCCTTTAAACTTTCCAGTCAAAATGGTTGCTTCTAGAATATTCCCTGTTAACTTTTTGATGACCAAACGTGTACCGTTGCATAACCGAGGTGGATTCAAATTACGCAGAAGAATAATAATTGAACCAATCTTCAACCGAAGAATATGTGGTGGCATTCCGGGTATATCTAGAGAGTTTAAAAATTCAGTTGGAAAATTTACACTTTCATTTTCATCAACAACAGTATCGATTGATTTAAAAGACATCAGATCGCCTGGCAACAACTGTTGTATCTGGAAGTTAATTTCGTCAACATCAACATTTTTGGCTGCCAAAATAGCCCGCCCACTGAGCCAGTTATGATCTAAATAATTATTTTGTATATCCGGGAAAATACTTTCAATTAATTCAATTTTTGTGTGAACAACAGTGCAGAAATTGTCTGGCAGTTTAATGCATTGCGTGTTTGGTTGCCGTTCTATTGTACCGTTCCCAATATCTAGCAATTGTTCCGAAAATATATGTGCTAATGGATCATTTAGTAAATGTACGCGCATGTTTATAGTCAATCGAAGTGTTTTTACATTTCTCCATAAAAATGATTGTTTTAAACATGCGTTAATCTCATCGGCGAAAGTAGAGCGAGGTATGACCGGCAACGTCTGTCGGAAATCACCAGATAGCAATATGACAGCACCTCCAAAAAGTTTATCATTGCCGTTCAAATCTTGCATAGTTCGGTGCAATGCCTCGAGTGAATATTTGTGAGCCATTGTGCACTCATCCCAAATAATGATTGAACTTCTTTGCAACACTGCAGCTATTGCGCTATTTTTTTTTATGTTACATATTGCGTTTGGGTTGCTATGAATTTGTAATGTCAACTTGAATGCTGAATGTGCCGTTCGCCCACCATCTAGCATAGTAGCAGTAGTATTATTCTTCTGCGTAATTTGAATCCACCTCGGTTATGCAACGGTACACGTTTGGTCATCAAAAAGTTAACAGGGAATATTCTTGAAGCAACCATTTTGACTGGAAAGTTTAAAGGAGAAGTGGTCCTGTTGCCCCGTATTCCAATGATACCGTCAGAATCTACGATACCATTCAGAAGACTACAGTTTCCTATTCGTTTAGCTTTTGCCATGTCCATAAATAAGTCTCAAGGCCAAACAATGTCCATTTGTGGGTTAGATTTGGATAATCCATGTTTTTCCCATGGGCAATTATATGTTGCATGCTCACGTGTGGGGAAACCATCAAATCTATTTGTCTTAGCTCGAGACAGGTTAACCAAAAATATTGTGCACCGATTAGTGCTAAGTTAAATTAAAATGTTTATAATTCAAAAAAATAAATACTACTATTAAAAATTAAGAATTATCTATCCTAATATTATAAAATTGAATGTTACATGTTATCAACTAACAATTTTGTAATTAACTTATTTGTTAAAAACTTGAATATAAAATCAAAAATGAACTATTTTATGAAAATTTGTGTTTATTATCAACTCTACGAAAATGTTCATCTACATACATATAATTTTAAAAATTTTGACCTCAAGTTCAAATCTCAATCCCGTGGGTTTTTATACCAGATATACATACATATAAGGTTTCCGTCTTTATTCATAAAAAATAATTTCACCGTAGTGAATAGTTTACTACAACACAGCAAATCTAAAAGTGAGGAAATGTTCATTCTGAGAATTCGAATGATTCAAACCGATTTATCGTTTAAGTTCAAAATTTTACAGTTTCATATGTACATACATACATATGTAGGTATGTATGTATGTGGCATGTTAGCGTGTTGGAGAGCCATCTTCTTTATTTGTTTACACGCTACACAACAAAACAAAGAACGAACTTCGCCAAAAATATTTAAGTTCAAAAAGCGTTTTAACTATTTCAAATAAAAATTGGGCGGGACGAAGTTCGCCGGGTCAGCTAGTATAGCTCTAAATTTAACTCCAAATGTACATTTAGCCATACAAAATTCTATACCTAAATGCAACTAAATGAAATTTTTTTTTTGAATTTAGGAAATACATGCAGAAATCAGCTCTGCAATTTCCTAAATTCCTTTGAAATCTCCCAAATTCGAGGAAGATTTACTGGAAAAGAGTGGCATCATTGCTTATTTGTCTGACCATACATACATAACTTTATTTATTTCACGGATTGTATGTGATTTTTTCTTAAATTTGGAATATTGGAAGTCATAGACTCGTATAACTTTACCACAAATAATATAAACTTCAAACAACGCATTTTCATTTAATGTAATAAATGTAGCGCCATCTACTGTAACATACCGCACTTACTCAATACCGCCAGCTGGTGGAATCACAATAACTGTAGCGCCATCTACTTTAGCGCATTTACTCAAACCGCTGTTAGCGCCACCAACTGGTGGATAGCTCTTTGCTAATAATAAACAAATAATTTGCAATAAATAAATAATCCGACTATAAGGAGAGTTATAAACTATCCTATCTTTCAAGTTGGACCAAACTGCACACAGTGTTAAAAATTTCATTAAAATCGGTTCAGTAGTTTAGGAGTCCATCGAAATCAAACAACGTGACACGTGATTTTTATATATTAAGATATATATATATATATATTCTAGCAAACGCAAATAAATTCGCCATTTTTTGTGGAATTTATTTTTCTACTGATAATTTTTTTAATTAAAAAAAAAGATTTTTTTATAAAATTTTATAAACCAAAACATTTGAAATCAAACACTGTAGAAATTAAAAATCTAACTAGGTTCCAACATCGGACTCTCAAAGAAGGTATCAAAACCAATTTTATTGGTGATTTGAGTATTTTATTTCAGGGTGGAAGGGAACGTCGTCAAAATATTTGCTCTTTTCCACAATCTCATGGCAAAACTGCATAGGAAACTGTGTGATGCTTAGATTTTAGATGCTTTACTTGTTCAGCAGTTTTATGTAGAATATGATGGAGCACATTTGTGTGGAATATTTTAACCCTCTAACGATTCAATAAATGGGTCTTTCTTGGCTCTTTTGACGCGCGCAAAAAATATCCATAAAACAAAGAATGGACAGGTAACAATGTGCCACAGAAATAATTGCCGTAAAATTCTGCAACAAGTCCCCAGTAGATCATTTCCGGAGTTAAAAATCATTCCAAAAAGCCTTCCTGAGAGTTGGGAAAACTTCTTTTTCACATGCCATTTTCCTTTCTTTTTTGCATAGAGTGGCACAAAATGAAAGCCTCCTATTTTCGGTACCCATAGATGGGCTATCAGAAGGGAGTTTGTAGAACGTAATGCTCTTATTTTTTTAAATATCTTTTGAAACAAAACTGCTTATTTATTTACACAATTTCTTTCTTAGGAGAACCTTAAATAGAAAATCCTTGTTAGAAACCTGCCTTTTGGCCGTCAACTTTTTTCAGCACTTCTTGTATAGGCATTCTGGTATGGCTACCCGTAGAAAGAACTGCCTAAATTATTTACTGAATCTCTGAATACAAAGTCTCTGAAAAAAAGTGTTATGGTTAATATCACACTTATCCAGAATTATCGCAGTTGCACAAATGCGGATTTTAGAGGTAAGTTAGTATAAAAAAAAAAAATGATTTAAAAAGATGATAACAAATTTTGGTATTAAAGAAGATATTTATTTATTAAGTTTTTACTTTAACTCTAGCCAATTCAATATCACTATCAAACAATATTCCGCCTATTGAAGCTGTAAAAGAATTTAGTTAACTGGCTGTTTTTACAGGGTGCCGAAAAATTTCGTTTTAAATTTTTGAAATCTCCACGTTGCAAGTTTTCAAACCCGAGAGGCACATTTTCAACTTTTTTTATGCTACGGTCTATTGAACAATCTCAAAATTTATTAATAAAAATGTTATAAAACCAAAATTTTATTGAATTTTTTTCATTCGGTATTCGACTCGGTAATTTTTCAGTTAGACCGAAGACTAAAAACAATTGCACATCAACAGCAAAATGAAATGTATGATCGAGTGAGCTATACTGCAAGGCAATTGCGCAAACGTGTCTGCAAGAAAGAGACGCACTATCACACGTCATTTTACACCAAACAACAAATTAAGTAAATTGTCCCACTAATTTCACCGATATTCACCTTCACTCTTATTATAATTGTCATTATTGTTATCGTTTTTTGTTTTATATAATATTGTAGTTTTCAATTGTGCAAGGCTTAACGGATGTCTCACACCAAATATTTTGCCCCCTCTCACACAAACCAAAATTTTCGAAGCAAATGCGAAAGTTATGCCTAGAGCATTGCGAATTCCATACCCAATGGCTGCTCTCAGAGCATTGCAATAAATAAAAGGCAAAAACAAAAAACAGAAAACGATAACGAAAATAAAAACTGGCCAAATCTCCGGCGAACATAACAACTCGGACGCGGCAATCATAATTAATAAAACAAATATTGGCATTTCTACTACATAACTTCACTTAGGCTCTTATGCAATAGCACAAGTGCAGTACGGCATGCCATACAAAATATATTGCATATAACACACGCGTTGCAAGTGTCGTTTGGTGAGTCAGTTGACCGGTCTGCGTTTCCGACAGTCTGCCCGCCCGCTTGCTTGATGTTTTTCTACCAAATTCTTTGCCCTAGTCGACCAATGTGATATGGAATTGAAAATCACCGAACTATGCATGTGCTAAAACAACAACAACAAAAAAAAACAAAAACAAAACCAGCTTCATTACAAATATTGCATGCGAATGCGCACCGAACGAGTTGATGGCGACACCCAGCGACAAGTTTTTCACACTGCGAGGAGGCCCAAATTACCAACCACACTCAACTCAACGCAAAGTCAACGCAAACTCAAGTCAACTTAAAGCCCACTTCACATACACCGCTTTCATCGCTTTACTTGGCACAGTGGTGCAGTGCATGAGTTTTATGTTAAGCATTTACGGTTTATATACTCGAGCGCTTGAAGGCGCATGTAAATAAATATTTTTGCATTTATCAACTACTGCATGTGTTATGTGGGTGGCGTGAGACGATGGAGAAAACTAATGAGAAAACACAATGCAATAGAAAAAAGTAACAAAAAAAAAAAAACAATGATATGCCTGTGGTCGATCAATGACTTAGAGGCAACAGTGTTATAAGGTATAAATGTTAAAGTAATTAAGTGGATAAGTATTATGATACTTACAAGAGGTTGATAGTTGGGTAGACACTTGACGCGGATCCTGATAACAATAGACGCAATTAAAATGCCAAATAGAAATGATAGATTCAAAAATTGAGCATGAAGTGCAAAATGAAAACGATGAAAATTGTTGGCTTGAATTATAATTAATGAAAATCAATTATAGTAAAGTATTGATTGTGTAAATATCATCTGGAACTGCTTAAACTTCCTATGACAACACTTTTTTTTTTAGCAGTGCATGAAGTGGACAAAAAAATAAATCTTAGATCTTTCATTTAAAACAATATGAAACTAAAAAAAAAAATACTTTCATTTAAATCATGATTTCAATTCAAAGTTTTTTAATTTTAAATACAGCTAATGGCGTTTACTTTTTTCAAAACAGTGTTGGATTTATTTTGTACCGTACCAGTGCTGTCAAATTGTCTCTGGGTTATTTGTTGTTTACTCCAACAAAAGTGCGACATATTCTACTCTTCATCAAACGCGAGGGTTAAGATTGTGGAGGTGATTTTTTTTTTTGTATAATTTGTTATTCATCACAATAGTTTTGTTCGAAAGTCTAAAATTTAACACCTATTTTATTTATCTAAATTTATTGTGTTCGATGAGTTAAATTGGTGATGCAAGTGAAATTGGCAGGGTGAAATTTTTCCTGTTGTTTTCTCATATGAGGAATGCCATATTTTCGTAATGTTGCCATAGAATGAATGAATAAGGCATAGGTTTTTGTGGTGTTCAGAACATGTTGGCAATGGATATCTTAAATGCAGACTCATATTTGGCTCTGGCAATTGTAAAGCTACTTTTTTTTTTAAATAATTGATTCGGAATTTTTGAATTGGAGTGCTCGGTAGTTTATCATTAACATAAAGATATATTTAGAAAAAATACATGGCAATAAAAACAGGAAAAAGATTAACAAGAAAATATTGACACTTTTATGAAGTAGTGAAGTGAGCGAACATCCCTGTTACAATTTGGAGGTTAATAGAAAAGCTGTTGCTAAAAGTCGACTATTCGGCTATTGGAATAGTCGATTAGCATCATTTTTCAAGGTTGATAGTCGAATAGCAACTTGCGATTAATCGTTCACTAATCGAGTAGATAATCTGAAAATAGAAAAACCGAAATGATTTGAAGAGTGACAGTTTCTCACAGTAAGTTTGGATAAAACTTCATTATAGCGGAAAACGAGTTTCGTCAACAAGTATTAAAATATAAAAAAAAAATCTTTATGGAAAGAAAACTACTAGACGAAAAATCTATAATGAACGATTAGTCCACAAGTTGTTTGCGGGCTTTTAGTCGAAAAAGTCGAAAGGAAACGGTTAGTCGATTAAGTGAAGTTGACCAATTTTTGATTATTAGATTAAGAAGGGTTCTTCTATACCGCAGTCGCTATTGATACCGATATCGTTAACATTACTGTTATCGATATATTTACAGCTAGAATTATCGATATCAGAATCGTTACGGTAATTATATAAGGCCAAATAATCATCTGTAACATTGTCGTTAGAACTATAATTATCGGTGTATATCGATGCCCATATACTTATCGATATTGATATCGGCAATGTTATTGTTAGTTTATTTTTTAATACCTACTTTACGCTGTAGTATGAAAACCAGTGCACAAGCAATAATCTAGCGAATCTAATGATATTTCGCGTTAACAAATAAAATTTTTGAACTTAAGTGATTTTTTGTGTTTTTTTTTAGGGGAAAAGAGCTTGAGGCATGCGACAGCAGTTCACATTTGGCTTAATTGTTGCGCCTGTCGTAGCCGAGTGTGCAGCGTGTGCGCGCTTCATTCGATGCGTGCCGGGTTCGAGTCCTGGCCGGGCCAAGTAACATCAAAACTGATTTTTTTTAATTGCAGTCGCCTGTAAGGCCAACCTGCAAGGGTATTTTGGTCATAAAAAATTTTTTTCATAAAATTCGTATGCTGTTTGGAGTCGGCCCGTCAATTTTGGGAACAACATCACGAGGCACACCACAAATTGTAGGCGCACTTTGGTCTTACATAGAGCTATGCTGTAAGCGCCGAATTATTATTATTATTATAAGGTCTACTATGTTAATAGAATAACGCTTGTTTTTTACACCTTTTTGAGATGATAGCCTTTTAGAAAATGGCACTGAACATCTAACGACTAATTAGAACATTTCTTACCTATGTACCGCAAGGTAGCGTAATATTTTTGTTTTTCTAATTCCGTGTCCCGTTTTCGAATTCGGATCTTATATCGACAAATAAAACATTTAAAAAAGTTTTATACAAATCATAGCGCCGGTTCAATACACAAAAACCGTATGGTTTATTCATATTTTGAAAAAATTTCACTTTTTCAGGGCTTTGATTTTTATGTTGGACCTTTTGGCGAATGCAGCATTTTATACAGAAGAAAGTTGACCAGCCTTTGGCTTAGCGCATCTAAAGATTTAAAATCACAAATTTGGGTAGAATATTTTCCACATTGAAGCCATCAAACTGAGGGCGAAATATCGACAACAATGAAATTAAAACTAGACAAAATTTTAATAACGATTAAACGATTATATATATATATGTATATTTACTACTGAACTAGATCTCATAACTAAATGCAGATTAAACTTTGGCGGCTTATAAACAATTTAACTTAAAATCAGTTTAAAATATCCGTGAAACCAACTGCGCTTTTAGCAAAGGAGACTAGTATGAACCTAATTTAAATCACATAGAAAAAAAGCCACCTTTTACTTGATTGGTACTTAAAACCAAATTCTTCTGGATGCCTGATAAATTACTCCTCATCGCAACTTTGGAAACACAAAATCATCACAGCCAAAAACCTCTTTTATAAAGTATTGACGATAAGCCACAGACCGCTCCATGACACTAATATAGATTAAATAAGCGAAACTCTAAGAAGCAACAATTACCCAACATAATTTAATTTGGGAACTAATAAACCAAGAAATGCGGAAAAGTACAGGTATATATTGGGACAATGAAGCGGCTCTTAGGTCTTTGACTGGGCCAACACGAATCGAGCAATGGGAAACAAAAAATAGCACAGGATTTTCAGAACATATCACAACAAGCACAACAACACACCCTGCAAGAAGCCTGGCCTGTAACTAACGGTTATATTAGCCCCAAAATTAACTCAAACTAATGGCTAGTTAGATGGTTAGTTTTATATGGGCATCGGGTATCAAATGATCACTTCTCTTCGACGCTTTTTATCTATCTATGGAAATTAATTCACAGAACTCTTTGTCTGTTGTTCTTCACAGTTAACATTAAACTCAAATTTTCTTTGATGATGACTTTCTCATCGTTTGCAAGAATTTGTCTATGTACAATCGATAACTTATTCTCGAAATGGTCAGGCACTGTTTGCAGGGCAACTGTCTTCGCAAATACAAAAACTAACGACAAAGAGAGAAGAGAGTCAACGCGGTAGAAAATAGAGAGCCTTAGGCTAATGAAAAGAAAAAAAAAACAGTAAACAAAAACGTATACACAATATTGACAAAACTACCGAAAAGGATGATATTGAAATTTATTTTAAGTTCCTAAGAAATTTAGTGTGCTAATGACAAAATAATGTAAAATGACTTGCTATTAATTCTATCTGTTGTTCTTGTCCTTTTTAATTCACATACATATGTATATCTATATATGTTTGTATGTTTGACTTGGTATTTCTGATTATAATGCGATTTTTATAGTTTACTGTTTGTGACAGAAAAATAAAATATCGTCACTGAGGATGCTATAAATGATTTAGCAAAACATCAGGTTAAAATGTGGAATAATTAAGTTTTATTCGCACTAATCAATTAGTTCAGGCAAGCCCGTTAATATATAATTTAAAATTTGTTTGCCATTTTATAAGTTTTACACAGGTAAAGCAGTCAAACCAGATTAATGAAAATTAATGAATTTTTGCCACTACATTAATGAACTACTTTTCAAATTTATTTTATCGAAAGTCAATTCGCAATGCAATATATCACCATTGCAATTGTGTGCATTTGGCCACCATAACCGGGCAATCAATTGCCAATAGCTTAGCTTAGCATTTTGAAACCACAGCAGCAGTGTAGCAGCAACAAACAACAACTACCTTATCAATAAGAACAAGAGTAGTACTTTTAATAAAAATCATATACAAATTGGATTGTGTCATATTCAATCTGTATACTATGGTTTATAATACAAATATAAATGTATTTATAGTAGATATGTATTGAATGAATATAAAAGTGTACGCGAATGCTAAATGCAACAGTCAACAGAGATTTGCATGCATTTTCAAAAAATGTCTATAGAGAGCCACACGTATGAATCTATATATGTAAGCATATTGACAAATATTCCGATGTACATATGTTTGTATGTATGTACGAGTATAAATATGTATGCACATCTACTTAGTACGAGCATGAAATGAATTAGGTCAACGGGGAATTAATGCGTCAAAATCAATGAGTGCTCAGTTCATGCTAGTTTAACATTTTATTTTGAATTTTATATACAGACACATACATATACATAGTGCAAGCATATATTCTATACAAATACAAGCATTCATATTATGTATATACATATTTTGTGCATTTTAACCAGCCATTCATTGTATTTGTTGCAGCTATTGTCCACTCACGTTTTTATAGTGATTTGTTTATCCGCTTATTTATTTATTGCTAATTTCTATGGTTATTTGTTTGTTTACTAACATTGACGCATTTGCAAGTTTTTTAATTGAAAAAAAAAAAAAACAGCATTTCAGAGTTGAAAAATAGCACAGTATACCAATCCGATATAATTTTGAAAAACATTATAATTTCTTTAGATTATGTGCAGCGAACCAAATGAGTTGAAAACAGAGACCCAATAATTCTTTGCCCATTGAGCTTTAAAAAAGTCATTATAATTTTTATAAGAATTATAAAAGCTTTTTTATAATAAATATGAGTGAGACAAGGTTTTTATTATTATTTTGAAACTTATATTATAAACTTTTTTAAAACTTCAAAAAAACGGAACTATTTCGACCCTTAAACTAGTACCGAACTAGTCCACATATAGTCCGAACTGGTATTGACATTATTTCGAAGTAGTCCCAAACTAATTCCCAAATGGGGCCTCATTCACGACTAAAAAATTTGTTTCCCATTCCTAATTATTATGAGAACACTTTTATAATATAAGTCTCAAAATAAAAGTCTTTGCAGACATAAAAATATTTATCTCACTGATAACTATTATGAAGGAACTTTTATAATATACGACTAAAAATAAAAGTCTTTGAAGACCTAAAAATATGTGTTTCACTAATTACTATTATAAGAAGACTTTTATCTTATAAGGCTTTGAATAATAACTATAGATTACTCGGAAAATGTGTATCTTATTAAAATAATTATTGATTGACTTTTACTCCTTTCTCTTATAATGTATGCACCATTTTAAAAAGTTTTTTTAATTATATTTATTATACCAAATGAATAACATACATATGTGGACAATGTTTCTAACGATTGGGCTCTCAAAGTTCTAAATTGATTTTAATAATATTTTATAATATAATAATTTAATAATAGAATAATTTTTGGAAGAAAAATGTACATATTCGGTAGATCATTTCAAGCACAAAAAAACGGCATTATTTTTCCATCGGAATTATAAAATTCAGTATATTTTAAGACACCAACAGGAGGATTTAGCAATAATATTGAGATTTTTATAAGCTGGACCGACTTAAAATTACTTAAATGTTTGAGGTTGTACAAGCAGCTAAAAAAAAATTAAATCAGATTATAAGTGTAAACTTTTTGAAAGATTGGTTCAAGCAAGGCTTGAATAAGCCAAAACTTGATTGATTTCGACTTATACTATATCACTGGAAAAGTGTTTTCCTATGCACGTGCAAATTTTTTTCGCAAATCTAATTATTATGATATTTTTAAATATAAATTTAAGCATACACAGTTTATCATATAATGTGGTTCTTAAAAAATTTAAATAAGACTACTTACTACCTCTATAATTAGAGATCAATCATTAGAGATCAAATCGATCCAGCTCACGAGAATTAAAACTTTAAGTTTTAATCATAATTTAAATTTTTAATCATAACTCTTTCAAAATATTATAACGCAAAACCTAATGTCTGAACAAAGTTAGCAAAGTAAAGAAACGTTAAATCCATTGCATTGCGCCTAAAAGTATGGATAACAAAAAGATAACAGTTTTGATATCTTCGTAATGCGGCATTTACGTGGGCGTAAAATGATCGAATACCGGTCGTGCGACGAGCGTTTACTATTAAAAACAAATACAAATTTTAGCCAAATTTCTTAAAAACTGTGAGGACTTGTGTGCGACAAATGGATAGGTGAACAAAATGGCAAGCAGATTGACGTAGCTAAATGGAAGCACATCGTCGCTCTGATCATTTTAGTATACTTGGCTATGGGTCTATCTAAGGTACATACATTTTCTTGGTTGCTAAGCAGAGAGAAAGCAGTGCCAGCTATAAGGTGTATAAATAGTGCTGAGTTTAGCATTTCGACCTTTAAGGTACATTGCACCCTTTATTATTTGCAGTACCTCGTCTAACCCCAACACTCTCACACATTCTAAAATGATTGGCGAGCGTACATGTTACTTCTCGGGCAGAGTGAGCTCAGGTTTCTCTCTCGCCTTCTCGAGATGGCATCACACTCGTAAAACACTGTTCACTCGGTAGCCATATGACCCACATGTGATGCTCAGAAAAGTATTTTCCTAAATCAACAACCAGCTGATGGGTGGATACCACTTTCAATGAATTCGTCTTGGCAGTACTTTCTCACAGGAAGCAGTTTTTGCCCATCCTCACAGCTACTATAAGATCCTTGTGCCAGGCCCGACACCAGGCGGCCATGGTCCTATTGGTATAGCTGGGAGAAGCCTTAAACAACTCCATGCTCTCCACTCATCAAGTGAGGAACATAGTAAACGCAATTGTCCAGATTAGTTCGCTTGTTGGTAGTAACTACTTGCAAGAGTAGGTGTCTCAGAGACCGTTGAATGGTAGGATCCGGTTACCAATGTCTTACCTGCAGGACCACAATACTAGCAGGGATATATTAGACTATTTTCAATTGGAAGACAACCACTAGCTTGGTATAATTGAATAGGTCCCTGATTTGAAACGCCGCAAGCGTCTAAGCTCTTTCCAAATGGTTTCAATTTTTCTCAGCTCAAGGGTCACAAATGATTTTCATTTAAAATCATTTCCAACTACATACAAACAACCAACATAAAAGCAACAATGTATCTTATAGTAAAGCAATTCACTGTACTCGTAAATTTTTTTTGCTAACCAAACTTGGACTGACAACCGGCCCCATCAAGGTCAAATTGAGACTGTGAGCGCACCGTACTCGAAAAAGGTTATGAACGCTTTTAATATTAAATGAAATGAAATATAAAAAATAAGATAAAATAATAAAAAGGCAATCGCACAATGTTGCTAGCTGGTGCTGCTGCGATAAATCTGAAGTGATTTTTTTCAACGGCGAATGACAGTACTTAGTTGTGAGTGGAGAGTGAGATAGAGTGCGCCAAAGGGGCACTGCGCAGACGCAGACACAGACGGAGTGAGAGCGTAAAGCGGCAGCAAAGCATCAGACTTGAATTTAGCTGCGCGGTGAATTGCAAACCTGTGTCGCCTAACGTCAACACCAGCACAAGCTGGAAAATGACAATAATAGTAACAACAACAACAATGAAAGTAATGGCAATAAAAATTTGCTGACCACACGCTGCTAACTGCGCGCGCGACATTCATGATTTTGCTGTTCTGTTTGTGGTTCTTGTTTTTTTTTGCTTTTTTGCGTTGTTTCGGTTGCTAACAAATTTTTTATGGCACCAACAAAAGTTCAACAAGAAAATAAATCTTTTCGCGCTTAACTTCGGTGGCAATTGAAACTTAACGATTTTTCAGGCATTCTCAACATTTCTCCACAAATCTTACATACACTATGCACAAAAAGTCCAATGTTTTACTTAACTCGCTTTCGTTGTTATCCGCGTACTGCAAATCATGCCATCGCTTCTACAAAAACACTACGTTCAGCTAAAGGTTTGGAATTTCCAGCAAAGGTCAGATCTCGTTGTGCAATGTAATGCAATGTTCGGCGCTAGGTGCCGCAGGAGTCGAGATGTTTGTAAATATCGATTTTATGGTCCGATTTGTTTGTAATGTAACACATATTACCAATATTGCAAGAAATAAGTGTACGAAAGATTTACCCGCTAGGTGGCGCACGAGTAAAGATATACGTAAAATCTACATTTATAGCCCGATTTGGCTGAAATTCATTACTTGCGTTAAAATGCTAAAGCTATCGACCCAAAGTGTTTCGATCGAAGGTGTATAAAGATTGCCAATTTCCATTTCAAGAGATTCGGAGCATTCCTTCGTTAAATTAATCTAGATAGCTGGACACTGGGAAACCACGGGAAATTGGGAAGCAAATCGGGCAGTCTAAAGGGAGTTATTAAGCAAAGAGCATTTCGAGGCTCCTCTGGTCATCTGTAGGCTACTTCTGAATGAATGGGCTTGCGATCTGCTTGGTAAGCGTCGTGAGATCTTTTTGGTCAAAAGTACAACGGAGGAGATCACAGGAGATTCTTATCCAAATTACAGCTCTCATAAATTAGGAGGATACTGACACGGCACTGTCCGTACGGTGCGTTTCAATATCAGCATTAATCCCCGTTACGACAGCTGTTTGGAGGAGATTGCATAATCTCAACATTTTCTACTCAGTTGCCTACCTTCGGGAGACTAAGACTCAAATATTTTTGGATCGCACCTTATTACATCGGAGTTATGAAATATATTATATTTTATCAAGTCCACCAAAACATTTCGTAAAAATATTAAGATTTAGTTGCACCGATTTGAAAACTATGTAAAAAATTTCACAATCATGCTACATTGAAAAAAATTTTAAATATTTTTATGTTGAGCTTTTAAGCATAAACTGTTTTATTATCTGAGGTATTTTGTTTAGATAAAGTATTTATTATAAAAAACTCCATTTTAAAAGATATTTTCGGTTATTTTGGCAGAAGTTTTAAAATACAATAAATTTTATAAATCCGGGAGAAATTCCGCAATTCTTTTGGTGGGTCACCATTAGGAACATGCAAATAATAAATAAATGAAAATAAGAACTCGTAATGTGTATATGATAATTTAGTTTTTATTTTATTTTAACTATTGACTTCTCGACCGACTGTACAAAACTAAAAAGTAAAGCAATTCAAATTCTTTGTTTTTAATTAAGAAAGTTATTTTAAAATGAACTAAAAATTATAAAATTGCGCAAAAATATTAAAATTTAATTGGAGCGAAAAGAGCGTCAAAAATTTGTTTACTATGTTCAATTGGAAACCATTTTAAATATTTTTATGTTGAGCTTTAAAGCATAAACTGTTATCTGAGGCGTTGTTCGTTTTTTTTTTTTTAAAGTAAAAAAACTCAATTATTGTTATTTTTTTTCTTTTAAATGAACCACATGTTATAAAAATAAATAATTTTTCCGGGACTTTGGGGACCTTAGGTCTACTTATGTCAATTTTCCCGAAAAACTTGTGATTTTTACCTTGACGAAAAAAGCACAGATTTAAATATAATTTTAAAGTAAAAATAGAATAAATTGATTTCATTACGTCACTTCCTCTTTTGCAGCAGCAAAATAAAAATAAAGTAGAATACAGGATTTGAGCAGAAAATTTTGTACCCATGTTGCTCAAACATTAAAAATGCTCGCACTATATCTATTTATTTTTCTTACAGCTTTATGAGCGGATACTTTTGCTACCGAGTATATAAACAAACTTGTGTTCGTTGTTATTTTAACTATTGTTGTGTAGCTACTTTTGTACGACACTTGATTTGGCACCAAGTTTGAGATTAATCTACGTTATGTTTTTTTCTCATTCATTTTCGAGTCTAAGCAAATCTCAATCGAAAACACGCGCGTCCGAACAAGTTTCAATCGCCGACTAGGTTGGACTGTTAGACTGTTTCTGTGATCGCTCAAGGCGATTCGCAAGCAGCAAGGTGTTCGAAAATTTATTGCCATCATTGATTGGTGTACACAGCGATTAACATATGCCAGAACATGGATGTGCAAATTGCAACTACATGCAGTCGCAGTAGCAGTAGCAGTATCAGTCTAAACAGCAGCAGCAGCAGCAGCCGACCGCAACTGAATGTTGTAGCAACATTTGCTGAAAATCGGCAAATTTATTAAATTCTTTTAGCTGCTCTTATTTTTAGCATTCAATTCCTTAGCTACGTAGTTGCTTGCTGCCCAACTTGTTGGCAACTTGTTACACCAGCAGCAGTCATAGCAGCGGCAGCGGGGCGACAACAACATTCCAGTTCCGCATACCGATTTGTTGAATTAATAAATAAATTCTCATATATGGCAAACGAGTTAGCTGCTATTGCCGCTGAAAAAGGTTGAGCGGGTGGGACAGGTTCCCAGAACTTGCATGTTGCTACTGTCACACCACGTTTGCTATCTATATAGCTGAAGTTTTTTGTGCAAGTTATGTTGCTTTTGATTTGTGGCGGTTGTTCACGCTGCTGTCTATGCAGCAACAAAAAGTGGAAAAGTCATTAATAAAAAAAAAACAGAAAACAAAAAATAAATAATAAAAATATCGATCGCTTGCTTGCGATAGCGAGAATTTTCATTTTTAATTTGTCTATGCACTTTTATCGCTCATCTGTGGTGGCACACACACACACAGGCATACTCATAGCATACATACATATATGTCCATATGTCTATACAGACGACAGTGTTTGTGTCAAGTCAAAACGATTTATGACAAGATATATATTTCGGTATTGGATGACAAAATATTGGTTAGTAGCAGAATTAGAGATTACTGCTGATTTCCATCAACAATGGGAATTTAATAGAAAACTTATGTGTACAAATGATATTCAGGAGTAAAGATACTATTTTACTAATTTATATATAAATTAAAGTTGAATTTTTAAAAAAGGTGGCAACCCTCTCAAAAATATACCTTTAAAATTTTTCTAAAGGAAACAATCCTATTTTACTACAAATATGTAACTTGTAAATAATTTAATTATATTCGTATTTTGGAGCAGGTGGCAACGCTCTTCAAAATTTAGGTGTCAACCACCTCCTCGCCGAAACAAATCGTGTGATACACCCACATTTAAATAATTCATGTAACTCGTTTTTAATTTAATTCAATTTCAAGCATGTGGCAACCCTGTATAAGCTATAAATAAGTCTTCTTCTTAGCATATCGAACAGTTTCGCAGCCAAATTTGAATATTTAATATATCTTATGTGTAATTCAAATAAATTCGACTTTACACACAGGTGGTCACCGTCTCCAAAATATAAGTATGAACCTCCTCCCCGCCAGGACAAGCATAATTGTATAATTATGTATAATTCATTTAAATTTGACTTTTCAAGCAGGTGGCAACCTTATTTAAAATAATTCAGCTAGCTATAAACCTTCTGCTTAGCAAAACGTTCAGTTGGATACCCATATTTTATTATAGCATATAACTTGTAAATAATTCAATTAAATTCGGGTTTTCAAGTAGGTGGCAACCCTCTCCAAAACATAAGTTTGAACCTCCTCCTAGCTAGTTAGACACCCACATTTTAAAAGTTCCATATAATGTTTAATTTAATTAAATTCGACTTTGCAACCAGGTGGCAACCATCCTCAAAATATAGCTAGTCATAACTTTCTTCCCTGCGAAACTAGCCGTTGGATACTTATGTTTTAATTGTTTTCATACTTTTGTATAACATAATAAAATGTTACGTTTCAAACAGGTGGTAACCCTCTTCATGAAAAAAAAATGTAGGAACCTCATTTTCGCTAAAACAAACGAACTTTCCAATATATTTGAAAATTTTGTATCAGAAGTTTGTCTAGATTTTAATAGCACATTCAATTTTATTACAATAAAGTGTTAGTTTCAATTGGCTACAAATTTCTGAAAATTCGGATTAAAAATTTTTAATTCTGTTGATATATGCATAGCAAAAGCAGAAAAATATTTTTAAGTCTACATATGTACATACATTTTTTTAAAAGAAAATATCCTTTCCAAAACTCTTACCACACATAGAACAGAAAGGTATGCGGCCTCCAAAACAGAAGATTTGATTTATAAACCGTTAAGGCTTTACGTACTTCAAATGCAGGTTTAACATTTTCGAACATAGATTTTTCGAAGATTGTACATATTGCTCACATAAACCATATTTATTAAAATTTATGAAACTTGGATTATACCAGCGAGATAAGCAGAACACGGTAACGCGGCCAATTTAAAATATTCAAATCCGGTTTTTATAAAGAAGAAAAATAACAGCGAGGTAGCTAGAAGTTTATCCCATAAATATCTGATTACATCATTGAATTACTATTCGATTTATTAAGTATATGAGAAAGAAGTAAACATCGTAAAAATCTGATAAAAATCATAGATCATCATAAAATGGCTGACTTAGGAAAAAATGAATTTAATTAAGTTTGTAACCTTAAATTAAGAAATTTGTAATATGCTAATCAATAATTTGTATGAGATAAGACAATAAAGCGCTGAGTTAAAAAAAATTTATATTGTAAATTATGTAAATATTCGATAAAAATGAGCCAATACTAATAATGGTAGGATCCAGTAACAAGTAACACTAAAATATATTTCGATGTTATTTTTTGTTTATCAAAATCGTCAAGGCTAGCGATATAAAGATTTTTATTAATTTATAATGGACCCGACAAGCCGGTCTGTATCGGTATCATCTTTTGCTCATTAGCTTTGTACAATACTTTGTGTTGAGTAAAAAAAAAAACAAACACACACACACACAAAAGATACGCCAAATTGCTTTATAAGTGCTACAAGTTTTTTGTATGATCACATTCACTATATAAAGAGTTTTAGCTAATTTTTGAAAAAGAAAACCTGTTTGTTGAATCAATAGAATTACCTATTCGACTATTTTGACACTCAACTCATGCAATCATGATATCATGTCATGAATGTGCGTAATTTTAGAGTAGATTTATTTTTAAACATTGACTTCAGGGTTTTGTCATTTTCAATTTTTTTGTGTTTCTTCTTAGCGTTTGACTTATGTTATTTCAATGGATTCGAACGTAACAAAATTTTATGCGCAGTTGTGAATATCTTTGATTAGTCATTACCAACTGTTGATAAGAAAATTTTACAAATAGCGATTTGGTCGTAGCCGATAGCAGTTAGTGAACGTTTATATTTTGAAATTCTTTCGTAAAGTTCTCTGATATCTCGGGTAGTAGATTTTTTGCCCTAGAAATTTTCAGTTATTTATTTACTTATTAATTTCAGTCAATGAATACAAATTATCTTACTGGCTACGTCTAAAAATACTATTTAGCTTTTTCAAATAACCTAATTTAAGGTAAATTGATATTACGTTTTTTAGAACTACTTCAGAAAATGAAAGATCAATATAATTGATTCGATTAATTTGCTTAATTTTCCTGGTGCCGTAGGTAGTAGGAGAGAAATTTCTTACTATCCAGAAGCAATTCCAAACTTCGAAGAAAGCAACGAAGCTTATAGGAAGACATATGGGTTCCGTTAAGTTAAGATATCTTGGTGCAGATTGGATAAAAATTTTCAACTCAATTCTGTTCACATGACATATTTCAAAAAAAAAAAAAAACAAAAAAAAACAAACAATGGATCAGAAAGCTATAGGAACAAACAAATGCGATTAGGCGTCTTGAACAATGGAATTAATATGGGCAGTAAATTTGAGTTTACAGTCCAAATACACTCCTAGATCTTTAACCTGATCTACCAATTTCAGATTAGTATCACCAATCGAAAAATATGAGCTGCATATCATATGAAAATATTTATTAATATTTAAGAAAAGTTAATATCCTTCCCACCAAGAGTAAACTCTATCTAAATCAGATTGAGGCGACACAAAATCCTCATCGCTCTTTACAATCAAATAAAATTTGCGGTCATCAGCATACAAAAGAAATTTCGAGAATCAGAAGCACGGTCGCTTGTCATTTATGCAGATAATAAATGAAATATGTAGGTCCAATTATGCTATCCTGTGAAACTCCTTGATAGCCAGCCTCAAAATCTGTAATGCAATAATCTGTAAAAAATAGCAGGATTTAAAATAGTAGATCTCCCTTTAACAAACCCATACGGATTCTGACAAATTAGATTTTGAATTGCAAAAATCATATTATCCTTCGCAATTCTTTCGAGCTATTTAGCAATGGTTATTCGAGATATCGTTTTATTTTCCATTTTTAAAAATTGCGCTAATGTAAAGCTTTGATAAAAGCAGAGCAGTTCTTGAAGAGAATTGGAGATAGCAATAGCAGGCCATCTACATTTTTGAGTGGAACAACAGTGAGCCAAAAGAAAAGCAGAATCCCTAAGATTACCAAGTTAAGTGGAATCATCGACGAAATTTGCACTAAAAAAGTCTGCAAAGGGGTTAGATATGTCCCTGGCAAAATTAGCATGCTCATTTTTATAAGAAAGATTAATTGTAATGCTATTCCGTCTCTAAAGTTTATTTCGAAAGTAACAAATCTTGTCTTTATTATAAATACCAAATTAACTTGGATTAGTCGTGTTAACTCTGTCGTAAGTAAAATAAATAATACCTAAGCATAACTGCTACTTTTATCAAGCATTAGGCGTAAACTTGTCTATCAATTAATACTACATACCAATAATCTGCAATTATGAGCTAATTTAGAGCAGGCTGAATTCCCAATCTGCTCATAAAATTTACATAGTTTCTGGATTAGGGAGATCTGATAATTTATCTGAATGGAAATCGCGAATATTGGGTTGCAGTATTTCCGAATATTTCACAGCTAGAAATTCAGTTTTTCTACTCCACCTAAATTATGAATAAAGAGCCTGGCTAGCTTCATGATAAACTTTCCTTTCCAAAGTCTCGTCGCTTAACAGAATTAACTCGCTCCGAGCTCTCATTCTTGGAAGTCTTAATAAAAGCAACTTTAAGAATTTTTTGTATTTTTAGTTTCGCTAAATTATCAATTTTTTGCTATATGTCTTCTGAAGCTCGCTATCTAGTTTTTTTTTAAATTTTTTTCTCAGACATCGTTTGGCATAAAACATTTTATTTTTATTATTATTTACCATTATGTTTTATTTATTACCTAAGCTGCAAGTTACTGTTGTTCGAAAAAAGATAATTTAAATCTTATTGTACTAATTTTATATTTAACAATAAACGAAATGAAATGAAAAAATGGAGAAAGGAATGATTTATTTATGTAAGAAAAAAAATAATCAAAAGTCTTTGGAGTTGATCTACATATATATTACCCTCGAAATTCCTGATCTACTTTTTACCAAGCGCTTTCTTAAGTTTATTTATTTTAAATTCAGACAAACAAAATAAAAACTAAAAATACTTTAGGACACTCCGAATTTTTTGTCAGCCTCTTACGGCGGTTTTTTTTTTTAAATGGTTTAGTTGCTTGGTGTCGGCAAAAGATTCTAATAATTAGCAGAGCTTATTAATCCATAATAAATTTGCGTATCCTGTTGTATGCCCTATACATTTTATTGGCAAATACAAATATTGACAAAAGAAGTTATATCTTTGACAAATTCAACGGGGCCCGCAATGCCCAGAAGGAAAAAAATTTGGATGAAAGTTCCTCAAGGAGATAGGTTGGGTTAGATTGGCGGCGAAAGAAGTCAATGTCCAATTAGCAACTGAGTGCCGTTTCGACATCATAGAGTCTTGGAAGATTACGTTGAAACCCATTAAGGTAGGTAAATAAATTATAGAACGTTGGTGAGGTTATGTTCGCTTTATATGACATTCTATGACACTGAGTATGAATGAAATGTAAAATCTAGTCAGTACTTTTTTCACTCGATAGCTGAATTTCGCGCTATAGGATTCATGAAAATGATTTTGTCTGTTTGGTATAATTTTCCTATAATAGTAATAATTCAACTCCCGCTTATGCCTAGAAAGTTAAATTGGTGCCAAATTTTTAACTTTGCCCAGGCGTTCCAGACAGCAGTGTCGAAATTAGTTCTGGCACTCCTGAATACGGTAACGAAGTAATTGATAATTCTTCCAACGTTTTATGCGAATTTTTCATACAATTAAGATAAACAATTAATAACATGATAAGTAGTTGCACTTCAAAAAGTTGAAAATTAAATCAAATCTCGCAATACTCTTGATTATATTGCTTTTCTTTTCAGTATGCTGTGACAACTTTTTTTTATTATGGTTTTGAGGTAAAGGTTAACGTACACTCAAAAAAAAAAACAACGGGATGGGAGAAAAATTTCATCTACATACTTTGATGTCGCAGCTTTTGCTACAAATCGCGATATTTGTAAAGGTTTCTCATAAAATTCAATCTGATTCTCCAAAAATAGTAAATATTTCTTTAGCGGCAATTCATTCAAATTTCTCTTTAATCCAGCCAAAGTGAATTCATATAAGGCGATGTTACTAGAACAGCTGATTTGATTGAGTTTTCCATCGTATGACTTAAAATGTCAAATTAAAATATTGATTTGATTCTGATTTTACTTACAGGCTTGCGTTATAAATTCGTGAAAAAATTTGGCACTCCAAGCCACAAAAGCGAAAAGAAAAAACATGTAAATTTTTTTCTTTTATTATACCACTACTCATAACTTAGTATATGAATATGCCCCTAATACTGTAAGTTATTTTTGAGTAGAGACGTATCTTTCTTGTTCGGCAGTGCTTTTGACATTTTATGGAAATTATTAGCATTCTGTAGAAATTATAACGAATCATTATAACAAAATTTCTTCGTAGCATTCTCAACAACTGTACTGGGTCTCTCGAAGAGCAACATGATAGATATTGAGTACCCAAGCTGGTAGGTTTCCATTTCAAAAGTGAAGCAGCAAACAAATTAATTACGAAAATATAGTAGTTAGACAACTCGCTAATTATACCACCTTTGTTTGCTAATAAACTTCGCTTACACGGCCTGCTATTCAATTCAATTACATACTTAGATTATCGTACCGCACGTGAAGCCTAATGAGACTTTCACTGGTGGCGGAACAATGCGGCGACACAGCAGGTAATTAAAAAAAAGAAGCGTTTTTCCACTAAAACAAATAGCAACAAAGGTAATGTACTTTTTCTGCGTCTTCTTTTTTTTTAAGAAAACGTAAATCAGATAAAGAGAAGCTTTCTAATCAGTGAAGAGCTTCCTGCCTTCTTTTTTTATTTAGGAAATGGGTTAAGTAAACCTAACATAAAAAAAAAAATATTTGAATTGAATTAAACTCACCTTAATAGCGTTTGTTGTTGCAAACAAAATCAGTTGGACGCCAAATGTTGAATTTTGCAATGAACCGTTAAATACAGTTGTTTTCACTTACACGCACACACAAACACATAAAACACTTATAATGCACAAATACACACTGCGGCTGTTGTTTTGCTTAAGTCTGGAAATTCGAGGAATTCTTGTTGCGAAATTAGTGAAAATTAATTGAAACAAATTTCATGTAGAAATTGTAGAATAATAAATGCAATGGACGTTAAGTGAGCGGAATCTGTAATGAGAAAAAAGAAAAAATAGGGTTAGAAACAAGAAATAAAAGTATAATTGAGGTAAAGATATGCTAAAAACTTATATGATAATTGGGCTATTCACAAGGTGTCATAATGTGTACCATAAATCATAAAGTCATAAAATATTAGATTTCAAAGGTTATGTTTTTGGATTGCATTGAAAAAAAAAATTTTTTTTTGATTTTATGACTATGATTTATGACACATTATGCCACCTTGGAAATCGCCCAAATATTGTTGTTAATTATTTTAAACTAAATACTATTTCTTTTGCACGTAAAAGAAGAAAGAAAAGAGCTTGAAAAATAAAATTTTTTGTATTTTTTTTTTAACCTAAAAAATTTTTGTAATAAATTTACAAGTTTTTATATAATTTCTGAGTTAAAAGAGAAAAACACATTCAGAGTTTCACAAAAAAAAAACAGAAACAAAAAAAAAATAAACAAATTAATAATAGCGAAAATAAAAACCATATTACACTAGAAAAATCCTCCATCGCAAAACTCAAAGATAATAAGATATCCCTGTTCACCAATCACAGCTTCCCATGATATTATGGTTTAAGCTGGCAACCAAATCGAATTATGGGCAGATAAACAGCTGACAAAAGAAAAGGCAGGCTACCAGAGTCAAATACACGAAAATAAGTGAAGAATATTTTAATTTTAATTTCTTTTTAATGCATTTCCCCTTATCAAAATTTGCAAATTTCAATGGTCCCTTTAGAATTGCAAAATTTCCTTAAAATTCTTTGAAAACTCCCAAACTTTATTTTCTCCAAAGTGGCATCATTGGAAGATGCTATAAAAAATTTGGATTTTGACAGCGCTCCCACGAAGAAAAGAAAATCTATGACATATGTTACGCATTTCGATCTCTCTAACATCAAATTTTATTAAATAACATTTTTCTTTTCCAGCAGGTGGCAATCCTTTTCAAAATATAGCTATAAATTTCAGCAAAACAACCCCTTTTTAATATTTCATAGAACTGTTGTATAATTTTATTCAATTCCAATATTCAAAATGCGTTTCTTTTGATATCCGAAATGTGTGCGTAGTTTTTTAATTTTAAAGTCGTTTTCACAGTTCTTCCGAAATATGGCAGCCTTATAAAGAGTTTTTGTCTTGTAAGTTTCTTTATACATTCTCAGTGGAATGCCATTACTGCGCTTAATTTAAATAATAAATTTTTATATCTTAGTTATTTGATCTGACAACACTATTTTTTTTATTAGAAATGTGGCAACCCTAACTTATCATATTCTAAGCATCTTTTCGTATAATATGCGATATACTCTATAAGTAAATATTTTATTTAAAAAGCTTTTTGGTAATTTTTTTCGAAAGATCGCAAACCGAAGCAAATTTATTCTGCTTCAATTGGATTCATACATTTTCAATGAAAAACTGCTATTCTGTTCTTTTCTTAATTAAATGTTTGTTATTGAAATTTTGCGTATCTAGCAACCTATAGCTACATTTTTTTTAACATTCTAAAAAAAAAACATTAAAACAATATATATTGTGAGTTATGGAATCGGAAAAGAACAGCAGTAAATTTGTATATGCAGATCTAGATATGATAATTAGAAAAAACAATTTTGAATATTTTTTGCGGTTTTTATCAAACAAGTTTTTACTTCTCTCTGCTCTTGTTCTGTTTTTGTAATCTAAAAATTAAAAGTTAGTTAATAAACACTAAAAAAATCTTTTTATCTTCAAAAATTTTTTTTCCAAAATTTCGACCTTTTTTATTTGTACTCAAATATTATTATTAAATTTTTTATTTAGTTTATTTTCGGTTACTTTACGCTTTCTTCACACATGAAGATGTTTCAATTTTTTGCGTTTCCAAACTAAACTTTTTTTCTCACATCAATCGGCTCACGAGGCACATGCACGCAAGGCAAAATGCTTAATACACAGTAAAAAAAACACAAAACTATACAAAAATTGTACCACATTAAAATTTGTTGTCCATTAAACGAACACCGAGACGTATGAGTAACTTTCGGGAATGTGCGGGGGAGCAAATGTGAAGAAAGTGAAAACAACAAATTAATTTGTAAATAAAATTTACGCACAACTGAATTTAATCAACATACAAGACAACAACAATATCTACGCCAATTAAAACAACATTATTAACACTGTACCGACGCGCTGAACTTTTGCGCAACCAAACGACGCCTCAACGCAAGCGAAAGCATTAAATTCTTTATTCGCTTTAGTTTTTTTTTTTTCACAAAATGAAATGAAAACCAACACGCAACACACTGCACTCATTCTACGTAAGAGGTTGTGAAATGTTTGCAACGAGGAGCAACACTATGCAAAAATCCAGCGCATTCCATTGAAATCACCAAAATATAGATGACGAAATCGATCGCCGATTTCATATGGGTAGTCTTCAAATATCTTTTATTTGCTTTCTGCTTGTTTTTTCTCAATATTTATTTACTGAAATCACTTTTGTTTAGCTAATGAAATTACCGTATAACTTCATTGATATGAACACAGACACACACACACACATACTACATACACATAGCTAAATATCTAAGTATGTAGTTATTTACATTTCGTTCGCTACCTCTCACTTTTATGGAATTCCTATCGAATTTCGTTTTGCTCCAATTCTGCTGTTGCACTGCACAATTAGAGCTCGATAAAGAAGCACATAGCATATGCGCTTCTTCTCCGCGCCTCCTCTTCTTCTTCTCCTTCTTCATTTTCTCGAATTAAATTATCTATTGCACACCAATCACTTTCACTTATCATTGCAGTATACAAATTGTACAATATTTCAATTAGTTCATACAATTTTTTTCTAATACTATCAATAAATAATTGCATCAATTGTTACTTTTGCCTCTGTAACTGTAATTTGTGGGGTTATCTTATCTGTAACTGCTGTCGCTGAGGCACTGCAGCGATAAACACACTGATAATGTTTATCGGAAATTTTTTGTTTAGGGAGCAGAGAGGGCGATAAATATTTGTAAAGAAATTGAGATAATGTTAGTTCATTTCGTTCTTCTCTTTAAACTGAGTACGTTGTGAGTCGCTATGTTTTTGTTCACATAAAAATGTATGGAGGGATAGGGGTGACAAAGAATGAACATTATCACCTTTGAAATGACGCTAGCGCGCTGCCGTTGATAACTGAATTCTCTTTGTATGTACTTAGATGTGTAGCAATTCTCGTCCACTCGATTTAGTTTTGTGAATTATATTAGAGAGTTTGGCATTTTTTTTACAATAAAAGTTACTATTCACGAAATTTAAGGGGTTTCACACACGCATTCGAAACGTGGCGTAAAGCACACAGCATAAAGTTTCGTAAAGTGACGTTTTCTATTTTTTTGTTGAATTGCAGAGACATTAGCTCCACAACACTTTACGAAACTTATATTATAATAATTTTGTATTTTTTTGTAATGTTAGGATTTTCTAAAATTACACCACATTAGGTCATTTTGTGAATACCCAAATTTTGCTTTATTTTGTTTTTTAATAAAAACAAAATTAAAAGCTAATATAATCAACAAATGGGCCGATTGAAAAAAGTCAATTATTTAATATAGCCTTATTTTGAGATTTTACTATCGCATAAATTATCTGGGAGTAAAAAATGTATTCGGTCTAGCAGAAATGTAAATTATAGAAAAGATTTTAGAAATATGTACATGTGTAGGTCAAAATCATGGAGGTGGAGAATTAAGTTCCGGTTAAAATAAGAAAGATTTTATTATTAAATAAATCATTAAATAATCACTATTACGAATTTTAAGATTTAGTTTATAACCGGGCAGAGCAACAAATAGTAAATTTCTGAATTCATCGCCAAACCTAGTGAATTATGAGAAACGATTTTTAAATTTAGAACTTAGGACAACACATATTCTAAATATACTTCAAAATTTGACAGACTTTGTATAAAATGACGAAAAAATCTCAAATTTAATTAAAAAATAATATTTAAGATGTAATTTGATAGCTTATTTCAAAAGTATGTAAATTTCATATGTAAAATTTAGTTTTATTATTTTTATTATAACTAGAATTTAAGTTAACACAGGAATATCATTTATTTGGCATTTGACTACACTGTTACATAAATTCTACATTAATTAAAACTATGGCATATAAAACGTTTAGTTTTTAGTTACATCCCGAAATTATGGTAGAGTCCGTAGTATATTTTTAAAGTCGATTACTCAGTACAACTTTTCTAATATAAATATAGTAATTTCGAGAACTACCGTCCGGGAACGTTCCCGAAACGACGATACCGCCAGTATTGTCTTTAATATTCTGTATTAAGCTGTCAAGCGGAGAGATTATGTTAGCGTGGCCGCAGCTACTTATCTGGATATTAAAAATTATATACAACAGTGTTCTCGAAATGATATATATAAATGTATAATTAAAACTGATGTAAATCTTTCTTTTAAATTTATTTATTCTAGCAGGTCCAGTAAAAAGCTTGGTGATTGAATGTCGGTACCGATGGGAAGGACTCCAAGCATCTTCCAAGCGGAGGTGTACGCCATCCTGTTTTGTCCCGAGGTCAACCAAAGGAGAAACTACCGCAATGAAGGAATAATCATTCTGAGCAACCGCGCCAAGCAGCGCTCAAGGCTCTAGCCTCGCATGAGGTGAAATCCTCATTAGTGCTTGAATGCATAGATAGACTTAACACACTAGCAATACTAAATCATATTCAGAGATCTTCTGTATTCCAGGCCATCGAGGCATCGAAGGTAATAGGGAAGCTGATAGATTAGCAAGAGCGGCAGTTCTAAAAACACCTATAGGATCCGAGCCTTTCCTAGCGATAGGATAACACACTATTAAGGAAGAGCTTTGGATAGAAGAACTTTCGCAAGAGTTATGTACGTCAGGCGAATTGTCTACTGAACAATTTATTAACCTCTCAAAGGGCAGTTCTAGGATGCTGACAGGCTTTCTCACAGGACACTGCAGGCTATGAAGTCATCTGACTCGTCCCCAGAGACCCCGATGCAACTGTTTTTTGAGTGTGACGCTATCTTGAGTAGACAGCAAAGGCACCTGGGTACACATAGCCCAGCGAAGGAACGTGTACGCTTGTTGCCACCAACTATCATATTAGACTTCCTAAAGGAGTTGGGATTAGACGAGGTACTGTAAAGAGCAGAGGGCCCAATGCAACTCAAAGGTCGCAGTGCAAACCTCTATATATGTACATATCTATCGATCTATGGTTGCTTTCATGAAATGACAAAATCTTCATTGGATAAATATTAACTAATCATATACAAATATCCTTATGAATGTTACTCCAATTCAAACCATTTTTACGTGTTTCTCGGTCAATTGGCCTTGCTTGAATGGATTATGGAAGCGTTCCCGAAATGATTCTTCGGGTATTTTGAGTCGATAAAACTAACATAGGAGTAAATTTTACTTTGATTAAATGCGTTTGTTAACTAGCAATTATATTAATCGGAAAATGAAATAATATTTGAAAATTTTATTATTATTATTATTATTACTGTTATGAAGATGGATTCGTCGTTCGACTACATAACTGTTATTAACTTCCTCATCCTCGCTCAAGCAGATAGAAGACTCATCGTAAGTTTAACATTTACAACTTCTCATACCGCCAAGATTACAATTAAAGCAGATGCTAACTCTTGAAAAAATATAAAGTTATAATAAACATTCTTTTGATAATTTTTGAGCTAGATATTATTATTATTTGGTCCTTATATTGTATTAATTCTGTATCAATAAAAATGTGATCGTTTTCTTTATTAAAACTTTGTTCAAAACTAATGTGCGAAGTTCGACCAAATTTGGATTTGGATTTTCCTAAACCCGCAGCCCGGCAAAGTTTTTCTAGTTGTTCTACGACTTTCCTATTATAAGATAAACCTTGTCGAAAAAATTTATCAAAATGAAATATATTAAATCCCCACTTACTATATAAAATAAAATATACCAAAGGTAGAAACTGTGTAGACGTAGGAAGAACAGCGCCTTTTCATTTGTATGGGGATTATTAATCAGAACTATTTTAAGAATGAAGCTACTGCTTTTTGAACTTATACTTTTCATTCACCAGCGTCTTTATTTGCCTTGTGGATAAAAACTCGAAACTATCAACTCTCTGTGCCAGTTTACTACCCGAAATGTTGGGGTTCTTCTGCAAAACGGTGATGCTTTTGTTTTTCTTAGTATGGCCCACGATGCCCTTTTAGCCGGAACCTGACTTTCGAGTGACAGCCAATTCCTCTTTTAATATCTTCAATGCACTTGAAACAGGCTTCGGCCTTAATTTTAGTTAACGAGAAGTTTTTTTTATTGTACATGTCGATGATGAGAGTGATATTGGACTCTTGCCATATTTAAATGGATAAACGCATCTACCGACAAAGTTTGAAGGCGGTAATTTTGTGTTTTTCATTTCAAACCTCACTACCGATTTCTTCTAGATTTGGTAATTGGAAAAAAATTAGAATAAAATGTAGGCGGAGTTTTTATTAAATGCCCTTCTTATAAAGTCAGAGGCACTGCATGAATATCTCCCGGAACGTTTGAAATTAAAGGTCCCTCCTATTGTAGTACTGTAATTAATTTTACGATATGATTTCGTTATTTTACAAGATCCTTTACTAACTATGATGAACTCAAAATATCAAAATTTAACTTTGAAATTATATTAGATACATAATACGTATATCTGAGTTCTCAGCCCAACTCTAAAAAAATTTGACTGGCCTTAAAAAAAAAAATCATTCTTTTTGAAAGAACTTACAGGTAATTGGTGGAAAATATCGTCTTTTGAAGAAAAAAACTGACATTTTAAGCAATTCAAATTTAAGAAACATTTTCTTTAATCCGAAGTTAAGATTTTTTCCGAATGAAACCAAATGACTATGATTCCCATCACATATTCACGCAAGTCTGTATGACAACTACGTAAATCTGAAAAAAAACTCGTCCACCTTCTCAACTCAACTTTTACAAACCAAGAATAATTAACGTCACATTGTTGTCACGTTGCAGAGAGGAATAAAAAAATAAAAACAATAAAGTATACGTAAATGTAGAGCCCGAAAGAAAAGTAGAGAGCGAAGCAATGCATACAAAAATCAACAAAGGAATCAGCAAGCATGAAGTAGTAGGAAGAAGAAGAAATTATAAATACAAATAAAATAGCAACAAACTGAAATGTGCAACAAACCGCGACGATACAAGTGAAATGAGCGACCCTTCGCGTCAGCAGCATAGCATACTTGGTGTAATAGGAGTAGCAAAATGTGCAATGTGAGAAGCGAAATAACGAAATAGTCGTACCAGGCCAGCTGTAACAAATGCGCATAAATAAACCTTGACTTAATTAGGAAAGCCGGCTGCGATAAGTATGTATGTTTTCAGTACAAAATCACTTACATACACACACACATACATGGATTTTGAGATATATATGTATGTATGTGTTCTCATTTAAATGACTGACAGCTGATTTCAAATCATTTTACAGACTCCAACATGCAACGAAATAGTGCAACGCCGAATGTGCATAGCGTATACATTTTTTTTTTAAATTGAAAAACAGCGAAAAAGCAACCCGAAAAACTTCCATTCATTGCAAACACACAATTTCGGTAGAGTTTCACTCCAAACATTTACGTACCGAAGAATTTTTATAAAAAAAAAATTGTTTGTTGCAAATATCAAGATATAAAAATCAATAAAACTGGGTTTTTTTTGAAGCAAAACTTCTTAAGCGCCAAGAGAGCGATTTTTTATTAGTGTAAGGAAGTTCCCCACTACTATTTTGCTACTACTAATAACTTCTACTTACTATTTTTACAAATTTAGTAATACTATTACTACTAATGCTACTACTAATTACTACTACCATTTTCACTAACACTACTTCACTAATGCTACTACTAATTACTATCAGTATTTTTACTAATTTCTTTACTACTTACTATTGCTACTACTAATTTTTTTACTACTATTTTTCCACTACTGCTACTTTTACTACTAATACCTACTATTATTTTCACAAGTTTTTTACTACTATTTTACTAGTGCTTCAACAAATTGCTATTACTATTTCCACTAGCGCTATTACTGAACACTACTCCTATTTTTACTAATTTCTACTACTATTTTTACTAACACTACTACTATTTTTACTACTGCTACTACTAATTACTATTACAATTTTTACTAATTTTGGCTACAATTATTTTTACAAATTTCACAACTATTACTTATACTGCTAAACTACTATTATTTTCTAATTTCTAATTTCTACTACTATTTTTACTAACACTACTACCACTTTTGCTAATTTCTACCACTATTTTTACTAACGCTATCACTAATTACCAATATTGCTTTACCAAATTCTACTACTATTTTTACTAATGCTAAGACTAAGTACTACTAGCTACTATTATTACTAAGCACTACTACTATTAATACTACTTGTTCTACCACAATTATTAGTACTCCTACTTACTACTTACTACTACTACGCCCATATATAAATCTCTATCTCTTTATGAAGTCGACAATGAAGTTTTACTTACGGCACGCGCTTTCAGGTGCACGACTATTTTTTGTTGCAAGTTTATTAATGTCCTTTTAAAAAATAGCTAAACACAGTTATATTCATCGAAATTCTCAGCGAAAAAAAAATCCAGAAAAATACAACAATACTTTCCGTGACTCTTTTTTTCTCTTAAAGGAATTTATTTCGGTACCGTTTTTAATGTTACAAGCTCTTTCCCGTTGAGAATTTTGATAAAGAAGGCTGATTTGTTTGTTATAAATATAACATTTAATAAATTTTTTTTTTTAATTAATTTTCGAAGTGCAATGAATTTTGTTTCGTTAACCGGTTATATTTTTCAAATCGATTGGATGTAGCGGAAGTTATACTATTTAAAAACAAAAATATCGAAACTTTTTCTTTTTAATATTAGAAACCAAAAAAATTTGTTTAAAAAAAATTTTTCGACACGCCGATGCTTGGAGTAAAATTCTACGAAAACCAACCGAACGTATCATTTCTATTTTACAAGAGTTGGTCCCGAGCTCTAGCAATACCAGAAACATAGTAGGTAAGTACAAACCAAAGGAATTTTTTATTCAGCTTAGCTTCGTTTATAGTAATACTACTCATCATGGCCATAACGCAAACAAAACACAAAACAAAGAATTATTCCTCAACCTAATGCTCATACACACCGGCAGTTTCTTTCAAAAATTTCTTATTTTTATATATTTTGATAACCAATTTAATGGTTTCGTTCAGTCTCGTTTGTTTCCTATTTTTCTGTATACGAATATCACGAACGCTATCAGAATAAATTGAATGGTCGCAAAATGTTTTCGAATGATTTAAATCAGTTGTGTTTCGTTACCTTGCGTGAGCGAAACTTAACGATGGCGAAACATTTGATATCGTTTGTTTGCTTTCTCTGGTTTACAACAAAAATTTAACACCGAAGATTTTGAAGTGCAACTCACTTCAAGAATTTTCACCCAAATACAACAAAAGTACCAATAACGCAAAATTTTGCAAACAGCCAAGTGTTGTTCAAGCAACAAAATCGTCACTGAAAAAAAAAAACAAACAAAAAATCAATGCGATGCGAAAGAAAATGTTGCAAACAAAAAAATTAAAATTTCAATCAAACTGTTATCAATCTTATTATCACATTTACATATCTAACAGATGCCAAAACACGCAGCATGTCGATTGCACCAACCGATAAACAGGCAAAAGTAATTGCAAGATAGACTGATGTTGGCAAGTCATGTGTTGCATGCGACACCGATTGCTGCATACGGTAAGTAGTTGCAGTGGCAATGAATTGGCCTGCTGGCTGACTCTGCGATAGCTGCAAATGATGAAGATGAACGAGACGGGACTCAGCCTATAGCTCACAATACAAAATGTGTTGGCTTTCGCTGATTGCCTGTTCGATTGCTGCCAACGGTTGATCGGACCGTGCAGAGGCACAACAACAATCTACAGAGCTACAGAGACGTATAATGAACGAGATAGTTAGTGTATTTGATGTACAAATGAATATATTTCAATCGGCAGCAATTTTTGATTATCACTTAGGTAGTTGTGTCTTGTTAGGCTAATTCGCGGCGGTGGAGAGGCTGAGGTGTCGAAATGCCAAATACTAGAGTTGTTGAATGACGCGAAATTTTTAAACTTTAGGTGACTTTTTGGCAGAGGGAAAGTACATATGTAAGACGTGTGCAATGATTTTCGAAAATCTTTTGCAAAAGTACTAAAATGCAATGCCTAAATTGTTTGAATTATTTGAGTAAAACCGCTAAATTATGTTTTACATTTGCTACCAGAGCATCTTTCGAAAAGTGCAAAAAACGGTAAAATTTTTTTAATTGATAAATTTTTTTCTTATGTTTTACACTTGCTACCAGAGCATCTTTCGAAAAGTGCAAAAAACGGTAAAATTTTTTTAATTGATACATTTTTTTCTTTTGTCAAATTTGGCGCGGAGACACAAATTATCATTATTAGTGAGTAGAAAAAAAAATGAATATTAGTAATTAAAACTTATTTGCATAGTAAGATATCACTAAAATTTTTTGTAGGACATTTAAGTGTAACCAATTAAGATCCTGAAAAGGAAGTAATTACGGCCTTTTTTCAGTCATCTCAGTCAGCACAGGTACACAAAAAAAGTTCTGTTACTGAAAGGCGCAGAACTTTAGGATAAGAATTTCGGTGTGCTTAAAACGAATCTGAGTTCCAAATTTACTCATCATCCTTAGATTTTGCTCTAAAGAGACAAATTTCTAGATAACATAAAATATCAAAATTAATATTGTAATATTGTTTCCTACTGTGATCAGAATTTATCCTTTACCTTCAAATTTTGCCTCACCACCCTCCAAAACCTGACATATTATGAAAATTCAAATTAACGGATCTTAGCCTACGTTTTTTAGTAACTATGGCAAAAAAGAATCTGAAGTTTAAATTTACCTATTACCCTCAGATTTTGCACCAATACACCACAGCATGAAAATTCTAGATTGAAAGATAAAATTTTATACAAAAATATCGTTCGAAGGAGTAAAATATCTGAACTGAAAAACCAAAAATACCTACGTGAAGGCCACTGAAAAGATTTTTTGCTCTTCGAGTAGAGAAAACGCTCGTTCGTAAATTTTAGAGTCTAAAAAGAGTCTATTCATTTGATGAGATGAAACGCTCAAATCGAAAACGTTCGAGTCTAAAAAACACACACATGAAAAGCTTATTCCTACTCAAATTATTGATTAATCGCTTTGAATAAAAAAAATTTAGAACGATCTAAAAGTTTAATGTGGTAAACGATTTGCACTAATCATAAAATGGAAGAAAAAATAGTATAAATTAAGAGAGAAGTAAGCAAAGAATAGATGATTCGGAGTCTTAATTATTCTACTAGTAAAACTTTTAAAAACCAAAAAACCATTTGTTCTTCAAACTTCGAGTTTGGTGTTAATTGGGGCATTGCCAGAAGACTGTTTTGCTAATTTCCATCCCTAACCAGCGAAGATCGCTGCCCCCTTGGAAGGGAAGATACTCGCGAGCCGCTGTGCATGTGAATTCTACATTTCGTTTTCTATTTTCCTCCTGCAGCTAATTTGTCTTTGCCAAATACGTAGAAAAACTAAAGTTTAGATTCGATTCCTTTTTATTTTATTTGCCTTCTATTTGTGCAAAATTCCTGTTATGGGACAATTTTTAATAGGATCAACTCAATTCGTATTAAAAAACAATGAAATGTTTGTATGTTACTGAAAAGGTCCTGCAATTTTATTGTTCCCAAAAAATGTATTACAAGTGCAATTTCCATTTACTATAAAAGAAAAAATATGGCCTTAGCTCTCATTTGCAAATAAAAAATATGACTTTATGTCCCATCTGATCAAAAAAATATATGGTTCCAACTCACATTTGAATGGAAATAAGACCATATGGCTTTATCTTTCATGGCCTTAACTCACATGGCCTTATCGCACCACCCCACGTACATAGATCGCGGTTATAAGATCAATTTATTTGCTAACACGGTTGGGACTTTTTCTGTTACTGTAAACAAAGCAGGGAAGTTAGTTAAAAAAACTAATCGAGTTTATTTACAAAACATTTCAGCTGATAAAGAAAGTTAAATTGGAAAAAGGTTTGACTTTCAATCAGTACCTAGTATTTTGTTTGAACACATCAATAGAAAGTGATCCATAGTAAGTGATAGCAAGATATACAAGGCGAATCCGCTGTTTATTTTGTTTGTTTAATTTTGCGTGTGAAATGCTAAAATCAGAATACGCCCAATACTGCTCATGTATTTTGTTTGTGTAAACAAAACAACCCAATGAATTTGGAAAAAAGGGGCAAGAATTCAGCTCATGGTATGCTATCACCTTATATGAATTAATCTTGCAAAAACCCAAAGCAGCACTAAATAAACACTATTTGATATCGGAGCGAAAGAATCGATAATAGTATACACATTCAAAAAAAATCGGGTACCCATAGATATGGAATCAAGAATACCACATGCTCAAAATATCAATACTAAATGCAAAATAAACTTGAATCGTTGTTGTATGATTGCCCGTTGAAAAGAAGAAATTAGTATTTGAAAAATTTGTAACCTTTTCGACTGTATTTTTGATCAATTTAAAAATTACTTTGCTTGTGATTTGAGTAAAAATTTACTTGATGGTAAGAAACAAACATAACTAAGTTTTGTTTTAGAGGAGAACGTGTCGTTCGGCAGCGGGAGAGATTATCTGCTGACTCAAAACTGTAGGTCCTTCTACTTGTGATCATAATAACGGCCAGAAGCACGGCCAACAGAGTGGTTCTACTTAGTGAGAGTCTCATAAGGTGACAAATCTCGCTACACTGGACGAAACAAGAGTCTGGTGCACTCTTTCAGAGCCAAAAGGTATTCTACTCTTTTTTCTTGATCTTCTATTTTTCTTCCCTCATGAATCCGACGGCCGTTTACATGGCCCTGGCTACTCTTGCTGCCTAAATTGGATTGGAACCCAACGCCTACTACTTACTGCAGCTGCTACTCAGCAGGTGCGAAAGAAATAGTGGAACTGCTCCCTGGCAGCACCTGTGGTCTTGACAGAGCTGGAATAAAATTTGCGGGCAAATAAATTTTTTTTTTTTTTGGAATCCTTAAGGAGTCAGGCAACGTGAATTCAATTGATTTGCTTAAGTTTAAAAACTCCATGAGCCCCATCTAAGGCGATGCAATGGGTGTTCTCTGTTTTCTATTACATTCTTCATTCATCAGCCTGCCTATCTCTGCTTCGACATCGAGTACGTGGCGCTTTTAGTGCTGCAACCAATCAACCACCAATTGCAGATTTAAAATTTGTAACTCCAAATATCCAGACAAAAAAAATGTTTTCCACTTTTCAGCAAATCGGCAAGAATTAGTAAACAGATACCAACACAGAGCCAAAATACCACCTAAAATGCTCTATGAATCAGAAGAAAATTTAGCGGCTGTTTATACGATTTCTTTCCTATAAGAAGCCTTTCTTCAATAAAATTAAGAAGGGTATCTTGGGTTTCATTAGAATCTAATTTTAATTTTTATAAGCCGAAGATCTTATTAATTTAAAATTATTGGCATCTAAGTTTTTTTTAAGTAGATTATAATAATTTTAAGTATTATTATAAAAGGTTTTACATATTTGTTTATAACACATAAAAATAATTAAAATAAGTATTTATAATAGCTAGTTTTGCCAAATTATGAGTATAAGTAGTATGACATGTGCCATTTCTTGAACATTGGGCCCATTTCTTTGCAATCGAGAACACTAGGTAGGATAACGAACTGCACGTAAACCAACAACACTAACTCGGAAAAATATGCGAGTTGAGCAAGCTCGGTTAAATGATAACCGACCTGAGATGTAGTATTGGGAAGTGAAAAAACTGCACTATTTTGAATGAGCCGAAAGAACACGGCAAATTTTAGTTTAAGACCTAATTCGTTTTTAGTTGCATATTATTTTTAAATACATAGCTACATAAACCTAAAAATTGTCGGCACAACTAATTTCTGTTCTTAAAAAGCCCTAAACCAATCGCAACTTACATGAAAGAGGCTAACAGGGTTGCTTTTGGAACTCAAGGAAATTTTATCCGAGTTGGAGCGTTCCTTTACAACTCGGTTACATTAAAACGGGCCCATTAATACAAGTTTAGACAGATAAAGATATTTATTTTTGAAAACATTTATTCACAAATCATATTATATTTTTGAAAATTTAGAAACTCTATTCATTAAAAATAATAAATATGTAAATTAAAAATCTAAATTAAAAAAAAAAATGCAAAGCAAAATATTCATAATATTAAACTAAAACCAATGTAAAGTAGATTATTCACAAAGTATAGAGTCTTGCAATAGGGACGCTACAAAAGTAGACCGATAGTGACAGCAAACGACGCCATATTTTTCCCCGCTCTTTTGACATTTCTCTTCAGTAAGGTTTGCCATTTTATCACGAGAAGATATACGGTCCAACAACAAGTCGGAATTATTAAAATTTACTATCGAAATTCGGAGTCAATGGCCTCAAATTTAAGAGCACTACGTCCAATTTATGGTCATCGTCATTTCTGGCTGAATGGCTTCGTCAATAAGCAAAATATGCGTTATTGGGCAGGCAGCAATTCACACGTACTCCATGAGTCTTCTTCCGTGATGATCAAGACCGTCACGTTACTGTGAATGGGAATCGCTACCGCACAATGATAACCGAATATTTTTACCCCGAATTGAATGATATGGACTTGGGCAATATGTGGTTCCAACAGGACAGCGCCACAACCCACACAGCGAATGTCACAATCGATTTATTGATAACCAAGTTTGGCGAACGTGTTATCTCACGAAATGGCCTAGTCAATTGGCCGCCTCGGTCGAGCGATTTGACGCCGTTAGACTATTTCCTGTGGGGCTACGTCAAGTCTATGGTCTATGCCAACAAGCCAGCGACGATTGATGAACTTCGTACGAATATCGAACGTGAAATTGCAGCAGTATCGGCCGATTTATGCTTGAAAAACGTCGAAAATTGGGTTCAGCGTCTGGACTTCTGCAAGCGTGTCCGTGGTGCTCATGCAAAAGAAATCGAGTTCCATACATAATGGCATCGAATGTACTTTCACAGGAATAAAAAATTTAATTCATATCCCAAACCGGTTTGGTTTTATTTAAAAAAAAAACGTTTGTGCGCTCCTATTGAAAACCCCTGTACATATGGATATTAAGATGTTAAAAGCGAGTTCGGAATTAAAAAGGGCTCTTTTAAAAATAAAAAGTTTCCCTTATTAATAAATTCAATAAGATTCTGGTAAGAATGAGAGCATCTCCTTATTAATTTCCATTACATGATTTTAACAAAAAACGTGGGGATTTCTTCTTACACTTACATATTCTTGAATGAAATTCCATAAACATTAATAAACAACAAGTTATCTCCTTATTTCCAGTCGCTTTCGTTTTAAATAAATTTGAAAAACCAATACCGAAAAGATTTTCTAATGAAAATTTCTTCGCTTTCGTCCCCTCTCGCACCCCTTGGCCATTAATCTTTTTTCGACGTCGATCTCTTTAATTATACGTGAACTTTTTAGCTATGTGTATATTTAAAATAAAATAAAAAACTAATTCTTTACTATTCTTAAACTACATACAATATAACTTTAGCCGCGTACCTTCACTCAACTGCCACCACCAAATAGTTTTCCTTTCAATTTTCATATTTGCCTTCAATTGCATTTTGTTACGCTACCAGCGTCTGAACCGCCTGCGCCAAACTTTGCGGCCTTCCAAACACCAGCAACTCCAGCACCACCACCACCAGCGTAACGACGCAACGACGCAACGACGCTACACACCGATCGCCACTGCAATTTTCGCCGTTAATATGCATAAAACATTTCAAAGGCGTTACCCAGTTCCAGTATAAACAATAGCTGTAGGCCAACATTTTCCACCACTCTTTTCCGTTCAACACCCAAGCGCTGTATATGACTTTTCAAACTTCATTTTCTAAGCCAACCAAAACCCATGTATTGAGTTTTCAATTTCTGCTAGCGGTTGATTGTTGGTGAAGCGGCAATACGTCAATAACCGTTTAGTATGCAATTTTCAATGTTTTTTTTTTTTTTACAAAAGCGACTAGAGCGCAACAAACGCCCCAGTAACTGCTGCTGCGGCAGCAAAAAAAAAAAGCAACAAAAAGAACGACAATAGTAGAGTGTGGTGGTTTGTTTTTGTGGCGGTGGTAAAAAAAAACAACAAATGTTTGGTTGGTTAAAACGGTAGTTGCGGTTGTGAAGGCGGTCGCGGTGGCAGTTTGCAACATACCAAAGTCGCGCGCTCTCAGCGTAGGCAAAAATAGCTGCATAGCATAACATGGAACAACGGACGGACGGATTGACAGGCGTGGATCAAAGGCAGCCAAACAAATGCCTTGGCAGCCACTTTGCATACCAAACCATGTACATATGTGTGTGTTGGTTGTACCCACCAGCTGCCTTCAACGGCCGCCAGCTACCGTGATGGCAAAGCGAGTTTTGTTAAGCCAACTGCGCAGCAACAGCGCAGAGTCGCATGATAGCGCCAACTTGTCTGTCAGAGTTGCATGCAGAGTCTGCAGAGTTGATCGCTCACTTGCTGGCTTCGCTGGTTGGCCGATGCTGCATCGCTCGCTGATCGATAGCTTAGGCGCTCAAGCATGCAATCTGTTAATCGCAATCATTTCGATATTGCTACGATCTCTTTCGATGGATGTTAGTTTGGTTGGTTGTTTGTTTGTTCAACGCTGCCGCTACTCTATCTGTAATTGTAGATCAAGGAAATTCGTTAGTGGCAAAATTTTCACAGTGGCTCGCCTTGCAATCGCTTTATCGTTTCTTACATAACTCTCGTTTTTTTTTTATTCCTTTTATTTCTTTCAATCTAATCATTCACTGATTGTCTCCATTTGCTTGCCGTAGCTGTGGCGAATTTTGCAAACATAATTCAAGTGTTTATTACCAGCGATTGCAGGCATTATTTTTATTTCGCTTTGTTTTTTTTTTTTTTTGCTAATTTTCATTTTACTAAAATTACTATAATTATTTGGTAATCATTTCGGTTTTTTTTTTAGTTTTATATTTGTTTCATCGTTTGCAGCTACCGTTAATGATGACAAACAACAAATATTGACTTTTTTGATTATTGAAATTAACCCATAGCCAAATTAGATATTTATTTACCGTAAGCCAATCAAAGATTAATCTTCGAATATGGAGACTCTACTTTTTGTATTTAACTACAAAATTATGGTACAATATATCCTCGCTCCCTACGAAGAGTAGCATATCATAAATTACCGCGGAAGACTAGCACATTCCATTCTTCCCATCGAAAAGTAGTTTAGATTCCGAAGTGAAAAAATAGCACATTTAAGATTCTAACGTGGAAGGGTAGCACATTCCGTTTTTGTTGTATTTTCAAAAGTCCCTGTCAAATTGTTTGACGATTTTGACGCAGAAGAATGTAGCTAGAAATTCGTTAATTAAACCTGAAATGTGCTAGTTTTCGAAGCAAGAGTGCGAAGTATGCAAATTTTGCGGCTTAGTAATTTGAAATGTGAAGCTCTCCACGTGCGACAGATGCTACCTGTTTAAAAAGTTATATTCAATTAAACAACTTACATCACATATCATATGTAGCCAGTTCTGTTGGTGATAAGATGAGCAGTTTTTAAAGGGTGAAAGATTAATTACAAAAAAAATTTTGTGCAGTGTTGCCACCACCTTAAAAACTTAATTAAAATTGGAACAATAAAATCAAATATTGTGATCTCAAACAAAGGAGGAATAAGAAAACAGTATTTCGAAAATATTTTCGGAATGGTTTGCTAGCTGCTTAAATCAGAGTGCTGCCACCTGTTTAAAAAACTATATTCAATTAAATAACTTAAATCAAATATCATATATAGCCAGTTCTATTTGTGATCAGTTTTTAAAGGGAGAAAGATTAATTACCAAAAAATATATTTGAAAAGGGTTGCCACCTTTTTAAAAACTTAACTGAAAGTATAAGAAATAAATGAAATGTTACGGTTCTCAAACGAACGAGGTTTAACAAAATTTTATATCGAAAATATTTTCGGAGAAGTTTGCCACCTGCTTAAAAAAGAGTGCTACCACTTGTTTGCAAAATTAATTGAATTCAATTTAAAAGCCAAATCAAATATAGCACTATTGATGCGAAATTAAACCGTGTATACGAGAAGGGTTGCCACCTATTCTCGAACGTTGATTTCATTTGGTAACTAAAGCAACTGAAATTCTTCAATACTGGTGCCAAAGAGGTTTGAAAAAGCCTCATTTAAGAAAAAAACTTCACAGGGTTACCATATGTTTAGAAAATAAAAATTCAATTTACACTATAAGATAAATAAAACATTATAATACAGGTGTGAGCCGAGAGGGGTTTAGGAAAATTTTATATCAAAAAATTTTTGAGTGGATGCCAACTGTTTGAACAAAATTTTTACGTTTGGCGAAATTATTTTTTTCTCCAACTGTTATAATCGCATTTATAACTTTAAACCAAATAGTGGGCCGATTCGAAAATTATTTTTTTTTTTAATTTGCGTTTTAAAACACTTTTAGAGTATTAAATTGAAAAAAAATTTAACTCATATTTTGATAAAATTTCAAAAAAATTATCTGGGACTTAAAAGTTGCGGAATGAATGATAGTAGTTTTTAAAAATTAACATTTTGTACCAAAAAAAATTGCTGGTTTTATAAATATACAAGTTCAACATTTTTTTAATTTAATATTTCAAAAGTGCTTTTAAAACAACAAAAAAAAAAAATTTACCAAATCGGTCCAATTTCGCACAGTTATGGTCATATAAGAAATTTAAATTACACCAGCTAAAATTTGTTTTCAATTTCGTATTCCAAAAGTATTTTTAAAACACATTTCAAAAAAAATTTGTCGAAATCTGTCCATTCTTTAACAAAGAATTGAGCATATAAAAACAATAAAACTTTTTTTAAATCGATTTCTCGAAAACAAACAAACACAGAAAAAAGTTTTCAAAATCAGGGAGAGGCCTTTACATTCATACTATAACATAAAAAATTAAAAAATGGACGATGCATATTAATTAAAAGGTGTTCTCATAAAAAAAATTTTTTGAAAATTTGAGGGTAACCGTACAACCCCCGAAACAACATCCCATCGTCAAACACAACAACAACACCCCTTTTTAAAGTTATTGTTAGTTTTCGATTTGTAGCTTTGGCTTACACAAAGTATTATAAGTTGATATATATTTATCTTTTAAAGGTTTAACAGATATTTCGATTCGAAAAAGAATTTCTTACCTAACGAAACCAAAAATATTTTACAACAAAAACATAAAAATATACAATGCTATAATTTAGTTGTTCAAGTGCATGGACGGGTTTAAAAAACAAAAACTATTTAGTTATCGCTACTTTTTTATGACAATATTTCTAGAGGTCAGAAAGTAATTTTCAATTATAAGAGTGCAATAAAATTTGATTCAAAGTTTTCAGTTAGCACATTTCATTTAAGATAATCTTTTTCATTCATTACATTTTTGTATCACGAAATAAACTAGCCGCATTACACACATACACAGTCTGCCTTTTCATACAATGTAAATTTCTTCCGCGTGCGTAGCAGTTAAGCCGCTTTATGACCAACAACCAAATTTAGTTCATTCTTGTTGCGTTGGTTCCCACCGCCTTTTCCAGACTATAAACTATCTACATATTGCACACTAAAGACAGAAGGGACACAAGTCAAAAAATGAAACCTTAAGTAAGAAAAAAATCCAAAAATAATTAACTTTTTATAAGGACATTTTTTTGTAATAAAATTATATCTGTTTTTGAGAAACTCATTGTAAGAGGAGCGTATTTTTAAGTTTTATTAAAACCAATGTGAAAAGATAAACCCATACTTACGGTTTGTGACAACCACCGCCTTTTGAGTTGTGCCTCTTTTATATTTAGTGCGCAACTCATGCCCTTTAGCGTGAAAAGTAAGCTGGTGCGATACCGTTCTAAAGACCCATAAATCAGCTGGAAAGTCATATATAACCATAAAAGACACACACACACACACATACATATACATGCATATGCAGACGAAGGAGGTTATAAATGAGTATCCATATAAAAAATAAAAAATAAAAAATTTAAAGACTGCCTTTAATCCTTTAAGACCAACCGATTCTAACACTTTACCTTCGGGCCCCACAACAATTCCAGCTAAATGCAAAAAAGATCACTAAAAACGACTGCATAGAGAGACACTTTGCAATGCTCATAATTCAAATCTTCATACCATACCAAAAATACACACACGCACACACACACACAACCGCTACGTAGCATCGAGGCGATGAATGAATGTTTGGCGTGACATACAGAGCGCAATTGTATAACTATCAATACATATGCACATACATACATACATACAAACACATGTGGTTGGTTCGTGAACTTTTGCGCAATTTTTTATTTAAATTTTTGTTTTTTTTTTTTTTTGATATATAGTATGTACATTTTTCTCTAATTTTTTTTTTTTTTTTGTTTTTGCGCCATATGTGCATATTTTTTTTCTGGCAGCGACTCGGTGCACTTTTTCGCGCCCAACCATACGACCGACGCCAGCCAAGCAGCCAATTGGCTAAATCATACCAAATGAATTATGAGCCTCATATCCGCTCTGGAAGCGTAACTAAAGAGCAGCCAAAGGCTTTTTGAATGCGCCGCAAGCAAGTGTGGCAAGTTCAAAATAAATGAACACAAAAAAAAAACTAATGAAAATACAAGACACAAAGAATGAAAATTCGTTAGTGAATGAATTAAATCCCACGATCCCACGCGCTGTCGCCACGGTTCTTGGATTTCGGCGGTTTGGGCAATTTGGGTTTGCTTTGAATAGTTAGAAAATATTTTGAGCTTTAAGGCATACATAAAATTTTAAATAAAAACTAATAGGGAATATAAACAAAAAATAATTTTTATTATAACAAAAAACAAAATAAGCAAAAATAAAACTAAACTATTTATAAAAAACAAGATGAAGTAAGTAAATAAAATAAAGTAAAATTGAATAATTAAAATGAAAATAAACTCAAATATTTTAGAACAACTACATATATTGATGTCTGCGAAATTAGAAAAACTCATTTCAGATTTTTAACGTTTATCATCTAATTGAATTTTTTTTGGTTTTTTTTTTTTGTTTTTTTTTTTTTAGATCCATTTGGTATAGAAATCTCAGCTATAGCAACCCATACTTATTGAAATTTCAATTTTAATAGTGTTACGGTTATGTTTCGAGTAGTTTTGAATATTTTCTAAAATCATTTTTCTAAAAAATATAATGGACTTTTTTTTTTTTTTAATAAAATGGAATACTAACTTTACGCTCGAAATCACAGGTATTAAACATGACATTGAAATAACGTTTGTAAATTTTTTTTCCAAATCTGAGCTCAATAGAGAATATTTTGTTTACTTGAAACAGGGACCAAAAATAATGATTATTTCTTAATTTTAAAATGACAAAAGAAAAGCCCTTAAGTTCTAGATATCGATGGTTTGGAGAATATTTATTTACTTTTTTATACACAGCATGAAACTATTGTGATTGAAAAAATTTGAGCGATATCCATAAAAATTAAAATCAATAATTACTTTTCGATTTTTATTGATCGCTCAAAAAAATTATTTACATATATATCGAGTTATATTTTTTTGATCATAACTAAAATATTTTTTTTTTTTGGTTGTTATTTTTTCAAATACCAGTGGTTTTGAGAATATTTTTTTTTTTTTTTTGTATAATCTGGTTAAAATTATTACGATTTAAAATATTTTGAGCAGTATCCGTTTACAATTAATAATCACTTTTCGAGTTTTTTTTAGTCGCTCAGAAAAATTAATTAGAATCGAGTTATATTTTTTTTGATCAAAAATAAAGGTCGTTTTTGGGTTTATATTTTTTGCGTTTGTAAATAATGACAGCCTTGTGAATACCTTTTTTTTTTTTTTTTTTTTTTTTTGTTTTTGATAACAAAATGGTTTTCTGAGTTGTATTTTTTCGATCAAACATTATCACAATTTTTTTAGTTTCATTTCTTTCCATCAAAAATAATCATTATTTTTTGAGTCATATTTTTTGAGCGAAGGAATTATTTATCTCTCAGATCGGAAAACTCAAAATCCGACCCCAGAAGAATAAAAATATTAACATTTTGTAAATTGAAACAGAAATAATATGCGAGGATGACAAAGTATAAAAAAAAAATAAATGTTGTAGAGAGACAAAGAAGGTTTGGTTTCGAATAGAATTGGGGATATTTTCTAAAGTTCCTAATGTGCTTTTCTTTTTAAACGGAGTCATCATTTTCATACCTTTTCTGGCATTATTGCATTAAATTGGAAAGTATACGAACTTGATGACAGTGTCCATGTGCAATGCGGTAAAAATGATGAAATTGAGACCTTTATTTAATAGAAATTAGATATCTAAACAAATATAGTTTTTGGTACAAACGAGAGAATTAAAAAAAAAAATTGCTTAGTTGACAAGAACAAAAACAAACAAAAATTACTTTTGTATGTATACTTAATCTTCTTTTTCGTTTATTCTACATAATATCCATTGATTAAGCCTATATATTCACTTCTCAAAACAGGCTTCAAGGTCTTCCTTTTTGATTTATCAAACTCAGCATTATCATAAAGCCTTATGCCCACGTTGCTGTTCTTCTTGGAAATATCCAGAAATCACAAGGCGCTAGATCCGGAAAATATGGCGCTGGTTGTATTTCTTCGAGGTTCGATATCGCAGGGACTGCTATTTGTTTTCGTATCGTACTTATAGGTCAAGATTCTTCAACAGTAATCAGTACCAGTATTTAGAAAAAATGAGACATATGTCATCTTTTTGGATCTCCCCTAAAATTCAGGGAACCCGTCGAGCACATTTCTTCGTGCACCGAAGCTCAACTTATCAGCATTCATTTGTTGTGTCAATCGTGGATCTTCGTCAACTCGAAACTTCACCAGAGCCACAGTGACGTCATCAGTGGAAGATTTTGGTCGATTTCCTCGAGGCTCGTTCTCCACAGAAAGATTCATCTCATTTGAAGTCTTCGAAACAACTTGGAAAAAGTCTGTAGAGACAATACAATCGTTCCATATACAATTCAGCATTCATTGAATATTTTTGTAGTAGCTTTAGTTTACGCCGAATCACGAAGAGAATCACAAAGTGAATTTCTGTTTGCGTTGGTGGTGGAATTTCGTGTGATTCATGCTCAGATATTTCACAATTTTTTTTTTAAATATCAAAGGCATAGTACCTACTATTGTACATTATCTACGCAAGGTATCAGCTGTAGAGGCCTGCAATATGATTATATAACTACGATTTTGTTTAGTGTAGTGTCACCTTTAGTACGAATTCGTTAATGTTATATTAAAAAAAAGAAGGTGATTGAACTTATTTGCCAATTATTTTAGAAATCGCTAATGCTCATGTTTTTTATTGTTCTGTTAACATTAGAATAAATTTATTTAAAAATGAATATAAAAGTTTATGATAAAAGTTGAAATCCGTTCCCCCGTTCTCCTACCCGACGCCTTTAGTAGATGCCCTTGCTATATTTTTACTCCTTTTTTTTTGCTGCACAAATTCAGATGTCATTTTTAAGAGAAAAAGTGCGTAACATAAATCTAAAAAAAAAAAGTTTGTTATCACCTTTATAATTTATAAAGTTTTGCTGAAGAAAGTGATCCACCTTTGAGCAGTATGCATTTCTGTGCCGAATTATACCATTTTTCAAAATATCTACGTGTGGTGAACGTGTCAGGAGCACGGGAGGCACTAAATTTCTTATTTCGAATTACACAGATAAAATATATGTTCATTTAATGCCAAATCAAATTTCATTAAAAAGCACTTTTAATTTTCCCATCCACTTGCGTTGCATTTATCGAATTCTTACCATATTTCAGATTTATTTTTCGACAATAAATAAATAGCCTTTAATGAATTATTGCGAAAGCGAAGTATGCTAACCATTTTTGGCCGCAGGTTATATGGGATCACCGTCCTTCTAACAAATAGTTTGGGTTAGAAATAGAGCAATGTTTTTTATTTCCATTTAATGTGTTCGATACTCCTTGGGCCCGAGTTTAGGATTGTGCTAATTATTTGTATATTTCTTTATTAATTTATTACTTGTGTAAATTTTTAATTATAATACAGAGTTTATGAGAATAGTCGATAGTTTTGAAAATTTACTTTAAATATTTTTTTTTATTCGAAGAGTTTATTAACTCAAAATAGATTTTTTGGTATCTGATTTCAAATTTAATAGTTTAAAACTTACAAATTAGTTATAAAAAATTTTCTTAAGAAATTAATTGATCATGCTACTAAATTCAAGAATAGTTTAAAGTACAAATTTTTATTTAATTTGTATACCTTTGTTGGTTGATTTGAATTTTTTTATAAAATTTTAAACTTAATTAAGAAATACAAACAACGGTCTTAAAGAAGCATTTTTTAATCAAGATTAACTTTAATTGTGTAGTTAACTTTATAAAATCTATAGTTCTCATATTGCCATGCCACGTATACTAGATACAAATGTGGTCATTGACCTAAATTGGTCATCTTTTATTTTAGTCACTTTACTCTACCTAATAAGTAGCTGAGTAGGAGGTAAAAATACCGTAGTTCTTTAAGCGTAAAAATCAAAAAAAAAAAAAAAAATTCTCTTCCTCTCTCCCAAACCTAAAAACAAAAAAAAAAAACAAAAAAAAAACATAGAAAGAACATAAAGAGCCACATTTGACTCGCACAAGACTGTCAACTTCAGCCGTATTACCATAAAATCCATTTCTAATGGCACGTACACCCTGTTCCACCTCCTCACACCCCTTCACACACACACACACACACACACACACACACCTAGAACCCAGCCAACACATTGCAAACACCGCATATTCAAAGCTATTGGGTTTATCGTGTTGAACAAATTTCCGTAGCCATAACAATTTCGATATACTGCCGTTTACTGCAACATTTCACCTTCTAAATTCTTTAGCAAAAAAAAAAATTAGCAACAAAATAAAAAGCACACAGCAAAACGCTGCTTAATCGGCCAAACGCACACAAACTTAGAACCCGCAATAAATAGTAATTAAATAAATTTCGCAATCAGCTCCAAAAGAGTACCAGCAGAAATTCTAAAAAAAAAAAACCCCACAAAGAGAAAAAAAAATAAAAAACAAGTCTAGCAAACGACAGCACTTGCGGCTAAAAGCCTACTGCCATTCAACTAAAGTGCCATCCAACTTTTGGCCTAACTTGGCACACAGCTAGGCTATCTCATACCCTGGCTGCTGTTGCTAACCATAGCAACATATTTTTCTAACGAAGTCGCTGCAATTTGGCTTCTCTAAGTGTTTGGTTTGGTGATTAGTTCTCAAATGGCTGTCGTTATGTTCGTACAAGTTCGTCTATTTGGTGGGTTTCAAAGCATGTGTGTCCACATCTGAGTTGTACGGCTGCAGAGCCCAACACCCCCTCACAACTACATAAGTAGCGCGAGTCGAAAGAGCCTGCGGCAGAAAAGGAGTAGTGTATTCAAAATCAAGTTGGAAAAATGTTTTCATATACAAACAAGGAAAAACACCTTGACTAACGTGACTGAGGTGAAAATATAAATCAGCTGCATAGTTTTCTAAAAAAAAAAAAAAGTGTTGCTGCGATTCAGTTATGGACGTAATGCAAGACTCGTCCGTTCCAGCTCAGGGTGGGTTGATGATGAGGAGAAGTCTTTTTTTTTTGTTATATTTAGTTTAACTGTCTAGCAGTTGTATCCTATGATTGGAATATGAAATATAGCGGACACTTTGGCTTACTTTCCGCCTGTTTTCGGAATTACATATGTCTTAAATATTTTTTATTCGCCCGCCATTTCCTACTGGGCGAGCAACTAATGTTTTAACTTCCTTTATAGTTATATAGGAGTGTGTATGTATGTATGTTTGTAAGCAAATTTGTACTTGTTGACCACTTTGTAGGCATTAGATTAATGTTCACCTGAACATGATCGCTTCGGGCTGACGGCGTTAAGTCGTCCACTGGGAACAAATCGAGTTAGTTAATATGGTAAGAATAATAATTTGAATAAATAAGAACTCGATAAGGTATACTGAGGAAATGGCAATGATATAACCATTATTCAAAGACTTATATTATAAAATTCTGTACATAATAGTTATCAGCGAGACAAATATTTATAAGTCTTCAAAGACTATTACTTTTAAACCTATATTATAAAAGCCTTATCATTATAATGATGCGTGGAAAACAAATTTTTAAGGCTTGAAGGACGAGACTTTTTGGAAACCATTTCGGGAGAAATTCGGGACTACTTCGAAATACTTTCAGGACCAAATCGGGTTCAATTCTGGACAAGTTCAGTACTAGTTTGGTTCCGTAAATAGTTCCGTTTTTTTTTTTTTTTTTTCCAGTATATTTTATAATATTAGTCTCAAAATAAAAGACTTTGAAAGACTTACAAATATATATGTATCTCTCTGATAATTATACTCAAAAGATAGAAAAATAGGAGTGAATTGGCGCGAAAAAAATATTTACTACTCTTGGAGAAAACAGGTTTCATTTCGTGTAGAGTTTTGTACATTTTGAAATAGCCTTCACACTCAATCGGGAGAAAATATAGCTACTTACAAAAAAACAAAAAAAAACACAAACCACGGCATCAAAATAAGCACAATTTTTTTAAAATCATCTTTAGTATGAGTATAAATTTACCTCGAGTTTCAGCAAGCACAAATTTGAGTTTCTCGTTAAGGATAAAAGGCAGGCACAATGGCTCACTTTTTCGTTAGCCCGTGTGCATTATTACTGCGCCTGCCTTAAATATATGTTTCTTTTTTTTTTTTTTTGATATTTAGAAATGATTTTTCTAAACACCTTAACGTAACTGTCCGAACTATTGAAAATTCGAAGAGCGGTAATAAGAATATTGTTTCAGTATTACTTAAAATATTACCAAATTTATTTGGCGGGCATTTTTAAATCTGATAGTACTTTAAAACTTAAATTATATTTTATTAAATGTAGCTCACTTTCACTTCAAATTCACTAAAAATTCTAGCATTAAAATCTGAAAAAATTTTAAACGCGCTTGCAACACTTCGTACGTGTTGAAAAAGTGAAAATATTAATAATATTATTTCTTTGAAAACAACTGGTATAAAAATTTTAATCGCAGTTTCATAAATTATACACAAATTTAGAAAAACAATCAAACCGGTAAGAATAACGATAAGAAGAATAAAAATAAATATCAGTAAATAAATATTAAATGTTATTATTTTGTTACTATATCAAATGTTGGTAGTTTTAATTAAATTAATGAATTGTTAGCTTATTTGAATACAAGATATGATTTTGCTTTAACCTTGTTTTAAAAATTTACTAAAATCTTATATCTGTTTTTCTAATTCATATCACATTATTTTATTTAACTTTTATTTTCTTTTATATTACCTATTTTCATTTTAATTCCTTTTGTATTTATATTTTTCATTATATTTTTAATTTAGATTTTTTTTATTTATTATCATTAGCTTTATTTATTATTCTGGGTCAACATATATTTATCTATTTGTCAACTTCACATTTCACTACAATTAACTTTCATTTGTTGTTTTTTTTTATTATTTAATCTAATTTCATTTAATTTTTGCATTTTTATTTTGCATATTTTTTTTAAATAAAACAATGTGGTGTTCCATTTATAAGCCACTATTTTATTTCATTTCATTTTTACTTCATAAAAAACATTTAGCTTAATTTAATTTTTTTTTTGTTTTACTTCTCATGTTATTGTTATATTTTATTGAAGTGTATTAAATTCTATTATTTCATCGAGTTTTAATTAAACTTCATGTTATTTTAATTTTTATATTGTTTTTTTTTTTTTTTTTATTGTAAATTGCTTTATTTAATTTAATAACATTTAACTTACTTTTGTATTTTATTTCATTTTACATGAAGTTATTTTTTAGATTGTTTAAATATTATTTTAATTTACTTTTTAATGGATTCGAGCTTTATATTACGCTGCTTTCAATAAATTTACTTTTAATTTTTCTAATTATTTTTATTTTTATGCTTGGCTCTCATTTAGTTGTTTTCATGACATTTTTTTTCAACTCGGTAATAAATTTCATTTCCAGCGCTTAATGTACATTAGGCATTGAATTTACAAAACATAGTTGCCATTGCTCATCAGTGAGTATTATTGAATTATTTACCAAGGAACTTTACCATAAAAATATTTGTCATATCAATGGGTGATGGAAATGCGGCATAAGCAAATTAAGCATCCCATTGAGTGACTCTAAATAATTTATAATAATTTATTTGCTATTTAATTTGTGGACCAAAAAATTTTCAACAAACTACCGTTACAATATACTTATACGAATTTTTACACTTCTCGGCTACTTAAAAATTCAAGTTTGACTGAAATTCGAGCTGTCAGCTCTCGACACAACGAAAGACTTAAGTAGCAAACTTGCCGATTACACAAAAACAAAACAAAAAAACAAAGTCAACTTGTTGCGCGCACTTATACAAAAGTCAGCTATTAGCATATAGATGTAAATTACACATGTCGGTGGAAATATTTATTTAACAACAACAAAAAAAAAAAATCATATATAAATAAAACATTTCACAGCATTGCATGCAGTTGCCGGAAGGGTGTACAAAATTTGAAATTTGTTGAAAATTTCAATTCATAAATTCAATGCGAAATGCGTTACTGAAGTGAGAGCTTTTTCCCCACCCCGCCAACGTTTTAAGTAGTTTCTCAAATATTTATGTGTGACAAAAGTGTGCTTCCCTGATTTTCAATAATCTCTTGAAATGCAACTACAACTTTTCGTGTAATAAATTGAATTAATTACTATTAATAAACGCTAACTAACTCGATACGTTAAGCGCTGCGCGGCAGCACAGCACACTCTACTCCACTCCACTCCACTCCACTCCACTTCACTAAACAGGCGATGGCGATTTTATATTCGTGTTTTCGTTTCAGCATACCGAGTGCTGAGTGCTGAGTGCTTTGTAAGAGGAAACGAAAATTCGAAACGGTTATACTAAGTTGTACCGCAAACAAACGCCGATGATGTAAATGTAAATTTGTAGTTTTTAAATTAAACTACGCAGTACCTACTCGTATGCGTATCTATTAAAATTTGTGTGTGATTTCAAGTGGCTACTATTTCTGCCTATTGGCCACTGTAATCGCTATGAAATTTCGTATGCATAGTATAAGCAGTTGTCAAATAAAATGTCAAGTTTATGTGACAGTTTAATGACAAAAAATTGGTAATAAAATCGCATGAAATATCAGACGCAATGTAAATGTAAATAAAAGCAAAATTGTAGGAGCAGACAAGTTTAAAAAACAAACTCCAGCAGGTGACTCGATTAGCTGGTAGTTTCGTTTCATTGATTGCTTCCCAGCAATTAATACCTACGTTTTAGACAAACTTGCCGTCGCCGCCGCGCCGTCGTCATTGCTGATCTCAAATTTAGCGCATCGTTGGGAAATTATTTAAATCGTAATTAATTGAAATCCAAGCGAATAAACTACAGCTTACAAAGCTTTTGTTGGGCATTTCCTAGTTGCATTTTTTGCTTGTTTTTATTTTTATTTTGTTTATGTATTGAGGTTTAGTGAAAGTGCTTTTCTGCAATAATTTAACCACTTCTGTTCAAATAAAAGCGTCAAAAACCACGGTTGCCATTTTGATAATTAGTTACCAAATTAAATATTAAATTAATTACCAAAATTGGCGACCCATGTACAAAGTTGCTAAACTTTTCTGTTTAGAAATTGGATTCAGTTTTGCTGTGCATGAAAATCACTTAGGAATAATTTGCAGACAGGTACGGTGACTCAGACAACTGACCACATGGTGAATTTTGTTTTTATTATTTATAATGTGTTTCACGTTAAGTTATGTCTTTGTTAATTTTTTATAAAACTTCAATTCGTTCTATAACAAAAAACAGGTAAGTCAAAATGTTTAACTTTGCAAAAAATTTATCACAAATCAAACAAAATTAACTCAAATTTCAAAGATTTTTAATCAAAACTATTACGTACGCAGACCCTTTAATTTAAGTCTAAAATTGCTAAAAAAAAAAAATTCAGGGTGATTTTTGAGATTTTTCTTTAAATTGTGATCTGTCACACACTTTTCATAAAACCTCTTGTGCATCGTCTGCCATATAAACAGCTTGCGTTGAATGGAAAAATCAATGGAAATTTATAATAAGTGGAAACTTAAAATTAACTGCAAAATTAAAAAATACAAAAAGTTTGAAAAGTGTTAAAATTTTACAACTTTCCTACAAAATTTCACTAAACTAAAATTTTCTAGAAAAAAAATTACCAAAAATATGCCATGAAAAGAATTTCGAATACTACAAAAAACTCAACAACATGTGCTTAATTGTTTGAGTAACGGTAAGGACTGGTACAGAAAATTCTGCAGTAATATAGTAAGCTTTGAAAAAAGTGTGTTTAATTACATTTTTGAAACTAAACAAAAATGTTATTAAAAAAAAATCATTTGGAACACCAACAACAAATTAAGCATTAATTTTAAACAGAGGTCCAGAATAAAAATTATTTTACCGTTGAGTTTAAAAAATGCATCCCATTCTCTATAAGAAGTATAAAACTCTTTTGATAATAGTTACGAGTAAGACAAATTTTTTAAGTTATCGATATTTTTTTATTTTGAGATTTATATTATCAAAGGCTTTTTATAATAACTGTGGGTGAGAGAAATTTTTTTAAAGCAACAATAAAATAATATTTATTGAGGCCTTACGTAATAATTAACAGCAATATAAATTTGTGTACGTCTTTCAAAGACTTTTATTTTGATACTATTATTATAACCCTCTTTGCATAATAATTACGATTAAGAGAACTCTTTTTAAGCCTTGAAACAAGGAACTATTTTGAGACTCAAAATAGTACCAAACAAATTTTCAGAACTAGTCCTGGATCAGCCAGGAAACGGTGCTAAAAAGGTCTTGTCGTTGAAGACTGAAAGATTTTTTTCTCACTCATAACTCTTAAGAGAAGACTTTTATAATATAACACTCAAAACAAAAGTATTTCAATACTTAAAAAAGTTTTTCTCACTAATAATTATTACGACAAGACTTTTATAATATAAGTCTCAAAATAAAAGTCTTTGAAGACGTAAAAATATTTATATGGCTGATAACTTTTGTGAAAAGACTTGTATAAATAAGTTTCAAAATAAAAGTCTTTGAAGAGCAAAAACTATTTATCTCGCTGATAACATACTTCTATAGTGTAGGCTTTTGAATGGGGGTTAAAAATTACTCGAAAAATTTATATCTTGCTATAATAATTATTGATTAACTTTTACTCTCTTCTCTTATAACAGTTATGTCTCTAATTTAAAATAAGCCTGGATTACAAATCAACCACTTTGCGGGGATAGAAAAAACTTTATCTTAAAAATGTAATTCATAATTTATATACCGAATTAATAAATCAGCTACAAGTGTGATTAGATTTTAGTAATTTAATTTAATTTTAGTAATAAGATTCCAAATACAGGGAGGTCTATATATCACATATTATTTTGTTAGCGACAGATCTTTGGTTTTCAGAGGAATGACATCATTTGCCCATTTGGAAGTCCTGCTGGACGATTGAGTCAACCACGAGCGCTACATGATTTTATGTGGCCGGAAATTGAAGACTGGATTTGGACGATCTGTGTGTTTCAGCCCGACAGATGATATGTCACGTCAGTTTCAAAGAATGCGTATGATTTTCGTAACCAAATGATATCATAAATTTTGAGTTTTTAGTTCACCTTTCGTCTTTTGCTAAGTTTATATGAATTTTTTGAAAACTTTTATTTTGAGCATGTGACAACCCTGGCCAAAATTTAAGTTACATATATACATATGTAAGAGTGTATGCATATGCCGCTAAAGGCGCTGAGTTAGATGCTAAAATTAGCATTTTAATATGCGGATTACGTCAATGCTTATGAACTCAGCGCAATTTATCTGCATGGAATTTGAAAATTATGTAGGCGTTTTCGACGACTATGTCATCGCATTGTATGCATTATTGTGCATAGAGAGTTGAATGGAAATTGCTTTTCGTTTGTTCGTTTAATCTGCATTGCTTTGGTAAGCGGTAGCTATTGAGTTTTAATAAAGTGGTGACCACCACCACAACAACGATAACAAATCGACACTGCGACACTGTGAGACACGGAGATACAGTTGATTTTAAATTTATTCATCTAAAGATTTCTATGCACAAATGAGGGTGTGTTCATATGTTTATTTGTATGTATATGAGATGTAGGCAGAGCTATCAATTGAAACAAAACTATTTATGTTAAAGAAAATTTATTTGAATTGCTTAGCTGAAGCGGAAAATTACCAGTTGAAATTTGTTAAGTATTTCATGGTAAATGGAAAATAAAATAATACAGAAATAAATAAGAATTAAGCAAATATGTAAGGCGTCTTAATACAAAAGCAGAACAAATTTAGTGGTAAATATTTAGACAATGTTATGCAAAAATTGCTGCATGAAAATGATAAATACATATATAGTGAAAGTCTTGCATAAGCTCTTACTGAAACTGAAAGCGGTTTCATTGATTTAATATTTGCATACGAAATTAAGAAAAAGTCTTATCATTGTATAAAATCACTTCTTTCTCTTCTTCTTCTTACTATATATATAAAAAAAAGTCGTGTATGTCTGTTGGTATATAGTTTATGGACTGAGAAAAAAACAAAAAGGTATTAAGCGCGTATTCATTCAAATTCAAAATATAATTCCGATAGGTGGCGCTATAGGCGAGATGTTTCTAAAAACCGTATTTACAGTACGATTTGACTCAACCTTAAAAACACTTATTTGTCACATAAATATAAATAGCTATATTCATGGAAAATTGAGACGACAGGTGGCGCTGGGAATGGGGGGTTTCTAATTCGTATTTACAGTTGGCTTTCATTCAAATTCAGTGCACGTATTTCACACATAAATACAAATATGCTATTTGAATATTTTTACCGCTAGGTGGCACTGGAGCTGAGTTATCTCTAAAATCCATATTCGCAGTCGGATTTTATTCGGGTTTAGCGAAGCGCGCTGGGTCAGTTAGTTTCAGTATAAAATAAGCTTCGATTCGAGGTTCACTGGTGGTAATCGTTCAGAGGGAGTAGGAAAAGAATGCAATTTCGTTTCGAACAAGATCAGCTTTTACTTTAACTTAACATATAAACATTTTGCATAGCTTGCATATTGAATTTATTTTATTTTAAACAATCATCTCGAAAAGGTGACGTGACTGTGCCAGAACTTAAGTCGCAAAATTAAGGCAATTAAAGCTAGACCAATTGATGCCTTTTTGTACATTCCACCGCTTCTTATTGAAATAGAAAAATCAACACGTATTGCAGCACTTATTTAGAGGGTATCTCCAACCTCAAAAGTGGAGATATTCGGTGGCATCTAAAGATCTTAGAAGACTTCAAACATGTCACACTCTTTGCTCCAAATTAACTATTTTCAAAAGCTTCCAAGTCCCTATTAATGATTGAGAAGACTGGAGAACAAAATAGATCAACATTAAGGCTTATTCCAAGATCTGGTTTACGGACTGATAAAAATATACGGTCCGAAATTAAAAAACTCTCAGTACATGTTGTCTGCAATTTCCCAGCACTAGACAAATAACGGCTCCGTTGACTAGGTGGCGTCGCTGCCCAACCACCTAACCTATGAAACAACAAACCCCAAGTACTTAGTGCCAAAATATATTAAAAACCTTAGGTATTAAAAGAAGATCTGGTCCCGGTGCCTTGTATCTTGTAGTAATAATAAAGATTGGTAAATTATCACAAAACTTTTCTTTACTAATTTCAAATTTGCAGGAACAGAATTTTTCCTGTTGTTCGACAGATTCTGCACCCTAAAATGTGCGAAGTCGAACCCAAACAGAGTCGAAAAGGAAATCTGATGAGGAGATATGGTGTTCTCCGAAGATGTAGCTTTAACTTTTACAGCTATGACTGTTATATCTTTTCCCCCCAATAAAATAATAATAATCACTAGGTATTTATACCATGGCTTAATGTTTGGCCGGGCTTCTCCTACAATTTGTAATGTGCGTCCTGATGTTGTAACACAAATTGAGAGATCTACAGTTTCACGCTGACTCCGAACTGCAAGTGATTTTTATAAGAAGTTTTTTCATAGCAGAAATACACTATTAGCAAAAAACATATTAACCTAACTTAATTTCTGATGTTGCTTGTTCTGGCCAGGAACACGGAACATACCAAATGAAGTCGTTTTTCCATTACTTTCCTCACAAAAACCATTGCTAATATAAATCTCGCCGAAAAATGAATATATAATAAGAAACCATCAACTATTTCATTTAAAAAAAAAACAAAAAATTGTCAGCCTCGAATGCTAGGCGATAGAAGTGAAACTTCATTTATCTCGATGGGCACTTGAAATGAAAATACTCACCCTAGCCAGCAAGTCTTATGAGATAGAAATATTCCCCCGATAACAGAAGCCACTATTCATTATTCTGGAATTTTTAAGCGTGTTAGGTTAATGAAGAAAGATATTTGATGTTATCGCCTGCATTTATAAAAAATCTATTCATTCCCATCCATACTTTCATGTTCAAGAAAATATGCAATTGGTTTGATACAATTGGTATGAAATAGATGAAATGAAAACTCGTGATTGTAAATTATTTAAATATCTTGAGAAAATTACATCTATTGTTGTGCCTGGTCTGGTTGTTGAGTTTTTGAGATTATTATTAATTTTTAAATTAAATTTACTTTCTAAAAATTGTACAAGTGGGTGAGCTTCTTCCAAGGCAAAATTGGCATTAAAATCACAAATCTTCTGCTAATTCTGCTGCACCAGAGGGAGTATATGCCAATAATGCTCTATGTATGAATTTTATTATATCGTTAATTCTCTGGTTCGGAGTGATGTAGAGAACAATCATTGTCACACTCTGTCTGCTTTCTATGCATGCTACCCCTCTCTCGTTTTTTCCTACACCAAATCTGTCGCGTTTTCGTTTCTCTCCCATGTCTCCTTCCGCCCGACTGCCCCACCACGCGCGCCATCCCCTCCCTTTTCCTGTCGCTTTTTCGTTTCATTCGATATTGACATTACAGCCTAACGAGCGCAAAGAAGTTTCACTTCAAAAAAAACTTGTTCAATTTCATTGAATCACAGAAGAGCAAAAAGACGTAATCGTTTAAATATTTAAAAAAAAAAATGTAGTAATACTGCAAAAAAAATACAACAAGAGAGCTAAAATTTGTACTAAATAGCAACACACAATCAAAGAATTACAAAGCCTGCCCACAGTAGAAAGACTAAAAAGAATAACTTTCGAAAAAATTGTAGGTGGTCAATTAGATTGTCTGCCTCAAGAAAAAAAAAAAAAACGGAGGCATATCAACATGCAGTGCCGAGAGACATAAATCTGAGTGGTGTAGTTCGAATGAAGTTGAAGTAGATATGTAGGCCTATACATTTGCACATAAATCTTTTTATTTTAAATAGAGCACAACTTTTATATTTCGCTTTCCTAGCGTCTTAAATTCTCGCTAACAGGCAACACGAAAATGGCAAAATACTCAGTCACAACTCGGTCAATACAGTAATGAGGCGATTGAAATGCAGCGAAGCAAAATGTCAGCGATGACATGCAATGACAACAAACAACTTATGGAGAACTTAAATCACAGAAAAGCACAAGAGAAATTGCGAAGCATACAAAAAAAAAAAGTAAGTGAAACTGATGCAGCAAATTTCAATGTACATATCTACACAAATAAATAGTGGTATAGACTATAGACTTTTTTATGCATAGGCGTACATATTTTTAGTACAGATGTACATAAAAAATAATAGCAGCTTGCTTTTGTTTAGCTCGTGAGGAGCCGCACTTGAGAAAAAGAAAATAGTTAAACTAAATTTTGCTGCAGCAAATCAGAGAAAATATTGACAAAAATAGTAAATAATCGCGCAGGAAAGCAAATAATATTGCTGAAGTGCAATCAATAAGGTAAACATAAAAAGCAAATGGATTAAAGGAAACCAAGACGATGAAAAAGGCAGCCAAACGATCGGGAGTTTACGCGCTGAAATAAAACTACTAGCTGTGCTCACATTGTTGGCTTAGCTTAATTGCGGTCAGAATGAAGATACTTGGAGTTATGTGACTTCGATTGAGAGTAGTAGACAGGAATAAGATAATAAAAAATCATAGCGGTCAACGATTTGTCGACTATTTTTGAAGAACAAGCGATGTGAAAAAAACGAGGAATGAATATTAAGAAAGCAAGACGTGTCATCACTGAGGTTGGTGAAGCGGAGGCAGAGGAGGACAATTGGTGTAAATATGGATAAAATTGGTCAGCTTTGTGGGATAGTTTTTTTTTCTTTAACGGTAGTGATTTTATACATCGCATCACACAAGCCACGTCACCCAAGTCGCGTCACGAAGTCACGACCTGACGCTTGTATGAAAAAAAAAAACACATAATGAGGTAGTGACCATTTCGGCGCTGGTTTAGGTCCGTTTGAGGACTAGTTCTGGAACGTTTCGCCACTATTTCCGGACTAGATATTTCGGAACGATTTGAACAGCTTTCAGTATTTCAAGAGCTTTCAGTATTTCAAGAGCTTTCAGTATTTCAAGAGCTTTCAGTAATTCGGGATGGATTCACCACTACAGCCACTACGACTACTACTTCTACTACTACTATTATTTACTGGTATTACTACTACTAGTTACTACCACTACTTCTACTAATTACTACTATTACTACTACTAGTTACTACCATTACAAGTCCTAATTACTAGTACCATTAGTAGTCATTCTTATTCTTCTTCTAATAGTTACCACTACTACTACGTACTACTACTACAATTACTAACTGCTACTACGACTACTATCACTACAACTACTGCTGCTACTATTTTCTCTAATGCTACTCCTTATTACTACTTCTATTCTAGCTTATGCTACTACTCTTTTTAATAATTTCTACTCTACTTTAATATAGGGTAATTTTTATTACTACTACTATTTTTACAAATTTTTCCTACTTTTTTTACTTGTACTAACTACTACTACTATTTTTACTACTATTTTTACAAATGCTACTCCTTACTACTACTACTTTTTTAACTACTAGATACTACTACTATTTTTACCTATTTCTACTACTACTTTAATGAATGGTACTTCAGATTACAACTATAGTTTTACTAATTTCTACTACTTTTTTTACTTGTACTAAATACTACTACTACTAGTTACTACTACTACTTAAATGAATGGTACTTCTTATTACCACTTCTATTATATTAATTTCTACTAATTTTTTTACTTGTACTAATTACTACTACTATTTTTACTACTTTTACTACTATTTTTATTAATGCTACTTTTAAGTACTACTAATATTTTTTACTTTCTACTACCCTTTTTACTAATGCTACAACTAATAACTACTACTACTTTTTTAAAGCTACCCCTATTTCTACTACTATTTTCACTCATGCTAAAATTAAAAATACTAAAAAGAATGTCTTATAAAACTCTCTCCCATTATTTAATTCTATATCTCTTTGTAGAGTCGGGACAGAAGTTTTATTTCGGGCCCAAGCACTTAGGTCTAGCGTGTTTGTTTTTTTTTCGGTTAAAAATTAAAAGAATAGTTTTAATGTTTCAATGTATATAGAACCTTTACTAATCGTAATCGATACTAAACAGCTCTATTTAAAACTAATTATTTTACATTAGTGATGAACTTTTTATTAAAAAGTTTCATTTTGTTCATCATAATTAACATTTTTTATAACAAAAAAAAAATTACTATTAATACAAAGCCATTCAATATTAAGTAAAATTTGAAATGGAATAAAAATTTAAAGGATCGAAAGCTTAAAAACCCATTAGAAAGGAGTTACAACAGTGACAAAAAAATACCAAATAGCATTGAAATCACTAAATACTTAAGCTAAACAGATAATTAGTTAAGAAAAAATCTACATTAAAGCTAGGAAAAAACCGAAGAGTAAAAAACAAAGCTCAACGATTTAGGCACACTTGTGTTGCACGTTTTTCTAATCAAACTTTGAGAAACTTGTGCACTGCGACTTTTTTTTTTATTTCTTCTACCACTCGATTAGTGTTCAGCTTTTTTGTTTTCTTTCTTGATTCCACTAAATATGTATGTAGTATTTTATTTACCACAGCAGTCGATTTTCATGTTTTCCCTGCTGTTTTGTCAACGAGATGAACAATTTTGATTAGCCATGAAGCTATGAGACATTTTCATGTACAAAAGTTTGTTACAGTCAACAATTTAATTGTTCATTTGCATTTGCAGCAGCAGCAGCAGCAGCAGCAGCAGCAATAGAAGCAACGGAAGCAAACATAGCATTTCTATGCTATTCGGCAGAGGAAAAATCAACCACCAACTACCTAGTGTACAAATGTTTTCGTTTTTCTGTTTTTTTTTGTTTTGAAAAAATTGCATTTTAATGTAACTCCGCTTGAGTTACTTGGGCCGTTCAACTCTCGATTTGTTGCAGCATTTTACTGTTGATTTCTTAATTGCCGTTAAATATGCGACGTTCGTCTGTCGACTGTTGTCGACTGTTCGAAGTGCAGCAACCGATCGGCAATTTAGTGAGTACAAAAACTATTCAATTGTTTTGACAATTAAAGAAAGCAGTTAACTCAATCGATGACAATCCCGTCCAGCTCAATCTACACACACTGCATTTCACTCTCCGCATCACCTCTTCGGCTCCCCTCTTTGCTTTTTTTTTTTTTAGTGTCACGTTGCTTAGTACTTTGGTTTTGGTATGTACCTACTTTGTTCATCAATAGGGAAAAATTGCAGCAAGAGCAATTTGTGGTGGTGGCTGACTGGCTGTTAGTAGTCTACAGAGATCACATGTGGAAAATTCCATATCGCAAGCAACAAAAAAGGGTAGAAATAGTTTTGTTTTTATTTTATATATTATAGAAGTACCCTCTAGGGAAATTTATTACTTTTAAGTGGATCGTTTTAATGGAACTTCGCCGAACGGTAGTGGAGGTATTCTAAAATAAAAAGAATATCTCAACACACTTGCTTTTTGTAAACTAGTGTTCAACTAGTAATTTTATGACTAGTTAAAATAAGTATGGATAAAAATTAGTTCACAATTGTTTGTAACAAAGAGGCCGTGACAGACAGAGAACATAAGGTACATTCGATTCGTTACTTCTCTCTGCTCACAATATCCGAGCTCTGCTCACGTTCGAACAAATTTGTGTGCGCAAGCAACAACAACGATAGCTAACTAGACTCAGCGATCGCGAGTACGGTGCTACCTCATTAAACTGGTCGAATTCGTTACATTCAATGCTGCAGAAATTAGACCAGTTTTAAGCTGCGCATAAACGACGATCATTTGCGCGAACGTACTTCCACTTTTGACGCATATTCCTCATTTGTGAAGCGCGCACATTAAATTGGAAATAAAAACAAAATCTGAGTTGATGGTAATTTATGCCAGATGTTTCATCAATTCGCCACTCGCTAACAGATGGTGAAATGAATACAGCGAAAGTTAATTTGCATTAGCAAGCGAAATGCTCATTTAGACCAGAGTCAGGCTAAATCGAGGGTACGCGCAAAAAGAAGGAGTGTTGTGCGAAACAAGCGAACATGAAAATTGCCTGAAAAATGCGAATATTGTCTGGTCCAAATGTAATAAAATTTTTGCATTTGCGTCGAGCGGCATAATTCTGAGGTCATAGAAATGAAGTTTTTTAATGGAAATTAAGGCTGTCGTCTGTCTTGCCTATAAAACTATTTTCCATGTAATTTTTGTTAATATAAATCAAATCTTAATGTTTCGGAATTAGTCCAAAATTGTTTGTACCAAAAATTCGTGGCAAATGAATGGAGTTAATTTGCATTAGCGAGTATAAATGCTCATTTAGATTTCACCATTTCACAGATGCATTTAGACCAGTGTCAGAAAAAATACCGATTGTGTCTGCGCGAAAAACAAGATTATTGTCGTTCTCGCGATGCTAATGGCTTATCGAAATTCAGTAAATTTCGGTCATTTGCGGCAAGCTAATGTGCGTTAGTATGGAGATTTTCCTCTGAGCTGTTAATGCAAATTAAGGCTGTAATATGTAGTCTGTCTTGCCTATTACACATTTTGCTCGTAATTTTAGTTAAAAAAGCTAAAAAATAATATCATTTCTTTCAATGTTCCTCTAGTCCAAAACTGCTTACTTGAAAAATAATTGTTTCAAACACAAATTAGAATAATTGTTTTCGCCTACAAGTGTTTAAAAGAAATATGCTCCAAAAACTTTACTACTTCAACTAACCTGTGTTCGTTCATATGTGATCACTTTTCAAGTTCGTCCAAAATCATTAGATGAAAGTTAGGAATAGCAATGTGGTACTTTGGTCCAACAGGGCAGACTACAGCGGGTTTGTTTCCACTCTTTCGTATTTTTGAGCTACTTAAACAATCAATTTATTTTTCTTCGAATCCATTTTCATTCATTCATTTGCCTTGAAATAACACATTTAATTATTTATTATTTTTGGAATGTTGTTCTTTTTCTGTTTTTTTTTTTGTTGAGATTTGGAAAATGCATTAACCCTTAAGAGCGCTCGGCATGCCTATATAAATACTTATAAGTGGCCTCCATTTAGATGTCGATTTTTTTTTTAATATTCGTACGTGTTTTCTAGCCTGGGAAAAAGTGTGAAGGAAAATTGTCGAGCTCTTCATTGAAATTCACTTTTGCGTCTCACTCATGTCAAAAAGGTTACTGCTACTACGAGAAAATGTACATACATAAATAAAAGCATACAAATATATTGGCGTTGAAATCTTCCTGTCGGCAATTGTGGGAAATTTATTTGCTAAATGCGCTAATGGTGGCGAAGTTGAAGTTGTGAGGTCAATGCTGAGTTTTTAGATATCACATAATAGGGGGATATATGTACGTACATACATATGTGTATGTGTTAAGGAAATTTCGAAATTTATGTAACCTAATGTGTGAATTGTTTAACAGGGAGGACGTGACTAAACGGATGCAATTAAGATGACAAACAAATTAGTTGACTGCTACTCTTGATAATTTTAGTGGAAATGTTAGAGGAGTTGAGTTTAACCGCAATATACAAAATGGAGTATACAAAGTAGTGAATTTCGAAAATTTGCGAATTTTAATTCTAATATGAAATTCAGAGATTTGTTTATCGATTTGCAATTTTGGACAATTCTGCTGAGTCAGTACATCTAATAGTCACATATTTCCACTACACATTAAAAAGTTGTAACTATTTATTTTTCTTTTTTTTTAGTAACAATTTTTTTGTTTAGCCAAGTTTCAAACTTAGTTCAAATTAGGATAAAATTCAATCATTTTTAATTAGATTGTTTAGAAAAAAATCGGATTCACTAACGACGGAAACACAAAAGTGCTACGGTAAATGAAAAACCTTAATCGGGAACTTGGAGTATAGCCTGGTGTGAAACTTTAAAAATTTCAAAAAGGGCATTTCTAAACTTGCAGTTACGCAGTACAATAATAACAGACAATGGTGGAAAAAAGTATTCACTAACTTTTTTATCATTTTACATTCTTTCGAATTTTGTACAAATTGTTAAAAAAAAATACCTTGCGATTTTTTAATCGCCGGTAGTACTACAAATTTTCTGTCATAAAAAAATAGAGTTTTTCAAGCGCTATATGAAAAATACACAACACTTTTAACAAAAAAAATTGTCAAAATAGAGCGGGAATTTTTAGCGAGTTTTAATTAAACCGCCAATCTTGCAGAGTTAGACTGAGTTTAACAAATCAGCTCGCGAGATCGACGTTTGACAGCAGCTAACACAACAGCGCTTCCTCGCAACCTAGACAATCGCTCTGCTTTGCCTGACACTGATCTAAATATAGACAAATCAGTAGTACTCTACAAAAAAGGCCTTGAACTATCACTGAAAAGCAGCTCTGTAGTTTAAACTGAGTTTAAATTTAAACCAAGTTTAAGTAATCTGAGTTTAAACTAGCACACTGAAAAACTGGCCTTTGACTTTATACCACTAAAATGGGCGGCAAAACTGTATATCTGGAATTATTTTTTTTTTAATTCTTACTAAAAAGTTTGAAATTTTGATGAAAATTTTTCAAACTTACAGAATTTTTTTTACCAAGTTTTAAAATTTGGAATTATATTGTTTTGTAATAAATGGGCTATATTTTGATAAAACGTTAACGAAAAAATATTGCCATGAAAAGTTTTGCGAATGCTATTAAAAAAATAACTGTGTCAATCTTTTTCTCGACACTGTAAGTTTAAATAGATTAGGACAGAATTTCGGCATCGGTCATGTTCGGTAAATAAAGTACGGCTCACAAGCATCCATTTTTTGTACGCTCTTCTCCAAGCCAAGGTCAAGTAAAATAAATGCATTATTTTTCCAATAGATGGTCTTGGTAATCTGTATCTCGCGTTGTATAAGTGCGATCGTGTTACCCTATATGGCGTTGGAAAGATAAGATTTCGTACTAAAAAAAATTCTTAGACAATTTTGTGATTACTTGATTCAGTATTGTTTGAGCACGCGTTAACGATGGACACCAGCAAAAAGAAAATACGCCATATTTTATAGTTTTTCTTCGATTAAGGCTATGGTTCTGATACTGTAACAGCCAAGCAATTTTGGTTTTTTTCCGATTTCGTTTCGGTGATTTTGATTTCAAAGATGCACCACGATTCAGCCAAGTGTCCAAAAGATACATAAAATAATGGAAATCGTCGAGCACGACCGTCATCTAAGTACTGTTTCGATTTCCAAGAACCGAAATATTGTACAAAAAAACCACCTGGAATCATTTAAATAAAGCTGGATGCAAAAAGAAGCTCGATGTCCGGGTGCCACACTAGGTAACGCAAAAAAACCACATGGGGTACCTTCCATCGGCGAATCACAGTGGACCGCAACAAAATCGATCCATTTCTGAAAGGGACAACGTCAAGCGAAACCAGTCGTGGGCGAATCGCGGTGAGCCGACGCAAATGTGACTCAAGCCAGTATTGACAGTCAGGAAAGTTTTGCTATGTTTTTGGTGGGATTTGAGGGGAATAAGTAATCTACTATGAGCTACTCCCTTACGGTCAAGCTCTTAATTCGGAGCTGTACTGTCAACAAATGGACCGTTTGAAGGAATCAATCGCCCAGGAGCGGCCAGCTTTGCCCAACAGGAGAGGAATTATGTCAAATCAAGGCAACGTCAGGCTACACACATCGATAGGGACTCGCCAGAAGCTGGTTGTGAGGTTCTTTTGCATTCACCTTATAGTCCGATTTTGGCAATAAGTGATTACGACCCGTTCCTGTCTATGGCGAATGATTTTCTGGCGAAAAGTTCACCTCAAGAGAAGCTTGTGAAAATCGAATGCCTCAATTTTTTTGTCAATAGAGACAAGGGTTTCCATGAGAGTGGCATTGAAATTACCTTCAAAATGGCAACAAACTATCGAGCCACTAAATTTAGCATGTTTGACCTAAATCGGCTCATTCTAACTATGGTAAATGAAACCTACAATTTAAAGCAAAAATAATAGATTTATTTTTACTAGACATAATAAGCGAATCTTTTAATTTTAATACAAACATAATAGATATGTCAAACCGTAGTCGATATCAATGCAATTACCATATAAATTAGTTAATTTATTTGACCACAAAACACACGTACACATCTACTTAGGTATGGAATTGAATAAATAGGTACACATATTGCAAATATATTGCGCAACAACGAGTTGAACCACAAGTCAAACGTTAGTGAGTTATCTATTTAACTTGAATGCGGTAGACACGACACACGTCCAGCACAAACACACACACACATACACACTCACACATTGCCTAGCCTAATGATACACTGGTACAACCAGAAAACTCGTAAATCCTTTAGAGACAACGCAATGCAAAGCCAAATGACGCGAAATGCAAGTAAATTTACGAGTAAAATTTCAATTTGTAGATGTCAACACGGTGTCAATAGGCAAATGGATAGCGCACAACAAAACAAAAAAAAAAAAAGGAGCAATCGCAGGCAAACCAACAAATAAATAAATAGGCACAGCGAAAAGGTAATGTAAATAAATACAACACTAGTAATAAAAAATAGGTAGCTAAGAAAAAAATAGAAGAAAATAATTCCAATATAAAAAGAATATACTAAACACAAAGAGTATCGAATAGATTGTGAAGAAAATTACTTAACAAAAAAAAAAAATGCTAGTGGCAAAGCCCCTGCTGTCTGTCCTTTTCTTGACTGGCAATGCCTGATCCGTGTGGTGAGTACTCTGGCTCTGCGCCTTAATGACCAAATGGCCGAATGCTCTGCGCAACTGCACCACTCCTCGCGCTCCACAGCTACATATCAATAGCTCTGCGCATAGTCGCCGAAATGAAAAAGTGCTTAAAATTCCTGGCTCAACCAGTCAACTACTTTTAACAACTAAATTACACTTGTGTGCATGTTTGCTATTTAACAGAGCCGCGTAGAAGCAAAAAAAGAAAAAAACGCGTGATTGAATAAAAAATTGCAATGAAAAAAAAAAACAAAAAAAAACACACAAAAAAATGAATGGTAGTGGTAACCAAGTTAAGAAGGAAATAAAATGCACAATATTTAAACTTAAAAAAAAAAAACAGCAACAACAACAACACCAAGCAAACAATTGCAATGAGGTTAGCAACGCAATGTTCGCTGACAACAAGCCGACCGGCCGACCAAGTGCAATCGACCGAACAACACAGCAGCTGGTCAAACTACTTAGCAAGCCACTTAAAATTCGCCGAAAAAATAAAAATCAAATGAACGGCAAATGGAAAATGGAAAAATGGCAAATGAGTCGCCGTAATCGAGAAGTAATGGGAAAACTCGTACGTATGTATGTATGTATGCACATATATATTTGCATCTGTATCTGTTTACAAACATTTTGCACATGAGTGTGGCATTTAATTTATGCAATAGATAAAATATTAGCCGCCACATAGTATGAATGTACATAGCTAACTAAGCGTACTCGTATAGGAGTATGACTAAGCTTAGCGCGTGCACGCTGAGGATGAGACAATGAAATTATGTGCCATAGGTAAGTGCATTATAATTTTTGTAGGGAATTATTTATTTCATCATCCATCATCTAATTACCCACTCAATAAGTTCATCTGCAAATACCAAACAATTGCTAAGAATTCATGACTGCTGGGCTTTCGTATTTGCAGCGCGCTTTGTGTTTGATATTTTAAAAAAACATTGAATTCCCGATCTACATACATACTTCAGTTTCCGAACGCGCCAACGCACAGTGGTATTTTGGCGAAAAAATGAAATGTTTCTAAATTAAATTTTTTACAGTTGATACCCATGGTGAAAAGAGTGCAGAAGGTGTCGCAAATTGTGTACCGTTAACACTCGCTTGGAAATTTTGTCAGAAGTTCTACGTCACAACAGATTTTGTTTACAATCGCGTTTATTCTTTCCAGCGTGTTTAACAATTTTAGTGTGTATTCTTTCTAACATACACACCAACGTGTTGCCTCTCATTTCTCTCCACCGGTAAATCTGGTGCGACGTCACAGCCAAGTTACTCTCCGAATTTCAGATCACTCAGCGCAATCTTGTATTCTCTATCATTCTTGGTTGATACCCCTTACTTTGTCTGCGTTAGCTTTCGGTACTCACAAAAGATTTTGCAAAGATAAAAATGTAGCTGCGATAAATTTAAAAACAATGCCCCGCAGTCTCAATAAAGATGAAGTCGACCTTAAAGCTAGTGCTACTATAAATAAATACTGCGACATAATTTTGAATGGGATGTCTGTCAGATATACATACATAGCTGCAGCGAACTTAAGTTCAACTTTTTCTCGACTATGACTAAGGAGGGGCATTGTTTTCAACTGCACAAACCCTATTAGATTTGAACTAAGTTGAGCCATCAATATTTTCTGAAAAGCGCGGCCACAGCGCCATCTAATGGTGTTTTATACATTGTTTTTTTTTTTTTTGTTTTGCAAGTATAGTATAAGTATATAATAAGTATAAGTACATATTATCTATGTTTTTAATGTCATCTAACCAAAAATAAGGACTTTAAATTTTAGCACCATCTAAAAGAACATTTTTTTGTGGAAGTACTGCTCGTCGTTCCTCTATCATTCGTTTCTAATTTCATCAAAATCGGATCAGAAATAGTGATTTGCTCAAACACTCGCCTCTGGCGCCATCTAAAGCAACCATTTTCCATTAAAGCATTTTTTTTTTTTGTACCAGCATCATAGGTTTCAAATATCATCAATTTCGGACCATAAATACGGATTTTATGGATAACTCGACTCTAGCGCTGCTTAGCGGAGCTTTTTTTTTTATAAAAATATTTCTCGCCGCACCCTAACTTAAATGGCATCAAAATCGGATAATAAATACAGATTTTCTGAATAACTCGCCTCTGGCGCCACCTAGCGCATTTATTTTAGATTATTTTTTATTGCATCAGCATCATAGGGACCATAAATATGAATTTTCTTAATAATACAACTCATACACCAGCTAACGGATTAAAATATAGCCTATGTTCGTCCCACGGGTGTAATGAGTTTACTGTCCAAATTTAATTGAAATCTGTACATCAGTTGAGTCAAGTTGTAACAAAGAAAACGGCTATAATTTTGTATACTTTAAATATATTGATCGGTTTAGCCTTATAAGGCATTGTTTGTATGAGAAAAATTCATTATAATAATTTTTACGAAATTGACATTATTATAAAAAATAGAAGTAACAGCAGGAACTAGTATTTTATTTAACTAAAACATATTAAAATTTTGTATACCTTATAAATAACGGCTATGACACGCTTGATGTTTAAAAACATCATTCCCTCGACCGCCTGCTCGCTAGCTATAGAAAAATAAAAGACTGGCATATTTTCTTTCGATGTCTGAAAAAATAAAGTTTGAGCATATTTGTGGCTTTGCACGTAATCGTGATTTAAAAAATGACGCGACTCGCTTGAATAATTTTTAATGCGTACCGTATGCAGATTTATTGACAATTATCCGCCCTATGCTGATAGCCTGGAAAAACTTATCAAACTGACAGTTGTCAGCTTTGTTGCGCCTAAAACTATGTTGCAGAATATAATCGTTGTCACGCCGATTTTAATTTATTTCCTGATTTATTTGCAAAAAAAAGTTAAGCCAACTTTTTAAATTTATTTTTGCTAAAAATATATACGAAGCTCTACCACTGTGCAGTGCGCTTTGTCTAGCCGCCAATCTAAGCTCTAGCCTACTCCAGCTGTTCACAGTTCTGCAAGGCGATGTTGGGCGAAAATGTCAACTCAACTAACATTTATCGAATTTCTGTACACACACACAAATGACACTCACGCACACACCCATTATATGTGATATTTACATGCCACATTTGTATGAGAGTAGAAATCTTATTTAACTGTCTTATATGTCGTTTTGTGGTATTTTTGATATTTTATTAGGTGACACACCCGTCCGAAAATTGCCAACACATTGTGCGGTCACATGCGTGTATGACCTCTGCGCTACATCAGCGAGCGGACAAGCCTGCCTGCCTCTGCGGCCTCCTGTGGGCAATGCGCCTGCCTATTTTGAAGTGAGTTAAGTGCAATGAACGGCAGTTTATCAAAATTAGCAAACAAAAAACTATTAAAATGAAAATGAAATTGAAATTCGTTTATATGCTTAAATATGTATGCATATTGTATATAACCCAAAGCGTGCGACCAACTGACGACCAATCGATCGACCGCCCGGTGTGTTTCGTTTCACTGATAAATCAGTGATTGAAATTATGGGGATATATATAAATACGAGTACATACATATATGCACACTTTAAGTAGTATTCGTATCTGTAGTTCATTTACTATTTGAAGGGTGTGACAAAAATTCATTTAATCTGCATACATACAATTATACTTACTTATATATAAACGAATTTGATGTAAATGCTGCGATAAAAAATGGAGACTAAAGTAACATGTGGGAATTATCTATTAAATGCTGTGGTGGAAATATATTCCTAGAGATTTATAAGCACGAAATTCCATAAATTTAAATATCACTCATTACAATGAAGATAATTAAATCAAAAACTGCCTATTTTTTCTATAATATTATACAAATCAATGCCGTATTTAGTAATTTAGTCTCATCTCAAGTCACTAAATTTCAGACTTTCAGTTAGAGAGACTTTTTGTGACCTAAGATGATTTCCGTATTCAGTAAGGAACAGTCTCAAAAAATTTCAACAAAGACTGTGGTGAAAAGCAGTAGCGCCAATTAGCTGATAGTGTGTTCTAACTAGAGTTGCATAATGAATGTGTATTAATCGATTACTCTTTACAAAATAGAAAGATTAGCAACTATGTAAAATTAATACTGAAATTATCTGTTAAAAATTCGTACTAATACATAAATTTGATGTGAATCGATTATTTAAAATATATTTAAAAATTAAAGCTATCAACAATCGATAAATACAAGGTACATAACTAAATATAAAGAAATAGTCTTTTGTATTATGTGAATTGAAAATTAAAGTGTTACTATTTACAGATTCAAGCCAAATATAGCGATCGACCAAGTTGCAGATCGAGTGCTACTTCATTTTTGCGTTTGTTCAATACTTTCAAAAATTTCTTTGTTTTGTGGCCTGTTCAGAACCAACTGACAAATTAGTGACGTTATTTTGAGACAAGAAAATTGAGACTTACCGAATACCAAGTGGTCTCAAAATTAGTCTCACCACGAAAAAGTCTGAATTAGTGACTATAGACTGCTGAGAGAATACCGGCATAATTAGCTTAAAGAAAATATGTATGTTCAGTCTAACAGAAAGCTAAATTCCACAAAAATGGCAAGAGCATGATGTCGTACATACGACTTTCCGACATTGGTGCTAGTCATCCTCCACTTAACCCTCTTTCATAGTTGCAGTTCGACAGGTACTCATAGCTCCTGTTATGCTGACGCACGCTAGCCTTACTGAGCATTTCGATGTCTCCCTGTTGATAGGATATATCTACCCTGATGATGGCCCAGTAAATATAGTATTGATCGTGCAATAACCGTAGAGATCCACCTCAGTATTTTTGAAGAGCACCAGCACCCACCTTCTTCCTGCTAAAGATATCGACTTTTTTTTAAGAAGTAGCATCTCTAAGCAAAATATTAGTAACAACTTTAGAATTCTTTCGCAAAAAAAAATGAAAAAATTCACAAAAAAAAATGAAAAAGGGTTAGGTTAGGTTAGGTTAATGTGGTAGTGCCCGCAGTGAGAGTCCATTGAAATACCAGTAGTACATAGTTAGAACGGCAACGAAATGACGCTTAACTGGAGAAGCGCTGCGTGCCCAAAATGAAGACCCGCGAACTGCTAATTTCCATCCCACAGAGTTATTCTAGGTACCTGCAAGTAAGTAAGAGCTTAGGTACCTGAACCTCAGCCTCGAAAAGGCAGGGCAGCTAGGTAGGAAATAAAAAGACAATTCCCCCTCGTCATCCTCCATACAGCTGCGGCAAAAATGGTCAGATACTATTTCAGCTTAACCGCATGAATACCCATCGGACAATGATCACTCAGAACTCCTACGAGGATCGAGAGTTGCTCCTTGGTTAGCGACCGGAGCTCCTTCGAACGTCTACAGTCTGCCACCGGCCAGAGGGTCTTTGTAAATCTGCAGCGCTCGCTGAGCTAACATAGAGCCCAACTGCCGAATAGAAAAACATAGGCGGCCAGTGGAGCTTTCACGCTCTTCCTGCTTGGAGTAATAACTTCAAAGGTGCCCTGGTGAGCGAGTTCTTCCGCCATGCAGATTCGTGCAATGACGCTACGACCCGGCATTCAAATAAGTCCGACGTCAAAGTACATGGAGTACCAAGATCCATTGTGATCCGCTTCAACTTTAGTGAACAAAGCTCAGAACTGGTGGACTATAAGTTTGTTTGGCAAAAATGTATTGTGTGGAAAAGTTTCCTGAATGCTTTGTTACTGGTGATTTTAGTATTTTTTCCACTAGTGCAGAATAGACTTGTAATACTGCAATTGACCTCCACCTTTCTCAGCATTGTATCAGCTGATTCCAAAAGAAAATGAAGAAACAAAACCACAAACACATGCATTCAAACGTAGATCTGTCGGTATATACAAATTAAAGTATGCAGAGTTCAAATGCATCGCATCTATGTATGTGTGTTTGGAAATGCCATTGAGCGGCAGAGTCATTAACCTTTCTCATAGCAAATTCATCAACAGTCGCACAAAAACAAAAAACACATTAGTCACAGCACGCACAATAACAACAACAAAAGAAGAAAAATATACAGTAGTGGACAAAAGTAAAAAACGGGACACTTAGTCATAGTGATTTAAAATGGAAGTAAGTATTTATTATATACATATATATTACATTATTTAGCTACAATTTAGCTTTGCTTTTCTTGGGCTACACACGGCCAAATATAAAATAGAATACGGAAAAAAACCTCACAATTGCCTGAAGCGGATAAAGCCATAATTTTGGCATTGCCTTCTGAAAACTTAAATAAGTAAAAGAAAGTAAGCAAAAAGTGGGTATATAAAACGCAAAGCTAGGCACACGAAGAAACAACCACTCCTTTGGTTGACCATCATATTAAGCGAATTAGCATTCGGGACCGGTTCAAAACAGATGAAGTCATTAGGAGTAAAGTTCAGCGACTAAACGGAGTAGAAATCGGAACGCAAACTGTACGAAGTCGCCTCCAAGAAGCCGCACTGACTGCCCGTCCATCGATAAGCGATCCGAAAATAATGCGCCCCTCCAATGGGCCAAGGTACACAAAATCTGGACCAAAAAGGATTGGGAAACAGAAATATTTTCGAATAAATCCAAAATGTGTTATATAAGCTCGCCGAAGAGTCAGCGAAGGTTTCAATAATGAAAGTGCCAAACCTACCGTTAGGCCGGATGATCTGGGAGATTTTTCTACCATGGTGCTGGAAAGTTGGCCTTGGTGGATGGAAATCTGAATGCAATTAAATACCGAAAGCTTTTTAGGAAAATCTGATCCCTTCAATCAAATTAAAGTGTGGATTATATAGAAGAAACCCAGAACTTTATCATATCTTGATAAAATAATCGAAAACTCCATGTCTATTTTCTATTATAACGGATTCAGTTTTAAGAACATCTTTTGAAAGTATCGGCCTATAAATGGAAATATTACTAAAATTTTTGTTGCAGCTTTTATTTTGTCCGCTACGGTATATTCGAAAAAAAAAACTAGAACAAGAAAAAAGAAAACTAAAATATAGCACAATAGCCGCCTCATAGGGATATATACGATGGCAATGGAACATGAACACTACTTGCATTATCATTTCAACAAAAGTCAAATAAAAACAAACGAACCCATTCTGAACTTTAAGCTAAAGAAAACATCTCCATCTAGGAGTGAAAGACATAATTCATAGATACATACAAACATAAAGAAAGGAAGTTCAAATGATAGCAACTGTTGGAAAGATTGCTTGATGGTTTTGTTTGTCGGTTGTTCATTGTTGTTATTGTTGTTATTGTTGTTGTTGTCTCATCTACACAAAGCGATCGTGTATAGTACAAATAGCGCCCCGATGAGCTGTTGAGCTGATGAGGTAGAAAGGAAGTTGACTTGGGATTTTAGAATTTTGCGCTCGTTTTCTTAATTTCTACAACCATTTTTCGCTGGAACAAATCAACAGCAACACCAATGCCCAATACGAGCAGCAACAACAACAACAGCAGCAGCAGCGGTGGTGGTGACTGATTTGAATACCGCAGAACCACCAACGCCTTTGGAACAAATAAACAAACAATTGCTTGGATAAACAAGAAAATACAACCAAAGGAGAATAGGAAAACTACTCGAATGCTGCAAGTGAAAGAATTGGAGTTGCTGGTGCAATACTGACAGCCGGACTATGCGATCAAATAACAACAATAAATACTTGGAAGTTGAAAAATGAATGGAAGAATAAGGGCAAAAAAAAACCAAACCAAACAATCGAAAAAGATATAGAATACAAACATGACATAAGGCAAAGCATGACACGACGTAGCATGGCGTTGATCCATGAAGTAGACATGTAAGAACTAATGTTTCTAGTCGGCTAGACACAAACCTTTTCCAACTACAGACATATCTACATACATACAGATATTCTATATGGTGCGCCGCAATGTTGGGTCTTTTGTAACGGGCCATGTTAGCCAATCGATCAAAGGGAATTGACGCTTTTATTTACCACAGCAAGAAACGTCAAGTCACGCTCGAAAGACTGGAATGGAAGTGAGGAAGGTAAGAAAAATGGGGGCAGTGATCGGGCGGCGGCGACGGGGTTGTTGCAAACACAAGCGAGTGGACAAAGAAATCTTCTGAAGACTCGAAAATTATTTGTTGCGCGTAACACACGACGGGAGCCTCTAGCGACTGCTAGAATATACATACATATGTAGTTCAATGGGACAGGCTTACTATTTAAGACATGATGGGTAAATGTACGGGCGAAAACATAAATTAAGCCTTTAAAACAGATCAACTTCAAAAACGCAGTTTTCCTTAGCCTCATACCTATAATAACATTCCTGTAACAGTTTACTTAATATTTGGAAAAAGAAAAACAAAAAAAAACAAAAGTCCAATCGGCAACAGTTGTACTGGTATTTCATCGGGCATGTTTGGTTGGTTGGTTTAAGTGGACTGTTGTCACACTGGAGACAAGCAATTAGGAAAATTATCCCTTTTAGTTTCACAAAATTTGGGCAATCTAAAGCCAACCGGCGGCTTTCATGAATTACAGTATGTCATACAGAGAGAGGCGGCTGCAATTTGAAATGTTCTGCAAGAATGAAGTGTTTGTAGCCTCACTCTAACGGGATTTTGGCACTCACATAGTAGGTGTTCGGCTGTCTCTTTAGAGCTCGAGTCCTCAAAGCTGCGGCAGAACCTGTTGTAGGATAAGCCAACTCTTTTTTTCTTTGATTATACCTAAAAGAGTTTTGGTTTTAGGCGGATCATAGGAACCCAGAATTGCCGGGTAATCCTATACCATTCTGTACGGTTTCACCTCTCTAAGCAAGGCACTGATGTCCACCGCATGGAACACGTTCAATGTAGAGCAACACCTCGCCAGTTCATCCGCCGTTTCATTACCGTAAATATCCCTGTGCCCGAGACCCACATTATTAGGGTAATCTCGCAAGTGTCAGAAATCGAGACTAGCTCTCTTATAGATTTCCCCGCTAGTTGGAATCTGGCCGAGGTAGAAGGCAGTGCCTGAATAACCGCTTGGCTGTCTGAGAATATTTTTTGGCCTGAAAAATGCTGGCATGGTCCTGCAGGCGGAAAGATAATTTTTGATTAAAATCCTCAAAGAAAATTATTGCTCCCACCCCGCATTCGATCTTTAACCCATCCCTAAATACAGATAAGCCCTCTGCGATTGACCCCTCCCCTGAGAGGCATACTTCGTTTTTTTTTATACTCGACGGAGTATCGAACTCAAGTCCTCCGTCCATAAGGTCATCATTCGACATGTTAAACAAGGCCACTGTAGTGAACTCAAAAAAATCGCTAAAGCATCAGCGACAGGAAGAAAGAAACATATACGACGAACTGAATACAGAAGGTCCGTGGTTTTGACAACTCTCAAGTAAAAGTAACTGTTTTCAATATTTTGTAGATTTATTCATTAAACCTCTTTCTCGATTTCATATTTTTACACTTTAGTAAAATTAAAACATGTTTCTCATTGAAAACTTCAGAGTAAACCAATCTCTTTTCTCCATATTCTTTGCTTGCTTTCTTCACAATTTTGCTTGTATTAGTTTTGAGCGGTACCGCAGTCTATTTTGTTCACCATGGGACCTGAAGAAATTTCAATTTTAGTCAATTTTTTTTTTTTTTAAGATTTATAAATTTTGTACAAAATTTGAAACTCCTGTTTTATGTTAGTTTTAATATGAAATGAACTATATTTGAAAACGAAAAATAGGCATATATTTTCAAAATATTTAACTTAGTGAGCGAAATTTGTCCTATTAAATTTTTGTAAATAGTTGGCATGCAAGAGAGGCATGTGTTTTATTGGTTAATGGATGGACAGATAAAAAATACAAAAGCTCATGTCCATGGCTCTAAGCGTAAGCATTAGCTGACCTCACTCTATCAAAGGCGAATTCATATAAGGAGATATTGAACCAGGCGAATTCATACGAGTATAAAGTGAGGTTGATCAAGCAGATGATTGAATTCGCTTGGAGAACGTTAAACCAAAATGGTGTGTTTGTTGTAAATCATACTGTCATTATTCGTATATTGTGTTAGTGTAAATTGTTTTTGTACTTATAACACCACCTGATATGAATTCGCCTTGGTATTGAACAAGCAGCCGGGAGAATGGACTGAATGTCAAAACTATGTGTTGGTTGTGATTCTCACCGATTGTCATGGATTCTCACTATCGTCATTGTGCGTATAATTTGTCAGTGTACATTTTTGTATGCTCAACACAACCGCATGAATTAGCCTGGTCCAAAGAACAAGAAGTTGCAACTTTTTCCGGAAGTACCAACAGAATATTTTAGCTTATTTAGCTGAAGTTCTTCGTCGACTTTTACATTACGTCAAAATCCAATTTTCATTTACGTGGTGCTCTCATAAGAGAGAGAGCGCGTCAGCTGATACGTTCACAGAGGCTGGACGTAACATCGAGCTACAATGAGATGAATGGGCGCCTGATGTAGCTGGAAATACAATTTAAACGCATTTCGACTTTGTTTTTTTTAGTCGATTACAAAAGAATGCGACTATTGCTTAAACATATTGAGTTGATACAACCAGAGAAGATCACCTAAACTCCCTTTGATACCGTTTTGCAAGTTTTAAATAAGATATTCCTTATCATATGCTTCTAATCCACACTAGATTTAAATATGATATCCCTAATGATATCCCTTCATATCACTCTTCAATTATATCTTCCTTATTCGTGAAGATTATTTTTGTTAAAATATCTGGATTAGTCTGTAAGACAATTTGTAGTAGTCCTTTCCTAAGTGATAAGGGCCTAACTGACTTTTCCTGTACCTGCCCACAAAGCTTATTCGAAGTCTATAAAATGGAATTAAATACATGCATTTAAGTTTCTGATTAGATCGGGTTGACCTACAACGGTTCACTCTTTGAAAACATCAGTACAAAAATAAATAAATAATATAAATAAAAAGTAATCAAGTAATATTATTGAGGCGGAATTGGAGTAAACAGATTTATTTTAGGGAACAATCAAGAAAATAGTTTAAAAAGCGAGTTCAAACATAACAATAATACAAAAACTACTAAGCATTTGAGAGAAATTTGGCAATATGGGGTGCGAGACATTTAGCGACAAATGTGATCCAAAAGAAAGAAGCGACTCAACCGCTAGATACTAAACTCAAACGATGACCCCAATGATCTTTGCGAATCGATGAAAAAGGCTATGAGAAAGCACATAGCAAGAAAAGACTTATTAAAATCATCCAGCATACAAAACAGCCATATCAAGAAATTTGTGGCAAAAACCGCTATGAATATGTAGATATGGGCGATTCTCCCTGAGCCCGCATTTTTGCGAGTCAAAAATTCGGAGAAAAAAATGTTTAATTTTCGCGCGTTTTTTGTTACTAATTCACGTGTTGATACTTCTGGAATGCACTCGTGAAGTGGACGAGCTCCACGCATCGATCTATCTTGCCTCGCATCGAAAACTTGCCACGGTTGTGACATTTTATGCCGTGCCACGGTTGTGACATTTTGATAGTTTTTTGCTGATTACAAAGAGCCATTTCAAGTTAGAAAATTTTCCGAGAATATTTAAGTTTATACCAGCAAACTTCAACAAAAAATAGTTCAATCACCGAAAAATAAGCTACTGCTTTAGAATAACAACTGCCACGGTTGTGACCTGTTATGCTTGATACATACCGTTTTTCACTATTTGTCGGTGGATAGAATGAACACAAATGATTCAAACAATGCTTCTATACAATCAAAACGTACAAAATCACCTGCTGATTAAAATTGACGCATGCGCTCAGCAAATTTGTTCGCTAGATAAGCAGTACGAACACTCAAATTCGAAATGTGTTATTCTTCCCAAAACTGATGGACACTTTTTGAAGTCGACTTTCGTTTGAAAAATGGAAGAAAAAACATCGTTTTAACTCGTTTTATTACAGGTACAGTTATATATTTTATAAACATATATCCCATTTTTTCCATTATTCTTTATTTGAGTCATGACAGTACATAATATTCTTAAAATTAGGGTTGTGGACATGCCACGGTTGTGACATTTGTAGTGTATTATGTACTGTAGCATGGCAATAGTGAATCTCTGATGAATGAATTCATATGGATTTGTTACATAAAGCCATTTTTTACCTGAGCATGTGTTTTATTGATTCAAAATGCCCATAATATACTCTCAATCCTCAAAGGACACAAAAACGCGGGCTCAGGGAGAATCGCCCATATGTATCTTCTTCATTTGATACTGTTATCTAAGCACTGATCTTAAAAAGCCATTTTATCCATAATGGGTCATTAAAGTTCAGCTCATAAATGTTGTTTGTTTTTGTTTTATTTTTCATTTTCGCCACATATGTATGTACCACGAAGCGCCTGAATAAAAACCAATCGCCTGCCTAGCAAATGATGCAATTCATTGGGGAAAAAAATAATTTAAATTCCGCCAAAGCGTATTACTTCCGCAATTAGGCGCACGTGGCTGTGGCGATCTCCTGCAACTGGAAACGGAGTGATGTGCTATACATTAAGTGTTTAAATGTTTTATTTTCAAGCAAATTAATTTCGCAGCATCCCATGCATCGTACAGTACTCTTCTTCACATTCACATTCATTGTCCTTTCTTTTGCTTTTTTTTTTTTTTTTTTTTCTTCCACCTGCATGACGCTCCTCCGCTCTGCTTTAAATATCCGCCCACCGGTGGTGCTTCTTGTCTACCTCTAAACTAAGTAAATTGCACTTAGCGCTGTGTGTAGCATCATCCACTTGAAATTTGCCAAACGCTCTGGTCAATGGTGGTAGCTCCAAGAGTCATAAATATACAAATTTACTTAGTACATACGGATGTACCAGTTTAGTACCACGGCAAAGCAATTTGCATCATCAAGCAAACACAGATAGATAGATACCTGCCTTGTCTAATGGACTCCTGACTTCTACTATGCACTATGTACCGTTCTGAGAGCTGTTTGTCCACATCTGTACTATGGGGGTAGATGGAGGAGTGCTGCGCTGGCGTTGCTTCTAATGAAGTAATTCATTGAACCATGTGACGCACGGCGAATTGTACGCGGAAACTCGGCTATTTATGAAGCGATTTGAAAATGTGCAGAGCAGATGAAGTTTTTGCGTTAGGATTTGCTGGCGACCAGCTGATCTCACTCCGTCTCCCACGGCATAGTCTTCTTAGCCAACCAAACGTAAAACAGTGGAAGCAATTTGATAAAAATGTTGGCATAAAATGTTTGAATAGCGAGGTTTTTTAAGCAGGTAAAGGAAAAGCTTGAAATGAGATATGTATGTAGGATCGGAGTTTCAATCAACTTCATAAAGCATATATCTTTTTGTGTTTTTTATATCAATTTTTAGGTTAACGGGGGCTTAACAAGTCCTGTGCTAAATGGGTTAATAGAATAACGTCTTGTAATTTTTTTTATTTTTATTAAGCTTTATATGAAAGGGTAGTTGGGATTTTTGATTCAAAATTTGAGGAAAATTTTTCAAAATTCAAATTGGTGGATCCAAGATGACGGATGAATACTTGAAAAATTATACATGGGGCATTTATAAAATTTTATCCCCAAAGTGTTGATTACAAAAATGGAAAAAATCATATATTTATGATACTTGGTTTATATTTGATTGTTTTGATACTGATACAAAGTTTTTTGATTACCAAAATGCATATGCAAAATTATCAACAAAAAAAAAAAATAAAGAGCTAATTTATTTTATATAAAATTGTGTTAAATGAATTTGCACAAATGTTTAATTTTTTAAGAATTTGAAATTTATTTAATAATCTTAAATTTTTGAAAACTACTATTTTTATTTAAATTTTTTTTTTTAATTTAAAATTTTTTTTAAATTAATTTAGTTTTCTAATTAGTGACTCACATAACCTTTGGATGCAAATTTTTATAAAAATCTGAAAATTTTTAAACAAGCAGGCAATTTTTGAAAAATGTCCATTTTGAATTTTTCAAAACGGCAAATAAGGTAAACGAATTCTATTTTTTTCGATCACATTTTATCGATATTTTATGATTTTAACTTTTTCGATTAAGTTTGATCGTTACTTTTTAATTTCTATTTTTTCGATCAAAAATAATCGTTATCGATCAAATATGATCGCAAAAATTTAAATCCAAGAATAAATATTTTTTCGAAAAAAAAACAAAAATTAAGAAACAGCGAACAAACTTTGTCGAAAAAATAAAAATCACAAAATAACGATTATGCTATGATTTGTAGCAAAAAAAGCTTCTAATAAAAATTAGGTTATATGGATTAGATTTATGTTTTCAAATTTTGTTTTAAACGAATTCTTTCCAAAGATTTTTTATTCGAAAAATTAAAATAACGATTATTAAAACGGGAGGCATGAGATCTCAGAACATTTTTTTTAAACAAAAAGTAAAATTGTTAGAATTTAAAGGCTAGTATTAAATATTATTGGGAAGAACCCCGAAAGGATGTTGAAATAAAAAAATATTTTTTTTCTTGTTCAATGACTTAAGCTAGTCCGTACCTAATGTAGTGGGTATAATCCCCTGCGGAGCATTTGCCGGTTATACCGCTAAGTGCCTCAAAGATGGGCGCCCTTAACAAAAACAAAACCAAATAACTTACACATACTTTCTCGCAACATCCTTCACGCAAACGCCTCACTGTACTGCACTGATCGGATTGCAAACCAAAAACAAAAAAAAACACATCTTATACGAACATTTCCAGCTAACCGCAGCAGCCAACGGTGTTTTCTTCCATGCCAACAATTGGCACAATGCAATAGATGAGAGCGTCGGGTGCGAGAGACGATGCGCTATGCGCTGACAGCGAGTTCCGCACATTCCCAAGCAGCCGCGTAACGGTTTTAAATGGAGTCCCTTATTTGTTGCATTCATTAAACAAACAAACAAAAAAAAAAAGCAAGCAAAACACAACTACACTAAGGTGGAAGAGGTAAAACCTAGCATTAGATTCGCATTCTGACGCGCACAGCTGGAGCATTTATTGGCATACATTACGTCAGACGATCACAAGCTGACAAGACAGCCAACCAGCCAGGCAGTCAGTCAGTGAGTCAGTCACTCAATTGGTGTTTTTTTTTGTTTTTGTTTTTTTGATATTCATACCACTTGAATACTTGTCGTACCTATTAGGTATAGGCTGGCAATTTGCTGTTGTTTTGCCAAGCCAGCTTGGACTGGCGGACAAGGCAGCTGCTTCCTGGATGCCTCAATTGCCTAGATGGATGGTTGTAGTGGGTTAATGTCTGAAAGACTGGATGGCCGGATGACTGGATGACTGGTTGGTTGGTTGGTTGGTTGGTTGGTTGGTTGGCTGCTTAGATGGGTGATTGAACGGCTCGCTTGGCTAGATAGTTGATTGGTTTGTTAGTTGGTTCTTGGGCTGATTGCTGATCGTTCGCTCGAATGTTTTGTTAGATAGACAGCTGTTGCTTGAGAGCACTGCTCTTATTGCTAGTGCACCATATATTATTGAGTTGATTAGTATGGAGTTGTAGTGGATCTACGCCAAAGTAAATACTTGGTGGTGATGGCGATTGCGGAGACTTTCGATCAGATGGTTTTGTAGAGAGCGGAAGAAGATTATCGGGCACACTATTGAAACGTCACTTGAGATGTGAGAGAAAATGGAAAGGTAAATTACTATAGTTAAATAAGTGAGTAGGCAAAGGTACGATTTTTACGCCTATGCTAAGGTATTGTAGAGAATTCTAGCAGTAAATGCGATCATCGGCTATCGTCGATCGCAATATCGTTTACCAAAATCGCACTCTACTTGTATTTAGTGCGCATTTAAGAAAGAGTTTTGCAAAGCGCAGCGGATGTAGTGAGAATGCAAAAAATATCTATGTCTGTAAATTATCAGCGGGTGGCTGTTGTTGATCAGTGAGGAGATATAAGGAATAATGCAGCCATTGTCCTTCACAAAAACATTGTTTCATTGACATGCTGTGCCTGCCGCCAGCCACAAGCCACACATTTATCTGCTGATTTCCCCTTTTCATGGAATGTAGAATGCTCATTAACTCGCCGCTTTCAAAACATAATGTGTTCACTTAATCATTCACTTAAGTGAATTTGAGTAAAACAGAAAAAGGTCGACCGCTTTGTAAATTTAACCACGTTTCCGTTTTTCAATGAGAAAAATTGCGCACAATTTCAGGTTTTAATGATTTTTTTTGTTGTTTTCTAAATTCAACAGGGTCGCAGCGCTGACATCATCGGCATTTGGAATTTAGAACTTATGAAACTATAAAGTAGAAAAAACAATTACACAAATATACATATCTCTGTTTAACCCAACAAACAGCAAAAAAGGATTTCTTCAACTATAGGAAATTAATAAAACTTAGGATCATAATGAATGTAATAATAAAAATTTAAATATTTGAAACATATAGGATAATTTTTTTAGAGAGAATTAACACCTGTTTAAAAAATAAAATTCAATTAAACTTTAAGTTAAATCAAATATCGCAATATGGATTCCAAAGTAATTAGTTTTAGTACTTTAAAGCTTAATTCCAAAAACATATTTTTGAAGAGGGTTGCCACTTTAATTAATAATTGTAATACTAGTGTGAAACGAAAGAGTTCTATAAGAAAATATTTTTGATGAGGGTTGCCACCTTTTTACAGCGTTCATCAAATTTAGTGAATAAGTTAACTGTAATGCTCGTATATTCGTATTAAATGGGCTTTAAGAAAGCCTAATTTGGAAAACAATTTTGAAGAGGGTTGCCACATGTTTAAGAAGTAAATTACAAAATAATTAATGAACTTATTAAATATTACAATACTATTGAGAAACGAAAGAGTTTCATGAGAAAATATTTTTGAAGAGGGTTGCCACATATGTAAAATGATTGCTTGCAATTAGTGATTAAGTTAGCGGAACTGTTCATATATCAGTGTGAAATAATTGAGGTTAAAGAAAACCAGATTTGTAAAACACTGCAGAAAAGGGTTGCCACCTAATTTAAGAATTACAATAAGTCAAACAAAAACTGTTAACTACATTTTTCAATAATTATTTGGAAAAATATTTTTAAACAGCGTTGCCACCTTTTTAATAATTTGTGGTGCTGCATTATAGTGCAACTAAAGTTTGAGAACGCTTAGTTCCAAAAATATTTTTGAACGGGTTAACAAGCTCTTTATTATTCTACAAGAGAAACAAATTATAGTCGAATATATTAAAAGCTATATAGTTAGTTTCACATTTTCGGCGCGCACATCTTCCACGGAAACAGATTTTAACTACAAAAACTGTAAATTTATTTCAAATTAAATACGTTGATAATATATATTATTTTAACCCGGGACCCAAATAAAAATCTTTTTATGGTTGAGCTTGAAAAATGTCATTCAAATTTTCGTATGAATTACAAAAGTCTTTTTACAACCATTATTTTGAAATTGAAATTACAAAAGTCTTTCGATAACAGTTATGAGTGATAGAAATTTTATAAGACATTTGTAAAGCTTTTTTTTTTGGTAATATTATCAGCGGGATGCATTTTATCGTTAGCTATTATTTTGAGACTAAGTGTATTATTAATGCCTTCAATAACTTAATAATTAACACTGAAACGAGTTAACTTTTATTTTAAGACTTACATTAAAGAAAGACTTTTTCCATAGCAATTATAAGTGCGAAAAAATTTGTGAAGTCTTAAAAAACGGCACTTTTTCGGAACTAGTTTGGCTTAGTTCGGGATTTTTTCTCGATTATTTCGGGGATATTTCAGAACCATTGCGGGAATGGTTCCCAAATGAGCCTGAAATAACTCCGAAATGGTCCCGACCTAAGCACGAACTAGTTCCGTAGTTCAAAAACTAAAAAAAAAAAAATGTTTCTCACTCAAAATTATAGTATTAGAGAAAGACTTTTTTATAATATATGTACGTCTCAATATAAATGTCTTTTGGGGACTTTGTGTCACACTCCTAACTAACACGGAAAGATAATATAAATCTCACATAATAGTTATGGCAAACTTAGAAAAAAATGTCTTACTTATAATTATTATCAAAAGATTTTTATTATTTTAGACTCAAAATTATAGTTACCGATGACTTAAAAAACTTTCTCACCTATTATCCTATAATCATTACACTCAAGCAAATTTTTAAGAGAGTTACCATGGTATTTTTCTGGAAGAGGGCAGCATATAGATTATTTCTGCTTAACAAACTTATAGTCTAGCACGTCAGAGTTCTCGTTTTTTATATGGCCTTAAAGGTTAAAGAGGATCCCACGGATATTTGTGCCCCCCAGTTCAAAAACTTGAAGAGCTACAGCTTTGATGCCCAAGTAAAATAATAAAAAATTTAATTATTTCTTACCTATAACAAGATCAACATTTCATATCTATGACTTGAATCGCATCCATCACTCCTTCGGATATTTTTTCCATAATTTCAGTTTAATTTGGTTTAGAAAAAATATATAAAAAAAGCAAACAAAGTGGGCCGAAGTGCGGATGTGAAATATTTATTTCTTATAGGGAACCAAATTTTCTTCGGTATCAAAGACTTAGCTCTTCAAGTGCTTTTTACTTGTGGGCGCAAATACCCGTTGGAACCCCTTTAACCTGTAAGTGCAAATAAATAAAGCTCAGATGGGCTGGTCTGTAGTTTCGTTCAGCAAAAGTGCTCTGAATGTTTTTTTTTCAGGAAAACACCATGCGTACTCTGTTGCAAAACGAAAACAAATACAAATTTGTTATACTGTGTTATTTATTGACTACTAAGTGATTCTTTCTCTCTGATTTGTACCATTCCTTTAAACAATTGAGGCTAAATTTTCAATCTCTTTTCAGTTCAAGTTGAGAGCCAGCTTTTTCGCAACTTAAGAGTCATATGTAATTATTATCACTAATAATTTTAATTTTGTTGAGAATGTCATACTTCTCCAAAAGTGGAGTAAAACGGACTACTTCATGTCTGAACATATGTACATATGTACATACATATGTACATATGTAATTCTCCAACATCACTCTTGACGCGATATCTATTAGAGATCTACCATCACTATTTAGTGTGAATATTAAAATTTTACTAACATTGGAAATTATGCTTGCTGGGTTGCGTTCTATGAAAGGCTGTCATTGTAGCTGGTCAAGCAAAAACATAAACTTGCCAACAACAACAATAACCACATACATACATAGCTTTTAATGTACCGCAAATGACTATAAGTGCTCGTACTTAATTTTCAACGCGGCTCCCAGTCCACCGCTTCAAGTACATCCTCAACAAATAATAAAGTCGATAAAAAAAAACAACAAAGTCCATTGAAATAGCTCATAAACAAGACATAATGACGAACGACAATAACAGCAAGCCATCTGTGCGAGCGGCTATCGCATGCGAGAAAGCATCGTTGTGATGAATGCAATGCACTGCGCTGTCGGCGGCGTCAACAACAGGAAGGCCATCGTCATCGACGCCACCGTCACCGTCACCGCCTTCGCGTTTGCCATGCCAGCACGCCAGCAAGCTAGCGCAACACCGCAAGAGCGATCGTTTGACCGGTCGCTAACTCAGCGTTTGTGTTGCGCCCACATTCGCGCCATTTATAAGTTCATTTAGCCACCAACGCCACCGCCATAGCTATAGCCATCGCCATAACCAGAGACAAAACAACACCACAGCCACTGCTGCCACATGCCAACAAAACTGTCAGCGCGCTTGCTTTTTTTTTTTTGTTTTTTGTTTTTATTTTATAAATGCCTTCAGTCGCCCCAACCATCAGTCGCCCTTCTATGCATTTAGTTGCATACAGTTGGAGCTCGGTGAGTAATGAAGATCGACCGGCAGCCAACTAGTCGACCGATCCACCGGCTGTCCGACCATCAAGTGGCCGCAGAATATATGTAATTGTTTCAACAAAATGCTACTGATATGCTCTGTTTGCGATGAACAACGAAAACAAATGATTAGATTGTAGCAAACGCAGCAGATGCGCAGTTGGTTTGATGTTAGTGGCGATTGTGCGGGTGTGCGGGTGTAGGGATCCCTCAATCATCGTTACTGTGGCCTCTTAATTCTATATGGATTTGTTGCATTTTTGTTATTATTCTTTTGCAAAAATAAACGCACATACGCATGTGTGATGTGTTCGGCAGATGGACCTTGCTGAAGTGGCCGGCCGTTGGTCGAATGATCTAACATAGAGGTAGCGAAATGAGCTAGCAATGAGCCACATGGCGGAAAATTGGCAAGCTTACATAAAAACATATTATTTGTTTTTAATTACACAGTTTATGTATATGAAATTTGTAAAAAAAATTTTGATACATATCAGTTTGTGTTCTTCAATTTTTTTTTTTTTGTTTGGGATGTAATTTTGAAACTTCTCTCAAGTATTTAACAGTTGTAACCGTACTATAGACCCACTCGGATTAAATTTCCCTTTCGTTTAGAAAGCAACCCTGTTCGCATTTTTCATGAAACATGCGATTTTTTCTTGGTGATATTTGAGAACCGAAAATAGCTTTGCTGAAAAATTCAGAGTCGGTTTAAGTAGTTATATTACAGTGTAATCTGGCTAGAATGAACCCCCTATGATACGAACACGGCGGTGGAGTGAGTATCAAATTTCGAAATTAACTAACATAGAGAGTGAACAATTCTGAGTCTATATATAGAGTGTGTATAGAGTGGATACATCTTTCAAATTCAAACTCTATCGACAAATTCAATAACAAAAAGCGAAATCAATTATTAAATCGTCAAGAAGGATGTGAAACTGTGAATGAGATACAAGCTCTGTTCCCAGTTCTTTTTGAGGATGTAAGTTTTTTATTTGTTAAATTTTGTAACGTATCCTATACCGAGAAAGACATTGAAAAATAGAATTCTGAGGTGTCGCTGAGATAAACAATCAGACAGTCGAGAATCCAATGGCAGCCAATGAGGATATTAAAGTTTTTGTACAAATGGGCTGAAGTCAATACTAAAGGTTTTCGAAGTATTTTGGCTTTTCAGAGCCTTAGAGAAAAAGCAGTACAAAAAGCCTTCACTTAATATCTTAGTTTTTAACCAAAAAATATCAAATAATCAAAATAAATTAAAGTGAATTTACAAAACACAAACTCAATTTGGATAAAGTGAACGATCTCGGTTTTATGAACTGGGTTTGAGTTAAGTATTCGCTTCACCCAGGCTAGATTGTACATAGGATTTAGAACTGTCATACCAATAAAAGGCTTTGGTGTTAAGACAATTCCACATGCATTTTCCAGTTATCGATTACGGCTATGCTAAATATAGCGATAACGAAAAGGATAGCGATATGTATAAGGGTAGTATTTCGATAACTATATCGATAACAGTATATATGTATAACGAAGACCTTCTATAATTTGGCCTACATTCTATCATACATAGTTTTACTTGATTCTTCTAGAAAATACTAACAAAAACTGCGTTTAAAACTTTTCCACAAAAATAGTGTTATCGTTTTGCCAATCGAAGTTCACTAGGTAGTTTTTCCATTATTTTTTGGTAGAATTGTATAACTAGTTTCTGAAACAATTTTCTAGACAGTTTTGAGAAATTATCTTATTATCGTAGCTAAGTGTTTACAGATTTTGATACCCTTAATCAATCAACTACATTTAAATAAATCGAATCGATTTCGAATCATTTTCATTAGTGTTATAGCTCTTTCAAAACAACAAAAATCATTAGCTGAGATTAGGCATGGACATCTAACGAAAGCTGGAATCCAAGCAAATTTGTTTCTGAAAGAAATTAAATTATAAACCCTTCTTAATTTCTTTTGTTTTGCTCCGATCTGATTAATGAAGTTTATTTACAAATCGAATCAGCTGAACGCAAAGGTACTATCGTAGGGGTTGCCAACAGTCGCAGATTCTGTGCAAAAACTCTGTTTCAAAAAAAAAAAAAAAATATTTCCACAAAACCCACGCAAATTTAACAGCCCCAATTTATTTTTATAATATTTTTCAAACATGTGCCAAGGCTCGCACGAATATAAAACATGAAAGTTTAAGTTCGAATATTATTTTTTGTCTAGCATGGCAATTTGGAACTTGCCGATGAGTATTGGATTCAAGAACAGGTCGGTTTCATGCTTGTCATTTTCTCGGTGTTTGTCTAAGTTGTTTTCAAACATAAATTTTCTGAATAATATGAATTTTCGAATAATATGAATTTTGAAATATAAGAAGTTCGGCTGGCAACAATTTATATAATTTTTCTTTTCATTTCGAATAGTCAAAGGTAAAACTCAAAAAAAAAAAAAACAAAAACAATCAAATTCTACCGGAGTCTAATTCAAGAACACCAAACCATTTTGATTCAGCAAAAATTTGATCGGAATCGAAATGTAGAAGAGGTCTGAATAAGTCCACTGCTCGTTTTTGTTTACTCTGATCACATTCCTTTAGCTCAGAACTGTTATTTTTTAATAAGAAAAACAACGTCGATTATTATTCATCTTCTGTATCTAAGAGTTCCTGTAATTTCTCGCAGTGCATCAGTCCTCCAAGTTATAAGCAGATAGCTGGTTTACTTCATACAACTGCGTCGTTTTAAATAGAAAGCGTATGCATGCATGTAGTTCTAATTGCACAACAAATGTAAAGCTTAAATATACTTATACTCGTAATCGAGTTCGAGCGAACAACACAGAACGCCACTTCAATACATCGCATATTGTTTAATATTACAAGCACTTCATTTTGTTTTTTCTTACAACAAAACAATTTCCATTACAGTAACTTACTTACTTACTCCTTTTTTGCGGAAAACGAGAGTGGAATTTTTATGCGATATCTGCGTATGCACATAAATATATGAACATTTGTAAACGAGTATAATAGATAAGTGCCGGTCGCATGGACTCCTTTTAATTCCGCAAAGACACTTGGACACTTGAAAGAATGGCAGCTATTTGTGTATAGTAAGTATGCATGTATAGATGTAGGTACTGTTTTATAATATAAAGCGAACGGGTGTAAGTAAAGTGAAAAACAAATTATAATTATATGGCAGTATTTCACTTTAAAGCTATGCGCATGGATGGAAAGAAGTTGAGTTAACAAGTTGATGATGAAGAAATGGTAGACAGATTGGCGATTGCAAGCGATGATAAAAGATATGAGCTATGCGAGGAGCAGGAAGGAGATATTTTAATTACAATTGAGAAGATAGCTAGTTGCTAAGGAAATGCACGTTGAGAGTGTAAACAAAGGGGGATAATGAACTGCCTGGTACGATGGGAGCGGCTCCTCATTCATCGTTCCTGATATATGGAAGGTGGGGAGGGCTATAACACTGGTGGAACCAAGGAAACCGGCGCATAAGGATGATTACTATCAGCCGATATCCCTTCATTCGGTAATGGTTAAAACGCTGGCGACTCTGCTGCTCCCGGGCTTCATGCACCACCTCAGCATTAACTTGGTTTTCGGAAAGTGCACAGCACCACTACAGCACTTAACGCCATAAATACGTAGGTGAACCATGGCTTAAACTCCGATCGTCCCTGTTAGAGAACTGTCCTAGTAGCGTAAGACTTGTCAAGGGCTTTCGACACAGCTAGCCACGCAACACTACTAGCTGACGTGGAGACAACAACTCCCCACCGGAACCGGTGTACTGCCAATTACCTGCTTCAGAGATGCGAGCTCAGAATTGATTTAAACAGAAGGTCCCAAAGCGTGGCGTTCTTTCCCCGATGCATTTTAACTTTTATATCTCAAAGCTGATATGCTGATGACTGTTTGATAATGGCTACCGGCAATGCAATTGATGGCTCGAAAGTGAACAGTTATTCACCCGATCTTAATCACTTCTTCACTGTACGCAATATGATCTTATCTCCTACTAAGATCTCGGCAATCTTATGCGCAACTTGTACAAAGGAGATCAGACTAGAACTCAACATGCATGTTGCTGGTACTCCCATCTCAACGGTTAACCACTCGAGGACCCTGGAAGTTACCTTTGATAGCCTGATCTCCTTTTCAGCCTACACAACCGCAATCCCCAATAAAGAACAGAGCCGCAACATGGTCTTCAAGTCGATCGCCGGCAGCGCTTGGGGAAAATACAAAGAAACGTTGTTGGCAACATACAATGATGCTCCAGTTTGAACGCAGTAGGACACAAAGAACGCAGCTTGAGACCTGTCAGACGCTGCACTCCGGACTATAATGGGATGTCCTCTAATGTCGCCTGAGGCATACCGTGTATACTACCCGTAAAGGAGCATAACATCTTGCTCAGCAAGCAGCACCTGATTGGATGCAGCCGAACGGGATACCCAAGCAGGAATTTAGAAACGGCCGAGCTGCCCCGCAGGCACGCAGTGGACATTTCTGTGAACTTAAGAACAAGATCCAGTCGTTCACCAGTCAACCACTGGATCCGTTGGCATACAAACAGGCTCTGAACAGCATTCACCTTGAGTCAATCACCAACTTCATGAGCTTTTGCCCTGTGAATGCCGTTATTGGAGTCAAACCACCATCTATAACAAACGAAGAGCTTCAACAGCCTCGAGAGTACCGCGCCACTCTGGCTCTATTAAGGTTTCAATGTTGTAGTAAACTCAACTCCTACTTAACGAGAGTCGACCCATACATATGACCCCGAATAAACCTACTCATTTAAAACCCCTTTCACTATTGTCCAACCCTGTTGAAACAGCATGTTTCTTGGGCCTCCCCTCGGATGAGTTTGAAGGTAATCACCATGGGTAAGCTGGTCTAGCAGTGTGTAGCTAGCTTCACAAAAACAAGAACAACAACAATAATGAACTGCCGGCGTGTAAATTAATCATCAGCCAAATCAAGGAAAATGTTAAAATAGACAAACAGCCAATTTTCTTTTGATGTGAGATGAATCAGTCAAACCATATGCTATATACAAATTTTTACATTGCTATTAAGCATATGAGTACTCATTAATACCTGTATGAATAAGTAATATACAGGTATTCATTAGCCCTACAGAATTAATTAACACAAGCATTTAAAGGGTGCTGCAAATTTTTAATTTGAAATATTTTACAATCGATAATAACGATTAATATAACAATAACGATTATCTATGATAAGAAATATAATGATAACGATTTTGACATACACATTTTATAAGAATGCATATACGATAATGAATAAGACCTTGAAGTAAAGTAAAATATATGGAAAAATATAAATATGGATACGTTATCGATATCAGCAAGAATGGTCACAGTAATATTGGTATACGAATATACATTGTATCAGTATGATTATCATTATTTATCTAAAGACGAAAAAATAATCGATAAATATAGCGATATCCATAATATATCGATAACAACATATATATTAACTACGGTGTTTAAGATAACGATAAATAAACTATGAAGGCATAGATAATGCTAAATATAAAAAAAACGTTAGCTATTAGCACAAGATTACTTACTATAAAATGACGAAAAGGATTTTGTCATAGCTATAGTTATCGATAAAATGAGTACGAGAAATCTATTTCGAAAAAAATTTACGAATTGGTAGCTTATGGCCTCTCGACGTAACCAACGCACCCAATTGCACCTGAAATTTTCATGAGTACTTGGTATACTGGGGAGTACTTGCCAAAAAGTTGTACAACGTTCGATATTTTGAGTATTCGATAATCGTGCATCTCTTGTGGCCATATAAAACATATCTGAAGCAATTCTACGTAATCCTTACACATGTACCTAAAATAATCTTCAGAACATAAATATATCCAATATTTTCAAAAACCCATAGAATGAATATATTTTACCGATAATGTTCTTATTTAGTGTAAAAGAAATCAAAGATCAGTAAAGCCCCAGTTAGTTGTAAAGGAACTCATCGGCCATCGTTTACATCAGTATTCCTTAAATGTGTGGGTTTTTGTATTCGAATTAAGGGTTTTAGGAACAAATGGGGGCCTTGTCGCTTTCACAATGTAATTTCGCCTTCTCAATTAAAACAGAAAAAAAGGAACTCATTAAAAATACTTTTAGAATTTTTTAGGGTAAACACTGTAAGGTAGAATGGAGATACACGAGATTATTTTATATTGACAACATCCAAAAGAGTATTAAAGCAAGAACATGTCAAATACATACGCAATATATTTGGTAGTGTTGCCACAGTAGAGGCAAAAATTAAAATTTAAAAATATACTGGTGCGCTTTCTAAACGAAAATTTGATAATATTGTATTGTGGAGTGTCGAAAAAATCGAATTCGAGTTAAAGTAAAGCGAAGTTCCGGAATAGGCTTTAAAATATTGCAAAAAACGGAACAAACCTACTCCATCCGGGCTCTTTAACCGAACACTGAGCAGTGCGCACCTTTGGTAAGATTTGAAAAAAAAAAAAAAATGTTTTCACATTTATTTAGATTTTTTTCACGTAATCGCAAGCGTTTGCGTCAGAACCGGCAGTCTGTCGAAAATTTTGGCAAACAATCAAGGATGACACATCGAAACAACCACCACGCATCACACAATTACACAATATGCACACAAAAATAGCGATCAGATACAAATTTTGAAAATCATGCATTAAAACGATACAAAATATAGCTAACAGAAATTTAGAATTGAAATTGAGAGGTTTTACGCTGATTAAGTTAATTTTATTGCAGCGATAAATGAAGCAAAGGGCGCGCACTGGCGATAAAGAAGAACGGGAGACGAGCACAAAAAAAAAACGCAAAGCAAGAAAACCACAAAGGATGCAGATTACATGCAAAGTATTTGTTTTTCAAAAGTACGAGAATATAAAAATTAAAAATTAAAAGAGAAAATTGCAGTCAATAATAACAAAGCACTGATTAAAGAACTAAATATAGTTGGTGCTACTGCCGATAACGCCGAACTCCGCGCCACATTCGTTTTGTGCTTTATGCCTGAATAATAACAACAACATGTTTTTTGCAAAATAACAACCGATAGAAGCGTACACTAAGCGCAGTGCAAGTGTCGGATAATAACGAACGAACAGCTGATAAGCATTGAGGCGAATGCGCTCGGGGTCGTATAGGCAAAATAAAAATAAAAAAAAAACCAAAAAGCCAATCGAAATTCAAAGTAATAATAGAGCAAAGTAATTTGTGTGAGATGCCCCAGAAGCAACAACAGTAATAAATATACAATACATAGTATGTACATATTCTTTTTAAAACAAAGACAACGGCCAGCGAACGGCAACAGTAGCGGCATAAAAATCTACACGGATCTATAATAGAAGAACTTGTTTCAAAACCGACGTACATACATAAGTACACATTCATAGTTGTCTACATAACACTACGACTAGTCACAACATAAATATATAAATATACTTTAGAAATAAAATAAAAAGTAATAATTGAAGATAGTGAACGGCGGCATACGGAAAACCGGGTCTGCTCTAAAAATATCAAACATCGAAATCTTCAGCAGCAGCTTCGAGTAGAGGCTGCTCAGTCAAAACCTGACCAGCGTTCTTTCTAAGCAACCTGTTTGAATAACACGAACATATGCCAACTAATTAACTCATAAACATGCCGAATATTCTGAAAAATAGAAAGAAGTAAACAAAAATAAAGTAGCTAGTAGTAGCAAAACAACATCAACTCACCTAGCCGCTTTATTTATGTATGTAAGTATAGGCAAAAACACTTCTTAGTTACAAGTAATTTAATTTTTCTAATATTTTTCAGTTTATTTACCTTGCTCTTTAACTCAAATCTCAATCACCAATACTCCGATCACAAATAGCGTCATCGATAAAAATTGTTAAAATATTCGTAGTTGAGAATTTTTCCATCAGTCGCTTATCAGTTTGTGACGGAAAAAAAGGAAAAGAAAACAAAAGAAATGGAAAAAATTTCCTAATCACCTTGATTAGATTGTGGCAGTCCTATCCAGCCAGTCTAGCGTTAAAATACATGGCTGTAAGAAAATCAACGGCATGCCGCTTAGCCGGATTCAGAGTAGAGGTAGTCATATCATATCTATCGGTACATCTGAATTATGTCGGCATATTTCGTGGCATATTATGGGGTATTCAAATGGTGTAGGTTGCGATAAAGAGATTCTCTATGAATTGTGAGGGGTAGAACAGAATATGTTAAGTGCACAGCTAGTTTGACAATTACAAAAGCTAAAAAAAACTGTGTGACAGTTTCGGCCACTAATGTATAGCCGCATGATGTTTTTATGCAGTCAGAACATAAAATAAATTAGTAATTGAGATACTTTTAACATGTAGATATTTTAGTTTAGATAAATTTCATCGAAAGGACGATTTTATAATTATTTTTTGTCTAAACAAAAAATTTGTTTTAACTAATTCGAATTAAAGCTTTTCCAAATTTCATCGAATGGATGAATTTTTTTTTAATGTACGATCACTATTAGCTATTGTGATACTTTTGAAACGTAAATATCTTAGTTTAGATAAATTTCATCGAAAGGACGCTCTTACAATCATTTTTTGTCTAAGCAACAAATTTTGTTTTATTTAATTCGAATGAAAGCTTTCCCAAATTTCATAGAATGGATGAATTTCATTTTATTTAGAATGTACGTTCATTTTTCGTCGAAGCTACGAAATGTGGTAGTATTAAAATATAATTACATACATACTATTTTCAAAGTTGCATATCATCAAAATAATTTTTTAAGTTCTATCTTAATATTATGTATATTTTTAAATTTCAAAGAAAGGACCACTATCATTTAAGTTTTATTTGAAAGAGGGGTTTGCTTGTAAAAAACATAATACTTGTTAGAGGTATTGTTTTGTTTTGTATAGTTCCATCGAATGGATGAATGATGTAGGTTGCGATGTAGCTAGTTTGGCAATAACATCAAAACGAGAAAAGCTAACAAAGTGTGTGGTAGTTTCGTTTATTAATACATAGAGTAGCGTTTTATGTTTAAATAAATTAAATTTCATCGAAAGGACGAATTTACTTAATTTCATTTAACGAACAAATTTTCTTTAGTCCAAGTCGATTGCAAGTTTTCTCAAATTTCATCGAATTCATGAATTTTTTTTTTAGATTGTACGTTTATGTTTTTTTTTGCGAAATTATGTAATATTATAGTATTCGAATATAATTAAACATAATTTTCTTTGGAACAAGTTGTAATTCGTCAGCAAGATAATTTCATTTAAATATTATGTAATATTTTTATATCTTATTGAATATACAACGCTGTTTTAATTATATTTGAAAACTCTATTTAATTTAGAAAAATACTATGTTTTCTTCCTAAGTTTTGACAAATAAATTTGATTTTTTTAATTTTCTCACAAAAAAGGTGATTTTTTCTAATTTGTGCGAACGAAAATTTTCCAACAAATCCTATGATATTTTCGGATTCTATCTATAAATCTAAGAGAAGATATAGATAACGCTTTTGATCGGTAAGGAGTTTCGAGCCTCCACATTTTTACAAATATTTTTTATTTTATTTTTCATAAAACTTTCAAACTTTTTAATCACCATTTTTTGACATTTTTAGAGTGCGTATTGTTGCCGCCAAATTAATTTCAGTGCAAGTTTCAAGTGGTAAAATATTACCGCTAATTTCACAGTGACACAAAATGGTGGTTTGTGAGTAAAAGTATTTACGACTCCGATAACAAAATATTGAAAGCATTTTTAGTTTATATTTGATATAGTTTTATTTTGTGTTACACGTATTACAAAAAATTTTATTTTTGGAGTACCCTGTATACATAAAATTGAGTCAAATTCGATTGAATAATGTTTTTTTTTCTGGAAGTATTTCGGAAAGTCATTAGATCTTACTGTTGTTGTAGCCGAGGATTTTATTACTTACCTAAAACTTACGCCAGATGCAGCTGCCGCACAACTTTAGCTACTTTTTGTAGGTTTCCATTGATGTCTATTTAATTGGAAAACTTATCCTATTAGAATTCATACTGGGAGTGGTGATGACTACAGTTATGATTTAACATTATAGATTCTAAAAATACCACAAATTTAGTTTTTTTTTAACTTTTCTGTAATTTCATAAATTTTGATGTAGTTTTTTGTTTAATACTTAATACTTTTTTATGACATATTTTTTTTTAGAAAAATTATAAAATATAATAAAAATATTTTTTTAAATTAAAAAAATAATTTCTCTTATAAAACTTTCTCATAAAGAAAAAATAAAAAAAAATTAATAAACGAAAAAGTTATTAAACCCTTACACCCCTTGGTTTCTTTTGGCCCACCCTGTATGAAAGCTGCTTCCATACGAATGTCCAATAATACGAATGCAATATTTTTTTATAATGGTTCTATAACACGAAAAAAGAAAATTTAACCGCTCGGCAATACGACAAAAATTCTTCTCTCTCCCAGTGGGATTTCCATTTTTATTTTTCTTTCGTTTAGTTCTAGTTGCAAACCATATTTGGGGCGTTTAAAGTTTTTCGATTGATATATTGCGAAAATCTGATTCAAAATTAGCTGCTGCAAATCAGATTGACAGTTCCGAAATGCTTTTACTGAGAAGTTATGCAAAGGAAAAGAAAATATCCTAGGAATAAAATTTCATATTTTTTTGTAATTTTTTCTTTAAATTGCTATACTTTCCCCCGATTGAGTAAAGGATTCTTCAAAATGATTAAAAGCTACACAAAATTAAGTATTTTTTCTATAAAAATAGCAAATATTTCTTAGCCGCCATTTCATGCCCACTTTCTCTCTTTTGATAGCTGTTTTTCTTCAATCCATATTCGTTTTTTACTGTAGTGCATTCATAGTTATGTGAACAAATTTGTTCCAACTACATAAAAACTGCATTCCATATTTCACGTGAAGGTCAAATTGATTTCAAATTCACATACATACATACATCCGTACATGTAAATGAATTACATTAATATCGCCCTGAAACACGAAATCATAAATACGCGCCAGCTTAGAGGCCATTCATAATGCCTGCACATGAGATCACTCTAAAGTCACATAACTACTACTCGTATGAGTACATTGAAAACTTGAGCTCAACTATGGCGGGTAAATAGATTTTCTACGCTGTGCTCTAAGTTAGCCGCGCCACAGCTGTTGGCAATCCAAGCAGGCTCTCACATTGATTTCTCAAACTACGCATTCACGCAAACCTAAAGTTATTTATTTATGTAGGAATATTTATTTAATTCAACTTTTTGACTTTTTCGTCTTTTTTACGACCAAATTAAAAATTCTAAGCCGCACGCACATGTGCGCGCCACATGTATCTCATCAATGGCGATGGGTTTGGCGAGGTCGCGTAAGGCTAATGCCTCTACACACGCACACACTTACATAGCTCATACACGACCAACCGTGCGTGCGTACACAGCGACAGACATGTGTGGGGGGGGGAGGGGGCGGCTATCTAAAATGAGATGAGAAAAGCAGAAGCACTGAAAATTGGCCAAGATATAGTAGAGTATAGATAATTCACTTAATTTAACCAATTTTCCACAATATTAATTGTTTTAGGAATTAATTGTTAAATTGGTCAGCGGAACGTAAAATTAAAAGCAAAGTAGATAAGAAAATTGCAAACAAAAAAAGCAAAAAAAAAAAAAAACAAAAACAACAAACTGAGCAGACAACCAAAAATTAAAGAATATCCCAACAGTAACATTCAACTGGAAAATCGCTCACCTTTCCTAGGTACTGTATAATCAAAATATTCTCATTCAGTTTTATATAGAGATAGAGCTAAAAACAGAACTATCTAAAAAATGACGAACGAGAAGGGAAAATTTTTGAATGAAAAAATGTCAGCTCTTCCACAAGAAAAAATTATGAAAATTCAGGCAGAATTACGATAGGAAACCCGAGTTTCAAATTCCAAATTTTATTTTATTTTGAAATTTAGCACTTATTATTTAATTAATAAATCATTTAACTCAATTTCACTGGATATATTTCTTTAATTTATTTATTTTCACAAAATATTACGCCAACTCATCATTGATCTCTAGAAACAGCTGAAAGCTTCACTGAGCAAAAAGCCCAATTGTCCTGAAATCTTCACTACACGTTAGGCAAAAATTTCAGTAGCCCTGAAAGTTCCACTGATTGTTCGGTAAATTTTTCAGGCATTGATTGCTGAACTAAATTTCCAGGCATTTTTCGTACTGAATTTGTTAATCTGTTGGGATGTTAAATAGCCACAATATGTATATGCTTGTGTGTGTGTGTTTGTCTTTGGATCGGCAGAAAAAAAATTATGCGTTTACTTACTTAATGGCAATCTACGCGATATTTGTTGGTGTCTTACGAGGAGTAGAAAAACACGAAGCGCAGAACCTGAAGCAGAAGCTAGAAGCTGCATGTGAGCTAATTTTACACATGTTTTGCTAATTTTTTGTTAGCCTTAAGGGGCTTCAATGAATTTTTCAGGGTAATCTTAATTGTCGTAACAAATGCAGCGCAGGCTTTTTTTATTTGGTAACTCAACAACTTTTTTTTGGATAGTCACAACAGCCGAACAATTTAAATATAAGATGAGGTGAAGAAAAAACCTGCACTATTGTGAATGAGCCATGAGAAAATACACGAGCAATTTCAGTTTAACACCAAATCCGATTTTATTGATATAGTATTTTTAAATGCATAACCAAATCAACCACAAAATTTCCCAAATCTTCTGTTCTGCAATAGCACCAAAGCAGAAGCAAATGTTTCATGAAAGATGCTAACAGGGATGCTTTTGCAATGAAGGAGAATTTTTATCCGAGTAGAAGCGTTCCGCAAGTGTTCGGTTACATTTCACATATTGGTATTAAGAAATTTCGTTTCAAATAATTAAATATTTTGTTGTAAGTATTGAAACTTCTGCGCTCTATCAGAGTTCATTCTGAAAATTAAAATTCAGCAAAAATATATTTTCAAAAGTCAACGGTAATTTCTAGGCACTTCCACTTTATTACAATTGAATGAGCTATAAGAAATTTTTTTTAGCGCTTTTCAAAAACGAATGCACCTACATACTGACAAGTTTTAAATTTCACACCAAGCTCGAAACTTGATTTTTAACGGATTTCGTTATAAAATTATAAATTTTGAACAAAAACAAATAACTAAACTTAATATTTGGTGTGGCTATTATTATGAAACGCACTATATATATATATATATATATATATGTTTAGCTTGAAGTTTATAAAAGCATAAGTATTTTGGTTTTCGTGGATAAAAGAAACATGGAGAAGAATTCGCTCAAAACAAAACTCGAATGTATCAATCTAGTCCTTATGTCATACGCTACGCAAATCGGATCTGATTTTTATTTAACAATTATTTTGAAAAATTTTAAATACAAGAATTATGAGTTTTTTCAATGGAACAAAAAAAACCAAAAGAACCCGATAACATTTGATCGAAAAAATATAAATCCAAGAATAACAGCTATTTTTTTGTCAAAAAAAAAAACATCACGAATTTCGATCAAATTTGATCGGAACAATAAAAATTACAAAATGCCCGTCAAATGATATCGAAAAAACAGAAATCACAAAATAACGATTAAATCATGATATTTTCAAACAACAGCCGTTACGGCCCCTGCTTTTGATTCGGCGTTGCCAATTACCAAACAAAAACAAAACGAGGGCACCGAGCTAAAAGTAAGACTACTTTGCCGATTCCATAAAGAGATAGCAATGGGTATGCGAAAAACACTATAACACCTTTGAAACCGGAAGCGAACGAAACCAGTCCTAAACTTGCTTCAAACTGGTCTCGAAGTTGTCTTAAATCAGTCTTGGACAAGAACCAAAGCATTCCTGAACTAGTCCTAAACTGTACCCGAAGTCATTACAAAGTAGTCTCGAAATTATCGCAAACTGACCCCGAAATAGTCTTGAAATGGTCCCGGAAGAGTCCCAAAATAGACCCGAAATAGTAAAAAAATGGTTCCGAAACAACTAGCCCTAAAATTATACCGAAGTGGTTCCAAGTTTCATAGGTATATTTTTTTTTATATCTAACAAAAACGTCGTGTCGCTACTTCGTGACGCAACTATGAAAAAGCAAAAACATTTGAATACCAACTCCACGAGCTTTTGACAAAAATTATATTTTGATTTAAGATATCTGCTTGATTTTTTTCAAACGCTGTAGACGCCCAACTTTTCAACTCTAATAAAGTTTTAAAGATACTTTTCGTTTCAACTTAATACTTACAAGTTTGAGTACAGGAAATTGAAAACTCACCTGAAAGAAAAGAAAAATTTAAGAAAATTAGTAATTAGTCGTATTAAGCACACACTCATGCAAATCATAATCAATTATTATTTAAAAAAAAATGCTAAATATACGTTTTGTATACAATATAAATAAATTAATATATTTATATTTATATTATTTTACTTATTATAATTGAGTAAAGCCACGTCAAGTTTCCATGAAAATTTCACTAAATTTTGGATTCCAGAAACAATTAATTTATTTTGAAGTGAATGTTATGCTTATATCGCCCCATTAATATTTTGCAAAAATTCGAATTATTGTTAAAGTTATTAACAATCAAAGTTTAGTGCACGATCAAATTAAAAAATTAATAACTCCTAAACTACAATAGATAATGAGATGAAACTTTCAGAGCTTATTGGAAAGTGTTTGCACTATTTTTCTCATTGAAAACAAACATTAAATTGTTATACATTTTTTTTTTTTTTTTGCAATAATTTATTTTAAACAATTGCAATTTTCAATGCCTTCCTCACGCTGTAAAAGAATGAAATGAGCATAACATTCACTTCATAATAAAATAATTGTTTCTGGAATCCAAAATTTAGTGACATTTTCGGGGATCACTTGACGTGGCTTTACTCAATTATAATTAGTTCCATGAAATAATAAATATCAAATACTGTTAAGCCTTGCATGATTTTTTGAAGTTACGTTTTGCATAACATCTCCAAATATATAATCAGTAAATTCAGACACAGCTTGGTTTTATTATGTGTGTTGAAAAGCAACAGTGTTATTTTTTACAAATTTGAGCAAAACAATGCGAACGACCAATGGACAGATGGAGTGCTATTTCTTTTTCGCTTTTTTTTTAATACTTTCCCTAATTTTTTTTTGCTTTGTGACCTGCTCAGGACTAGCTGACAAATTAGTGACTTTATTTTGAGACTAGAGACTTGAGGCGGCTTACAGAATACCGAATAATCTCAATTAGTGACTAGAGGCTGCTTACAGAATAACAGCATTAGTCTTCATAAGATAATCTGAACTAATCTCCGATCGTATGACCTAATCGTCTCCGATACAAAAATGTATACCCATGTGATATCTTCGACTACAGTGGTATCGATTTTGGGTATGAGTTGAAAAAATATTAATTTAAATTTTTTGAGTCTCATAGAGTAATCTGAACTTTGACCGCTACTTTGGTTTTGCAAACTATTTTCAACTATACAAACCTTTTTTCACAAATTAGGAAAAAAGAATTATTTTTAGTATTTTGCAGATTCATTTATTAAATCTCTGCCAATAAACCCATATTATTACATTTCAGAAGAATTAATAAATTAATAAATAAAATATACGTTTTCCCCTGATATATTAAAAGTTATTCAATTTTCTCTCTCCCGTATTTGTGTTTACAAAGGCGAGATCTGCCACTTCGCCGCGGGGAGGCGCAACATTGTATTTTATCATTCTTGTGTTAAAATGCGGTTCTTACATTTCCTTATAAAATATATCAAGTCGTTGAGTAGCACGCAAACACGTCGTTCATCTTCTTATATGATATGGCAGGTATCAAATATTTTCATTTAGAATATAGAAATACTTTTCAAATTTTTTATTGAAACAATGTTTTAAAAACCTGTAATTCGGGCTTTCCAGTTGCTAACACTTTGAAGCACGGACATATGTGAATACCCGGTAGGAAGTTTTGGGCAATGTGTCTCCAAATCACCACTTTGTCTACTCTTGTGGCAAAGAACGTAGATTACAAAGAAGTTGCATCATTCCCACCGTTCCTCTAACAGAATATCTCGTCCGATTTCACCACACCAGAACTAACTTGAATTTTACTAATTGATATTACAATGTGATTTGATCTAATTGGTGTCTGGTGTGGTGAAATTGGACGAAAAATCTTGTCACAGGAATCGAAACGCGTTGCAACTTCTTTGTAATCTACGTTCTTTGCTTGTGGTTGACTTTTTCGCGACATTATCAATAAAGCGTTTAAACTTTTTACTTTTTTATTTTTTGATAATAAAAACGCAAACTTTTTTTATCAATTCAAAAGGTTTGTAGAGAATCAGTGGCACTTCCATATGTCTACTTGTAGTTCAATAAGAACCACCGAATCAATAGTTCTAGGAGCAGTAATGGAATCTCAACGGCGAGCACATGCTAAATGTCTAAAACAGCACCATTATCATCTGATCATTATGTCTAACTATAAAAATGCTTAGCAAAGTACTCATTTCTGTTCAGCCTATGGGCAAAAAATGAGTAGAGTACCTTGCCCGTATTTGTGTGATAATTCATCTCTTTTCTACTAACAGCAATTTCATATTTGCTAATTTTGCTTATTTTTTAATTTACTTAGCGCTGATAAGAAAAAGACCTTATAAATTACAAAAACGAAAATATTTCGGAAATACGCTTGTATTAGAGACTGATACAAAAATTTTAAGTGTGTTAGAATCTTTGAGTAATCTACTTAGCAACGACTTGTAGGGTACCTGGGGTCAGTAGCATTAATGACAAAGTCAATAGTAAACCAATATCGTTTTACTATAGACATTTCCTACAGGGTTTGCACTTATATCTACACATACACATTTATTGCTGTCTCAAATGAGTTAATTTAAATGAATTCGTTAGATAGGAAACTTGTTCTACAAGTTGTGGGAATTTTTACATTTACCCAAAGTTTGCAGCTTCATTTGCCGCCTGCTAAGTCACACAATTCATATAAAATATACAAGTGTATGGATGTGTGTAAATAATATCTGCTATATAGATAAATTTGCAACTACAGTTGCAAAAACATACAAACAATTTGCCGCCTGATTGGCTGTGTTGTTCTTTCGTCCAATTACTAGCCTGGTTTTTGTCGGTTTCTGTTGAAATTTTGCAAAAAAAAAAAAAAGCGAAGCCAATGCTTACATTTAAAATGTACCGAAAGTATATATGGACATAAGTACTTTATACATTTAACTGGACATTATTCAAAGCTATCCGCAGCCTACAATTTACAAGCGTGCAACTACATATCTACATATTTACTACTTGTAAGAGTAAGCTTGTTGCGCTTGAAAATGTCGTAGAGCGCCGGCTGCTCGCCATGTGTTGTCTGTGATGTAACTGTCATGGAATGTGTGCATGCTGAGTATGTAATCGAAAAATTCGTAATGACTATAAGAACACTTTTTAGATATTTGTATCCCAAGCCACTTTAAAAATTGTAGATATAAGTTTCTGAAAAATTAATAATAAATACGAAAATTAACAGAAAAAAACAGATATGCGTTTAATATCGAATAGAGCGCCACCTTGCGGATTAATATTTTTTATTTCATTTTCAATTGTACCTGCTACATACCTTTTTAATTTAATCGAAATCGGAACATATATCCAGATTTTATGAATAACTCTACTTTAGCGCCATCTAGCGGATCCACTTTTCGCAAAATTATTTCCTGTCTCTCTTGCAGTAAAAGTTTTTAATTTCATCCAAAGCAAATAGGAAATACAGATTTTATGAATATCTCGACTCACGCGACACCTTGCGAGATAAAATAGCCTAAAACTTATTCAAGTTATGGTATATTATTGTAAAATAAATTTTACAAAGAAAATAAAATACAAACTTTGACAATTAAGATTTAATATTAGTAAGGTAATAAGATCGGTGTAAAACTTACATACTTCTTGGCACGGAAGCCTTTGAGTAAAAAAAAACGCACTATGAGAGAACGAACGAGATGGAAGGGGTGTATTGAGTTCTAAACAGTCGAAAGAGGTATCATGTGATTTATGTTTGTTATTTTATGCTTTTGGATTTTCAAACAGTTAACGGCCCTGTTCTCGAAATTAAGCTATTATTCCATTGAACTTGTTAATTAAATTTTATTTAACTATTGAAAACAGGTGGCAATGCTCAACACAAAAAAATTCGAACAAAACTTTTCAACCCCTTATTCATTCGACACTTATATTGTTAAATTCAAACAAGTTATTCTTTTTTAATTTCCAAACAGGTGGCAACCCTTTTCAATTTTTTTTTTTGGAAATTGGATTTTAGACCTTTTTTTGGCACTAAAATAGTAGCAGTTTAAACAGATGGCAACCCTCTTCAAACACTTCTTCGCATGAACAAAAAAAATTCAAACAAAAATTTTCAATCCCTTATTCATTCGACACTTATGTTGTAAAAATTACTTAAGTTATTTTTTAATTTTCCAAACAGGTGGCAACCCTTTTAAAGTTTTTTTTTTTTTGAAATTGGATTTTTACAGCTTTTTTTGGCACTCTTCGAACACTTCTTTCTTTGTACAATCTGAATTGTATATTCCATTCATTTTATTTGCTACTTTTATTAAACTTTTAAGGAATATGGTAACGCTCTTTAACCCTTCCTTTCGACAACAACTCACTAACTAACTAATTTTATTGAACTTAACTTTTGCAACAGGTTGCGATTCGCTTTTAAAAAATATCCTATATTTTTTTGTGAACTTTGTATGCAACATTTTACTTCAAAAAAAATTCTTAATTTTCCAGAAACTAATATTTTGTAAAAATGTATCGGAACTTCTAGTTGGAAAACGCTATTCATTTCACAAGAATGGCTTTTTTTGCGATTTTTTTCTGATGACAACTTGATAGATACGAGCACATCTTTTTATATTTTCATCTACTTTTTGGTTTTATTTAATTTGTTTATTATTTACAAACGGTTTATTTTTTACTACATCTATCTCGTCAATATTTGCCAGGCAATTATGATTTCAATGCTAATCATTTATTATTTTATATACCTAAAAAAGCTTTAAAAAAAAACAAGATCATAAATAAACTGAACGCAATCGCATCTGGAATGCTAGTGGTGTATCTGTGAATATTTGGTGAAATAACTTAACTCGGCTTAGAAATTATTGCCTATAAAGTGATACATAAAATAAAGATTATTAAATTTTCAAAGAATCAATTACTCAAAGCTGTGGTTTTAGAAGCGATAATTAAAATAGTTGTGTGAAACTTTTTAATATGTCGAGGAAAGAGCAAAAAACATAGTGCAAAGCAAAACCTGGCAAAACCAATTAAATTGTTTTATCGAAAGAAGAAAGAAAGAATTAAAACCACAACGAAAATATTCGCATATAATTTAATGTAACTGTAAAGGTCAAAATAAAATAAATCAGAGAAACATACGAACATTATCAACAGTATTTGTAGAGATGTGAATGTTAAATAATTAGGCAAAGGGGAAGTAAAATTACGTAAATACAAACAGATGCAGACATGTCTACTTTGTAACGGAGCTTTCAGAAGAATATTTAATTTCAAATTCCGCACAATTTTTTGGCTGTCAATACAGCAAAGACGAATTAAAATAGTAGAAGTTCACTCTGGTTAACCTTCTCGATCCGCTATAGGGAATTAAATTAAATTCAATGAAATTTGATACGGCGTGCTAGTGACGTGAAGTTGCCGCTGTTGCTGAGAATGTGGCCTAAGACCCAGGGTTGCCAATTCCAAGACATCGTATAAAAAAAGTGCTTTTTTTTATATGCAGTTGGAAAGAAATTCCAAGAACAAAACACCTCAAAACACTTCTGCATAATTATATTTAAAAAAAATGCTCGACGAAATGAGAACGATGAAATTTTTTATGCTATTTTTGACACTCTCTAAAAGATTTATTTAATTACACTTTTCAAAACAGGTTTACGCATAATTTTTAAACTTAAGCAATTCTTCAACTCAGGTTTTATTTATAAACACACAAATCTGTTCATGTGTTCACTTCACTGTGCCCCGCTGTGTACCTTTCCAGCACCCAGATTCTTTGAGCCTAAGCGCTGTTTGTGAAGATGTGTGTAGTATATAAAGGCATGTGGTTTTTAAGAAGAAACAAAACGCATATAATTTAATGTTATGACCAAGAATTTAGCTTTATTATAAAGATAAGGGTTTGATATTATGTTTTAAAAATGATTTCCAGCGGCAGCCGCGGCTGGCTCGGATAAATTTCAGCGAAAGGCCCAATTTTCGAACACTTTCGTCAAACGTCTCTTGGAGGTCACGCCACAGGCCCACGATGCGAGAAAATGCGCTCACCAAAAGTTTCCTTCCATAAATATATTGTTTCGTTGGTTGTTTGGCATGTAGCGCCGTCTTGTTGGAACCAAAGGTCGTCCGTATCAACACCCTCCAATTCAGGCACGAAAAAGTCTTTAATCATGGCTCTATAGCGTTCCCCGTCGATTGTTACACTACGGTCGGCTAGGGATCAATGATTCTCTCTGCCCATAGAGCACACCAAACAGTGACTTTTTCAGGATGTTAAGACGCCGTTCTTAACAATGGCTTGTCGATGAAAAAAACTCCCTCTGTGTAATTTTTTTTTGTAAAACTCGGGATCGGTATCCATCTTGCTTTGGGCCCACTCACCGAACGTGCGACGCGCTTGATGGACGTTCGCTTCAATTCTCGCACGTGTTGGATTATGTAATCCCGCAAACCAAGGTCCTTCCGCAAAATCTTCCACAAAGTGGATGGGTATAGCTCCAATTGTTGTGCACGATGACGGATGGACTAATACAGGTCTTCTTCGATACTCTGTTCCATAGCAGCAATACCGTCTTCGGTGCGCACTGTTCTGGAGTAAGTCTGATCATTATGAGATGGCCCAAACTGAGTATAAATCAAGTAACAGCTATCGAAAAGACCAACGCCGAAAAAAGTATTGCGTCATTGAAAACCACACGTCTAAAAACAACAGCCTTTACAAATTAATTGGAAGCAGATTTAAAATGGGATCCAAAGATGCCATGGGACAGGTGCCCATGGCACCAACCCACGCAGTGCATTGAACTTTCCACAGACGGCTGATGTGTGAAGGAGATTCAAAACAATCTCAAATTGTTAACTGCGACAATATAATTTTTTGATATGAATGGGCGATATCAAATTTCAAAGCACGTTATATGGTTTTCATTAGCTAATGAGCGAAAGGTGACTATGATATACAAAGATTTCAAATTGTAGCCAATTAATTATGATCGTCGAATAGTTAATCAACTAAATTTTTTTTATATAGCATTTTCAGTTTTAAATCTAATAAATTGTTTATAATGACTACTGTTCACATTTTTGCATCAAAGACTCGAAAATGCATTAAAAAAATTGCTTTGCACTTTTTAAGCCATTTCTAAAAATGTGGGTATATTAATTTTTTTGTGTGTTTACTTGTTTGTTTTTTTTTTTTGGTTTTTTGATTTCTTCCAAGCTTCTTCATCTTTGACCCCATAATTCATAACTGCTGTTCATTTATGTACCTCCTTTAGTTCTTTGTCTTCTACGCTTTGATGTTCGCCTAGCCGCCAGCGCTGCTTAGCTGCCACAAATTTGCATAAATATTTTGCATATTCCAATGCATTAATTTGTTTATATATAAATTTTCGCACAGTTGCGGCCTTGCCTTTAGCAACATTTTGTAAAAGCAGTTCCTGGTTCTTTGACTGCAATAGCTTTGATGTTGCCCCCCATCAGGTTTGGTTCATCAGCCGGTGAACCATTAAAGGCAACAAAAAACAAAAAAATGAAATGGTAAGAAAAGGGAAGATGCATTAAAAAAACAAAAATTGCCATGACAGTATTGGTACATTTTAGCGCGTACATGTCAAAAATCTGGATGCGTGCTGTCATTGTTTGACTGGGCAAAAATGTGAAATGAAATACATACAAACAAATTGTATGTGTAAGAAAATTCAAAATGCAAAAAAAAAAAAAAACCAAATAAAAAAGCAAAATCATGTAGCAAGTACGCCCTGTTAGCCAAGCCACTGCGCCGTTCTTGCTTGTCGCGCGTTGATATGGACATTTTGGAAATTGTTGTTGTAACTCGTGTTGTTAGCGTTCGTCGAGACGAGTCAGCATGTTTACGCAAAATTTTACAAAAACACGCAAAATTAGCAATAACGCAACAGCTACAACTCTACCATTTATGAATGACGAACTGTCATAATGTCGAAGAATGCAACGCATAGTGTAAACATAAACAGTTATGCGATTGTGTACATTAGGTTGGTTCTGGTTTTTACACCAAAATTATAAAATTTATGTTTTGAGGTTTCTCCAAGGCAAGATACTAAGATTTGCATGAGCTGATTAGAGTACAAAATACAAAATACAAAAAATCATCAAAAATAATTTCAAATGATAAAATAGTTTAAGTTTAAGAGGTCCGCTTACAGCTATTTAAAAATTTATTTAATGGAAAACAATAACGAGATTTGCGAATTATTTTTTTAAAAATATTTTTTCATTTTTATTTTTTCAAATGTCTTTAAGTTATAATCTATTATTATTATTCAGGAATGTTTTGCATTTTATAATTAAATTTTAAATTGACATAAATTAAGTTGCAAATATAAATTATTAATAATTAATAATCAGTTAGTTTATATTTAAAAAATTAATTCACAAAATGATACAAATATTAATCCACTAAAAAAATTCTAAAATTTTCCATTTAACTAAATTGTGAAAGTATATAAAAAATGGTTTAAAATTATGGACATAAGTAAAATATAAAATCATAAATTAATAATAATCAAAACCCAATAATTAATTTTATATTGAATTATATATTATTTACCATAAATTAATATTAAAAATTAATGTAAACTTTAATTATCGTAAATTTTTTTATTTAAACGGATATGTATAATTTATCGATAATCCAGGCTATAAAAAAAATATTAAAAAAACAACGTTTTCATTTACAAAAAAACTCCATTTTTGGATGTATTTTCAAATCGCTTCAGGCCACAGATATCTTAATTTTTCCCAAATTATTTTGGTTTTTAGATATGTATTTTTGTTTTTATTTGGGGGAGATATACCCTAACGTACATATTTTTGCACATACACTTTTGCTTATAAGTTAAAAAAAATTTATGTTTTCTGGCATGTTTTACATTTGTTAACAAATTTTTGCAAAAATGATTTTGACAGTTTTTGATGTGCTTAGTCATCATATAGTAAGACGAAACAATAATGTTGGAAAATTCTACTCATAATATACATAAGTATGTACATAAATGTGAAAGTTTGTGTGTGTAAATATTGGGCGCAATTTTGCGAAATTCAGCACACAAGTAGTCTATACCCTACATTAAAAAATGGGCAATTTTTTTTGTGAGAGTTGCCACCTTCTAAAAAAGTTAAAAGTCAATTAAATAAATAACTTAAATCACATATTGGTATATGACGACGGGTAGATCTCAATACAATTTGGCACATACATATGTATACATACAAGTATGTAGTACGTTATATGGGTTAACATCGAATTAATTTTTTATAAAGGAGTTGCCACCTATGTAACTATAAGGTTGAGTTCAATTAAAGCAATGAATAATATTGAATATTGCAATATGAGTATCAAATGAAAGATGCTTCATAAAACTTAATTTCCCAAATTTTTTAAAAGAAGGTTGCCACCAGTTTAAATTAAATTAATTAAATTTAAAAAGAAAAAAAATTGATTACATTTTACACTATAAGTGCCAAGATAAAAGTTTTAAGAAAGCTTAATTGCAAAACTAAATTTAGAGAGGGTTGCCACCTCTTTAAAAAATTAATTAAATAGGTCAAACCAAGTATTGCAATATAGGTCTGAACCGAATGAGGTTTTAGAAAACTTCATATTGAAAATATCTTTATAGAGAGTGTTGCCACTTACTCAAAAGAGTGTTGCCACCTGTAAATAGATATAAAAATTTAATTCAATTTCTAAAATCTTACGGTGTTTATCGGTGGTGAAATAAATTAAATTATTTGACAACATTTGTGAAGAGGGTTGCCACCTAATAAAGAGCGTTTATTCAATTTAATTGGTAAGTTACTGTACTGGGGAGAAACGAAAAAGTTTTAAGGAATGTTCAGTCAGGAAATATATTTTGAGATAGCTGTTCAGGTTATTCAAATTCAATTAAATTTTAAAGATAAATGAAGCATTACAAAGTACACTGGTTTGTACTGATAGAGGTTTAGGAAAACTTAGCCTCGATGAGGAGTTGCCAGCTGTTCGAAAATTATATACAAATTTATTAATAAAGTAAGTGAAATCAGTTAATACAATTAGTTGTTATGAAAAACAGTTTTTGCACTTGCATTTAACAGACGGAACTATTCTCTCTGCTCTTAGAAGAAATTATCTTGTCCAGAGGGGTGTGTTTTACTATTGTTGAGTAAATTTGCAGTTTCGTTTTACTTATATTGACGAAATGCAAATTATGCCAGTATTATTAGCAGGCAAGTTCAAACATGTAATATATAGAATAAAAAAATCGATTCCAAACAAAACAGAGTTGGGAATTTTCGTTTATAACAGCACTTTGGCAACTCTATTGGCATATCAAATGATAGCACCGCACCACTTAATTTGCATTAAAAACACTGGCAATATTTTGAGCGTGAACCGGAATTAAGGAAAAAGTTGTAATATCGAGATAATTTTTCATAGTATTAAAAGAAAAACAGTAATTTTAAAATAACTAAACAAACCTGTTTACTAGTTTTAAGGAAACACTTTTTTCTTAATTGGGAATATTTTACTTAAAGAGCGTGACTGAAATGGAGTTAGTTTGTATATGTATTTATGTCAGTGTGGAGTAAAATTAAGAATTATGGATATGGAAAGGAGCATGAAGATGATTAAAATTAAAAGTAAAATAATTATTAAGGACAAAATAAACGTTGGAAAATAATTCTTACTGGCAGCGGAAAAACTATTTCGTATGATTAGATTTGTAGATTGTTATGAAACAACTTTTTCATTAAATTTCGTAATTTGGCCAACGTTTTCAATTTGTGAAATTCGGCCTACAGTCATTTGAGGTCCCGATTTTGTAATAAACTATTTTTTTTTTTTTTTTGTTTAACATCTTCAAAGTTCCCTACAAAATGAATTTTCAAACTGAAACTTAGATAACTATTCTAGATATATCTTTCCATCCAAATTCGTGAAAAAAAACAAAAATCCATATGCACTTTACTATGTAGTCCCAAACCTTTCCCTTTCAATCAGTCTAAACTTTTCAACAAACTTCAATCATCACCGCTACCAATAAGGTTCATTTGCCACAGATCGCTTTCTGTCATCACTCCCCACTCACCACTCATTACTCCAAATGTGTTAAGTGAAAAGAGAGAGCGCGCGTGCGACGACGAGGACGAGGGCGTATACGTAATGTCATTGGGTTGTCTTCTATCTGCCTTCAAAAGTCAATTCATCAAGTGCGTGAGCCAAAGTGTCAGCACTTTGTTGTATTTATTAAGCGATAAGCTGACGGAATGCTGTTTTAGTTTTTTAACACCGCAGCGTGCGCTATGCATTTAGTTTGTGCTACATAGTATAGGAATGTAAACATAATTTGAATAAATACAATATGTAACTATCTATCTGTGTGTGTGTGTGTGTGCTTGCTTTTTGAATTGCTGCAGATAATGAATGCTGCTTTTTTGTTAGTTAGTTACATGGTTACAGTGTTTCGGGTTCAGAGCTTTGCACTCAAATAGGAACACACCGAGTTGAGATTGGTGTAAAGAGCACTGACAGATAAGCAGCGGGGAGATAAAGTTGGAAAATGATTAGGAATTGGTGGAAGTAAAAACAAAAAGAACAGTTTAAATGAGGTTTTTTTGTTTGCATTTGAAAAAGTGAGATAAATTTTGAATTGCATTAAAAACATGGCTAAGTAAAAAGCGGTGAAAAATTCTATGTCAATAAATTGTTGGGCACGAGTTTCAATTGCACTTGCTCACATATGGTAGATCAGTGGCGCACACAGAAAAATATTTTGCTGGTGGGGTTTTGCACTAATTTAATTAACACATAGTAAATTCATTTCAAAGTCGTACTATAGTTTTAGGATTTTGGTAGCGTTTTGATCCCCTGATACTACTACTACTAGTTACTACTACTCTTTTTAATAATATCCGCTAATATGTTTACTTATGCTACTATTAATTACTACTACTATTTTTACCCATTTCTGCTGCTATTTTTAGTAATGCTGCTACTTTTTATTACTACCATTTGTACTAATTTATACTCCTATATTTTGCTAGTACTGCTACTGTTTACAACTCTATTTCTACTAATTTCTACTCTAATTTTTAGTAACGCTACTCCCATTTTCACTCATATCTAATACTATTTTTACTAATACTACTACCATTTACTAACACCATTTCTCTAATTTCAATTTTTAATATCGCTACTATTAATTACTATTACCATTTTTACTCATTTCTGCTACTATTTTTACTAATGGTGCAACTAATTACTGCTACTATTTTTTGTAATTTCTACTACTATTTTTAATAATTACTACTGCTATTTTTCTAATTTCTATTACAATTTTCAATAATGCTACTACTAATTACTATTACCATTTTTACTCATTTCTACTACTATTTTTACTAATACTACTGCTTATTACGACTACTATTTTTACTAACTACTGCCAATACTTTACTTATTCCTACTATTATTTTTATTAGAGCTACTATTAATTACTACTAGAATTTTTACTAATTTCTACTACTAATTACTATTACCACTTTTACTCATTTCTACTACTTTACTAATTTCTACTATTATTCACTAATGCTACTTCTAGATACTACCACTATTTTTACTAATTACTACTACTACGTTTACTAATTCCTACTTTTATTTGTATTAGAGCTACTATTAATTACTACTACAATTTTTACTAATTTCTACTACTAATTACTATTACCACTTTTACTCATTTCTACTACTTTACTAATTTCTACTATTATTCACTAATGCTACTTCTAGATACTACCACTATTTTTACTAATTACTGCTGCTATTTCTACTAATTCCTACTTTTATTTGTATTAGAGCTACTGTTAATTACTACTACTATTTTTACTAATTTCTACTCCCATTTTTACTAATTCTACTACTAATTACTATTACCACTTTTACTCATTTCTACTACTCCTTTTACTAATGTTACTACTACTAATTTCTACTCACATTTTTACTAATTCTACTACTAATTACTATTACCATTTTTACTCATTTCTACTACCCTTTTTACTAATGCAACTACTACTATTTTTAATAATTTCTACTATTGCTTTTACTAATGCTACTACTATTTACTACTACTATTTTTACTAACTCCTATTACTATTTTTACTAATGCAACTACTGCTTACTATTACCATTTCCCTAATTTCTACTACTATTTTTACTTATGCTTCTATTAAGTATTATTAACTACTATTACTACTACCACTACTATTCCCGTCTAAAAAGCTATTCTGGCTCGCACTTTTAGGTGCTCGAGTTTTTTTTTTTTACAATATCCACAATATTTTTCACGATTTGTTTTTATTTATATTTAGCCGGTTTCTTTGTGACAACTTGGCTCAAAAACCGATGAATGGTTTTCAACCAAATTTAGATAGTATATTCCCTAGGCCCGTGACGCGAACATCCATAGGTTATACCTTAAGCCGTTAGGTGGCGTATGAGTCCAAATATTCAGAAAGTCTATATTTACGATCCAATTTCGATGAAATTAGAAATGTTTATTGTGACGAGAATCACTTTTACGGAAGATGGATTCGTTGGATTTCACTACAATCCATTTAATAAGAAAATCAGTATATAAATATTGAAAATATGTATATATAAAAATCCATCAGGCGGTTCTGTAGATTCATCGAAGCTAAAAATAATTTCCTTTCATTAAATGGAAATGGAAATTCAACAATTTTTTAATCATTTTTCCAAACTCTTCTCCTCCGGCTGACAGAGCTTTATTTAATTAAAGATATCTCCAATAAACGCTGGCTGATGAATATTTGCCAACTGCATGCGTCATAGTAAAATCAATAACCAATAAACAAAAAAATAAATTTAAAAAAATCCAAAAATAATTTTCAATTGAAATGGCAAACAGCGCGTCAATACGTAGCCAATCGCCTAACCGTGTAGCAAAATTATTCTTTTTTTGTCCATTAAGTTTTCATAATTTTTATTAATAATTCGCAAAATAGCAGACAGCAGCTACACAAAGCTGCACAAGACAGAGATAGGAACAAAATAAAAAAAATAGTCAAAAGTCTACGTCTCGTAAAGATTTTATGCCAAATGCGACGGCAGCTGTACAATGAAAATATACATACATATGTACATACTTCTACAGTTACCAAAAAAAATAAGCCTGCAGTGATTTTTTTTTATAATATTTACAAAGTTTTTAGTGAAATTTGTTTTATTCATTTTTCTAAAAAAAAAATGTAGTTTATGCTATAAAAAAGATAATATTAATCAAAGTTTCAAACTGTATTAAAAAAGTAATTAAAAAAAGTTACAGAAATTTCCATTAAACTTTTAATGTTACGATTTTTTTTTTTTGGTTTACAGTTTTTTAGCCTGTTCCATTTTAGTATAAAAAATGGGTAATGGGTTACAAAACTGCATGTACGAGAAATGTTTAAAAATTCTGATTAAAAATTTGAAAATTTTATGAGTTTCTTGAATTTAAAACTTTTTTAGAATTAAATATATATTTCTAAAAAAAACAAGAAAAAATGTTGTCCGGCATGATTCAATTAAATTCGACTTTTCAAAAAGGTGGCAACCCTCATATACATATAGTTAGCATAAACCTGCTTCCTGAAACGAACCGCTTGACCACCATATTTGAATATTTCATGTCACTTGTAGTATATAATTGAATTAAATTCGATTTTTCATACAGGTGGCAACCCTTTCCAAAATATACCCACGAAAATTCTCCACGCCGAGACGAATCGTTTGGCAACCACATTTCAATATTTCACATACCACGAGTATAGTTTAATATGATTTGACTTTTTAAGCAGGTGGCAACACTCTTAAAAATATAGCTAGGTTTCAACTTCCTTTTTGCGAATTGAACCTTTGACATAGAAATTTTATCATTTCATATAACTCGCATATATGTAATTCAATTAAATTTAAGTTCTAAAACAGGTGGCAACCCTCTCCCAAGCATAAAATATACTTTACGACCTATTCTCATGAATATGAAATTTACATACAAAATTTCATAAGAATGAATGGGACATGAGATTTATATATATAAAATGATTTTCAAAATGTTGATAAAAAGTTTTGCAAAAATTGTAGAAAAAATTTCCAGCATACTTATTTTTGCCAGTAACTGTACATGCACATATTTATGTACGTAATTAAAAGTTCAAATAATGTTGAAATAATGCTGTGAAAAAAAACAAATATTACATTAAAAGCAATATTGTTTGGCTTTGATTTAGCTAAATTTGTTTGTACCCACATGTACACATTTACATACATACATACATACTATATACGCGCAAATATTTACATCAACACTTAACTATAATTGGCTAGTCTGAAAATTCATATTTCTAATTACATTAACATAATTTCCATGGTGCATTTTTATTTTGATTCATACAAATATTTTCCTATTAAAATTCAGGCGCCAATGCAACAATCAACTCATAACTCATTCGACGGCTCCAGCGGCTGAAAAACAAAATTATGGTTGCAAAGGTAAAAATGGAAAGCAAGAAAAGGCGCGACTAGGCAATTGTAGTAATTAGCCGGTTTATTTAGCAAAAAGTACGACAGAGTGCAATTGACGTGCAGAATTGACTAACTGACTGTTGCATTAAAATTTTATAAGATTTCCTTCAACTCGTGCGAGTCATTCTACGTTCAAGGTAAATCGAAGCGATTAATACAATAAACATTGACGTTTTGTTGTCATTCATTGTTGGTCGTTTGGTTCACTTTTGTTTTTGCTTAATTTTTTGTCTGCTATTTACCAACAGTGAGTCAGTGCACAGCCAGCGAGCGAGTAGCAGCAGGCAAGTTAAGGGCATGAACCCAATGAATTTGCAGTGCCGCTAGAGATAAATAAATGAAATTCAATGAAAGCATTCGCTAGGTGTAGAATCTTGAGGAGGAAATACATATACATATATTTATGTACTTACATACATAGATATGTATGTATGTGTGTGTGTATGCATCCATGTGTGTACTTAATGACGCAACTGTGTGTGTGGGTGTGTGTGTGTTTAAAATTTGCCTATGCTTAGCTGCCTATCAGCTGTCTCGCTGAAAGTTAGATATAGCTCGTTTTTATAATCTACATATTTACATTTGACTTTTAAAACTCATTTAGATAGCGAAGTGTTAGCTAAATATAGTTTTGAGCGATAAGATTTGATTAACATATATTTTAATTATTTCAATGTTGGTGTATAGTTTATGCCTGCAAATACCCGGCATACTTTGTTACTCCTCAAAAAGTACCACGTATAGTGTTTTATAATAAAAAAAATATATATTTTCCACAAATAAAACAAAAACCACCCACTTGAAATGATAAAACAGTGGAAGCTTAAACGGTCTGTATAAAAATATTTAAAGATTTGTTTAACGAAATCCTAATAATTAGATTAGCAAAAAAACCTTCGACGTACATACATTGGGTTTATTTTAAAAGCGAGAAAATCAGGGACCGTAACGGTTATAAATTTTATAAAATTAATCATGATTGATCCGCTATTTCGTGTTATTTATTTTTTCGATCAAAAATAATTGTTCTTCTTGGATTTTTCTTTTTTCGAAAAAATTATCTCCATATATTTTATTTAACTTTTTTCGATCAAAAATAATCGTTATTCTTGGATTTTTCTTTTTGCGATAAAAAGTTATCGATATATTTTTATTTTTATTTTTTCGATAAAAAATAATCGCTCTTCTTGGATTTTTCTTTTTGCGATAAAAAGTTATCGATATTTTTCGATCAAAAATAGTCTCTATTCTTGGATTTCAAAATTTTCGATCATATTTGAACGATATTTGGTGATATTATAACAAATGATTGTCATCGCTTACATTTATTACGATCGAAAATTTTTAAATATCCATTATTTTTGATCGAAAAAATAAAAATCACTAAATGTCGATTATATATGATCGCAAAAATTTAAACCCAAAAATAAAGAATATTTTCGATGAAAAAAAAAATAAAAATCACAATAAAAAGATTATTCAATGATTTAAAACAAAACAACTTCAAAATAAAAATAAAGACAGAATTGTAGCATAAGACATAAGGATCAGATCGATATATACAAATTTTTTTTTTAATGAATTCTTGCAAATGATTTTTCGATTCGAAAAAAATTTAAATATCATTATTTTGATTGAGTCCGTTGAACAAATTTTTAAAGATTTGTATGTAGAACTTTCAAGTTTCAACTGCTCTATGATTTGAAGTACCTTTTTTTTTAATATTTTGGAAAACTACTTTTATAAAACCCTAAAACTGGAAGTGATTTCAAAACGGTCCAGCTCACCGAAATCGTAATATCATTGTGAAAAATGTTGGTCGATGTCTTAAAACATAATGTGGGAAAAATTTTTTTTAGGAGTTGCCACCTGCCAAAAAGGTTATAGACAATTAAATAAATAACTTAAGTCAAATATTGCTATATGGCGCCTAGATAGAACCAGATAAGATAAGCCACAGAAATAGCATGTTATATGGGTTATGATTGAATTGATCTTTTAAAAGCAGTTGCCACTTATCTAATAATTAATATATAATATCTAATAATAAATTCAGTTAAAACAGTGAATGATAATAAATGTTGCAATATGGGTATCAAATGAAAGAGGCTTAATAAATCTTAATTTGCCTGATGATTTATGATGATATTGCCCCTGGTTAAATGCAAACTAAGCTAAATTTAAAAATAAATTACATTTTGCAATACGAGTGCCAAACTACAAGTTTTAAGAAAGCTGAATTTCAAAAATATTTTTAAATAAGGTTGCCACTTGTTCCAAAAACTAATTAAAATTCGGAGGTTTTAAAAAACTTTACGTTGAAAATACCATTGGATGGGGTTGCCATGTACTTAAATTAGTTAACTAAATGAAATTATTTATTTGAAGAAATTATCGCGGCATGCAATTCAAAGCAAGTACGCATAAAAATCTTTATCATAAAAATGTTGCCAGCTGTTTAATAACAATAATTTAATTCCACTTCTAAGCTTACAGAAATGTATCGGTTTTGTATTGAAACAAATGTCTTTACACGACAACATTTTTGAAGAGGGTTGCCACCTGGTAAAACATGTTGATTCAATTTATTTGGCAAGGTACTACACTGGGGTCAAACGAAAAAGATTTAAAGAATGTTCAGTCGAAAAATATATTTGGAGAGAGTTGCCACCTATTTAAATTCTTCAAATTCAACTAAATTTATAGCACAAATGAGGTATTGCCATATTTGTTTGAACTGATAGTGGTTTAGGAAAACTTAAAAGTATCGGAAAAATGTTGCGGGGTTGCCAGCTGTTCGAAAGTTACTAGTAAAAAATTCCGTTACGATATCGATATCGGTAACTTTTAAAATATATCTAACGTGTTTTTCAATAGGGATGCTACAAAAGTAGACCGATAGTGACAGCAAACGACGCCATATTTTTCCCCGCTCTTTTGACATTTCTCTTCAGTGAGGTTTGCCATTTCATCATGGAAAGATATACGATCCAACAACAAGTCGAAATTATTAAAATTTAATACCGTAATTCGGAGTCAATGGCCTCAACTTTAAGAGCGCTACGTCCAAGTTATAGTCGTCGTCATTTCTGGCTGAATGGCTTCGTCAATAAGCAAAATATGCGTTATTGGACAGGCAGCAATACACACGGAGTCCAATTGGCCGCCTCGGTCGAGCGATTTGACGCCGTTGGACTATTTCCTGTGTGGCTACGTCAAGTCTATGGTCTATGCAAACAAGCCAGCGACGATTGATGAACTTCGTACGAATATCGAACGTGAAATTGCAGCATTATCGGCCGATTTATGCTTGAAAACCGTCGAAAATTGGGTTCAGCAAACGTGCCCGTGGCGCCCATGCAAAAGAAATCGAGTTCCAGACATAATGGCATCGAATGTACCTTCACTGGAATAAAGAATTTAATTCATATCCCAAACCGTTTTTGTTTTATTTAAAAAACAAAACTTTTGTGCGTTCCTTTTGAAAAACACTGTAGTAAGAGTTCCAAAATAATTTAAACCCATGGGTGGGTCCTTGGCAAAAATCGTATTTTACAGATATTCTTACTAACCTGAAACTTTAAACGAAAATATTTTATTCAATTATAAAGCTACTACAATTTAAATATTCAAGATCAAAACCACAATATTAGTGGTAATAATAAACCCACATATTTAGTATGCAAATCCATTGCAGGCAGAGCCTCTGGAGCCACAAAAATTGCAATATTGCTTGTGTAGTAAATAGCCAGAAATTTTTCTAAGTATACAGATATATTAAAGTTGTATTTTAATTATGCGCACAGAATGCCACCCACATGCCCTCGACAGACACGCGCACACACACATACACACACATACTCATACATTCATATATATATATTTAGTATAAAAATCAACGCAACATCATTAGAATCACAAAATGCATAGCGCATGCGCGCCTGCCGTGACGAGTTGTTTACCGCGTGCACACACACATGCACACACACATCTCCACATACCTGCAAAGTATAATGCATATTTGCAAAAGGTAAAATGCATAACGAATCAAGTGTAGTGCGAGTTGAATTTTCGCATTTTTTTTATTTATTTATTTCTATTCACATTGCTAGTAGCTACTCAAATGTGACACTCGGCGCGTTGGCAGTGGGCTGGAAAGCAACGAGTACAATGTCCTCTTAAAAACCTCAACTGAGCATATAAAAAAAAGCAGGCAGACACATACATACATATAAATATCTCGACAGTGGCACAGTACTATGGATAGATGGATGTAAATAGTAGACTGTTTTCATTAGTAGATATATCGCATTTATTTTTTTTTATTTTTATTTTTTTTGCCTTTGTTGTTTTCCTAAAGTCGTATTTAGACGTTTTAGAAGCATATTCTTTGCACACACACAACTATGCGTAGAAATACTTGCATGATTTTTAGTAGATATGTATGTAGGTACATACATATTTTTTTGAAGGCCTCATTCATACAAGTGCAGCCCACACAAGTATGCGATTTGCATATTAAACAAAATTGGAAAATATACTACGCCAATATAAATAGCAATAGTAAAATTGGTTTTCATCTTTTTTTTTGTTGTTTGTTTTTTTTTCATTCGTATTTTCTTATAGTATTTTTTTACACTTGTTGTTGTTGGGTTTTGCACAAAAATCAGCATGTAACGAATATCTACTATATTCAAAGTGCCATATTAGTGAACATAGTGACAAAAGTGGAAAAATAAAAATTATTGCTACTCAAAAACCACCTCTCTATGTGTGTACATAAAAGCGGATTTCGTATTCAACAAGTTTTTTTTACTCAAACCAGCAAATGCAACATTGTATGGAAAATAATTTTAATTTTTATTGCAATTCCATTTGTACGAGTTGTTTGCTGCATTGTAGCGCGAGCTATAGTTACATATATCAAAAATGTGAAATAAGTACAGCGCTTACGCTGATAGTCATTAATGGTTTTTTTTTTGCGAAGCGACTTTTTAAAAAAGTCTTCAACCAATTTAAGGGGTATTTTATACAAAATTTGCCAGCAAATTTTTTTTCGCGTAGTAGTTTTACAGAAGGTGTAATGTGTGATTTTCTCTCAATTTTCAAAAGAAGTGTACTAAAATTGAAATAAATTAAATTTAGTTAATTATTTACCAAAAAAAAAAAAAATCGTAAATAATAAGCAAATCAACTTTTTTTTTTGCATTTGGACTGGAGCGCGTCTGGTTAAGCCGCAAGCCTTGATTCAAATTATTAATTTTCCTATTATCAAATTTTAGCAGCGTTTAGAAAAACATTTTGTTGTTATTTCCCAATAAAATGAAGGAAAAAAACCCAACTGTAAGAAAAAAAGTTTATTTGTTTATTATTTAAGATTTTTGTTGTTAAATAATTGCCTGAACTTTATTTTTTTTAATTTTAGTCTACTTCATTTTAAAGTTGACAAGAAATCACACATTTTACATATTGTGGAAATTTTCAAATCTCCGTTAGTACATGCAATTAAAAAGCGGTGCGTTTTTGCAAGCGTGAAATTAGAAAAATGACGTGTCTCGAAAACTTCACTTAACATATTGATATAAAAAAAATACGTATCAAATATTTTCGCATGTGTAACAAGCAAAAAAATATTCAACGTGAAAAAAAATTGTTTGCCACATTTTGTATGGGAGACCTAATATATAATATATGTATATCTAATTTTTTATGTTATAGCACCAGTTTAGATTTGATTTTTTTTCAATTTTTGGTTCACGCTTTTTCGAAATATTAATTGTTTTAAAACAACGTTATTATTTTTTCAATGCTCATAACGTGCAAAAAATTATTCGATTTCGAAATTTTTTTCGTTTTTTGATATTTGTTTTTTTTCAATATTTTGTAATATTAAAGTGAAAAAAAGTAAAATTCATGGGAAAAAAGTAAAGTCATAAATTTTATGCACACACTCCCTAGTATATGCAGAATATCGAACAAAAACAGCAGCCCTAGTTTTTTTTTTTTTTTGAAATAAATTTAAGTGTTTATCTGCGAACTGGATATCGGCTTATTTGAAAAACTTCACAAAAAATTTTATTTTGTTATTTTCATTTTTTTTTTTTTTTTTTTAAATGTTAGCCTTGGAAACTTTTTTCAGATATCGCCTATACTTTGGGCATATTTTATGTGATCGAAAATGCATTATATTCTGGGCATGTAATAATTATTTCAAATCAAAGAGGATTTTTATAAAACTCATGCACAAGTCCAAAAATTTAAAGCATCAGCAGTAGTTTTAGACCCTTAAAACTTGCACTTTGTTAAAGTTAAATTAAGTATGATCTAAACATTATTCTAAAAAATTTTATAATGCTGATGAAAATTATTTAAAATTCATAAATTTTGTATAAAATTTAAAACATTGTTTGTTGACAGAGCTGTTTGTTACAGTATGAACTGCATTTGTGTATCAAATTAACAAAAGCAAATGTGTCATGAAAAAAAACTTGATAATATTGTAAAAGGACCACCTCTTCGAGCGGGTCATAAAAATAACAAAATCTATTGACAGTTTTTTTTTAATATTTATTTAATTTTTATTGTTATTTTCAAATGTTTGTATATAAGCAGATGATGCATAACAAAATCCATGAAAGCTAAAGTTTCAAAGTTTCTAGAAAATTCAACAAATTAAAAAAAAAAAATTTTAACATTTTTAACTTTTTAGTCCAAATTTTTAGAAAAAATTTAGGTAAACAAATTTCTTGTTCGATCAAAATTAGAATTTTTGTTGATTTTTGACAATTTTTTTACTTACAGTTTTGAGTTTTATAAAGAATAAAAAATACTCAAAAATTTTCCCTAAAACCGTAAGAAAAAGTCAGAAATTTTGTTATATTTTTTAAATTCTTTAATTTAATTTCACGAAGCATATTAACTTTGAAATAGATTGAGGGATTGTAATGCTAAGTAATTGCGCTTTTTTTATAGCCGATTAAAAAGAACTCTAAGTGCTATTAACAACTTGCGTTTTATTACGACAAAAACAAAAAACACAGAGTAGCAATTTTTGTTTTTTTCTACAAAAAGTATGAGCTCAAATCTATTTTTAATTTCCCCTTTTTATTCCAATTTTTTGCAACTAATTATCCACATCCATACGTTTGATTGGATTTACTGCGCCCGCCAGTGCGCAAAATTTCAAATTACCATTATTTCATGGTCGAAGCGCCAGAATAGGAATAAAAGCAAAAAAAAAAAAAATGAGAAAAAAAACAATTTCAAAAGGATACCACTAATACCCACCGTAAATACGTGTCATTGTGCGGCGTAATTACCGCCACTTGTTCCACTAGTTTTATTTTTAATTTCTACTTTATTGCACACAAGCGGCCAGCGTTAATTTACTTTGGAAATTTTCAAAAGCTCAACGCTGTCTATTGTAACAAAAAAAGCAAGCAAAAAAGAAAAAGAAATAGAGGAATAGAGGAAAAAATCTGCTGAGGCAGAAAAAATGAGCGAAATAGCTACATTTGAACCAAAACCAGGTCAATAAAGCAAACAGGTAGCAATTGTGTTTCACACGGCCATTATATCTACCGCTGCGCCATCCGCGGCCGACTGCCCAGTTTTCATGTCTAATTACTTAGCGATTTGAGTTCACCAGCTTTGGTACGAAAATTGCGCGCAAATTATTTACAATTTCGAGCAAGTGCGGCTGCGATGAAGCGCGCGTAGTAAAAATTGACAATAAAGTGGCTTCTCTAGCGGCAGGCGAGTAGTGGATGGGCGGAAATTTTAGGAGAGCACAATAGACGGCTCAAGGTGTTTGGAAAAGGGGATGTGAGCAGCAGATGGTACATAGTTATCGATGTTTTTTTTTTTTTTGGTTTTTCATTTGACTATTTAGAGGCCTTGGTTGAGTCGAAATTGCGGGAAATAGTAGATTATCTGCTTCGCAAACGCAAAAGTGGCGAATTAAGTCATAACAATGTGTCAGCGAAAACAACAGCAATTGTGTCGATATATTTAATTAACTAAGCCGATTAGCTGACTGACGCTACTGCGTACGAGTGTAAAGCAACAAAAAAAAAAGCGGAAAAAGCGCAAGATAAAATAAAAAAACGCAGTTTATAGATTAAACCGAATTTATTAGTTTGTTTTTTTTTTTGTTTTACTTTAGTGAAATTACAGCATTTAAAACTCACGCTGACCTTCAAAGCGTTGAGTTTTAATGAAAACAGCTTAAATGAGTTTTAACTTTCGGTAATCAATTAATCAATGGCGCCCACTCATGGTCACTAACTGCTGATAGCATTTGAAAAACAAAAATATATGTACATATATATGGATTTCTAAACAAAAAAAAACACTTAATTCCTCTTTAAATTTCAATTCGACTATTATTTTTTTTTATTTTTTATTATTAATTGACATAGTTGTTTCGTTGGCCGTCGGCGCGCTTGGTAGTAAAACATTTGCTTTTTAGGGCTTGTTGGTGACACCTCCGCAAAAATTGTCGACAGTCAGCATAGATGATAGGCTACTTCTTGCTTCGCCTACACACGTGCATTCGTTCTCTCAAGTTGGCATCCATCCATACCGTCGTAGCGACAATTACGGTGGTCGGCATATTTAAAGCACGAAAATTCAATGTAATATTGTTTGTCACTTGGCTTAACATATATGTATTACATATTTATTGAAGTAAAACTTATTTAGCTGCAGTGATTTTTTACATCGCGTCACAGAAGTCGCGTCACGGAGTCACCACGTGACGTTTATATAAAAACAAAAAAAGACATACATACCGAGGTAGCGGGATACTTCCACGCTAAATTTTCAGATTAGATATTTCGGGATCATTTTACGATGTTTCAGTAGTTCCACTGGTTTGTAACTACAACTACTGGTACTCTTACTTCTACTACTACTCCTACTACTACTACTACTACTACTACTACTACTAGTAATAGTTACTACCACTGCGACTCCTAATTAGTAGTACTATTACTACCACTAGAACTTCTACTACTACTCCTAGTTACCACTACGAATAATTACTACTACTACGACTACTACTACTACCTACTACTACCACAACTACTGATCACTACTACCAATTACTAGTACTACTACTATTTGTACTCATGTCACTACTAATTTTTACTACTATTTTTACTAATAGTACTAAGAATTACTACTACTATTTTTTTACTAATTGCTAGTACTATTTTTGCTAATTCTACTACTTAATACTACTGTTAAATTTTTCTAATTTCTACCACAATTTTTATAACCGCTTTTACTATTTTTGCTTGTGCTACTATTATTAAATACTACCATTTTTACTAATTTTTACTACTATTTTTAATAATTTCAACCTCTACTTTCTACTAATACTACTACTAATTACTACTATTATATATATTACTATATTTTTACTAATGGTACTACTAATTACTACTACTATTTTTACTCATTTCTACTACTACTTTTAATATTTTCTATTACTATATTTGCTTATGCTACTATTAATTACTACTACTATTTTTACTAATTTTTAATACTAATTTTACTAGTTTCTACACATTTTTTTAACGCTATATAATTACTACTACTATTTTTACTAATTTCTGCTACCATTTTTCCTAATGCTACTACTAATTTTTTCTACATTTTTGCAAATTTCTACTAAAATTTTTAATAATACTATTTTCACTTATTCCAAATCTAAATAAACTAAAACGGATGCTCTATAAAACTCTCTCCCATATTTAACTCTAAATCCCTTGAAAGAATCGGCAAAGAAGTTTTACTTTTGGCTCGCGCACTTAGCTGCACGTGTGTTTTTTTTTCATTTTTTTTTTTAAAGTACAGCTCATTTTTTAAAACAAACCATATAAATAAAAGTTTCAAACTTTTTACGAAATTCACAAAAGTTGAACAAATTTCCAAGCCTTTTAATTCGGGTTTTTTGTAACTTTAGGGTATGCAGTTTTATAGTTAATTCAAGTTCAATAAAGTGAAATTTTCAAGCTAGAAATTGCGGTGATTTCTCACAAAAATTTTTTCTAACGGTATCGCGCATTTTCATCCATATAAAAACAAATTTGGTACATGGGTTATATAAGGAGAACAACCGAACACCGATTTTAAAATAATGAAAAATCGATGAATTTTTAAAATTTCAAGATTTTTTAATCAATATTATACATTTTACACACATTAGCTTAAATAACACATATTTCACATATTCTTGTAAAAATCAAAATGAAAATATAGTTTAAAGCATTCCTTTTTTTTTCAAAAATATGGGTTTCACCAAGAATTAAAAAATTTCGCAATTTTTTGGCAGAAAATTTTCAAAGAGAAAAGTGTACAATACCGAATTAATAATTATTATTTTTTTTTCAGTATTATTACTGCAAATTATACAGCTGTCATATAAATCCGAAAAGCTTATTAATTTTGTTTTAAAGAAAAACATATTAAAAGTAACTTTTTTTTTAACTTTTATATCAATAAAAAATTACAAATGTTGGGTCAAAGCTTGGCTTTTTTTTTTGGCCGAAGCCGAACCGAACAAATATAGCGGAATTCAAAGTTCGGTCGGTCTATGGAAAAAAATTTATCAAACATCAACCAGAATTTTCAGTCACTTAAAACATTAATTTTATGGTAGTAAAATTTAATGCAGTATAAAAATTCGTACCCAAAAAGTTGCTCAAAAAGATGTATTCAAAAGTTTGAAAATTTAATTTAATTTTTGTGTAGTGCCAAAAAAGCTGTAAACTTCTAGTAATAGGATTTACATTATGAAGATATTTATAAAAAATTATTAAAACTAAATTAGTAAACCTAAGTGGCAAACAGTGTTACATTGGATGTGGGTGCTTTGGATATGACAAAAACTGTAAATTGTAACTCGCTGTGTTTTTGCCACAACAATTTTGGTCACAAAATAGCCGCGCAAATATTTTGCTCCAAACGTTCATAAATCACCTAACATAAAAACGCATAGATGTATTTAGTATCTAGCAGACAAAATATTTATAGCCACTATTTCATTTTCAATTACTTACAAATATTTATTGTTTTGCTCATGTATTTACTTCTATGTTTGTATTTTTGTATACGACTGCATTTGGTGTTTTTTTGTTTTTTTTTTTGTGAAACAGCAGTGTGCTGTGGTTGCTCAAAGTGTGTACGGTATTTTGCCATACGCGAGTAATAACATTTTTGATTGATGTGATTGCATAAAGAAATTTCATATTCAGCGATACGATAAGTGACTTAATTGAATATCTATGTATGTCACATTCAATTGTAGCAGCAGTATGGGCGAGCGTATTTTATTAAGAATAAATGTTGCGCATGCGCCATGACCAAAACAGAGAACCTCTTTGAAAATATTACAGTATGGTGCTGAGCTGGCCCTTTTAAGAACGTTAGCTTGACTCCTTTTTTTTTTTTTTGGGTGACAAATCTGCTCAAAATTATCTATTGTATTTAATATTATCGTAATTTTAAATAATTAGTTTTGTGCAATCTTTTCAGAATATTCAGTGCACAACGACAGCACAACCCATTGTGAATTAATATAGGTGAAAAATCACTAAAAATCATAGACGTCAAGATCACCTGATTTATCAACCTTCACCATTCTTGTGTCATGGTGAACGAATTTTTATGTTTGACAATTAATAATGGCCATTTGTGACTTTTGATATTTGCAGCCATCATTTTGAATTTAGAATATATCTCTTTTCAACCCATTGACAATGGTACAAACACATATTCACCAAATTTTGATGATTTGTTTTTCTTTGTTTAATTTAATTTATTTATTTTATAAAAATACTAGCTGACCCGACGTTCTGAAATTAAACAGTTTTAGAGATAAAATTAAAGCAGGTGACAAGCCTTTCCAAAGCATAAAATATTCTTTACGATCTATTCTCATACCATCAAAATATACATTAAAATCGGTAGAACCGTTCCGGAGCAGTGCGACCCCAAACACCGTGACGCGAGATTTTTATATAAGTTAACGTTGGTTTTTGAGCCTTTTGGATCCTTAGGTCACGGCAGAAAGAGAAGGAGCTTTAGTGGAGCCACTTCAAAATACTCGTTTTAAGAGCCAACTGAAGACAGTAGCGTCTGATCAGCAGTAGAAGCGACTGCAAGCGGGCGTCTTTCTTTGAGCAAGCGGCTCGCTATATACACGTGTCTCGAAAACCAAAAATACCAGTATCGATTGCACGCTAAGTTGTGGACCGCCACGTAAAAATCTAAAGCCAATGGAAAATTTCAACCCCCGGATGAGATCAACCTTTTTTCATAACGACAGACAACACGCAATGTATTAAGGACTATGAGTTGAGGACATGCACCAGGAATGTCCGAACCCTTAATGGGGGAAGGTGCCGCTGCCCGGCTGATGGATGTCCTCGTAAAGACAAAGCCAGACATCAACGCCAGCCAAGAAATGCGATGAACGGAGTATGGAATGAGGAAGATCGGCGACCTTGCGACGTCTTCTACAGCGACAGAGACCGGTGGGTGAACGTCTCGCCACGATTTGCATTGATGCAAGATTTTCAACATGCCGCTGATTTGTGCCTACGCCCCGACAGAAGAGAAGGACAATGTTATCAAGGATCACTTCTATGGGTGCTTAGAAAGCACCTACGAGCGTCACGATATCAAAATAATGCTTGGGGACTTCAATGTCAGGTTGGGTAAGGAAGGGATCTTTGATCACATAATCGGAAAATTCAGTCATTCTCCATGATGAAACCTTTTCTAAGGGACTGAGACTGATCGTCCTTGCCGGGGGCTCGAAACATGGTAGTCTGACAGATTTCAGCATAAGAAAATCATAACCTCTTAACCAATTTTGGCCGATTTCGCGGCGCACTAGTTGCTCATTTGCTTTGCTAGTTGGCGCCAGCTAGAGACACTAGGTGAAGCCGAGTCCTTCCTCACCTGGTCTTCCCAAAAAAGAAGAGGCTTTTGCCATAATTGCTTTACTGGAAAATATCAAACTAATGATTTCTGTAATCGTGAGCGTTGAAACTCATACATACATTTTACGTTAGCAAAACAGGACAGTAAAAAAACTATCTAAGCAATTTTTTTCATTAGTCTCCTATTTGTCTCTTATGCGTAATGTTAGATATTTTAAGCTCTTTCCTTGGAAGTCTTCAATATTTTAATAATATTTATTTGAATTCAAAAAAAAAATTAAGCAAATAATGGATTTCTATATTACACAATTTTTGTTGAAAAACGCTCGCTAAAACAACAAATACGAAAGTATGAGATCACAGAAAAATGCACTGCCAATTACACAATATATTATTAGTTTACCGATACAAATTATTCAAAAAAATGTGTGCGCAATTTAATATAAAAAAATTTAAAGTAAAAAAAAAATTGGCTTATAACACACAAGACGCATGGAGAGTGTGTGTGCGGGAAAAAAAATAATCCATTTATGAAATTTATAAATACAAAATGATTTGTTGTTGTTTTGCATCAATAAAATCCGTGAATACGTATTAAATATTTTTCTAGATGTCAATCAGGGTAATGCAGTGCGCCAAGCGGAGTGTCGAGAGATTCATTGGCATGCAGCAGGAAATTACGTGAGTTGTGTATGTGAAATTTTATTGTATGCACATTAGATTGGATCAAAATGGAAATTTGTTATTGCTAACTCTAGTTTGGAATGCTTACTTCGAGAGTACAAGAAGGTTGTGTCACAAGTTTGCACTTCAGTATTTTTGTTGTTGTTTTTTTTGTCAGCATTTTTAAAAACTTAAAAACGATAAACGACTCGGTCTAGTATATGCAAATATATTTACATGAAAGAAAGGCACTCTATTTGCATACGCTTGATTTCTATTTATAAAGCAGCAATCAATTAGTCAACAATTTAAAATAAATCGACCGGCATGGCATGTAAACACACCAATTTACTTCTAAAATTTATTTTTCTAATTAAATATTAGTTCTTCCAAATGACTGTAATCGTTTTATTTTTTTGTTGTTTTTTTCTTCCCTTGAAATGCAAGCAACAAACATTGTAAACAAACAATCGGAGAAATGTGAGAAACGTGAGAAGAACCAAAGCTCAGCCCACCAGCAATGATCGACCTCAATCACCTCATCAGGCACTGATTACCGTTTTGGAGGCACTCTCTCACTGTATAGCAAAGGGCTAATTAGACGTCGAAGCAAGCAATGCGATAACTTTCGTTGACTTGAGCTAAACGTTCGTCCCAATTCTTGCCAAGGTGTTGCGGTGACTGACTGAAGTTTGATGAAGCAAAAAGTACATAGTTTGTAGATTTGTTCATTTCACATAATACAAAAAACAAAAAACAAAAAACAAGAAATAAAAACAAAAAATAAAATCAGCCCAAACGAGACAAAAGTAGAGGCCGACGAACAGCAGGCTTAAGACAATAAAAGAAAGCAAAACAAGGCCTATGTTTTACGATCACTTGCGCGCATTTGCCGGCTATTTGAGCGAAAGTCATTGACAAGCAACCGACTGAAATTGACGGCAGTAAAATGGACATTTCTTGTAGTATGAATGTAAGTAAATTTTGGGAGTGCTGCTAAGAGTGCAGAGTAGAGATAAAACCGATAAAACCAAATGAAAAAAGGTCAGTGGAAACACTAAAGGCAATTTTGATAACATAAGACATCAACGGTTAGCACTTCCTACTCCTCATCGCCTTAAAGTAGGCTTCGTAAGCTAAAGCTAAAGCGAAAGGAAAATAAAATGCAGTATATTTTTATATCAATCGTTGGTGTTGTGCCTCGATTTTATTGCTTAGTGCACTTCTTAACTTTCCTCTCGTTTTTTATAACTTCTTATTTTGCCACTAATGTTGGCAATGCCAATACTCAAATATATTGTTATTGTTGTTGTGTTGTTGTAATGGTAATAAGGTTGACAAGCTCTCCACCACTCCAATCACTGCAGCCGGAAGCACTTTTGCAAATTTCAATGAGATGAAAAAAAAAATTAAAAATGAACTTCAAAATGCTTTTACTTGCAATGCCAAAAATTAAAAATTTGCCATGTAGGACTTTTTGCTTATATGCAGCAAAACGAATTTAAATATATAGGTACATGTGTGAAATAATACGAAATAACGTTATCAAAAATTCGATACAGATGACTAATCGGCAATGAATTGAGTAGCAATATCGATAACGATAACAATAAGTAGGTGGTTCTCTTACCTTCGCTCTGTCCCTCGCTTAACTAAAACATGCGACTAAAATTTAAGCTGCTTAGCTTTTCCTTCGCTGTTAAGTGGTTGGCGAAAAAAAAACCAACTTATCACAATCGCGATAGCGACAGCACTACCGATAACCACATAATGCCTGTAATGATTACAATATTAATATTGATTACCGTACCGATAAAAATATTGATAGCGATAGTAATACACATTGAAATAAAAAAATACAAATTCCGTAAACGAAAACACCAAATAACGAAAAAAATATCGATAGCGATAACGATTAAAATAAAGATATCGTTCTTTACTACATTCTGTGTTCAAATTATAAGATCGGGGAAATATAGTATCCCACTGCTGTCCAGTAAGAATTGCAATGAAACTTTCTCCTTGAAAACTTGAATATTTGAAACTCTTGTAGCGTCCAAAGAACTTAAATTACAGTCAAACTTTAGAACGCCGAAAAGACATGCATGATATATAAATTAAAATACTTAAGATGACGTAATCGAAACTGCAAAAGAAGTTAACTCAGCGGAATAAAAGCAAATTTCCCATCACTACGGATTTTTTTTATTATTTATTTGGAAGAAGAGAATGAAATTCAATAAAATTGGCCTTCAGCGGTATCTAGCGCAGAGCTTCTACAAAACAAAGCTCAAAAATGTATTCTTCGCACTAAAAAATTATATATGTAATTAACAAACCTAGCTAGCTTCCTTGGCTCAGAAGCTATAGCCAAAAATAACTCGAAAAAGTACGAACTTTTTCCAAATTTTTAAGCCATTAAAACTGGCTCTAACAGTTAGAAAATCTAAAAGAATGTTAACTTTTCAAGATCTCAAAATTTGCATCATTTTATGCTACATTCAGATCAGTTTCTAGAATTACGATTCGTGTGATAGTGATGGAAAACATTGAGAAAAGTCAGCCTATGTTGGGACAAACTTATGAAAAACTCTCAGCACCCTGTATCTAAAAGTCTAGACGTAATGGAAAAATTTTAATGCCATTTTCAGAATCAGCGGTCCCAAATCCATATGGCGTCTGAAATGAAAAGTTGTGAGCAGATTTTCTGCTGAAAAACTTCTACGTTTCCTATACTATTTCGGCGCATTTACACTACACATTTTTGTAATAAATTTACCTCTCACCAAAATATTTTAAATTATTTTTTATACAAAGTTAAGTTATGCTAAAAGGGATGAATTAATCCGAAAAAGCTCGAAAAATTCCTCTCTTTTTACACTTAAAGACCTGTAGCTCAAAAAGTACTATTCCGATTTTAACAAAAGAGACATGAACGCAAAGAAGCAAAATGTAACTTTAGAACAGTATCCATAAAATGTGAGTTTTATTTGCTATTCTGGAATTTTTGGCAACAACTGCAAGAGGGCCTCGAAAACACCTACATCATGAGATTAGTCTAAAAAGCAGTTTTTTAACGAGGTACCATTCATTTCTCCAATGCCTGAAAGTTATATACCGTTTAAATAAGAGAAAAGGGAGGGCCACGGCCATACTTTTAGTTTTTTTTTTGTTACTAATACCTACAAAATAATTTTTTACCAAAGGTACAATTTCGTACTTTAAAGACCCATATCTCGATTTCGGAGGCTAACTGCGAAACACGGAGACATTACTTTTTTATGACTCAATTCAATCCTCATATGAGTAATCAGATTTCAAGAAATCAAAAAAATCCTTAAAGTTCAAAAAACGCAATCTTTAGAGACTTACCAAGTACCTGTGGTCTAATCCCCCATCAAAGCTTCAAAAATTCACTTCACCCAAATTCGGGTGGAGACTGCAGAGTGAATATTTTCCTACGTGGTAGGTGGGCTCGAGTATGCAAACAGTTTTCGGTAGGTACACTGGCTGGCTGACCACCATCAAAAAAAAATACAGCAAATGCCACATATGCCACACGCTGTTTTATGATTTTTTCATTGGAAAGTGCAAGTAAGTACAAGCCCAACAAATACATCAACACACAGTGTAAATAAGCAACAACAATCGCACTATCAAATAACTCTACAGGTTTATGGATACCAGGAATGAGGTTGTCAAAATATCGGCGGTCATTAAAAAGGCAGCTAAGTCTAAAGAATTTGTCTGTTTGCTGAAAATCTATCAGATGTGGGCTGATAAAGAAATTTATAGTGATGGTGAAATTGAAAGATGAAAGAATTATTATAAAATAGAGTTTAGAAATCAATCGATGGCAGAGCGAAAATATTTTTATATACATATTCTATTTGAATCGGAAAAACATAGTGGTGAAAAAGCAGCTGATACTATTAAATTGTTTTGAAATTCAAAAATAAATTCAATATATATCTTTAGAATTCAATTTAAAGTTTAGAACGTAGCTGCTGAGCAAATAGGTAAGAGATTGCCACTATTCCATATTATATTTAACTTTTTTCTCTTGAAAAAAAATGAAGCAAAACAAGAATAAATATGAAATTTCTAAGGAACCGCAAACAACCATTTTTTTCCAAACTCCAACTCGAAAAGACCAAACAAACATACTCCTTGTTACAAGGACTACTTTCAACGGCATTACTTTTTTGAGTTTTATATTTTGCTTGAAAATAATAATAGTTATTTCTTGAGTTTTATTTATCACTTATGAAATAAACAAATAGAAAAAACATTGTTTGCTCTGTACAAAAAACAACCCCATAAATTTAGTTTTATTTTTTGAGTGATAAGTAAATCTGTAGAAATAACGATTATTTTCTGAGCAGAAAATAAAACTCGACAAATAACATTCATTGTATTCGTCGTTATCTGCAATACGATCGATATATTTACATATTTATTCGATAGCCTAATCGATATTTTTTTCTTACCTGTAACATTACGAAGAATATTATTGTTATCGACAGCCAACAAAATTATTACAGATTCCTATATTGTTATCGATATCGACCGTAATAGTTATCGAATAAAGTATTGTTATTCATATTGCCCTCGATATTCCTTAATATCGATTTTTGCTACATTCTTAGTCGAATTCACTTCGGCTTTGTATTTCAATTACTCAGCACCAATTTTTTTTTTTTTAACGATTTTCGTTATCGACCGCTTAGCTGTTAACTATAGCTGGTCGTTTATCGATAACCAAACAACAGCAAATTTGATCGAGAAAAGATTTTATTATGATTTTATTTGGATGCAATTGAAAAAAGAAAAATACTACAGTTTTTTGAATATTTGACATGCACATGACTTATCACGAGATGGAGAAGAAATAAGCACATACAACTTACAAACAGTGGATTGACGTTTGCACCGGGATACAGGGTAACTCATGTAATCTTGTATGCAATATCTTTAGTACTGTGAATAAATACAAAAATACAGCTATTAAGTGTTGTCAAGAATATGTTAGTGTATCCCACAATCGTTACTGCAAACGACAAATGTTGTCGATAAAACTTGCGATTGTCGAATCGTTTAAAGTTCGTAAATCGCACTACTGAGCTGGTTTCAGTTGTTGTATAGTATAGCCAGAGGACTGTAATAACATATTTTTAGAGGCAACAGAAGGTGTACATACATTGAAAATTTAATATTTCTGCTCAAAAAATAATGCAAGAAATTTCATTGAAGTACATAGTTTTAAATATTTCGATGGCCTAGCCATCTCCAAACAGTTCTGTACCTCTAAGGAGTATTAAAAAATTAGAATGGTATACTCCGTATATACATACATACATACATACATATACACATAGTATATTGCATAATCAAATGTAAACATTTTACAACTCACAATTATATCAGCTCTCAAACGCTTAAAAATTATACAGTGCCGAAAAGTAAAATCGAGCAACAGAATTTTGACAAATTTTTTTTGCAATTAATTTTTTTCAATTTAATTATTTGTAATAGTATAGGAACATAAAAAAAATTTCATAAAATTTTTAAACTTTTCAAATCGAATTTTTATAAAAATTCAAGGTATGCAGTTTTATTGCCCAATAAAATTTAGTATAATAAAGTGAAAGTTTCAATTAGCTGAAATGTCATTTTCTCCACAAAAAAAAAAAAAACAACAAAAAAAAGTTGTCGAACGTACTTTGTATGGACACAAATGTGTGACGCCGACAGTAAAAAGAATATCACAAATAAATTAAAATTGTCAGCTAATTAAAAGATGCATTTTATGAATTTAAAATTTATTGGACAATAAAACTGCATACTTCCAGATTTTTATAAAGATTCTAATTAAAAAGTTTGTAAATTAAATTTTTCTTTTTTCGAACAAAGTTTGTAATGTGGATGTGGTGTAACGTGCTGGTTATAAATATGAAATGAGCTATAATTTTATGAAAAATTAATAAACCGTATACAAACAAAAGACAAATAGTCAAAACTTCGTGACTCGGTTATTATTGGGCCACTGTATATATTGTAGGTATTTGGAAAGCGATTTAGTTGCCCTCAATTTGTTGGCGATATTTATTTTAAGAATTACTTTCTAAGCTCCTAAGCCAATTCTATATATGCATATAACTAAATCACTTTCTAAATACAATATTTTTTTTTAGCAGTTGGAAGAAAAAAAAAATTGAAAACTGCAAACAACTTAGTACTACAGTGTGCTTCAAACAATATTAAGAAATAAATTTATCATTTAACCAAGCATACGAGCGAGCAAACATACACATGTATTTTTTTTTCTCTTCATTGCAATTCATTCTAAGAAGTAGTAAAATGTCAAAACGTTTAGTGAAACTCAGTCAGTAGTTGCTGACAATTTCAAGCATTGTGGTCGTGCATTAAGAAGACGGGGGAAAAAACAGTAACGTATTTACATACATATATAGTATATCCCATACATACAAACATACAAAACATACATACATATGTACTTTCACATTTGTATTTGTGTATTTGTATTCATGCAGCTCATGTGTTAACTGCATCTGAGCGTAAGAATCGCGCCAAATATGAATGTACACTGGTGGTATGCATTCTCTCTATGCAATTGAATTACTTACTTAAATGTTTCGACTTCAAGTAGGTCTAATAGACTCACGTTCTGACATACAAACATACACACACCCACACACACACAAGTACAAAGTTATTCGTATATATAATCGAGACTTGTACGGAAACAAATGAGCACAACGAATTACAAAATGACCCTGCAGGAAATGGCAGACTCTTTTGCCATTTTAAATGAGTGGGAAAATGATTTATTTTTTTCTTAATTCTTCTTTGACTCCAACCCAAACTTAAAAAGGAATAATGGGGAAATCATTTCAATATACAACAACTTTTCACACTATCAGAAAAATAGAGGATCAAAAAAAAGACAAAAGTTAACCCTTTACGGATACATCGGAGAGTGAACCTGCACCCCAATGTGATTGATTCTGTCGATATGATATGATACAAGTAACTACAAGTTAATACTCGTTACTTTGTTCTAGTGCCGAGTAATTTCTGTATTCGAATTAGGGATGCAAAAACAAGTGCCAAAAATTGGTGAGTAAAAGTTTGTTTTTTTTGCATCACATGCAACTAGCTAAATTTTGAGCACAAAAATCGCACTTTTCCAGCAAAGAAAAGCTTTATTTGCAATACTAACAGTAGGTTAAGGAAATTACTACTAAATTTTTTTTTTTTTTAATAATAAGCCCAACGGTTACCCTCTTTCCCGCCCAACCGACACGAGGGGCACAGTACGCATGACGTACGGACCTTTTTTTTTTTTTATAATTTTTTTTTGTGCCGAGTTGTTAAAACGAAAAATTTTGTTAAGCGTCGAGATCCAAAACTGCTCAGCTACAGAAAAAAAACTTCATCAGCTGAATCAAATATATATTACACCGCCGTTAATCATTTATTGAGAAAGGACTGTACAGCTCTTTTTATGGTGAAAAGTGAGTCCGAAATATCAAAAGCCCTGGAAAGACAGTTGAAATCTTGACATAAACATCGGAAAGGTTCATTTAATTCATAATTGGTTTTACACTGTTTTAAATAAAGAGGTTTAGAGTATCTTGAAATCCGAGAAGGAACATTAAGTTTAACTTCGGCAATAAGAAATGTGCTTGCGATAGACCCTGTGAGTAGTTTAGTAATGAATATTATGCCTAGCATTTCTCTACGGCTGGAAAGAGTAGGAAGATTTATTAGCTTCAAACGATCAGTATAATGAGGAAGATTAAGCCGAGAATCCCATCTAAAGTCTCTTAGGGCAAAAAGTAAGAACTGTTTTTGAATTGATTCCAGCCGATCAATGTGAACTTGATAACGTGGGTTCCAAACTATCGAACCGTAAACACAAATAAATACTTCGCTTATCTTCGAGCACTGAAATGAAAATTTAAGGGTCAGACTCTTGATAAAAGCAGTTTTTTACATGCGCTCAATCCATTTAATTAAAAATTTTAGGAACACACAATGTAGAACTTAAAAATTAAAGTTATTTTATATAGATCTCAAACAGTGATCTGAAATAATTAAAAACAAAACCAGCAGCAACTGCAAAAAACATAAATTTGTAATTGTGTCATAAGCTATGTATTACAAAATATTAATACTTAAGTTTGTAAAATCTTATTTGTTTTTTTTTTTTTTTTATAGAAAGAGGTATTTTTTGTTTTAACATATATCTAAACTATCAAAAATAATGTTCTGCTTTAAAATACCATCTTTTTTCCACTTGTTACATTTTTGAAATAAAATCCCGATATTAAAATTGAAGTTTACCAAATCTTACAAGTAGAATCACATTGTGTAGTCCCGAGATCTCGTGATCTGTAAAATCCCCAAAATTTACTTACCTAATTGCAATAATTTATGCAAGCACTCTGGTGGGTAAAAATTTTGTTTTGATAATACAAGGGTGCATTTCGGTGGTGCGTCTGACAATACTTAGTGATTGACAGCAAGCCATTACCAAAATCCGAACATATTAAAAGAAAATAGTATCACCCCTACTTTCAAAACAATTGAACGCCTAGTAGTTTTTTAAAATCTAGTTGAAGTCTGATTACGATTTTTAGAAATATCTCGAATCCAGCGCCACCTATCGGTTATTTTTGCCCTATACACAACAGATACTATTAAAAACACACGCCTTTAAATTGGAGCTCAACCGGTTCTGTAGTTTTCGAGTCTATAAACTACAGACCAACCGCACGCATGGTTTATTTTTATACAAGTAAAAAGATATGAAAGGCTTCAAAGTTTTTACTCAGATGTAAATATAATATGATTAAAAATGTATTCAAAAATATTTGCACAAATCTTTAAACAAAAACTCAAAGTTTGATATTGTTTCTTTTATAGTTTTAATACAAAATATTGATCGTAAGGCGTATTATTTCAAATCATATTGTTTTCAGGGATATGTCTAGCAAATTACATTTCACATAGTCTATTTCGAATGCTAGTGTACGTTTTCATAGGCTATCTTTTGCAACTGATATAATAAATATGAGCTAAATGCAATACCAACTCGATTTCCTGCTGGTCACAAACTAGAACAGCAACGAATTCATTATTGAAACACCAGTAAACAACATCGAAGAAAAAACGCGATAGAGAAGTAGTAAAAGAACTGATTAAAGATTAAAGAGAAAACACATTACGGCAAAGAAGCAAACAAAAACGTTAAAGAAATGGAAAAAATGTGAAAAGTGTGAAGAAAAACAGGAAAAGCATATTGGAAACAAATGTGCTTATACGAGTGAAAACATACAGACATACATATGTATATTAAGTAAATGTGTACAGATGTAATGCATATGTGCGATATACCAAGGCTGACTCAACGCGAAACCAATTGAAAACTTAACTTGAAACATGCGGGAACAGAGAAGTGAACACATTTCTACATACATACACACACACATACATGTGCTGCATAGCATAGCATAGCATAGGCATAGAAACATTAAAATATTTAGTATTTACTTATTGGTCATGCATCTTAGCGCACGTGAAAAGCATAGAAAATATGCATTTTTTATGTTAGTCTAGCTAGCGTGGTTTATGACATAAAAATAAGTATATTGCAATTGAAAAAACTACTGAATGAAAAAATGGAAGTACCTATGTATGTAGTGGATGTACATACTAAGTACATTCAATATATGTACATATATTTCTAGGGTAGCAAAGTTCATGCATACTTACTTACATACATACATACATATGTACATATGTACTGTATGAGCATGATAGAAAAATTCCTAAACACAAATGAATTTATTTGTGCGTATGAGAAGCCAAAATACTTTTTTTTTTTTTTTTAATTTACAGGGGTCATGTGTGGTGGTGGTGGTTTAAGGCGTTGGCGGTTGTTTTTTTTTTGTTGGCGTGAATTGAATTGAAAAATTTGTACCATAAAATGATTAAAATGAATTTAGTTGTTTTTAATTCAATTAGTTTTTAATTTTTTCAATTTAAATTTTGTATTAAATTGTTAAATAAGAGCAAATTTTGTTTAACATTTATTAAAATATTTAACACAAAAAACGAATACATAATTCTATGAAACATTTAGCTAGCAAATGTTAGTAAATTATTTTGATACATTTTCAAAAATATTGGATCGAACACCTTAATAATATCTGCAATTTTTTGGTAGAAACCTTTTTCGTATATACACGAGATTATCAAAAGTTCGCTTAGTTGGTGGCCCTCATGTCTTAATATAAATTATCTAGTGGTAGAACTTAGTACAGTAGTATCTCGATAGACCGGACACCCTTGATGTTGGGGGTCGTCCGGATAACAGCGGTGTCCGGATTATAGAAATTTTTTTTAATAGTTATTTGCGCGAAAGAAGTATATTTTTAATTCAAATTCAGGTTTTATTAAAATTTATGTAAACGTCGAAAGTTTTAATTGTTGTGCATTTGAAAAAAACGTATCAATTTTGGTCTGTTTAGAGTTTTCCAGAAACATTTTATCTGCAGTTTCCTTTAAGCGTTTTAAGGTTAAAATGTCCATAGCCGAATCGTCAATTTTCTCTGTCCACTGAATCGCTTTGGAAAAAATACTTTTTGCTTCACAACTACATATTTTATTTTCCACTTCAACAATGCTATAGTCAGAGTCAGAATCATTTTCCTCAATATTATCGTTTTCCAATACGGACTGCACAATTTCCCGATCAGAAAAATCGTATTCGAATTCATCTCTTCCAATTCCAATATCTGTATTATCAGTTAGAAGATATTTTAAAAGTTGTTTCCTGTATGACACTTTTACATTTTGAATTAAATTTTGATCTAAAAACTGTAAAATTGCAGTGCAATTGGGTGGAAGAAAGACAATTCAAAAATTTGGTTCTGTGTCAGTATCTTCTGAGCTTGGGTGACATGGAGCATTGTCGATTAGTAAAATAGCTTTTAATGGTCTATTATTATCTTGCAAAAATGTTTTTACATTCGGTATAAAATATTTCCTCTACCATTCTGTAAATAAGAGCGTTGACATCCAACCTTTTTTACTTGCTTTATAAATTACAGGCACATTGAAATTTTTAAATGATCGTGGATTAGTTGATTTGCCTATTACCAAAAGGGGTAGCTTATGTGTGCCAGATGCATTTTTCCTGCGAGTGCGCCAATGTATTTGCAGGAATAACTTTCCAAAAGACTGCAGATTCGTCTGCATTATAAATCTGCTCATGGTCTAGGTCCATTTCTTCGATAATAGATTTTAATTTCTGCCTAAACGGTTCCACTGCAGAAACAACGCTGCTTACTTTTTCACCACAACTTTTTAATTTCCTTATGCCATGTCGTGCCCAAACTTGCCCCAAAATCATTTTTGCCAGTTATTTCATTGCAGAAATATTTTGCTTTGTGTTGGATCATTTCGGTTGATTTAGGGATATTCTGGTTTTTCTGTTGAACAAACCAAGTCATTAGGGCCTTCTCCATATCAGGATGTTCTCCTAGTCTCATGGTCTGCCTTTTTTCTGAGAAATACCACTAAATTATTTAAACTGTAAACCAAAATTTTCCCATTAAATTACCGATATTCTTCGAACTGCTGCAGCAAAAACTCACAAAGTAAAGTAAAAAACATAATACCAAAGAGAATAGAGGAAAAAAAATCTGCATTTTTTGTATCGTCCGGATTAAAGAGTAAAAAATGTAAAACTGTCCGGATAATAGCAATGTCCGGATTATAGATATGTCCGGACTAAAGGGTGTCCGGTCTATCGAGATACTACTGTAGTAGCATTAGTAAATATAATAGTAGAAATTAGCAAAAAATAGTGGTAGAAATTACCAAAAATACTGGTAGGAATTAGTAACAAATAGTGGCAGAAATTAGTAGCATTATTATAAAATTGTAATAAGTAGTAGTAGTAGAGATATGAGTAGTAAACCAATATGGAATTACTACTGAAAAGTCCTGAAATGGTCTCGAAATATCTAGTCCGAAAATACTAGTAAGAATGCTTTACTTCGAAACAAAAAATAAAAATAATACTAAGTACTCAGCCATTTCTTCGCGAAACTTCTGTCTAAATTTTTTAACGATCGGCTAAAACGGAGGTTTGAACAGACGAAAATAAAAATAAAAAATATCGATCAAATATGATCAGAAAAATAGCAATTCAAAATTAATGATCAAACTTGGTCGAAAAAAATTAAAAATTCAGGAACACCGATTATTTTTGAACGAAGAAACAAAAATCCAAGTAAAACAATTATTAATTATTAACCGTTAATCACATTAATTTTGTGGTTCGAAAAAATCAAAATAATGATTATTTTCGATCACTGGTATAATTTAAAAATTATCGACGCATTTTTTTGATATCCGTACTTTTATACCGTATTCATAATGATTAAATACCCCTTTTATAATTTTACCAAAAGGTGGCAACGCTGTGCAAAGTTTTTCTGTTTTAAATTTGTCCCAGTAAAATGTTATTATTGCGCTGCATTTAAATCATTATTTTGGATATCTTAGACATTTTTCATTTTTATTTTTATTATTTAATTGGCACTATAACCACTTAAGCGATTTGGCCGAACTTCCCCTCTACTTTGTGGTGTGCGCGTCTTGATGCTGTAACACAAATTTAGGAATTTTTTTTGGAGTTTTTTTTCATGGCAGAAATACCCTTGGAGGTTTGCCATTGCCTGCCGAGGGGCGACCGCTATTAGAAAAAACTTTTCTACAATTTTCCATGTTACTTGCCCCGGCCAGAATTTGAACCAGGGACCCACTGAATGAAGCGCGCACACGCTACACACTCGGCTATGGCGGTCGCCAATATCTTAGACATGGTAACTCCAATTTTTTTAATTTTTTTTTTTTAGATATCTGGTAACCCTAATATCCATATTGTTATATTGTATATGTAAATTAATTTAAAGAGCTTTTCCGTATTTTTTTTTTTCGAAAAGTGCCCCCTACCCTTATCAAATTTTTTTCTGTTTAAAATTTGTTCCGATATTCTCGATGATATACTGTTATTACCTTTTATACCTGTCTACACTAGACGTCAGTCTAGTTGAACGGAAACTAGTCCCTCAGTTTAAGAGATATCTGACTGAAACTTGGGCGGCCGACAAGATCGCACCTTATATAACCGCAATACAACTGATTTCAATTATAACTTATACACCAAAACAGCTAAGAACATGATATTTGTCACTCCTTACAATTATTTTAATTAAAAACGAAAATTATTAAGATCACTGATTGATTGTTCAGATCTTTTACTTATTGTTATTAGTTGAATTTATCATCTGTAAGCATTCCTTGGAAAAGTGAAATCACATACATATTGCTATATAACGACAGGATAAGATTTTGCAGATACTATATAGTCCGTAATAAAGGTTACCGAAAAATCGATATTTTTCAAGGAAGTTGCCACTTGTGCTAAAATGCAATATTAAATTAAAACCATGAGTGAAAACAAATAGCGCAATATTTGAGTCAAATGAAAGAGGTTTAATAAAGCATAGTTTCCCAAATATTTTGAAAGAGGGTTGCCACCTGTTTAAATGCAAATTAAATTGAATTAAAAAAAAAGAAACAGTTTATAATATTCCGTTCCGTTATAAAGTTCCAAACTGCAAATTTTAAGAATGCGTAATTTCAAAAATAATTTTAAGGATTCTTGCCGCTTGTTTAAAAAATTTATAAAAAATTATAATAAGCTTTCAGAAATACTTTTAAACGAGGTTGTCACCTTTTTATATGCAAACTAAGTTAAGTAAAAAAATAAATGACAGTTTACAATATGAGTGCCAAACTACAAATTTCCAGGAAGCGTAATTTCGAAAATAATTTTGAGCATGGTTGCCATCTGTTTAAAACGGTAGTCATAAATATAGTAAGTTAAGTCAAATATTGAAATACGGGTGTGAAATGAAGGAGTTTAAGAAACAATTTTTTTTTAAAATAGTTTTGGATAGGGTTGCCATCTACTTAAAAAAGTAAATGAAATTAGATTATTAAGCTAAAGGAAATATACAGCATGGGATGCAAAGAAAGTAGGCTTAAGAAAAATTAAATCATAGAAATGAGACTTCTAAATGTCCCCATGACTTGATTTCGTTGTGAATTTCTAACTATAAATTAGGTTTCACTAAACCCGTATGGCTTGCTGCGCAGTTGCCAATGACGAAAAAGTTTCAGCAACCAATCGTAATCGGCAATTATGGAGTAGGGCACTTTTTTTAAATAACAGAAATTTAAAAAAAAAACAAGACTAAAAAGATTTAAAAGTTATTATCTTTGGTGAAATTATTAATTTAATTAAGCTCTAGTATAAAATAGTTCATTAAACCATAAAAAAAATCCTCCTTCAAACATTTCGAAATTGCTGGTTTTGTTTTTAATAATAACTAAAATTTTTTACATCATCATATTACATTGTACATACGCGTAAGAAAACTACAGAGAAAATTATGTTTGAAAATGATATCAGAAAACAACAACTGCCCCCACTCGCTTCGAAGAAGAACAAACAGCGAACGGATGTTTACATCAATTGCTACTTCAGCTGAACAAAGATGCTCTATTTATTCAAAAAATACAAACATACTTTACATACGTGGGCACATTTATCTTAATACAAATGTTTGTATGTAAATGAAAAGTAGAAGTAAGTTTATATATAAGAATTGCTAGCTATCATATCAAACAGATCAAATCAACAAGCAACTGATCGATTGCAGCAATCGCAGCTTCCTGCCACACCCCACTGCCCCAATAGCCAGCCAGCCAGCATGCGCGAGGGTACATCTTGTTTTGAGCGCAACAACAAAAAAACTTATCTATGTACTTTACATAGAAAGCAGCCCACTTCTCGGCAGATTGCGTGTAACGGTATGGTATTTGTAATTTAAATTCTCTACTTTTTTATTAAAATCAAAATAACAAAAACAAAAACATGCAATTGTGCATTTCAGTATGTCCATCTATAGATGGATATATATGTGTGTGTGTGTGTGTGTGTGTGTGTGTGTGTAATTTTTGTATTCAAAGTGTTTAGAACAAGCTGCACGCACACAGCACAACGGATATGCGCCACACGGAATGCGTACACCACAATGAAGCAACTCGCTTGCAACATGCCACACAAAGCCTGCGAATTAAAGGAAGCAATAACAAATTCTATGTAAATTTAAACAATGTATGATTGCTGCTGTTCTCCTGATTTTTTTCCAACGAAATTCTAAATGACGCAGCACAGCGGCGATGCGAGCCAGGGAGCCAGCGAACCAAGATACCAACATCCATGTCATCATATCGATGATGGTAGTAGTTGCTTGCAACACACTCACCGGCTGGCGTGCATCACTCATAATTGTTTTGATAATTGGTTGGTATTGAGAACTGGAAACTGGCAGCTGGAATCGAGTAGCAGTCAAAAAATAAAATTTAAAAAAATCTTGCAAATTAGCTAAGCAAAAAAAAAAAAGGAAAAAAAAAGAAACCTTGCCTGAACAAATGTTTTGTTTCCGTATAGATAGATAGATAGATTTAATTTCATTTTATTGTAACTGCATTCAAATTTGCGGCTCATGCGCAACAGCTGCAAGCCGTTCTTCCCACTTATTGTAAATGTATGTATGTATGTATGTAGATGTATGTATCTATGTATGATCTCATCGCCGATTGTGTAACACAAATGTTTTGCAAATTACATAGGTTTTTTTTTTTGGTTTTTTTTTTTTTAATTATTACACACACACATTTCATATTTTCCGGTGTAAACTTGGTATTTTTTTTACTACTAGCACAGCGGTAATTACGAATCATTAATAAAAAGAGCAAACAAATTAAATAAAAAAAATAAATGCCAGCAAAGCGCTAAAACGCCCACAATAAACAAAGTAATGGCACAATGTTATAAAGTTGCTGTAAAAACTTTACGTTCAATGCTTGAAATTTATTACCTATGATTGCAGAGACAAAACACAAAAAAAAAAAACAAAGAAGCAAACAATATTTTTGACATCGAAATATGAAAACATATGCGAGCGTATAAAGCTTTGCGGCAAAACAGTTTCAGTCAACAGAAAAGGGCAATTAAATGGCATAATAAAGTAATTAACGATTAACAAGTGAAGATCAAATGTTGATTTAAGCGCAAAGAAAACACAAGTGTTTTCTGATATTTATTTTATTCAAAAAATATTAAAAACAAAAACACGAATATATTGCTACCGATGCTGGAAATTTTGTGTGATAAAAAAGTGCATGCGATTTCTTGCAATAAAATCAATGCTATTGGTTTTAAATTTTAATTTAAATGTTTCAAATACTCTAGTAACTTTAACAAAATTACATTAAAAAAAATTAAAACTATTTGATAAAATATTTAAACAGTTTTTGAGCATAGACATACATATTACATAAGGGGGCAAAATTAAACCTTGCTTACTACTTTGAGCTCGCTCATTTGAAATCTACCCAAATTTTTTCTCTAACAGCTCTAGCTTCTTAGATACAGCTGTCAGGCATATTTTTACATTAGTCACATTTAAACTTCAAATCAACCGAGCTGTTTTTTTTTATAAAAATTTTTTGTTTAGCCAATGTCCACGTCTAAAAATCTGACACGGAACATAACGCTATTGCCCCGTTCTTCGTAGGGCATAACAACTGCAACGCTTGCTGTCTGTCATCTTTAGAAGTCTAAACACCATTTTTGCGGAATAGTTTCTGTAGCAGTTAACCTGACAATTGTCAGGCTGGTAATTTTCTGAGTGTGTCAGCATAGGGAGGGGGGGGGGGGGTAAGTATTTTAGGTTTCATAAAACAGGTGTATTTTGATTACATTGGCTTCCCTTAGGAAATTTGTGACAAGTAGTGGGTCCCTCATTTGATATGTAAAACATGTGTGGATTCTTTAAGATTATAAGCGGATAAGAAAATATCAAACACCAAGGATGTGACGAGAACCATCAAATCATCAAGTTAATTGTTATTGTCGTTTGTTTGATATAAATAGAATTAATAAAAGAAACCGGTCGAAATGACTTTACCCTACATTATAACAGATAGTTACTCGACCGATCCTGTACTTCGGCAATGTAACAGTAGCCCAATCTTCTTCATCTTAGCAAAATGATTACGACTTGAAGAAAAAAAGCTCTTGAAACATGGAAGAACTGATTTCAACTCAGGTATTTCTTCTGTAGTCAGTGTATTAGTCAAAGACCGTGTGGTCTTTCTAAAAAGTTCGATAATTTTAGCACAGAAAAATTTAAAGCCGGCATTTTTGATGGTCCACAAATAAGAAGTTTAATAAATAATGCAAACTTTAATGGTTGCAAGATTGATACTGAAAAAACTAACCTGGAATTATTTCGTTTGAACCGCAAAAAATTGTCTGACAAACAAAAACTTATGCGGAGCATATTGAACTGATATTTTCACACTTTCCGCAGCTTGGTTGTAACAAGAACATCAAAGTACACTTCCTCTACAGTCATTTGGACCGTTTCCCAGAAAGTCTAGGTGATCTGAGTGAAGAACAAGGGTAAAGGTTCCATCAAGACCTTTGAACTATACTGGAACGTACTAGGGTCACTGGAATGCTGAGGGAGTATTGTTGGATCATTAAAAATAACCCTCGTTTACCTAGTCAAGTCTTATAAAAGAACATTTTTTGATAAGTAGTGGTTGCGGCCTAAAATTCCAGCAAATTTACAATGTCAGCTGACTTGCTGATTATTACAATCGATAGTCAACGACATATTCTTATATTAATTTTATTCCATTCAAAATATCCGCAAAGTCGTTTTCGGGCACGCTTCCACAATTCATTAAGGGAAATTTAATTGGTCGAATTTGACTAACATTCGAAAAATTACTTCCAATATATTTGGATGCTTTTTGAATAATTAAATATCATTGGTAAGTAGTTGCCCGATGAAGAATTTGTCATTTCGTGAACGCAACCATAAATTAGTTTTTTTTTTACTAAACGTGTCAGTTGACGGTAATAGCGGTCTTTCCGAAATGTATTATGATAAGTAAATGGCATCTATGTATTTGTTTCACTGAATAAATAATTTAAAAAAATACTTATAGCGTACATAAATACGCCATCATTTCGAGAACGCTGTTTAAAATTAAGATAAGAAGTCGTGGGAACTGTACCACAATCTCAAGGCAAATTTTAGCTGTATAAGTTAAATTACGAATTACATTTTAAATACGCTGTGTTATTTTTTCGAGTTCTAAAAAAAATTTCCGAAATGACTTTCTCCAGTTCATCATTCAATAACTTACGCGATAAAAAAAAAAATTATGTAATTTCATGCTCTGCCCGATGTTAACCGAAATTGACGATGACTTAATCCAATTCATAAAAGGGGAAAATCAATTTAATTATAAAGTCTAATTTTGCTGCAGTTTTACACAAAACAAAAAACTTTAAAATTTAAATGTAATAAATATACTATTTCATAGTATTTTACCCCATTCCATATTGTATGTCTAAACATAATCAAAATAGGTGCGTATTCTATGCATATAGATACACAGTGAAACCTCTCCAAGCGGACAACACTTTTAGACGGAAAACTGCCTTGGGCGGAAATTTTTTTCTAAACCAAGTTTTAAGTATACATTTCGAAATAAATTATTCGCTCTTAAAGGGACATTCTCTTGGCCCGACACGGAGAGTAATTTTTCGTAAAATTGCCACAAAAACTTCCATCGAACATTAAGATTTCTTTGCATAACAAAAGTAAAATTCCTGTGTTCAGCGGACACGAACTCCTAACTATTTTTGATAATAGTACTAATATTGAAAGTATTCCCAAAGAAACTAAGACGAAAACTTGCGCCAATCGACAATTTTCAATTTTTTTTTATTTAATATGAATTCATTTTTTTTTTTTTTTGTTTCATGTGGTTTGTTAACTGAAATATTTAATGGGTGATTCACAAGGTGTCGTCATGTGTCATAAATGATAAATTCATAAAATTTCAAAAGTTATGTTTTTGGTTTGCATTGAAAACAATAATTAAAACTACCTTTAAAATTGTATGACTTAATGACTTATGGCACATTATGACACCTTGTGATTTAACGTAATATTTATTTTTATTATAGTTATTACTTTATACATATGTACTCATTTAAATGAAATATGTACTTTCGGGAAAAAAACACCTACAATTCGTTGTTGTTTTTGTCAAATAAACAAATTATCTCTATCAATTAGTTATAAAATTAAAAAGTTCTAAAACAAGGCACCTCTCTTGAACAAACAATAGTTGTCTGACGGTGAGTGTCCGCTAAAGGGAGGTTTTACTGTATGCCAAAATTTACTTTCATTCCGAATATTAACAAAACTGCTTATTGAAGACATTCCCCAAATGTGCAGCAGAGGAATCAAAAAAACAAAAACAAAAACAAATCATTTATCAACATTGAGCACACAAATCGGCGCTGATATGATGGGTGTAGAGCGTTTGCTGATATTAAACTTGTAAATAGCCGTACAGCTGACAAATCAATGAGAAATCAATACATCCGGTCGTAAGGTATGTAAATACATATGTATGTATGTTGGTATTTTATATATGTACATACATACATATGTAGATAGCAATAATTCGAATTGTATACGAGAAAGAAGTAGCAATAACAAAAATATAAATATCCACATATATTTAGATATACAAACGTATGTATGTACACATGTATGTACATAGTATGTAAGTTTATAAATAAGTAAATCGGTAAACAAAAACTCGACGGAGACAAAACACTGAAACAACAGGCAAATTCATTTACAATAAGAAAATGTATAACGTGAGTCGATCGCCAATTGCAATTACTGGTACTTATATGAAAGACGGACAGACAGACAGACGGACGAACTGACTAACTGACTGAGTGACTGTAATGTAACTGATGGTTAGTTGACTGCGCCCGACTGAACATCTGACTGACTACAAGTAGCACCCGCACTGGGTGCTCATTTACAAACTGCAATATTTAGCGTTGTGCTAGCGTTATGTGGATGTGTTTTGTTAATAAGATTCGTAAAGTAAACTCACCGGCTTCTAGCACTCCAAATTTATGCTATGGTATGCGTCACACATGCGCACACCGAGGCCAATAAAAATACAAAAATACAGATATAGCTAGATTTGAAAATACTTGAACGCTTGTAAAACAACGACGACTAGTCAACCAAGCAAGTAAATAGAAGGGGACTAACTGTGAAAAAACGCACACACAGGAAATATAGAAAATGCACAGCGAGGGGGTGTAGTCAGTCGGGGCAGGCATTGGGAAAAGCGGAGGGGTGAGCGGAGGCGAGTAGTGCGCAGAATAAGTGACAATTTGTAAGTAAGAAAAACAAAAAAAAAAAATGTTTATGCAAAAATTACGATACAAGTCAGCACAGGAAATGACAATTGATGACCCACGACGACGACGACGACTACGGTGACGACGGTGACGACGGTGCCGGTCGAGACGCTGCTACAAATGGCATTGGGTACACGTAAAGCACAAACAATAAGAACAACAAGAGACGTCGCAGCGAGAAAGTAAAAAGGTGATTCAAAAAAAAAAAAAAACAGCAAAAAAAAAAAACAGCAAACAAAAAAACAATAAATCGAGTGGTAAAGGGAAATAATAAAATATATGCACGTGTGTATGTTGTGCATTATTTAAATAGTTCAGAAATCTAGTAAATTAGCACCAAATCCGCTGGTAATAGAAAAGCAGTAAATTCTAGCAAGCACGGCCTCTCTTCCAGCTCAATCTTCTTTGTATTTATGTATGTATGTATGTATGTATATAAAAATTATAGTTAACCAAAAAAAAAAACATATTTGCCTTATATATAAGGCTTATTTTATAGGATTAAAATGAAATACATTAAATCTTTAAGGCATACAAATTGTATGAGCAATTCCTTATTTAACCACTAAATTCGCCGCGTTGATGTCATCCGCCCATAGGGTGCATTTGCTCTAGGACTGAAAGTAAGCCTTACGTATAATGTTTATTGACCGCATAATAGAAGGCTTATAAAAATACTTAATATAATTCATTACGTGTTGTATAAATAACTTATTTTAAAGGCTTATAATTATATGGTATACTTTATACTTATTATAAGGCTTATCGGTCAGCTTAAATATCCTAAGCATCAGCTTTATTTGGAGACTTATAAGACATATTAAATCAGGCAAACACAAGCCCTTATAATTGTATACTATTATGGGAATAGTTTAGTCCTATTATAAGGCATGCAACAATGTCATATTGGCGGGCGCTGGTCTCTGGTCATAAAACTAAATTTTTTCTCGCTCTCTCTGGGAATAATCGATATGTTCAAAGATTATAGGTAGCAGAAAATAAGGATTATTATTTATTTTTTATTATAATAAGAGATTATTATAATTACTGTTTCTTTTTGAACTTCTTTTTTTACATATAATAGAACGAAAATGACCCTGAAGATGGCACAACGCCGAATCCGGCTTGGTTTCAAACCAAACTTGACAAGGAATGACGGCAAATCGTTCCCATATATATTATCTAATTATCTTATAAAATTCTTATCGATAATGTACCTTACGACTGTTTATGGAATTTTTTTGCAGAGTACTCAAAGTTCATGCGGTTCCAACGAATTGTAACTGCTAGGTTTATTTTTTTTATTAATTAAGAGTATATAGTATATATACTATATACGTCTTATGGATTGTGCTTTCAGTTCAAATTAGTAGAGTTGTAGAATAATAAAAAAATTATATGTATATACGATAGTAGTAGTCTTAAAGTGCTCGTAATTTTTATTCGAAATATTTAGTACATTCACAAGATGTAATGTCATAAAATCTAAATTGTTTTTTAACTAATTTTTCTCGAAATTCAAAAAAAATAATAATAATTTAAACTTTTTGAACTTTTATGAGTTTATGACTTTACGACACTATACGACATCTTGTAAATCCCATAACATTATGCATTCCTTTATGCTTTAAAATTCCTTAATTTAATTTCTCAATTTCCTTAATTTAACTTAACTTAATATTTTGGTCAAACTGCGGTAATTGGAAATCTAAGTTGGCGATTAGTGAAAATTTAACTTAACTTAAGAACCTGTAGATTTTAGAATCTTAAGTTTTGATCTTACGAACACTGAGAACGGTGCGAGAATCAAGCTTACCATCACACAATCGTTTTTGTCCTAATTCAAATATACAAAGTTGTGTAAATAGTAACAGTTAAATTTTGATGCTGCACAATCCAGAGTTGTATTTTGGGAGTAGGGAATTTACAGTTGCATTTTGGAAGTCTACCGCGAGTATAATGCTTTAATTGGATGAAAACAGTTTTTTTCGAAATCTATAAGCTTCCGTGAATTTCCATTCTACTGCTTCTTTTTAGTCAAAAAGCTTAGCCTGTTGTTGTTGCTCTCCATTGAGATTGTTTAAAGAGCTTATATTTATACCAGAAGTTATAGAATTTTGAAAAAAATTTCTAAAAAAAAAACAAGTGCGGCGGAACGGAAAGCAGGCAAAAAGCCTTAAAAATTAACAACAATGGTAAGTAATCGACGTCAATTCTTAAGGTCAGTTAAATCTAAAGTAACTAAAATTCAACAGTGAGTAGCAAATGTATAAAAAAATTGAGCACAGAAAGAAAAGTTAATTTTTAATTTGATAAAAGAAAGCAATTTGGAAACGCAGCAAGAAAATAAAAACAGATTGCTGGGCTATTTATTATTTACATTTCTGGAATAAAAGCAAACAGTTTAGTATTTAGCAATAGGAACTGCCAAACTAGAACTGCTTACTAGAGATGTCTATTATAAATCAATTAAATTTTATTATCGATTAATCGAAACATACAATTCTTCTTCTTTTAAAGCATTGGAACTAAATAGATTTTATGCATTTTGATAAAACTATGCATGAAAGAAAAGCCACAATTGTTTTAAAAAAACTTTATAATAACATGCCCCAGATCATTTTTGATAATTTATGCCTTAAATAGTGAAAGGAGTATAACAAAATAAAAAGTTTTTGTGAATTTAAAAGAAACGATAATTCAAACTTGGGATTACTAGAATAATGAAGACCTGATATCGATGGATAAAAGTTATAGGTAAAAGAAAACAGAAAGCATTATTTTATAGTAAAATGTAAGATAACATTTGGATAACCCCAAAATATGCCTTCATAATATATTAGAAAACAAATTAATTTTGGAAATTTTGTATTATATAATATTCAAGTAATTGCACTAAGTAAGGGACCATTTGAGATTTGCACAATAATTGTATTTTTTTAATCAAATACGCAGATATGTATAGATAATTTTAATTGAAATCCCATTCTTAATGAGAACGCATTAAGAATTAAGAATTTTTGGAATTTAATACACCCTTTTTCAAGGAACCGGAAGTTAAAAAATACTGTAGCTTTAATTTCCCTAAAGGACTTTTCAATATTTTGTTCTTTTGTTGAATTCTAGAACTCTTCAACGAAAGAACAACGCTAACGTAAAGAATTTCCAACTCACAAAGGAAAAGCATCCAGGATATTCACTCAAAAAGCCGAAATTCAAAAAGATACAAATATCAGAAGTGTTCCCATATATTCCACTCGAATAATTTGTATGCACATTTTATGAATGTAATATATATCTATCTTTTACTATAATAAAACTATAGAAAATTCGTATGTACATTGAAAATTTATTTAAAAAAAAAAAAATTACTGTAGGTGATGCAGGAAATGTATAGAATAATTTTAATTCATTTTTAGAATGTTTGTCGGTATGATTGTCTTTTTGAACTCACTAATCTCCAAAACTGCTAAATGGGTTTTCATGGATATATTCTTATCAAAATATTAAATTAAAAAAAAAAAAAAAAAATTTTTTGTGGAAATGGTTGAGACTAATTTTCTTTTGAAAATAATTTTACTTTTATAACTGCATCAACTGTTTCGTATTGTTGTATGTTTTTATTTTTTTTTTTTTTTTTTTTTGGAATTAAAAATTAATGCCAGTTGTTCGCGTAAAAATGGTGAATCCTTCTATGCTATTTAGGTAGGCTGAGGATAATGGCAAAAATATTGAAAAATATTTCTAGTTGTACCGAGGTTTTATAAGCGGATATTTTTAGCTGTAGGTAACCACTATATGGAAAATATTTGTATATTTTTATAATGACGCTGATAGTACACGACCTGTTTGTCGAACACAAAAAAAAAATCACAAAAAATTGTCACAAAAAATTAGACCAACCACTTAATTTTCATCAGCATAAAAAGTTAAAAATAAAATTCATAACTCGTTAACTTTTGTGCAGAAAAAAACTTAATTGCAAATAGGTAGTATTGTATAACAAAAAAACAAACAAAAAAACAAAAAAACGCAATGAAATGTCAACACAGCAAAAGCAGAAATTGAGCTAAGGAAAATTACTAAACAAACAAGCACGCTCACCTTTCAGGTTTCTGCAATCGAGTGATTTTGTTTTAAATTAACTTTTAATGGTTGTCGTCACGGTTTGCACTTTTGATAAGAAAAAAGCAATTGTACCTAACAGCAAAACACAATTATTTGAAATATTTATTTATGTTGTTTTGTGAACGCATAATTTGTATTTAAAATTTTTTTACAACGAATATTTTGTTGCACTATTTTTCACAGTATCTTAAATTTTTTCAGTTGCTTTTTTTGGTTTGCTATAATTTTTTTATGTAAAATTTTCACTTTCGTTTAGCTTCACATTAACAGAAATTTATGATTTTTTTTTTTAATTTTCTGCTATTTTTTCACTTTAAAAATTGCTTTTGCACTTTATTTTAGATTCTCCCCCGAAATATTCACTCGCCAAAAATATTTATTTTCTTAACTTTCACACAAAACACTTAATTTTTATTTTATTATTTTTTCGCCTCACCAAGCATAAAATGTTTGATTTCCGCAACTCTTCAGCCAAGTATTTCACACACAAATAACAACGATATTTATTTTCGTTTCGTACGCATTTATGATTTCCTTTAGAAATAAAATTATTTACTTCAAGACGTTTGCCGCAAATTTTACACCAGAGCTGTATTTTTTGTTTTTTATTTGTTTTGTTTGCAATATTTCTCGCTTTTTGTGAATGGCAAGCGATTGTGTTGTGTTGTTATACGCGGCGTTGCACGTTTACGTAAAAATCTTTTTTTAATTTTATTTCATTTATTTTCTTCATTTGCCTTCACTTGCAGCTTACTCATACGCTGTTTCCTTTATGTCGCGCTGCTCTTGTCGTCGTCGTCGTCGACATCGTCGGCGTTCTAGCTTGTCGCGCGGTTCACCATTCGCGGGCGTCATAAAAACAGCATACAAACAAAAACAATCAAATGTTGGTACGCTACACTCTGTTCGATGTGTTTTGGAATGGAAAACGTTCGGGTATTTCTCTAGCAATAATTTTTTATCTTTTTATTTTTTGGTAATTTATTTTGCTTTATGTTTGTTGTTTTTTTTTACACAAACAATATAGTACTATTATGTAGTTGGAAAATCGTAGACGTGAGAGATAAAATATTTTCGTATGTTGTTGGTTTGCACTGCGTACGCTGCTATTACTGTTGCATTTGCTTTGCTCGTAACGCTCGCTGATGTGTGTGTGTGTTTTTTTCTTCTTTTTTTGTTTTCATAGACTTAATGAAAACAGCGAACTATTTTTCTTGTTTAATTTTATCTTTTGTTTTTGTTTTTTTTTTTTTTTTTGTTCACGGCAAACACTTTTTAATTTTTGAATATTTTCTGCGTTTGAAGCACACTTTTTCGAAATCTAGCTAATTTTTTTTAAATTATATTCACTGTCAGTGCTTTACTTCTAATAAACAATTTTCGGTTTTCCACAAATATGCTACGCTGAAATTTGCATGCAATATAGTTTTTTTCGTTTTATTTTTTTTTTATTTTACGCCTGAACTGTTCAAAATGCAAAAAAGAAAAATTGATGTTTTTATTTACAATTTATAGTCGCACAAACAATGAAATCGTCTGTGTTTTCGTTGGACACTCTTCACCACTATCGTTTATTATCACACGCTCGCACATTTACCGCTATAATACTCACATACACACACAACAAACGTTTGCTTTATTCGCACTTTGTAAAGCAAAATAAAATCACTTCTTTTTTTTTTAATTTTTCGTTAAGTAAAAAATACGTAGCTTCTTATCGCACGCTTAGACGATGTCGTTCGTCGCTATGCTTTCGAAATTTTCAAATTGGATTCTTTAAATCGCGATCATCACTCATCCGACCGACTTTAATATACGATGCTCGTTGGCAATAATGCCGTCAGTGACTAACACGACACCACCAGCACGACCCAATGGGAACTATCCTATCGTTAGCTCTGCGATCGAACTCTAGCGCCGCATGATGCCGTACAAACTAGCGCGCAACATGTTGGAAGGCAACAAGTTCGGTTGGATGGTGTTGCCACTGTGCATAGCGCTGATAAAATGTTGTTATCAACAACTACCAGACACGGGACAATAACAATTTGTTTTCTTTATACGATCATTGCTTGAGAATTATGAAAATTTCAGACACTCAAAATAGCGCGTCAAAATGTTCCTAAAATGCTTTAGAAAAATATTCTTAGCGAAAGATTATTGAAAATTTAGCTGAGATTTGCATTTTAACTGTTATTTCGAAATTTTTAGAAACATTTATCTGAACCTACCAAACTCAATTTGACCATAAAATGCAATTTTGAAGTGAAAACGCAAATAGCTTCGACGCTAATACCAAAGAACGTGGATTACAAGAAGTTGCATGGCGTTTCCTTTCCTGCTGCAAAAAAGGCCGTCTTATTTCACCACCCCAGTTATCAACTGGATCCAATGAGATTATAATATAAAAAACAAAAGCGTAGATTACAAAGAAGTTGCATAGCCTTTCGTTTCCTGTGGGAAGGATTCTCGTCCAGTTCACCCCACACAGAAACAAATTGGATTCTAATATCAATCGACAAAAGTCTAATTTGTTCCGGCATGGTGAAATAAGACAAGACTTTTGGTTGATGGAAAGGTGGGAGTGATGCACCTTCTTTGTAATCTACGTTCTTTGGTATTCGTATTAGCCTTATCCTGATTTTCACCTTCGCTCGAAGCGTTTCACTTTTCACTTTTCCGTCTTATAAATTTTGCTCGGAATTTTTTCGCTTTCGAATATACTTTTCGCTTATCGGCCACAATAATTTCGGGCGAAAAGAGTAGCCACTTCCACTGGATCTGTTCACTTTATTCGAGACGCGAACAAATAGATTTAAAATGAAAGTAATGGGTTTATTTATAAACTTATAATAAAAAACCAACGGCATTTACTTTTTTCTAGGAGCAAAGCGATAAACAAGAGTCAGATCGACATCCTTTTAAGAATGCAGAAAAAAACAGGCCACCAGCTCAGTCAGAATTGGGAAGAACATCTCCGAGCCGTTTGATACGAAACGAGGTTCCAGACAGGGTGACTCCCTGACGTGTGACTTCTTTAACATTTTGTTGGAAAAGATAATTCAAGCTGCAGAATTAAACCGGGCAGACACCATCTTTCATAAGAGTGTGGAACTACTGACGTATGCCGATGACATCAACATCATTGGACTTAACAACAGCGCCTTTAGTTTTGTCTGTCTACGTTGGATAAAGAGGCGAAGCGAATGCGTCTGGAGGTGAACGAGGGCGAAACGAAGTACCTCCTGTCATCAAGCACTCGCGTCTCGGTTTCCGCATCACTGTTGACAGTTACAATTTTGACAAAGCAGAGGACTTTCTTTATCTTAGAACCAGCATTAACTCCAACAACAATATCAGATTATCTCTTTACATAGAGCTGAGTAGGCAAATGAGCAGTAAAGCCCTCTCTCGACGAACGAAAACCACGCTCTATAAGTCTCCCATCATGCTCGTTCTATTGTTTGGTTCAGAAGCATAGACGCTGTCAATATCAAATGATATGGCCCCCGGAGTGTTCGAGAGAAAGATTTTCCGAAAGATTTTTGGACATTTACGTCTGTTTTGACGCAACCACCGCAGACGATGGAGCGTTACCGCGACATAGACATAGTACAGCGAATTATATTGTCATGTTGTGGCGCCCATTAAAAAGGAGAAACCAGTGGTTTTGTGAGCAACAATTAAGAAAATTGGGCAGAGCTGTGAAGAAGCTGACATTGGAGCTAAGTAAATTGCGCGAAAGCAACTTTAAAGTCCTTACCAACACCATTTTGTTATGCAACCCTCCGCAAAAACAAACGCAAAGAAGCGCTAAGTTCCACGATTGGCGGTAATATATTGGTTGGCACGTCCAATAAATACTAAATATAATTTGTTTAGTCTTTAATGTCGGTTAAACATTGTGAATAAATACAAGTGAAAAATCTTGGCCCATAGACGTCAAAATTCGGCATAGGTGAGCATAGGTGAGATCACCAACATGTAGCAACCCCCATCATTCTGGTGTCATTCACTGAGCGAATCTCTATGCCTGACCTTTAATAATGACCATTTGTAATAGCAGCCGCCGCCATTTTGAATTTAAATGACTTCTCACTTGTATTAATTCACAATGATTTATACCTACAAGTAGTCAATTGTTTACAAAAATGCACAAATAAATTTAATAAAACTTACAAAGCTGCAGGTAGATTCAAATGAATGTAACTGTCTTCGAGTTACCCGTTGATCTGCATTGTCTCTTTCCTCACAAAAAAATCGAATTGCAATAGAGTTCACGTTCCTAAATGTGCATTTTTATTGAATTTGATTTAAGCAACCGGGGTCTAAATGTTTAAATTATTGTTTTTGGCTTTTCTCAATTGGACACTTTGTAAAGAAAGCACATAGTGAGTTGTAATTTACATGTTCTAATTACACGAACTGTTTCGCAGTGAAATTTATTTCGGGCGGAACTCAGATTAATGCTTTCATCTAGGAATGGAATCGTGTAAGGAGAAAAATTTTTAGATACAAGCCTCGAACCAGAGTCACTTCTCTGACTGCAAAGTCAGCGAGCTAAATTGCAAAATAACTAAGCTAAATCGATTTCAAGCCACAACTATGCTACAAAATATTACAATCTACTTTCATTTCACTAAATAGTTAAGCGATAAATTTTGAAGAAAAAATAAATAGTTATTTAGTTATTCTCCAAATTTAATAAATAATACATATAATAAAAAGTAATAACAAAATTATTTAGTTTTAAATGAGCTCCTCTATGACGATTTGTGTTGTATAGTATAGTAGTGTTTAGTATAGTAGGTGTCTTTTTTATTTTGTGTTTGTTTTTGTTTGTTGTTTCTTTATTTTTACCACCATCACACTATCTCTGACTCTCGCTCACTGTTGCGAATATTGTAATCAAAACAGAATGGTCAAAAAATTATGTTGCAGCTGCTGTTTGACTACCGAAAATCAACAACTCTCTTTCTTGTTTTTTTATATTTAGCTTGCATTGGTTTTTTGGTAAACCGATTGCTGCATTCAATTTGTTGTGGTAAACGTGATTGTTGTGGCACGATTTCGCGGAGTTGTGGAAAGCAACTGAATAGAGGAGGGGAGTAAGGGTTCCGTTCTCTATGATTTAAGGTTAGAGAAAATAAAGATTAGAATTGAAAATGTGGTTAGCGGGCAGAAAGGTCAATTGTAGTGTCGAAAAAAAGAACAATTTTTAGTTTATGTATTTATTTACAAATACCATACTATGCGTTTTTTACGTAATTGAAATCTAAAGTTAATGTTCGCAAATAAAAATTAAGTAAAAGTGGCCGACTTGGTGGAATTAAATCTTATCCAGTTATTAGCTCAGATTATATAAGATCGTTTGGGTATTTCTTTTAAAGTTTTTTTCTACCAGTAGCAAGCGAAATTTAAAAATCTTAAAGGGAACCACTATCAGTGGCGTTGTTTTAATGTATTTAACTATATAAATCAAAAGTGATATAACTTCCGAGAAATTCTGCAGCGATGCTTTTTATTTTTTATTTTTTTTTTTGCTAGTAAGGGGTTTGATTTTTGATGATTACTTTCGGCTTAAAATCGATTAAACGTCTTTAGCCACTCATACTTGCTTATCGTTATTCGAAGGCATTTTCAATTACATAGTTTCAGAACAATGGAAGACTTTTCAGAATTTCAGAATTAAAATTTTTCTCACAAAATTTTTCGAATGTCAAAATATTAGACACCGACCGCACTACGGCTTCGGCCATGTTCGGCCAATAAAGTTCGGTCCGGTTTCGGTTCGACTTCAACCAAAAAAAAAAACGAACTTTGGCCTAACATTTGTAAATTTTATTAGTATAAAAGTTGTATAAAATTTATTTGTTTTTGTCCGTTTAAAATATCTTAATTTCTATTATTTTATACTATTTCACGTTTGTACCTATGTTAACCGTTGGTTAGCAGATTTCCTATATACATATGTACTTCCGTGCTCACTTTAAATAGGCTATCTTAAACCTAACCAAATATTTTAACGAATACCACAGTTACTTTTTCTCTGACTGAAGATAAAAGATCCAGAAGCCAAAAGCAAAAACTTAGAACATAGACTCGCTTTAGTAAAACAAAACAAAGAGTCCTATATAAAATAATTTTTTTTTTTTTTTTTTTTGTTAAAAGTTGTTACACAATTTAATTTTTACATGCACATATAACAAAAAAAATTACCATCCGCAAGTAGGCCTACACATACTTATCTGATTTTTAAACAATGATAACATTTCCTTGAGCAAACACAAAAACTATTTACCTGCCAACAAAACAAAATCAAGATTGCAGTATAAATTTAGAAAAATTAGATCTACCCATAGCTGTGCAAGAGCACTTATTGTTTGTTAACAAGCATCTTTTTTCATTTACTAAACATTTCACCTGTGAAAATATTTAATTAGCAAGTAAATAAATATAAGATATAATAATCATATGAGAGAGCATTTTAATTTATTGCTTTAAAACCAGCACGTTGTACAAGTAAAAAAAGCAGAAATACAAAAAAAAAAAATGTCTAAACAGATAACGTAGATATACCCGAATGAGAGGGAAATTGTTGTATCGTCATTGTAGGAAATATACGTAAAGTAAGGAGGATTAGGGCGTGAGGTCATAAAAAACCTAACAAGTGCTTGGGTTAGGGAAAATCCAAAAGTTGTTACAATACTATTTACATCACTAATCTGTTAGTGCAGGATTTAATAAGATCAAACTTGAATATTTGGTTTTACGCTGTATTTTTATTTTTATTAAACGCCTCTTAAGGAGTGTTCGCTATTCGATTCAGTAATGCGATTCATTAACTTTAAACGATCCGGCAATCGCAATTTTTGTCTACAATATTTGTCGTTTGCACTAACGATTGTGCGATTCACTGACTTATTCTCAACGACACTTAACAGCTGGCTCATCGTATTTATACAAAGTACTAAAGAGTGGCGTCTTGGTCAAACTAAATGTCAAATTGGTGACGACACATAAGCAAACATTTCTTTAGCAACTTGAAGCTCCGCTTGGGTCATAGGAAATCTGTCAAACTGAGAAATTAGGTCTTCAGGCAAGTCTGTAGTTAACCGATAAAGCTCTTGAAATTCTGTTGCATTCAAATGAAAGGGATTGCCCACATTCCGGAGTAAACTTCGATCTACTGTTGGAGCGCTTACTTCTTTGTCACCTTGTAATAAATCATATACCAAATATTCAAACGACATTATTTAATATTCGCTTTTTAATTTCAAGAAAACAAATTACTCAATTTTAAATTTAGATTTTATTTAAGTTAAAATCACAATTTTCTCCTTTTTGGATAGAGTTATAAAAGTAATCGTTTAGTTTTCGATAATCACCTAGCTGTTTAGGCGATAGCGAAAATCTTTAAAGAAAAGGTTGCTGAATAGCGACATCGTTAAAATTTTCGTTAAAATGAGTTAACCACGCGTTTGTCGTTAAAAAAGTTAGTGAATTGCACTACAGGAGTCGTTAAAAAACCATGGCGCGAGGTGTTGCGTAGAATCCTCATTTATTTTTACAATTACTAATAAAACTTGACTTAGAGTTTACCTGCCCGAAAATACTCAATTACTTTGGAATACGCACTGTGACTGAGATAATAAAGTCGGCCGCAGGTGGAGTTACGTTTGTTCTTTGTCGAAAAATATTACAATATCACAAATTTTCTAAAATATAAGTACACAGTTTGAGTTTTCGATTAGTTTTCTTTTAAATTTTCTTTGTACACTTGTGTTCCCTAAAATAGTAGAAAAATTTATTGACAAGTTTTGACAATTTTGCCTTTCCTTATTTTAATTTAGTTACTTTCTATAAAATAATATTTTATTTTATAACTAAAACAATTAAATTTGTGTTTTGCCAAAAAAATTTTACAATACGACAAATTAAATAAAATGTGATGAAAATTTCAAAAGTAAATTTTATAAATGCGCTACATGATTGAAAATGCGCAGCCTCATCAGCAAAAAAATGAATTTCGTATTTCGTATTTCGTAAAATTCATTGCTCAATGTGGATACGATAAATTGAAAGTTCAGCGAGCAAATCAAATTGCAATCAAAATGACAACTAAAATGAATGAAGAAAACAAATTTCATTTATTTGAAAAGAAATTCTCCCTTTTAATGTGAAACGAAATAAAACTCAAACGAAATTCACAAATAAAGACAAATAACCGATGGACGCTTGCTTTGCGGTGCCTTTGAGGACCATTTGCATCGTAAAACAATTTTTTTCGAATAGATCTGCTCCACCAACTGGAAAAAAAGTATACTATATGTATATTAATCCAGGCAATAATGGACGCGAAGAATTGTGAATGCTTTTATGCATAATCCAAGTATTACAAATTGAAAAAAAAAGCTTTAATTACCGGAAAAGGGTATAGTAGATGTTAATACAGGCAATTAGCTACCGGCGTACTAAATTTCTAGCAAATCGAATCGTAAATAAGATTTTTTCGTATTAGGTCATTGATAGATCTTCAAAATGTCGTATCTCGTGCAAGCTTTACCAAAATCATCTACATGCATGCCCTAATATACCGTAAAATTTTTATCGAAATCGGTTTGGTGGTTCTTGAGTTATAAAGGGCCCGTTTTAATGCAACCGACTTGCAAAAGAGCGCTCCAACTCGAATAAAATTTCCTTTATTTGCAAAACCAACCCTGTTAGCATCCTTCGTGCAACATAAGATTTATTTCGTGCTATTCAAAAACGGAAAATAGTTGCGATGCTAAATTTTTTGTTGATTTAGTTATATATTCAAAAATACTATGCAAATAAAAACAAATTAGGTCTTAAATTGAAACTTCCCAAGTATTTCCTTAGGTCTCATTCACAATAGCGTCGTTTTTTCACTTCCCAAAACTACATCTCAGGTCGGATATCATTTAACGAAGTTGACTCAACCCGCATAATTTTTCCGAGTTAGTGTTGTTGCTTTGCATGCATTTTGTTATCCCACCTAGGCCTCTTTTGCAACTAGGTTACAAAGAAACGGGCCCAAAATGGCAATAAAAATGTCTTTTTATATACGTATAAATTTAGAACAAAAAACCAAAGTTAACATTAAATAAATTCGTTTACGAACTAAGTAAATATGATTTTTGCAAATATCTCAATACCCGTGCCATCTCCAGAGTAAATTTTTAAAACCAAATACTTCTTATTCATTAATTAATCTCTGTTTCATATTTGAGTTAAATCAGTCCATAAAAACAGTGTTGAGCCCCACCTGCGAGGATTCTTTTCTCAATAAAGTTTGTCTTTGCACAGCCAACCTACTTACTCGTCTCCAGCGCCACCTACTGGATTTATTTATTTTTGTTGCAAAAACGGTTTTATTTGCCAGTTAATCTACATAATGAATATGAAGTAAAGCGGTACATAGATACGACTTTTTTCGCATAGATCGTTCCCTGGTCCACTTTCCGGAAAAAAGGACTCCGGCCCCAGTCCACTTCCCGAAAAAAGAAACATCAAAAACCATCTAAAACCATATACATGCATGCCCAAATATACTGTAAAATGTTTATCAAACCCAGTTCGGTGGTTCTTGTATTATAAAGTGACAATCAAACTGTAACTTCTTTTTACATATAAGACTATTTTTATTATAGCTCAAAGAAATATTTCTGTAGATTATTTGGCTCCACTCAGAGTTAAAACATAAATATTTAGCCTATCAATTATTCAGGGTTATATTTATAAGTTTATGCCATTCTGTCGTAAATAAATTTACCAAACAAATTTTTTTGAAATAAACGAAAAAATTTTAAACGAATCGTTTTTTTTTTTTTTGTCAATAACGAGGATGTAATCGAATACGTTGGCTCCAACTCCTTTAACAGAAATTCGGCAAAGGGAAGCGATCATTTCCACGAGGTTAGAGACCAAGAAGACCAAGCTTTTCTTTGTTGCACTAGAACCTCCAAAAATTACTTTGATTTTAAATATCAATAAATTCTTCAAATTCTAAGAAAATGTCAAAAAAGAAATGAACGTAGCCGGGGTCACTGGATTTATTTATTGCAAGGTAATGGACCCGTTTCTTTGTAATCGAGTTGCAAAAGAACACTAGGTAGGATAACAAAATGCATGTAAAGCAACAACACTAACTCGGAAAAATATGCGAGCTCAGCTAATTCGGTAAACAGATAACCGACCTGAATTGTAGTGTGGGAAGTGAAAAGACTGCGTTATTGTGAATTAGACCCAAGAAAATACAAGGGAAATTTAGATTTAAGACCTAATACGTTTTAATTTGCATAGTATTTTTAAATATATAAATAGATCAATCTAAAATTTTTTCGCACAACTATTTTCCAAATCTTTCTTGAAAGATGCGAAAAGGGTTGCTTTTAGAACTGAAGTAAATTTTATCCGAGTTGGGGGGATTCTTTTGCAAGTCGGGTACAAAAAAAAAAATTTAGCACTGGATTTCCCGCAAGTGGCCATTATTGCAGCTTTTTGCTGTTCAACAAATCCTGAACTAAATATTTTTGAAAACACTACTGATCGGAAATTATCGTAATACTCATAAGGATCAATAATCCCACCCAGCAATAACCGAGATATAAACTTAATATAAAGTTGTGTGAGTTCGTTAATTTTCAAATCACATTTTTCTCTAAATATGTAAAAAAAAAAGTCGACTTTGGCTAAGTATACCTTTCCGTACGTTGTTTTCAGTTCAAATATTTTCGTACAAACAAAAGTATCTTAGGCAAACACTTGATGTGGCTCTACAAGAGGATGCACTATTTTCTCTAGATGTGAAGTGAACTCGCGTGCATGCATTTGGGTAAAAAAGAAAATAATGCAATGCTTATCAACGCATTAACACTGTTGAGGATTTTCTTTATTACAGTCACAACCGCAGATTAGAGACTAAAATGGGTAATAAAAATACCACCAACACAGAATATATATAGAGCGCATTTGCAGAGATAAAAAGTAAGTATATCTTTATTTCAATTAAAATTTTTTCCAAGAATGTCTAATAGATCAAGATAAGGTTATACTAATAACAAATAGCTGGGAACTAAAATTAAAAAAAAAAGAAAAATTAACCGAAGTTTAACTAAAAAAAACACATTAACTGCAAAGTAATTGTTTTCACAGAGCAAGAAAATAATTCAGTTATGCACGAGAACGAAAAGTATGAAATTCGATATCCAAAAATTAAAAATCTGATATATGTATGCAGCGATAAGTATTTATTGCCTGCTAACAATCATGTCATTCAAGTGATAGCTCTACTTGCGGTAAGCACACACACACCCACAAACCTACATACAGATTTATGGTACATTCCTTGTCGGCGCTGCCCAATTTGTAAACGCATTTGTCTGTCGTGCACATTTTTACGCTCATTAACTTTCCTTTGTAAGAATTCTTCCTAATTGTTTTGGTTTTAATTTTTTTTTTTGATGGTATTTTCGAAATTCAATTCCTTAAATTCTCGCTTTCAACTATAATAAACGTACATTATCACATTGACAGGCAATGTCAAACAGCATCAATCAGTGGATGTAAACATATCCATCAGGATTAATATTTTATCGCTCCTCAAGAGTAAATAAGTGATTCCCAACTCACGGACTAAAATGAGAGTAAAATCCCATTTAATTTTTTTTAACAAATCAGCTGTGCATACCCGCATACATCAACGAAATCCGGCGGCAGCTCTTTTGACCGTTTAACATGGCACGCCGGCACACGCAAATGTCGCTAACGTCGATACCGGTATACATTTCAGATATATCGCCAACGAAAAAAACAAAAACAAAAAACAATCATCCTTATCAGCGCAGAGCATCGCAAACAATACCAAGCCCCTTCTATTCACAATTCCGAAGATGCTGCTTTGGCAGCTCAGTTGCGACGCTGTGCCTTTGAAATCGAAACCACACCGGCGGCGTACAGTGGTATGACATCATATATTTTTTGGTAAAAAATTGAAGTTAGAGTCGGATTTTTCAGTTAGAGCTAGCGCTAAAGTTAAAGTAACGGTAAGCTGTTACTAAATCTTTCAAACTAAGATTAGGTTAGATTGAAGTGGCTGCCGCCTGCGGTGTCTCACTTAGGCCAGTAATAGGAGACACATTGCGTTACCACAGGAAAAATTAGTACCATCCGAAGAAGAATTACTCCTCACCAAACCTTTTAGCCTCGCTGATGAATCTCAAAAGGCAATTAACCTCGGTGCTTGAAACCTCACTAAGGACACCCAAAAACGGTGATCCCAGGTACCGCATCCGGCTTTTATGTACACAGTGCAGGACACTTACACAGTAAAGGCAAGACCGTTTCCTCCTCCTCATCATTCTTGCCGCTCCTGCAGCATCTTCGGAAGGGTACGCCCAACCTTTCAGCGTGTTTTCCTATCAGACAGTGCCCTGTTAGAGTTCCGATCACGTTAGAAATGTTTGCCCTCTTTAGAGAGAGAACGCTGCGCGATCGTTTCCAGTCCCATCTAGGCCACGTCTGCCTTGAGGTTCGGCAGGTCGTATTTTGTCTCCATCTATTGTCAGCTTTTTTATACATATAAACATTCTCTGAGTAGCAGCTTGCAAATGGCAAACGGCATACCAATGCGTTCTTTATCCTGAAGAATTAGCTTGGTAGTACCTTGTCTTGCAAGTTCGGCTGCCATGTAGTTTCCCCCTCGAATGAGGTACAGTCTAGTCTGCTTGGCCATCTCCTGTAGAGATTGGCGGCAGTCCAGCGCGATGTTCCAGTTAAACGTAGAAGAGCTCAGAGCTCTGGTTGCAGCCTCACTATCACTAAAAATTATAGCTGAGACCTCAGTCTGGAAGACGCTGCATTGATCTGGTAACCTAAAGGAAATTTGCAGGAAAGGATTTCGATATTATCGAGTTTCGGGTCATCTGTACGGATGGCAATGCTATCAGGTGGAGTATGAAAGTTAGTTACAGAAACCGATGTCAACGCACACCGATCCGTGCTGCACGGGATAGAGCAAAACTTGTTCAAAATACAAGAGTGCCCTTGGGTTTCATGATGTCACTGGGATGTCTCTTTTAGTCGCAAAGAGTCAACCAAAGAGTCGCTGCCAACCAAATCTAAAGGAAGAAGATCTCAAATAGCGTGCAAGGCCTCATTTGGCGTGGTTCTGAGCGCCCCATTTATACAGATCATACTAGATCTTTGCACCATGGTGAGTAGTCTGAAGTTAACACCTTTTTCCAATGCAGGCCACCATACGGTCACCCCATATAGGAGAATTGGCCTAATGACCGCTGTAAAGATCCACCGACAAACTAAACGAAATTTAAATTTATGTCTTCGGAGCATGTCAGTGGTGAGTTTGATTAAAGATGAGAGTGAATATGTCCTATTTTGAAGACAATGAATGGAAATCTACTATTATAAATGATTCACAATTAATAAGAATGCCAAAAACTTATAGGATGACTTCTATAGCCGCTATAGGCTAGACAAAGCCACAAGATTTTAAAATAAAGGCAATCGATGGAAGTTCTCGTGGTTCGAGGCACGACGCTAGAATTTCGCAACTGTCAACTGAAAAGAAAATTGGAGCAAACCAAACTTTAGCATAATGGCGTTTTCGTTGGCGATTCAGGCTTTCCCAATTTTTCAGTATTATTAACTCCAATCAGAAATCCCATAACTTCTAAGGAGCAAAGGTAAATTGAATTATTTTTTATGCTACATTTTTTATACATAAATATTTCTTTTTCTATTTTTTTTTGTTTTTGATACAACAGAAGTCATATTGCAACTCGAATTAAAATTGTGGTTAAATCGATATTCTGTTTAATATTTTGCTTGTTTTCAATTACATCCATGAGGCAATTTTGTTCACGTTTCTAGTTTTACATAAGGCCCGTTTCTTTGTAACCGAGTTGCAACAGCACACTAGGTAGCATAACAAAACGCATGTAAAGCAACAACACTAATTCGGAAAAATATGCGGGTTGAGCCAACTCGGTAAAATGATATCCGACCTGAGATGCAGTGTGGAGAAGTGAAAAAACTGCGCCATTGTGAATGAGTCGGAAGAAAAGACATGCGGAATTTAGATTTAAGACCTAATTCATTTTATTTGCATAGTATTTGTAAATATATAAATCATAAACCTAAAAATTACCGGCGCAAATATTTTCCGTTCTTAAATAGCCAAAACAAATTGCAACTTTCATGAAAGAGACTAACAGGGTTGCTTTTGCAACTAAAGGAAATTTTATCCGTTTAAGGGAGCGTTGTTTTGCAACTCGATTACATTGGAACGGGCCCAGTATTGAGTACTCGTAATAGATTTTTTGGTGAAGTTAAATTGTTAGTGAAATCGGTCACGTCCTAGAGACACTTCCCTTGGACCTGTAGTAAAAAAAAGGAGCCATAGTAACGAAATTCCACACTGAAGCTACTTTTATTAAAGGTTAGTGAAAACGGGGGATGTAAGGCATGGCTGCCTCCTCGTGGTGCATCCTGCATCCTGAAACTCAGCAGAAATGGCTGGTAGGCTAATGTCTCGGCTATATCCGTCCCGTTAAAACCTGGCAAGTCTTAGAGTAGGTTCCAATACCCGATGTCATTAAGTTGGTGGTGAAGGTGCGGTTAAGAGGACTCTTGTCTGTGTGCGTCAACCCGCACATGACCTTCTTTAGTAAGTATACTTTTGAAGATTGAGGAAATCGGGAAGCATTTCAGCGCACCTCTCATTTCTTCAAAAATACAAAAAATAAAATATATGTATTATTAATCAGAAAAGAAAAAAAACGTCAAAATTAGTTATTTGGATTGAGTTCCGTGGGTCCGTATAGAGCTGTGTCGTAATTTTTGAAAGGCGCTGAGGTATTGCACAATGAATGGATTCATAAATTTTGAAATTTTGAATGATTCGTTAGTTTAAATTAGTCAATAATTGCAACTTTGATTTAAATGGGATAGTCTCAACAAATACATTTTTTTATTTATTTTGTGGTCCAGATATTTCTAAAAGTCGTAATTATGTTTCGATTTGGTTTATATTTGGAGTGTGGGTTGACTATGCAAAGAGACCCGGTAGGTAGCGCTGGAGTCGAGATATTTCCAAAAATAATATGTTTTCACCTACTTGCTTCGCAAACGATTCTATTTAATTTTCTTTGTTTTTTTTTTTAGCTCCTGGACTCTGTTGTGCAAGTGGGAAAAGTTAAATTGTCACTCTTGGTTCCACCATACCAGAGACATTGCGCTCATTTGCCTCAGGAACAGGAACAGACTCCAAACATTTTTGGAACAAATCTAAATATTTAAAAATGGATCGTGCTTTTAAGGTTCGGATGGGTGAAACTTGAAAACGACTTCACCAAATGGGATACTTCCTTCTGCGGGTTTGTTCGTAATTGCTACGCAAACGGTTAAAAAAAAAGAAAAGTCGAAAAATGCTCAACAGGTGTCGCAGTAGGCGCACATTTTACTTTTGATTTCAATTCAATTACGGTTAAACACGTGGCGTTAAATCTCATCATATTGCTCAATGACGAGTGGAAGATTTCAATACGATTTGCCAGAAATGTAAAAAGTTCGTTGTAAGCAGTTTTTAAAGCGAGTTTTTAAAATCTTAAATTAATTAAAGTAATTAGTGAAATCAAATATGCCAATTGGGGTATCAAACGAAAGCTTCATTTTCAAAATATTTTAAAAGAAGGTTTGGGAGTTAAAAAATTTTAAAATATATTTATATAGGGTTGCTAGCCGATTAAAAACTGAAACTTGGCATATTTATTAGTTTCTACCCGGGTAAGGTTTTATATGGTTTTGTTTGATTTGGAGAGGCTTGCCATATACACAAGATACATATATGAAGTATTAAAATATGGATGTCAAATGGCTCGCCTCGGCGAGGAGAAGGTTCATAACTATATTTTAAAGAGGGTTGCCACCTGTTCAGAATACGAATTTAATTAATTTATACAAAAGTTGTAAAAATAGTAAACACCATACATTTACCTAGCAGAAAGTTTATAGTTATAATTTGAAAAGGGTTTCCAGCTATTTGAAAAGTCAAACTTAATTAAATTATACACAAGTTATATGTGAGAGAACTAAAATGTGATTTATGGTTACATGTGCAAAGAGTTTAATGAACAAATAAACATAGGCAGGACAACGTCTGTGGCGGTCAACTTCAAATGTTTTCGAGGTTGACGTTAGTAGTGTACTAATTAGACGATCAGATAATACAAGAAGTTGATTTCAAACAGCAGTACTTGTTGACATTCTATTGAATTTTCTAGAAAACATTAATATGTAGTCTTTTTCTTCTTCTTCCTGTTCCTCAAAGTGTTGTTATAAATAAGTAATTTTTAGTAAATAGGTTTAGGCCTCAAAGTTAAAAAAAAAAATACAATAAAATGTTCATGACCTTTGTCAGAAAGTTTGTAAGTTCGTGCAGCTAACGGCGATAGGCGATATATTTTTTTCAAGAAAATCGCAAGAAGATACCATCGCCTCTTATTTATTTTTAAGAAGAATGACCGTTCCAAATTCTTTTCTAAGAAAAATTGCATTCGCCTTTTTTAATTGCCATTATGTCAGAACTAATTAAGTGAACAGAACATTTCTTTTTTTATATAGATAGGCAAAATCTGTAATTTATGTAATTAAAAAAAAAACATATCATTAAAATTATAGTAAAAACCTACATATTTGGCAGGCATACGTGAAAAAAGCATTAAAAATTTCGTATGCATTTTTGTATGCAATTTTGTACAATATTTTCTAAGACCAGATATTGCCGTTGGTGAAAAAATTTCAAACATTACGCAATCAGGCAATTCGCTTTAAAACTACATATGTAATTAGATTTTTTAAAAATTTGATAGTCCGAAAATTAATTTTTTGCCATCACACTACCACTGTACGGCAAGAACGTACCTGCATTTTTTTTTTGTTTTTATTTTTCGTTCCTCCATTGTCGCTCAGTTTGTGTGTGTTGTTTCTGCAAAACAAGAACAAAAAAGAAAAAACAATGATCGATTAGCCGCTCATTTACATTTTTACTTAGAATGCAATAGAAGATGCGCACACACACACAAATACACATACACACACACACAAATACACGTACACTCATTTCACATAAAAGTACCTTCAACTGTTTTGGGCTGTCAAATGACAGGGATACGCCTGACAGTTCCATCGTTTGGCATATTTCAAATTTCTCTCATATCTCTGCGTTTCTTTGAATATTTTATTATTATTTATACCTTTGGGGTATATTTTTCGCTGATGGGGCACCCACACATTTCATAGATGCGCTGGTGTGGCAAGGGAATAAATAAATTAAACTAAAAAAAAAAAAAAAATACAAAGAATACTCCACTCATTGTTGTTCAGCTCATCGACATCGGTTGCATGCAGTTCCCTTTCTTCACGAAATTGAAAATATCATAACCTGACATTTCGCTGATTTATGTGTGGGTAATAATATTGTTGGTGGTGCGTTTGTATATGTAAATAATTGACTGACGGCTGTCAAGGTTAATGCACAAATCATTACAAATGTGAGCTGGTAATCTTTTTACTCAAAGAAGTGATGGAAAAAATAATCCCAAAATTAGACGAAGTCATGATATAAATATAGTAGATATTTACACTCAATGATTTTGGTCGCCGCGTTAGCCATTTGACTTGACTTGTGCTGGTATTAGGAGATCACCATTGAAATCATACGCACATTATTTTTTAACTGCCTTGAAAATTCAAACCAAAGATATACAAAGGAAAATTTCAATCTTTCATTAAAATAATAAAAAAAAATTAGCTGCACTTTTACAGGTTGTAAGAATTATCTTCATTTTGGAAGTATACGGGGGTGCAGTTTTTTATATTGCTAACGCATTCTTTTATCAGACAAATGTAGTGAAAAGCTTGTGACGTTATGAAGAAAAATTTTCATATTTTTATTTTTTTTATTTATTTCTTCAGCTCATTATTCCCAAACGGACACAACTCTCTTTTAATGGCGCGTCGCACTAAAGGAGGTAAGCATAAAAATCACAAGCTTCAGAATTTTATTTGAAAGCTTAGGAAGGAAGAATCAGTTAGTTTGTTTTACTAATGCAACTGTTAATTAGATCTACTTTTTTCTTACAAGTGGTACTAGTCTGAAAATACCAAGATCTATTAAATATAATCCAAGATCTATTAAACATAATCCGATACCGAAATAATTTAATTTATATTTTACAAGCTGACCAGCAGTGTGATTCACTAACTTTAAACGATGCGACAATCGCAATTTTTGTCGACACTATTTGTCGTTTGCACTAACGTTTGTGCGATAGGATCATTTATCTATGTATTGGAAATAAATTATATTTCTGTTTTTATACTCGAATCCGTGATAGATTGAATGGTAGATATGGTGGTTGACACAAGCCACCTCATGATTCTTTGGGGCCAAAATTGATAAACGAGTACAATCGACGGTCCCAATAAAGCCTTCCAAAAAAAAAAGGGTGACGACGCTGAAAAAAACATTTCTTTAGCAACTTGAAGCTCCACTTGGGTCATAGGAAATCTGTCAAACTGAGAAATTTGGTATTCAGCCAAGTCTGGAGTTAACCGTTACATCTTCTGTAATTCTGTTGCATTCAAATGAAAGGGATTGCCCACATCCCGTAGTTCTTCTTTGTCACCTTGTGATAAATTATATGCCAAATATTGAAACGACATTATGAAATGTTCTTTTTTTTTTTTTGATTTTAAGGAAACAAATTACCAAATTTTAAATTTATCTTTTATTTAAGTTGAAATTCCAATTTTTTTCTTTCTCGATTGAGTTAACAACATCGATTAAAGGGGCGTCTTCTTGTCGGATCAAAAAATTGGATTTTTTTCTTGTGCTATCGGATAGTATATTATATGTTTTTGGAATGTACTCCTAAAGTTTCAAATCAAAATCTCTAGTATTTCAAAAGTTATCGGCCGTTTTATTACGGAGTGTTTCATCGTTTATGGGATTATCTAATATTAGGAAATTTTTAAACGTTTTTTCTCAAAAAAAAGGTACAATAGTTGAGAAAATTCACACAGTCGATTATCAAAAGCGTCTGCGTGGTTCTGAATAAATTCGTAAAAAAACATATTGAAAATTTTAATTTTACATAACAATTGATAGTAAAAAACATGAGCGAAAATCGATATTTATTTATTTATTTATTTATTATTACGGCTTTTTAGGCCTAAAACTTACAACTATACAATAATTTACTTCCTTTTTTTTCTAAATTTGTACACATTAAAAGAACTAACTGTAAACAAAATTCATTAAAAGTACAATTTTAAAATATTATTTATACGGACAAAGTGGCCATCAGTAAACATCGCGTTACTCTTGGATCAGCTCATTTCAGTGGACAGTGCTAGTCTCAATTTTGATATCGTGGTAGTCGGCTTTATTCATAACAGTGGAAAGTGATAGTCTCACTTCAATATTTTTTTTTTTTTTAATATCAAAGCGCTATGGATGCCGACTTTAAGTATTTTCAGAGACGGCCGAGGTCTTCTTGCAGTTTTAAGTGGCAATCCGTAAATAGCACTTTGATCATATTGTATGATATTATATTTCCGACCAACATAGGTGACAGCGCCAAGTCAGTCCACCTGAGTATTTATGTTATATAAAGGCAGTAGCTCATAATTTTCTCATTTCTCTTTTCAACACCTTTTCCAGTTTGGGTTCAAAAAACTCAATTCAAATTCAGAAAGTTAAAATTCAAGTCAAATTTTAAGTTCAGAAGGTTACAATTCAGATTCAGTATTTCCATTTCAAATTCAGAATTTTCACTTTACATAATAAATAAGTTGAACGATTAGTCTTCAGCTCTATGTAAGTATATATGTATATATGTATGTATGCATGTAATTATTTGTTTTTATATAATCAACAGTAACAATACAAAAATTGTAGTATATGAAATATACTATGTATTTCAGTAATAATAATAACACAAACCAAAAACAAAAATCAATTGTGAAATAATATAAGTAATCTGGGGAACAATAGCATGTTTTGGTGCTTTTCGCGTAGGTTTTGATAATGCAGTATGTGTACTCAATAAAATTAAAAAAATTAAAAAATTTTGTGACACAAAAAAGTCTACAAATCATACAGTGAATATAACACTTTCCGAACTTAAATTAGGTATTTCTGAATTTGAATTGTAATTTTCTGATTTTAAAATGGAAATTTCTGAGTTTGTAATGAAAATTTTGGATTTGAATGGTAACTTTCTGAACTTTAATTAGAAATTCTGAATATGAATTGTAATTTTCTGAATTTGAAGTGAAAATTCTGAATTTGAAATGGAAATTCTGAACTTCAATTGTAAGTTTCTGAATTTAAATTGGGGTTTTCTGAATCAAAAATAGAAATTCTGAATATGAATTGTAACTTTCTGAACTTTAATTAGAAATTCTGAATATGAATTGTAATTTTCTGAATTTGAAGTGAAAATTCTGAATTTGAAATGGAAATTCTGAACTTCAATTGTAAGTTTCTGAATTTAAATTGGGGTTTTCTGAATCAAAAATAGAAATTCTGAATTTGAATTGTAACTTTCTGAACTTTAATTAGAAATTCTGAATATGAATTGTAATTTTCTGAATTTGAAGTGAAAATTCTGAATTTGAAATGGAAATTCTGAACTTCAAATGTAAGTTTCTGAATTTAAATTGGGGTTTTCTGAATCAAAAATAGAAATTCTGAATTTGACTTGTAACTTTCTGAACTTTGATTAAAAATTCTGAATTTGAATTTAAATTTTCTGAATTTAAAGTGGAAATTCTGAAATTAAATGTTAATTTTCTGAATCTCTGAATTTAAAATGGAAATTCTGAATATGAATTGCAAGTTTCTGAACTAAAACTGAAAAAGGTGTAGTCGCAATTGTGCAGATAAGTATATAAAATAAGCAAATTTGTTCTTTTCATGTTTCAGATTATTTCTATTGGAGATAGAACTTCCACCAGCAGGACGATTCGCCGCCACACCGCCGCCATTGCTTAATGCCTTCCCTCCCCCCTTTTTGTGTGTAATGTCAAAAAAATTATATCTTTTCAGTAAATCCCTTTTAACAATTGTTTGAAATTTCAACCGCATATCTTTCATTCAATCGTCAAAAAAAAAACATTCAGCAAAAATTACACGCTTTTGACCCAACATGATAGATGTGCTCCGTAAAAGAACTAACATTATAGAAAAAAGGTTTTTGTAATAGCGGTCGCCTCTCGGCAGGCAATAGCAAACTTCCGAAAAACTCACAAAAAACATTTCGCCGTTCGGAGTCGGCGTTAAACCTGTATGTCCCTCAATTTGTGTTACAACATCAAGACGCGCACACCACAAATTGTAGGAGAAGTTCGCTTAAGTGGTTATAGCGCCAATTAAAAAAAAAAAACTAAAATGTATGTTGCGAATACGCATTTTGAATTTCAACTAAATTTAACTGTCATTACAATTTTTTATTGGATAGGCATTGCCCTGCCTATAATTATTTATTAATTGACTTTTGCATATGAATCCACAAAATGCATTTCGCTTTCCCTCAGATATATATGTATACGATGCTTGTGTATAATTTAATTTAATTTGAATTTGCAAACATGTGGCAACCCTCTATGAAATAAAGGTATGAACCTTTTCGACGCCAAACCGAACCTTTTGACACTCATATTTTAATATTTTATATATTCGTATGTAATTTATTTAAATTTGAAATTTTCAAACAGGTGGCAACCTTCTTCATAATATAACTATAAATTTTCTGCTAGCGAAACAAATTATTTAGCACCCATATTTTACTATTTCATAGAATTTGTTTAAAATTTAATCTAATTCGGCTTTTCAAGCAGATGGCAACCCTCTGCAAAATATAGTTATGAACTTTCTCCACGTCGAGACGGCTGACACCCATATTTTAATATTTAACATAATTTGTAAATACTTTAAATAATTTGACTTTTCAAACAGGTGGCAACCCCTATAAAAGTTTGATAGGAATTTTATTGGCGGGATGACAGCCATATTTTAGAGCCATATTTTAGTGCTTCATATAACTTGGCTATATCTTAACTAAATTTGACTTTTCAATAAGGTGGTAACTCTCTTCCAAGCAGACAAAACCATGTCTTGAACTTTTCCGTATTAGAAACTAATGACGATGCAAAGTTTCAGTTTTTAAACAACTCATAATCCTTAAACTTTCTAGTTTGTCACCCATATTGTAAAATTTTCTTTAACTTATTGATTTCATTTAACTTACGTTGAAACAGCAGACAACCTTGTTTCAAAATATTTTGAAAATTAAATTTTCGTTTGATATCTATGTATATTGCAATATTCGATTTTACTGATCGCTTTAATTGAATTTAAGGTTTTAAAAAGGTGGCAACGCCCTTTAAAACTGCTATATGGAAACATTACAAGGCACCATGTACATACATATATGGCAAATCTTATCCAAATCTGTACCCGTCGTCATTTAGCAACATGTGATTTAACTGTAATTGAATTGAACTGAAAAACGAGACGTGTGTTTATCAATTAGACATTTTTCCACTTTCCTTGCTTCGCTAATCTTCGCGTAGCAATTATGAGGAAACACGCAAACATCACATGTAATATATACAAATTATGGAACTTCAAAAGTTCGAGTATCCCTAAAAAAATTTGCTAAGTGGAACTACTTTAGTTTAAGCCGAAAACAGAAGAGAATCACAAGGCGAATTTCTGTGTTCGTTGTTGATGGGATGTTGTCTTATCCATCCTCAGCTATTTTGAGTTTACTCGTATCCATTTTAACTTAGCGTTTTGAAATTTAAAAACAGATTTCGTAAAGCATTTGCAAAGGGTTTGGTATTTTTTCGGCAATTTTTGTGGTACAACATCATCAAGACACACACCACAAATTGTAAGAGAAGTTCAGTTAACTCTTTCCGAACGAATTTCGAAGTACTGAACAAAAAAAATTTTTTTTTTTTTATTTCAGCTCAGAGATTTCGATTGAAATAAACATACATTTCCAAAAACAATTGAAAAAATTATTTTGTAGAGGCTGCAGGCTTTTGGAAAATTTTGTCAATATATTTCCAATTTTCATGGAAGGAGTAAAAAAATTGTTATTGGAGAGTGAAATGTTGACCTTTACTTTAAGTACACATTTATAGAAAAATGTATTCAGTATTTATTTATAATTTGGGAATTTTGTTTGTGACCTTCTAGAAATTTATAATTTCTTTCTTGAACGTTTTTGCAAAGTTACATAAAATCATTAAACTTTATACTGTGTTCGTAAGCTTCCACAATATGAAAAAGAGAAAGCTCTAGTTTCCAAAATCGCCACAGCTTAAATAGTTCAAAATGTTCAGGCCTACGAATGGCATACCGTGTTTTTTGTACAATATATTGACCAAATGCAGGGAAAGGGTTAAACTTCGAGTTATGTGATACATACATATTTTATTTTGACGGCAAATTCATATTCAATTTTGTTTAATTTCTAGGTTATATAATGTAAAACTTTTATGCACGGTTTCTTAAAGGATGAACAGTTTTTAAGTCAACAGTTCGCACAAGTCCGATTAAGTTTATAAGACAACTTCTAACCAATTAGGTGCTAGCCGATAAAAAAAACTGACATATGACAGCGGTGAAAGCATATTAGGAATTACTTTATTATAATTTATGCGAGCATATTTATAATTGTGGAACACATAGGGCTTTCTATTCATTCCAATTTAAGTTCGAAGCGTTTTATGTATAAGAAAACCACAAGCATATGGAGTCAAAAGGAAATTCCTTTGAGAAATATCGAAAAAAATCGTGGCGTGCTTCTCAGGCAAAGTTATCAATAAATTCTCCTCGGCGCTGATAAAGTTTAAGAGGTTAATTTTTATTTTATTTGCCTGCATTTGTTCGCCACAACAAAAAAAAAAAAAAAAAATATTTTAAAATAAAAAAATCCACATCTGGTGACAATAGCATACAAAAAAAAAAATGTACACTAAAAAATGATACGCGCATTGGCAGTAAGAATTACAACAAATACATAATTTTGACATTCAGTTCATCAGACTGGGTTCAGACGTTGAAACTTTTGTTGCTTATTATCGGCGATTTCCCTTTTGTTTGTGTTGCTCGTCGCGTTCACACAGAGCAACTCTGTTCAGGCAATTTTCTGGCATTTCATTTTATATCATTTTCGCAAATTTCTGTACGCTTCGCTTAAGCGGCATTTACACATTCTGATAAATTTTGTGATTATAAGTAAAAGGCGAGTTGAAAAATGAAATTCTAACATCTTAATATCTTGCAGTAATTCAATTTTATCTTGATACTCCATATTCTGAAATCTTCATATTAATATGTATAGTATATGCATACACATGTGTATATTTAATCGCAAAAAAAATAAGAACAAAATTTAATTTCCCAACTTACCGTATGTATTCACTTAAAACTCAACAAAACTGCAACCACTGAAAGAGTTTATAAATGAAAAGGAATGCCAAATTTCTTAGCTGCCGACTGAGACGAATAAGAACACAAAGCGTGTCGCCTGAGCACGAGCAACTCGGTGCCCTTCCCCTTTCCCTGCCCCTCTCTCTCCTACAAGTAATGAGTTGCCGCGACAAAAGTTTCCCCGGTCTGAACGCTGTCTCAAGCGCATACAATCAGCTGTATGGTTAACATCACCTTATCTATATTCGCCTTGTTCACAACATAACAAAAATCAGCTGTGCGCAGTCTGCTATTGTCTATTCACAATGCAAATTTTGTGAATTCTTTTCTGAATTATTCACAGTGGTCGATCTTATTAGAGGCAAAGCTAATCAGACTTTGGAGAAAAATTCAATCCAATTCAAGATACCAGCGATTAACTAAAACCAATTTAAACGGTCCTTAAGAAAACGGCACTTAGATTGTTTTTACGTAATCAGTATGAGCAATATCAAAAGACTTATGAAACGAACTTGAACGCATTTGTTCTTAAATTTACGCCCTTTACACAAAACAAATTGTCTCAACACTCTACTGTTGCTATATCAAGTTCAAAATTGCAATGTTCAAATAAAATATTAATTTGTTTATCTATTTAAGTCTAGGAATTTCAATTCTTACAGACTATGAACAAAAATAACTTAGTACGAACTATGGATATACATTTTACGTATATTTCAATAGAACTTTAATACAGAATTCAAAAGATTCTAACAAAAAAAAACAAAAGCAATCCTTGAAAGTGAAAAATCAAGATTAGCATTACTATTAAATGAATTCAATTCACGTAAAGCGCGATTGATGGGAGCATTACTGGTGTGTTTGGTTTCAAAGTTATTCCCACAAAAATGGTAGAAGCTCTGGAGAGATCACTGGGGAAAATTAAATCGAATCCTTTCCTACAACTTGGTACAACCAATGACTCCAGTTATGACAATTTGAGTAAAGGACAAGCTTAGTATAGTTATACGAGTTTCTAAAGGTTTGAGACTTATAAGCGTGGACTAAAGAAAAGATATCTTGCTGGCTACTTTATCTCAAAATAAAAGCAGCATATTTTAAGTGAGATCTAACAAATGAAACATAAATCAACTTGCTGGCATGGGGATTAGAGGACTTCGAGGCATTCCGTTTCGGAAATTTGAGTGAAGGCTAGAATTTCCTAAATTTATACACATTAGACAAGCAGAACGGAATGACAAGTGTTCAGTTCAGAGATCGAAGTGCAAATTTAAGAAACATTTTTTGTACATTTTCAATTTTATTGATAGCCTACTGGCTACTTGGTCTCCAAATAAAAAACAGCTTACTCTAAGTGAGATACATACATAAAGTAACCTATACTAGCTGTCAGAGAATTTAGAGGCATTCCGTCTTACGAAACTCAACATGAAGAAAGATTTGGAAGTGTGATATAATTTTTGTGGTAACCCAACAAAAATAAAGCCAAGGTGCTTAATCTCACTAACGCACTGTAGTCACAAGACGTTACACTTTTGGTACTTAACAAGCATAACGTTAGATATTTTTGAATAAGTCATTTGAAAGCACTTTGACAATTTCAGGGGGAGGCGTGATTTCTGGCAGCGGAAGTAAAGCCGATCATTATCAGCCTAATGAAATCGTCTGGGGTCTTAATCGCTGATAAGATATTTAAATTATCAGCATAAATCAGAATATAAGCAAATGAAAAGCAATTTTTGATATCGTTAGTAACCAAACAAAAACATCGCAATTGAACACCCAGTAAGGGCAATCTGTTCATCTAAGACGAAGAGTAATTTTATCGAAGGAGCATATCTCAACGGTATTGAACAGCATCATCTCTTTCGAGCAAGCATGCAGTAGTCTCGGCGATACACCAACAACTTATAATACCCGAATAAGTATCGATACACCCAGTTTGAGTGAGATAACCGCGGTTATAAAACAAATGACTCTGGGTAAGGCCGCTGGGGCTCTGCGGGAATAGGAGCTCTACATATATTCATCGTTCGCAGCGGAGATGCACCAATCAGCCATTAAAGCTGCCTCAGAGCGAGTAGCTTTTTCGAGTGAATGGAAGGAAGGAGTTATCGTCAGACTCCCCAAGAAAAGCGATTTAAAAAACTGCAGCAACTGGAGGGCAATTTTCGTTCTATCGGCGACAGCTAAGTTCATAGCTCAAATCATTATCTTAAGGAGCAACTTAAAACGACCATTGGGAAGGACCATGTAGACTTTCGCAGTGGTTTTTCGTTTGCAGATCACAACAAAACACTCAGGATAATTATCGAACAGAGTGTGACGTATAAATCTAAATTTCAACTTCTGTTTGTTGATTTCAAAAAGGCATTTGATAGTGTAAATCGTGAAATCATCTGTGCAGTCTTGTGCAAAAAAGGAGTGTTGTGTAAATTAATTGCACTTGTAAAAGATAGTTACCTCAACTATTTTGTTCTACACAAAGGAAAATTATCTGAGTCGCTTGCTGTACAGAGAGGTGTGAGGCAAATATGAATATTGGGACACATCTTGTTCTCATTGTCATCGGTGATGTCATCAAAGACTCTTTTAACTCCCATCGCCGCTGCAGGGAAATACAATACCAAAACCGGTACCTCACCTCAATCAATTGGCGTGCGCCGACGATATATGCTTACAGTCGAACAACATAGACGACATTATGGTAATGACACAGCCGCTAAGTAATTACGCCAAACCAGGCGGACTTAAAACCAACGTAGCTAAATCGCAAATATTGAGCCTTCGGGATGACAGCCCAATATGCGTTTCAAATTATAATAGACAGTTCGTAGTGGTTGGCAAGTTCTACTATCTTGGCCGTATGGTCACGGCATATGGAGGGGCGGAGTTGGATGCTGAAAATCGAATCAATAAATCTAAAGCCGCTTATGGCATCCTTGCCCTCATAAGGCAAAATAACATCATCCGCAAAATGACAAAAGAGACAGCAACATAGCCAAGAACATAGCACAAGCAATGCGCTGGAATCCCCTTCAGCATGCTGGTCCTAGAAGACCTCGCACCACCTGGAGAAGGTCCACAGAAGCCGAAATGCAATATCTGGGTCTAAGTTTACACGAACTGAGAAATATATATGTATATGGAAGACGGCAATTGAAGACGCCCTATGCTCCAACAGGAGATAAACTAAATCATATCCTTAGTAGCCAACACAAATAGGAGGGGTCCCAAGATACTTTTTTGCGGGTCTTCAGAGGAGGAAAAAAAAAGACGCTGGACGAAATGCTACTAAATGTAAGAACACAACGTCCTTTGCACAAGTAAAAATTTATCGCTTGCAGAAAGATAGACTGAAAGCCAAGCTAATTTCTTTAATGCAGACTCTCCGAGACACTTTATCGAGGGCCATTGAAAAGTCAATGAAAATATAGTGGAGTCAGCCGAGAAAAACTCAAAGCAGTATTAACTAAAAACTGCTAGATTCGAGATATATTGGCGATAAATGCCAAGCTGATTTGGGGAAATTAAATTAAAGATTTTACTGAAAAGATCATCTTTGCATTGACTGCGTGTTATAGTCGAGAGTTTTAAAATTCGTCTATAATTCCTTTTTATTGTCATCTTTAAAGAATAGCGATAGAGATTTCTAGCCGATAAGTTATTCTTAGCTGTAGTTAAAGAATTAATTTTGGCAAACAAAATTTATTATTATATTTTTCTGCGCAAGGTCGTAATTTAATGACGACCGCTGTAGCTAAAAGTGTAGTATGTGTGCGCTTTAATTGGTGGGTCCCAGATTCAAATCCTGGCCGGAGCAAGTAACATTAAAAATTATATGACAATATTATAGAAAAGCCTTTTCAAATAGCGGTCGCCCCTCGGCAGAAAATGGCAAACCTTCGACCGTATTTCACCGATGAGAAAAATGATTCTCACAAAAATTTATTTGCCATTCGGAGTCAGTGTAAAATTGTAGGTCCCTCAATTTGTGTTACAACCAGAGACCGAAAATAATCGTTCTATTGATTTTTTCGGATCAAAAAATCACTGGCAAGAATTCGGTCGAAACAAAACTCGAATATATCACTCTAATACTTATGTCATGTGCTATATAAATCTGACCTAATTTTACTTTCGATAAGTATTAGATTTTGCAATTTAAATTTTTTCGATAAAAAATAATCGTTTTTCTTGAATTTTTAATTTTTCGATCAAGTCTGATCGTCATTTTTAAATTTTTATTTTTTCAATCAAGTTTATTTTCATTCCCAAATAATCGTTATTATTGATTGAGTTTAAATTTTTCCGATCACATTTGATCGATGTTTTGTTTTTTTTTTAATTTTTTCGAGTCAAAATAATGGTTTTTTTTTTTTTTTTTTTTTTTTTGTATTTACAAGTTTTCCACCAAACCAAACGCAAAAAACTTTCTTGGCTATGACAATAATATATTTTCTGATCGAAAAAAATATATATCACAAAATATCCATCGAACTTGATCGCATAATTTTAAATCCAAGAATAACGATTATTTTTGATCGCAAACATTAAAATCAAATAATTTCGATCAAATATGATAGGAAAAATTAAAATCTAGACTTTATCGAAAAAATAAAATACCAAAAATATCGATTATTTCTGCTGGAAAAAAATAAAAATCAAATAATTGCGATCAACTATAACCGGAATGATAAAAATCTAAGAAAAAAGATTATTTTTGACCGAAAAATAATATATCATAAAATATCGATTAAAGATTATTTTATAAAAATTATAACCATTACAGTCCCTAGTTACAACATCAAGACGTACACCATAAATTGTAGAAGAATTTCGGCCATACATCAAACTATATGGTGTGAGCGCCAAATTCTTATTATTATTATTATTTATTATTAAAAGCAAAAACGGTTAATTTAAACATGTGGTGCTGTTAAAAGTTCACAAATTTGTAGGTACGAGTACTTATATCCACAGAGTAGGATATAAAGTTTTTTTTTATATAATTGCAATAAATGTAATTTTACAACAATTATATGTCTCTGATGACCCTGGCAGTGAATAAAAACGTCAATTAGGAATTTTAAAGTTTCACTTTTCACAGCGGCGGAAACACTCAGCGGCCAGCAAAAAATGCGGTTGATAAGAAAAAAAATAAACAACAATGCATTTACAATTGTGCGTGTGTGTCATTTCTGTATAGCTGTGCGTTTTGCGAACAACAACAAAAAGCCAGCAGATAAGCAGCCCTCCTCGTACTAGCAATTAAATTTGCAATATCGGCAAATATATTGTATATATATCTACGAGTATATTTGTATTTTTTACGCCTCCACAATACATTCAAAATGACAGAGCAACAAACTTGCTAAACATATATTTTTTTCTTTCTCAAACAACATCAACGAATGTAAAAGACGCGTATAAAACTCATCAGCAGTCATTAAGGCTTTTTAACTTCATAAAAATAAAAGCAACAATTTCTATATTATTATCGCAAGCATCCAACTGTTTGCGAGCTGGTTTTTGTTGCCACTTTTTGCGTTTGCCTGTCTGTCCACAACAATGCAACACTTTTACTAATTGAACATGGACAGCGTTTATCATTTGGCATCAGCAACAGCAACAGCAAAATCCGAGGTAGCAGCAGCATTGGCAGCAGGCATTTGCAACAATAGCAACAATGGGCAACTAACTTTATGCCAGCGACATAACAAACGACACCAACGTTTGCCAGCAACGGCAACCACTATCGAGGCGGTTATAACAAAAAACAAAAACAAAATTGTTAAAAACACAGCTAAAAAAAAAAAGCTAAAGCCAAAAAACAAGAACGCCTTGTAACTCACCGCTCGCGCAAAACTCATAAGCATTATCATTAACAACATCATTGTTGTTATTGTTATCAACATCGCACAATCAGCAGCAACATTTTGTTAATATTTTTTGATGTTGCAAACTTTTGACATCGCCTGTCGCTGGTCGCTGGTCGTTGTTTGTTGTTTGTTGTTTGTTGCCGACACCTACGCACGAGGACGCAAAGTTGCTAACTATGAATATCGCCACACTCACACGAATACATACTAGATATATGTACATATATTATATACATATATTTATGAATGGATGTGTGTATGTACGCACTTGTATTTGTACTGTAGCTTACAATGAAAATTGAAGTGAAGAAAGAAAACAAAACAAATACTGCCCCTTGTCTGGGCTGTCGGTTGGGCTCGGTTTGTTGATTGTTTGCCAAATGGCCAAACAACAATTGCGAGAAAGTGCAAAATGCTTTTATTTTTTATTTTTTGTTTAATTTTTGGCGTCGTATCAGTAAAATCGTATCGTATCGTGCTTTATTGTTGTCTTTGAGAAAACGCTAATGAAAACAGAACTGCTGACCGCTGACAGAGTTTTATATGAAATAACGTCAGGCCATTGCAAATTAGATGCAAGAAAAATTGGGCACTTTATGGGCGTAGAGCTGTAGTTTGACTAAAAGTTTGCACAACACTTTTTTCCACACCAAACAAATGGAAATAAATTTGAAACTTAAGACCATTTCGGTATTAGATCAGGACCACTTCAGAACAAGTTCTGGACCGTTTCGACACTATTTTCCGAAATATCTGAACCATGTTAGGACCTTTCTGTAGCTCGGGACTGGTTCACCACTACTACTACTACTACTACTAATTACTACTACTAATAGTACTACTACCTATACTCCTACAACTTCTACTATTACTACTAAATACCACAACAATCAATTATCACTACGCCTAATATTGCTACTACTATTTATTACTTTCAATCATTTTATTAACGCTACTACTAATTACTACTACTATTTTTACTTAAGCTACTACTAATAACAACTACTCCTACCACTATTTTTACTAATTACTACTACTATTTTTACTAATCTTTTCTGCTAATTTTACTAATGCTACTACGATTTACTACTAATTATTTTACAAATGTCTTTACTAATTGCTACTTTTTGCTAATTTCTACTGCTATTTTTCCTTGTGCTACTACTAGTTACTTAACCTAATTTAAAAAATGCCACTCCTAATTGCTACCAGTATTTTTACTAATTTCTACTACTATTTTTACTAAAGCTACTACTAATTACTACTACTATTTTCACTAATTTCTATTACTATTTTTACTAATTACTACTACTGTTTTTTTTTATTTTAAGCAATTATTTTTTTACTAATTTGATTACTATTTGTATTCATGCTACTACTAATTACTACCACTACTTTTACTATTTTCACTAATTTCTACTGCCATTTTTACTTATGTTACTACTAATTACTGCTCCTATTTTAAACAATTTTTTCACTATTTTTTCTTTTTTCTATTAATATTTTTACTAATTCTACTACTTAAAACTACTACTATTTTTAATAATTTCTACTACTATCTTTACACATGCGACCACTAATTACTACCATTTTTTTTACTAATTTCTATTACTGATTTCACTAATTTCTACTACTATTTGTCGTGATTTCTACTACTATTTTTACTAACTTCTACCACCATTTTTACTAATTTCGACTACAATTTTTACTTATTTCTACTACTACTACTACTACTACTAAAGTGTGTCTACCCATGTTCTGCAATTCAATTTCAAAGAAAAGCACTTACATACATTGACCAAAATAAAAAATTAAATAATTTACAAGGTGCTTTCTCTCAGTCATAAATTTTGGCTCCGGACTGCTGTCATGTGTTTCAAGCGGAGGCAGCCGAATAAACACCAGACCTCTGATTTGGGTTCCGGGCAATAGAGACATTGTAGGAAACTGCACGGCTGATGAGCTCGCTAGGCAGGGCACCTTTGAAGTTATTACACCAAGCAGGGAAGGGCAGTTTTCCTGCCTATGTGAAGCTGAGGTTCATTTCATTAACACTCCACAAGAGCTCTCAGTGGTGGAAATCAGCAGCTTGCGGGATTCACTTTGAATCCAGCTAAGCTTTTCAGTTAAGGTGTACCGTCTAAACAATAAGTGGCATCTTGATGTACTCATTTTATATGTCTAAGTGAGTTATTCGTGACCACATCAACCCATCCTAACATTCTTATAAACTCTTTGCAATCTTGTACGGTATCCATGATTTAAAAAATCAGAGTTCTATTGCCTGCCAGACTATCGGCATAGAGAGTTTTTTGCCTTCTAGGCAGCGTACAATCTACCACTAACTCAGAAGTGTTCTTCATGAAGATCTGTCGATGTGTTAGAATCTTTTAATAAATTTTTTCGCTATAGAAGTGACGAACTACACTAATATGGCATAGAACTGTATTGGTTCAAGAGTTGGCCCACTGTGAAAATACAGGAAAAAGATCGCAATTTTTTGCATGCTTACAGGGCTGCCATTTAACAGGAGAATACAAATGAGTTCCCTTAGAAAAGGGTAGCAATAACTGCAATTAAACTACTCCCCTTTTTGTTACCCAACATCTCACACGCCAAAAGCAATAGGAGCCCATTAAAAAGCTCGCTGTTCACCAATTAACCACATTGATTGGCCATTGCGGGGTTAGCCATAGATCCAATATTTCTATCCATATTGTAAGTAATGTTATATGTTATATTTTACATACATATGTATGTACATAGATGATAATCTACCGCATCTAATAAACAACGCGGGCAGGCAATTGAATCAAATTTGCGCATGAAAATTGCATTTAACGCGACAGCCAGTCACAACTCATCCACAAAGTTGTAGGTATGTATGTATGAAAATCTATTCGCAAACTACTATCAGTGCTAAGCAGGCTAAAGCAGCTCGCTTTCCATTTATGTACAGCCCACCTTCAACCAAGCAGGCAGACAGCAAGCAAGTAAGTCGAGCTGCATTGGTGTGCGCGTGTCGCTAATGCTACAAATTGGCAACGTGTGGGTTGGTGTGTGACACATGCTGTCATTATTGCCCGCCACCGCAGCAACAACATTAACAAAACATAAACAAGAGTAGCGAGCGAAATTTGAAGAAAAAAAAAACAACAAACACAAATATTTTGGGGCATAACAACGCATACAAACAAATGAACATACATAGTACGTATTTATACGCAGCCAGCAATTGAAGGATACCCAGTCAACAAATCTCGACTACAGAGCCATCTAATGGAATTTTATATATATTTTTAACCGCTTTTCTGAATAACTCCATTGTTTTTTTTTTTTTTTTTTTGATTTTTTAAAAGTATTTATCGTACCACCACCATTATATGTACGTTTCCAATTTCATTAAAATAAGATACTAAATAGATACTAAATGAATAACTCGCCTCTAGCGCCACCTAACGGCATAAATAATAGTCTACCGTGTCACATATGTATATATGGAATATTTGGTTCAATTAAGGGCATTCGGTTTTGAAGTTATGGATTTTCGTACGTAATTTGAGACTTTATGGTATATGTAAAGTTTTGTTAAAAATTAATAAATAAAAAAAAGAATGCGGTATTATCATAAAACACTTTCAACACATTCGCAAAATATTTCAAAGGAAAAGGGATCACAAACAACTATTGTACTACGGACGAACGAACATATGAAATATTGTTCGAAACTATATGATACAGTTTTATATTTGAGCATTATATTTCTCGTTCAAAAACAAGTGGTACTTTGTACGTTTTACTTAACACTCACTTTTAGTAAAAGCATTTCATAAAGAGAAATAAAACTGAACAAATAACTGTTATTTTACGCGCAAAGATATAATTTGTGAAACAATTCTTAAATTCGATGAAAAGGTGAAAATCAAAACATAAGGATTAAAGAATAATTTTTCTATATAGCTTATATGTAACTATTAAATATGACCAGAGTATGGTGTACTGAAAGATAATGCATCAAAAACCACCATTGTGCCTTTTTCAATGGAATATAAACTTGAAGGTCTTAAGCCTATTAGAATGGGTAGAACTATTGTTAGATACCAAATTTAGGTTAAATTTCTAGGACTATTACTAGATTAAAAACTACTCTCGAAATCACTCTTAGAGGTGGTGGGAAAGAAAGCTGCCAGAGCATTTATGACTTGTAGATTCTTGGCAGGAAAGAACTGCGGCTGCTCAACAAAAATACTGAGATGGACCTGTACAGCTATAGGGACTAATTACAGTGCTCAGCAAGCTACAGAGACTGACTGGCTTGTCTCTGACTAAACTGGAAATTTACTCGGATGAATGCTGTAGATTTTGGAGAGTAGAAAAGGAAACTGCACGACACATTCTGGAGCAGTGCCCCGCACAAACGCAAATACAATCTTAGTGAATACCTAATAACGGATGGCTTGTTCTTTTTTAGTGAATATTGTATATCGGCTTCTTCTATATAGGATTGCCGATGCGTATATACAATCATACACTAACTTTTCCAAAGCGTCTGATAAAGTACTACACAAAATTTTTATCGCAAAGCTTGAGAGTCTAGGATTTATGTTTCTTTAAAATGGTTTTTTTTTTTTTTTTTTTTAATGGCTTAAGTCGTATTTATATTGCAGATGGTGTTTTGTTACTGTAGAAAATGTTTGATCTATTACTATCGTCCCGACAGTGAGTGTTTTGCAACGTAGTATTATTGGCCTCTTGCTCTTTGTTGCTTTGTTTATAAACTACATTAGCTGACGTTTTTCTTTTTCTAAATTTTTGATATACATCGATGATTTAAAAATTTTCTCGAAGATTAGGAAAATCGCTGACGTGGCGAAAGTTCAAATGTAGCTTGATAATCTTCACTATTGGTGCTTACCGTCAAATCACTCCCCCCATGTTAGTAAATGTGTCCCTGTTAGATTCACTAAGTCCAGGTTCTTTGTGTTTTTTTTACACTAAACTTTCTCACATGTGATATGCTGTGTTTATATTGACGTAAATAGGAAATGGATAGCGATATCCGGTGCCCCCAAAAAAAGTTAACTAATTGTGATCCAGTGTTAGCAAAGCCAAAAGCCTTCAAAAGGTAAGCGAATTCCTTCCATTGATAATTTTTCTGCGAATGGAGAAATGCGAAGTATTTTCACAAAATCGAAAATATTCGCTATATAAAAGAAGTATCGTGTTTCAAAGCAATGAGTCAACTTCCACTATGCCGCAAGTCCAACAATTAAATAATTAAAACCTTTTTCTTTTGTGCATCAGATCGATAAATGCACTCTACTCATTTGGAGGTCAAAGCTTTCAGTGGTGATGAATCTTCTGCCCACAGAAGAAACACTCTTACACTTTGACTAATTTTATTGTAATAGAGGAATATGGGAGCTTTTTCCGCAATCGAAAATATTCGCTAGAAAAGTGAGTGATCAAAGTCTCATAACTAACCTAAGTCGGTCGTCGTCATAAGTGCACTTCCAAAGTGTCAATATCAAAAGATAAACAGGGCCCGTTTAAATGTAACCGACTTGCAAAAAAACTATAGTTGCAAAAGCAATACGAGTAGCGCAGTGTTTTTACTTCCCAACACTACAACTCAGATCGGATATCATTTTACCGAGTTGGCTCAACTCGCCTATTTTTCCGAGTTAGTGTTGTTGCTTTACATGCATTTGGCTGGCCTACCTAGTATTCTTTTGCAACTAGGTTACAAAGAAACGGGTCTACTATTATATTATTCCTCAGGTGCAAAAGATAGATAACTTCCCACGGTTCACGATTTTTTTTTTTTTGCAATCAAAATAAACAAAAGAAGATACGAAAGATAATTCTGCAATCTAAATGTTTGCTGGGCATTATTTATATTATATGTATGTATAGGTTTTGTACATAAGTATATAATTATGCCAGGTTATATTTATTGTATATTTATATGACGTCGTTGTCATAACGTCAGCTTATTACGCGAAATTGTTTGAAGTAGGAGGCGTTTAAGGAAGATATTTATGACTTGCGCAATTTTTCGCCAAACAAGCTATACGCTATAAAAACTTCCGAAGCGATAAAAGAAATTACTAATGCTATTGTTTTTTTTTTTTTTTTTTTTGGTTATTTTTTTTTTATTTGGCTTTTCGCAAAAACACGAAATAATTAAAAGATAAGCCAGCCTACGAGAAAAGCAATTTGTTGGGGGAAATTAAGGAATCACATTTGTAGTTATTTTGTATTTTGCTTTTCTTTAAGACACACACACACACACACACACGCATAGCAGGAGAGATTATAAAGGAGCACACAAATGCACATATCAGAAATTACAACAACAAAACACGCAAACAAAGTAACTTAACAAAAAATAACAGTGGCAACGTTGCAGCTGCAGCGGTCATCAAATATTTTTGATTAGGTAATACTTCGCGCTAATTTTTTTTGTTTAGTTATTTCCCCCCCGACAAATCGAGCTTCCTTACTTTTCTGTTGGTTTTCACTTTTTCTTACAGTACTTTCTTATTTTGTCGTAAATTTTAATTCACTTACTAAATACTTAGACATCGCTCGCAAACGCATTTTTTGCAGATGTTCACGCACGGTAGCAGCCAATGAACCTTTGATTTGATTGCTTTAAAAATATGTATGTATGTATGTGTTTACACTTTCTGTGTGTATGTGGAGATGGATGGATGTGTACGTAGTACGTGCATTTGAAACATCTAGGATTTTTAATGTTTTAACATCACCACTACCAAAAATGATGGTCATCGCTAGTGGCATTGCTGTCGTTAATTTTGTGGCTATTACTTTCTGGCGCCGGCTTTCTAATTAAGACTTTTAACATTTACTTTAATTTAACAGAATATCAAAGTGTTAGCAGTTTGTGAAAATTAATTGAAAATCAAAAAATTCCCCTAGCTCTTGCCTTGTTAACGGCAAATATCCTTTAGAAAACCTCCTTTCGAATTTAGTTAAAACTGGTCTAGCTACTCCACAAGAATGATCCTCTAATATTATTTGGTATACGATTACTGAAAACAAAACAGAAGAACCTAAGACAATGTTCCTTATTTTGATGTAATTATATCCGAACGCACTGGTGCCCAGGATATTATAACTTTGTGCACCGAACGGTTGTTTGTAACAGCATAAAGCAAACGAAATAGATATAACAAAAGCTCAGCGAATGAATAGCGAAGTTTATTAAGCTATATCTGTCCGTCCGTTCACCCGTTCAAGCGATAGCTCGAGTAAATATTGAGATATCTCAACAAATCTTGGTACACACGTTGCCCTTAACCCTCTCATTGCAAATGACCAAATGTGGTTAACAGCCGCGCCCATATAACGGAGTTTTGTGAAAATCAAAAGAATGGGATATATCAGTAACTCAGTAAGTGCAGTCAGTAAAAGTATATTTGCTCCAATTCGATAAATGGAATTGGATTTCCAAACATAATAAGTGTGTAATATTTTTTTTTACAATGGGCGCTGTTCACGCACCCTTTTGAAGAAAAAGGCATCCGAAACTATTTGACACAACTCTACCTAATTTGATACATGTATTCCATTTTAAGTCAGTAACCAAACTTTACGTGGATGTCTGTTGGTATGTAATTTACATTCTCTCGTAAGCTGTCAAACCAATTGAGCTCAAATTGATGGGATTTGTTTGCAATGGAGTCTATTATGCATAGAGCTTAGATAGGTGGCGCCGGAGTTATGATGTTAGCCACATAAATATAAATATTTTATTTGAAAATTGGACCGATATGTGACACTAAGCGCGAGATATCTAAAAATCCTATTTACAATTCAATTTAGAAACGAAGCAGCAGGTGGTGGAGAATTTAAGCCATCCAAAATTACTTACTTTTCTCCGACGCCTAGAGTTAAGTTTTAAGTTTGGAAGCATTTGTTACAGAAAGGATAATACCTTTATTTAATGTGGTCCTGAGCAGCGGATATATGAAAGCACATAGACTTTTTACATATCCCAATTGAAATTCAAATTAATTCAAAAATTTAACTAAACGATGACCATGGATGAGTAGCAAAAACCATATATTCTACTTTTAGTTTCAAATAACAGACAATAGTTTCCCGGGACGTCAGAAGCAGCGCTCCTTGAATTACATAAAAATGGAATAGCAAGTAATTCACAGGAAATCTAAAAGTAATATAATTATATAATATCCCGTGCATTCACCATTACTTTTCAGTACTGCATCTATTCTTGCGATCAGGAGATTGCCTAGGCCAATCAATAGCTCGGACATTGTTTTCCCCAGAACCAGTGCATCACCGTTGTAGAGGAATGCTTGGGGTCGTTATCTTGCAGAAACTTCCATACAAGGGGCATAAGGTAACATGATTTCCTCCAGTATACTTTGATAAACAAATCTGTCCATGATGTTTTCGATACGATAAATTGGGCCGACTCTGTACCAAGAAAAGCATCCCCATAGCATTATATTGCCGTGTTTAACCGTCTTCTTTGGTAAATTTTATGTGAAACTCTTACCTTGTGGTCTGCGCACCATTCTATTCTCATTCCCGAACACAATAATTTTTGTTTCATCGCTTCAGAGAATCTTACGCCACATTCGTTCACCTTCTGCTCCGTGCCATGATGTATGGGAAAGGGCAAAGTCCTTCCTGCTTTTTAAATTTCCATTTCTCATTAGAGTAACTATGCGAGCTATTCTGTCAGGAAGATTTGCATGCGCTAACCTCCTTCCAAGGGTTCTACAGGATATTATATTACCAATTTCTCCTGCAACTGTCCTAGATGATACAAAAGGATTTTTCTTCACTATCGGCAAGACATACATAATTACCAGTTGTTATAGACGTTCTTTCTGCCAGCTCAGCGACGATCTAATAGTTTTGGCGTTCTTAAAGTATTTGTTGTTGTTGTTGTTGTTGTTGTTGTTGTTGTTGTTGTTGTTGTTGTTGTTGTTGTTATTGTAACAGCATAAAACATTTCCCATAAAATTTTGGGGAATGCTGCTGAAGTGACAGTCCTTGGCCGGATATAGATCCGGGTCGTTCCGGTAGCGTAGAACCGACTGTCGTGGGAACGTAAAATTTTGTGTCACGAAATTTTGTTTCAGCAATAAAATTTTAAGTTTTGCCTTTCTTGCGCATATTTTGGACTAGTCTTCACTCCTCAATACTGCAATGATCCGTAGGTCCCATCTAACTCAAAATATTATTTATTTTTTGCACTAGTAATTTAGCATAATATTGGAACTTGATTTTCGGTTAGAATATGTGAGTAAACATGTAATTTAATACTTTTAAAACTACGCAAGACACATCTAGTTTAAATGACCATACTAAATTGCTAATTGCCCAAAAAATTCAAATTTTTTTATTTGTAATTATAGAAAATAACGTTATCATTTTGAAATTTTAAAAGCATCACCTGCTTCCACTAACGATTATTTGGATTTCTTGAAAGTAAATAATAAAAAAATATTTCTCAAAACAATTATATTTGAGCTCACACCTATTTCAATGTCCATATGTGCATGTTAAAACGTTAAAATTAAAATTTGAATTATAACGGGGTCTTTAAAAAATAGAAAGTTCTCCTTATTATTAAATTCAATGAGAGCGTCTACTTATTAATTTACCTTATATGATTCTTAAAGTAGAAACAAGAAGATTTCTTCTCACAATTCCATATTTTTGAACCAAATTCCATACAAATTAATAAACAAGTAGTTACCTGCTTATTTCCAGCCGTTTTACTTTTCAATAAACTTGAAAAGAATTCATAGAAATACTATAAGGTTTTCTAGCAAAAATTTCTACGATTTTGTCTGCTATCGCACTCCTTGGTCGTCAATCTTTTCTAGATGTCGATCTCTTTAATTTTATGTTAACTTTTTAACTCTATGTATAATATTATCTAATGCGGCGCTTTATTTTTTGCAAGAAGAAAATAATATATTTTCTACAACTTTCTCATTTCACTTAATAGAATAATTCTTTACTATTTTTTTTTTTTACTATCATATAAGCGAATTTAGCTCTATGACTATGACTGGCAAGACCTACAAGCTGGTTAAGTTTCGTCAAGCGACTTTACAGCAAATGTTCTAATATGAGAAATGTGATAAGTTGAATGTTTTTTTTTTTTTGTTTTGCTAAAATGGCACAGCTGGTTATTAAGAAAATAATAATAGTTAGGAAATATGCAAATTCTACAACTTAAGCTAAACAATAATTGAGCACAAATTTATTTATTTAGCACAAACGAGGTTCGTTACTTAAGTCTTTAGTTTGTTAGCCTACATTTTTGCTTAAAACAAACATTTTCAATTAGGTTCATTGCATTTAGAGGTAGAGAACTTTATGTTATTGTTTTTCTGAATTGCAATATACAGCAGCTAAGTAAATTTACCATTCATTTTTATAGCTTCTCGTATTTCTTTTGTAATTAAGAAAAGCAAACTTTCTTGTTGCTTTACTAAATGAATTTCCCCAACTCCAGTCACAGCAGCACGTCAACAACAGCTAGCTAATTTTGCCAATGAGTTTCTAGCATTCCCCGTGTATGTGTCTTTTTTTTTTTTTTTTGTTTTTTTTTTTTAAAGAAAGTTGTTTGGCACATTTTCCCTAAACAACAGTTAAATGCACTGAACGCACTAAGGCCACTCAATTGTGTAGCGAATGTAGCAGCTGACTTACAAGTGCAAAACTATTTTACCTGTAATATATGTACTAAGTATGTGTGTTGAGGTACAGTAGCGGAATAACAGGCATAGCAAATTGCAAAAATAAGCAACAAATTAAATGTTGAAGAAGAAATAATGCAACACACAAAATAAAAAAAAAAACAATCGCAACAAAAAAAGCCTAGCAACGGTAGCAGGTAAAAATAAAATACTGCCGCCACAAAATTGCAAAATATGCGACAAATGAAAGTGAAATGCAACAGAAAGCAAAGTGACACTGTAGTTGCTACCACTGCCATTGCAATCGTTGCTGCTGTTGTTGCAAACACGTCTGGCATTAGGCTTTCGTTGCATTTCATTGCAATCAAATGAACCATTGAGAGACATCGCCGCCTCTTGCGAAACCTAAATCAACTGTGACTGACTTACAACTGTCATTTCTGTTGGCTGCCACGGGGAATGTAACAGCAAGCGGGCTGTTGGTGTTGGTGGCCTATTGCGGCATCTATGTATGTATGTATGTATCTAGGTAGTGTCGATATCAGCTGTTGCGCTTGGCGAACTGCAATCAAAACTAACAACAAATATTTAGCAGCAATTGCAAAAAAAAACCTAATGGCGTGTCATTTACAATCTACAGGCTGCCGTTGAATGTTGCTTGTTGTCCACGCCAACTATGTTGCTATGTTTGTGTTTGTTTTTTTTTTTTTAGCCACTAACTGTTATGGTTTACGCTACTGTTGGATTTCTTTGAGTTATTTCATTTAAATTGAATTGATCATCGCGTCTGCCTGCTGACAATTTTCAACTGCGCTCAATTGAGCCTTTCGTGATGTTTATTTTTTTTTTTTTACAGCACTGTACTAGTTTGTGAGATTTCAGTATCAAACAAAATTTAGCTGGATTTATTAGTAAATGTTACCTGAGTTGATTATAAAAAAAAAAAAACGAACAACTTGAGCGAATTTTATTTCTTAACATTATTTTTCGATGCGTTCAAAATTTTCGACATATTTAGAATAATTTTTCAGCTACGATTGATACAGATAAATTGATAAAAAACAAAAACAATATCAATAAATACAACAGGAGAAAAATTAAAAAATCTGTGAGGAAAGAGAAATCTTCCTTGAAACCCTTTCGATTTATTGACGTAACACGGTATGTAAATAATCTGCGATATACGTTTGGTCAAGCCGCAGTTATTACCATAGGACTTTTTGTTAGCGATCGTAGCTTTTATCATTTTTATAATAAAAAATCATAATTTACTCGCTATAACTGTATTTCAACTTTTTCGATCAAATTTGATTACAATTTTATCAATTGACAATAGCGGCAATAATAACAACAAAACGACTGATACTTATAGTTGTTGACATGATGGAAGTAGTTGCCCTGTAAAAATATCGCGTAGAAATTTTATTTTTTATCGAAAAAGTAGAGCCCACAAAATGTGGTCAAATTAAAAAAAAACAAGATCACAAAATATCGATCAAATATGACCAAGAAATAAAAATCGTAAAGTAATCATTATTTTAAATTTTCCCAATGATACTTTTACCAAATAACGATTATTTTGGGTTCCTGCGTTTGGTAAGATATAAAAAAATCTTTATTATGATCTCAGGACGTCTACATACAAAGATAGAATAGTATTTTTTGCATCATGAGTAAAAAAAAATCATAAATGAACTGAATACAAAAGGCTTATTTTTTCAGCGCTCTATGCAAATCGGTTGGATGGTAGCTTTATTTTTGTTTTACTCTTCAGCAGTCAAAATTGCTAGCATGAAAGTTTTTGAACTTTGTTTTACATGAATTTAAATTTTTAAACAGCTTTCAAAGGTGCATATATTTAAAATTGCAAATATAATAGCTTCTATTTTTTGTGATATGTATAATAAAATTTTCGATAGATATGGAATACGATATATTTACATACAGTAACCTTGGCGAACCTGGCAAGCTCACGGAATTATATGCCTTAAAAACTGAGTATTATACATTATTATCTTTTCGATGTTTCATCATCACTGCATCCTAAAGTTATTTGATTTCTACCAATGTCTTATATTTTGTCAAACATTTTATTAAATTTTGTTTTCAATTGTATGCATTTCGAACTTGCAGTAGACAATCTGAAATTACCGCACTATAACAACAGCACTTTATAACAAAATTAAACAGGCTAATATTTTTTTTTATTCTGGGTAGGTAAAGAAAAGTCCAGTAATTTGAAGAAATTGTTTTCTGAAAAGTCAATTGGATGACAGCAAGCAATTTTAAACTTTCGCAAGCAAAAAAAATTTATTATTTTCGAAATCAGTAACCTGGTATCCTAGTAAAGGTACCGGAGATCTTTCTTTCGCACCTACCTCATAACCAGACCTATTATAATATTTTTGTGAAAACCTAGCACAGAGATGGTGTCATGTTCAATGGCGCTCATTTCAGAGTTTCGGAGTTTGAATTAAATTTCAATAAAACTAATGTGGATTCACATTTAGTATGTATGGTTTTATTTTACCAAATTATTGAAAGTTTAACGCAAAAAAACTTTAAATACAATAATTTGATTCCTAAATTGTACAGCTTTTGGAACAGCCCTTTAAATTATTTTCGATTGGGCAAACTCTGCTGGAGTTTCGAATAGAGTATTCCGAATGACAGTGTAAGTCTAAGGCGATTCTCGTTAACCTCATATAGAAATTGTAATGCAAAATTTGTAGCTTGCTCTCACCTCAAAGTGTCGTTTTGACCCTTATTTCAAGAGACTTCTCAAAAAACAAAAATTTGGAATGTAGTTAGAGGATTACAATGTTCTAAAAAATTATTATTCGAAAAATTTGACTAAGGGTATTTTATTAGGAATTCAGTGTGGGAATTTAGCCGAAGTCTACATGAAATAAAATAACAAATAGTTTCAATGTGAATATTGCGAGCTTAAAAAAAGTTGCATATTTAAAGAGTACTTATGAATTTCTTTGTTATTTTTTGTGGACTTGTATGCTCTTTGTAGAAAGCTTTTAACTGGGGAGACTCCAATAAAATTTTCCGCCGAATTATTTTCTAGAACATTTTAAGTCTCTAAAGATTGTTTAAATTTGTTTTTTTCTTTTGTAGATTCCTTGAAGTAAAGATCAATGCGATCTTTTTCAATTGAAGCTAGTGTGGGACATTAAAACTTTAGGATGCCATACAAAAATTGGAGCTAACTAACTAAGCTAATCTATAATGTGTTTTATTACTGGGTATGTATATTTTTATAAAATATTAACAAGTCCAGACTGGTTTGAGTTGCCATAAAACCGTCGCACAGTGTAAAAATAAGAATAAATTTTTATTCATTATTCAAATGATTTTCAATTAATAGATTTTCATTAATTTTTAATAACGAATATATTTTCATCAATCACCCAAATCATTTTGAATAACGAGTAGACTTTCAAAAAAATTTTGATTAACGTTTTTGAATAATAATTTATTCAAAAATGCACATCTCTGATATATAATTGGTATTATCCTCATTTTCATACTTATTTAATGAACTTATTTTATATCATCAATCGTATTGATTTTCATATTAGGTATAAAGGGTGGTTAAATTTTAAGGGCCGATGTTGAATGTGAACCACACCTAAACGTCAAGTTTTTTTCTGCATTTCATTTGACATTTCTCAATTTCAGACTAACTCAATTTGAACATGGAAAGAGACACAATCGAACAACGTGATGGAGTTATTCAGGCTTATTATGAAAATGGGCGTTCAAATCAAAATGCATATCGCCTCACCTCACCTCACCTCAGTGGATTCGTCAATAAGCAGAATTGCCGCATTTGGGCGTATGATAATCCAAAAGTGATTTTCGTAAAACCAATGCACCCACAAAGAGTGACTGTTTGGTGCGATTTATGGGCTGGCGGCATCATCGGGCCGTATTTTTTCCAAAATGATGCCGCTCAGGCAGTTACTGTGAATGGTGTTCGCTATCGTGAGATGATAACGAACTTTTTATGGCCCAAATTGGAACATATGGATGTGGACGATATGTGGTTCCAACAGGATGGTGCCACTTGCCACACAGCCAACGAAACAATGGCTCTTTTGCGCGACAAATTCAACGGCCGTGTTATCTCACGTGGTGGCGATGTCAATTGACCACCAAGATCATGTGATTTGACACCGTTGGACTACTTCCTTTGTGGTTATTTGAAAGAAAAGGTGTACGTCGATAAGACAGCAATAATTCAAGAGCTAAAGGATGGGATAATTCGGCACATTAACGGCATAGAACCTCAATTATGCCTCAGCGTCATCGAAAATTTGGACCATCGGATGGAGGTGTGCCGCCGAGGTCGCGGCGGACATTTGGCCGATATTTTGTTCCATACATAATTGAACTACACCATATTATCATAATAAAAAGAAATTACAATAATTTCCCAAATAGTTTATGTTTTATTCGAAATCAACATCGGCCCTTAAAATTTAACCACCCTTTATATTCAGATTCGTGTCCTTAATATTTAAACAATACAGCAACTTTAAACCTGTCACGGCAAAAATGTATCATTCTTGAAACCAAAGATGTCTCATATCAAAAAAAATTTTGTATCGCCTCTGCCGGTAAAAGGCCATATTTTTTGATAGAAAATAAATAAAAAATATTGGAGAAGAGAAGCTGTAATTACCTGCCAACATATTTCGAATACCCAGCGCTTGGCTTAGTCGAAGACAGTGACATCCTTATTGGCTTTTCTCAACCTTTATTGCTTGCTGTTAATATGTAACTATTGTTGTGTAGTTAAATACGTTATTACCGAATATGCAAATTTATTTATACATTAATATTTGTGAAATATGGGTAAGTATGTCAGAAGTTTAGCGACATATTTTATGTCGAAAATAGGAAAGTCCAACATTAAAACAAACATTTCACCACTAACTTTAGGTAAATAACAAATACTCTTACAACCATAATTTAAACCGTGTAAAAATTTCGTAGTAAATCGCTTTTTTAATAATAAAATTTAACATTTTTAACTACATAAATTTCCTTGTTACCCTAGTTCTCATATTTTGTTGTTTTATTAAATGCTATGTTTTATGAGAGCACAGGAACACTAAAATAGTGGCCTATATTTGAAAGTTAGTTAGCTTAAACTTTCCGAATAAGGACAGGGATAAAAATGTTAACGTTAATAGTTTCTATTGAATAGTAGTGGTTAGCAATGGGAACTAGTTGTGGTTGGGAATTAAGTCGAGCTACTAATTCTACTGATTGTCGTACTACTCGTACTATACTAACCGATAACTCTGGGAATTTTTAGACAATTGAGGTCAACAATAGCTCATTTTACTAGGGAACAAATGTAGCTTGTTTAAGCAAAAGAATTAAAAATTAGTTTAATACAATTATAGGGTGTAATTTTAACAAAAAGTCAGAACAAATGATCTTAGTAATAGTGTTTTTGTTACAAACATACACACATATGCAAAAATAGAGCAATACAAGCGAACAATGTATCAACTATTAATACCATTAGTAAAAATAGTGATAGAAATTAGAAAGAAATTGTGGTTGTAATTAGTAAGAAATTGTGGTAGTAATTAGTAAAAAAAAATAGTGGTAGAAATCAGTAAAAGTAACGGAAGAAATAAGCATAAGCGTTATTAAAAATAAAGGTAGAAATTAGTAAAAAAAAAAGGGGTAGAAATTAGTAAAAAAAAAAAATAGTGGTAGTAATTAGTAAAAATAGTGGTAGAAGTTAGTAAAATTAATGGTCGAAATTAGTAAAAATAGTTTGTAGTAGAATTAATAAATATGCTTTATGAAAGATGCTAACATGATTGCTTTTGCAACTAAGGGGATTTTCCCAAGCTGGAGCGTTCTTTTACCAGTTGGATGCAATAAAACGGGACTAAAGCTCTTTTTATGCATTACAAAAAAAACTTTAAAACTGCATAAAGTTCTACTCGCGTATTTTTAAGTTAATGTGTAGATAGGTATTCACACTTTAATTGTCTAAAAAAAATGCTAAAAGTAAATACGACAATAAACTCTAAACATTTCGTTGCTTCACAACTTTCTCTTAATTAATTTGACGCAGTCCCTGAATGTAGCAATAAAAAAGACATTAATGCAAATACAAATTTTGATAAGTCGATAAAAGCGCTTGAATTGGATAACATTGCCACTGTCGCCGCTGATGAATGAACACCACCACACTGAGTTATCTACAAAGAACAAGCGCCGTTTTTGTTCTACTTGAATTGTCCGCTCTTCTGTTGCGACAATGCATAATTCGAATTAAATATGTGGTTGTAAATTATCATAGCCTTTAAAGGCCATTTATACATTTATAGGTATATATAGAAATTTAATTTTTGTTTTTTGTTTTTATTTATGTCCATAAATATTTATGCAGCACTATGTCTGTTGTGTGTTATGGCGCTGTAATCCCAAATTTTATGTAGGTGTTTTTTTTTTTTGGGCATTAAGCAATTAAGTTTGTTGCTTAAGTCTTTTATTGCCAGTGTTGATTTTTTATTAATTGCTTCAACGCTTTAGGTTTAAGTAACCCTAAATTTGTAGAACTCAATGTTAGGCATGGGTGATTGGAATTTGAAAATAGAGTCGAGCGGAAGGCGGCATCGGAAGGGCTCCAGGCAGGCAATTTTAAAATGTTTATATTTTGAATGAAAACTTAGATTGATTAAACCTAGGTAAAAGTTGAACTCACATTTCCAACAAAGGTTGTTCTACCGCAGTAGCTCGTCAGAATCTTGAATACTAATTTGAGTTTGATTAATTTTTAAAGCAATAAAAAAAGAGCGGCATTTTAAAGCAACCTAAACGTAGCTTTCGAAAAATGAGTTTGTTTACATAATACCTTACCCTTTGTCAACCATTAAGTGATCACCACTAAGATTAGGGCAGCAGATGACCACAAAAGTTCACTTGGGGGGGTGATGCGAAGAGAGAACCGGTTCAAACTAGCTGCATTCGAAAGATTATAAAAAAAAATTTTTAGCTAATTTTTATACTTTGCTGCCATATTGGAAAGGAAAAATATTGATTTTTCACAACCAGCAATTTTAACTCACTGTCTTTGAAATTCATTAGTTGATCACTATAGAATTTTTACGCAGAAATAGTAAACAATGAACTTTTTAAATTTTAATTATAAAAACAAAAACAAAGAAAAAAGTTGAATAGAAAGTTTTAAGTTTTTATTTGTACATTAGATCAAGAATAATAGAATACAAGATTGCGCCTTTCCGTAGCGAAGTGACAGATCTCACAATAGATACTTGGAAGAAAGAAGAACGAATATCTTCGAATATTTCAGTGAGAAACGAGTTTTAATTCTGCTAAAGTGTAGAAAGATGGTTTAAAGGCAGAAATTGAATAAATAAATCTGCAAAACTGTAAAAACAAAAGTGGGTCTCTGCCCTCATTTGTAAAAGCAAAATTGAGAATTGTCAAACTCGGCAAAGCCAACCTTATAATAAAACCAAATTGAAAGTGTACCTCTCGAATTTAAACATTTACTCTGCGAGGAGTTTAAGCATGGAACAACTTTTTTCGGCATTCTGTGAAAATAACTAAGTTGGTTTTGTTTCTATAATTATTCTACTTGATTTTCAATCTTTATGAATACTACGTACTATGTCGTTGTAAAGGAATTCCCAAGAGCACATTTCGACTACAGAAATCAGTAACATAATGGCAAACTTAGTTTTTCTAAAAACAACACCGACTTCTCAAGATACGTTTCACAAAAAGATAAGAACATTTATTTATATTATGCGTATGGATTTAAATCGAAGACCAAATAGAGAATTTTCATATCCTCTGAAGGTAGGTGTTCAAAACTGAGGGACATATTTTCAACTTTTTTTTATTCCATACATGTTTCGGGACAGTGGCCAATGGGAATCCAAGCCATATGCTGAAGGAGGGGGTGTTCCTCGTGGATGAGATGCCCAGATCTTGCCGTACCGTACTCAGATCAGGCCTGATCTTCCGCGATGTCGGACATGTTGTCTCAGCGGCCTATTATTTATTGTCTGTACAATAAAGCTTGACTTGAGCCTGGACTTAGCTGGATGATCTCGGAACTGCTGCGTTTAAAGATGAGTTGACGTCAGATGTCTCCTTCACTTGCCAGCTCATCTGCTACATAGTTGCCGGAATATCTATATATGACACGACACCTGTACTATAAATGTTGTGCATTTAGCTATCAGATTCATTAGAACCCATTTTGTGACAAGGCATGTGCGCCGCATTTTGCATAAGAATCTTGGCTAAAAGACTTACAAAGCTTTTTTTTTTTTTTTTGAGTAGGTAATCATTAAGTAATTTTCTTCGAAAACTTTTTATTTAGAATCAAAAATTGTTCCAACAAAAGCGCAATATTTAACTCCAGAAATAAGCTTTTTGGGTTATCGACAAAACATCTGTTAGTTTTCGTATCGCCAAACTAATAAAAGATCTCTAAACGTTGCGAATACCCTGGGTGGGGGTAAGTTTTCTAAAAAAAAATGATAGGATAATACACTGCTTCTGTATTCTCCTATCATTTTATAACAACAAACAGAAGTTATTTTAATTTTTTTCGTGTAAGCTATTCTAATCCTTTCCGTTGGAAAACATCATGTCAAAGATTAAATAAAAATCTAAAAATTTAGTTAAGGTCGTTTTTCAATCAATCAAAATCAAATACTAAATCACGGAATCATACATAGATTTTTTCATAAGCTATCGATTATAACTGTATTCAATCAGAGTCCGTAACGATTATAATGTTTATTAAAAAAATTACTTTTCAATCGCTATATCTAAAGTTTTATTTCTTGCTTGAAAAATAATTGTTTCTCAAGTTTTATTTATCGTTGAGAAACTAAACTGATTTTATTAATTTAATTTTTATAGAGCAAAAAAGTTGTATATTTTAATAGAGAAATACAACTGAAGTATTTCTGCACTATTTTCTGACAAAAAAAAATAGAACTCAATACACAACGATTAAACTTAATTCTTTTTCAAATAAAACTTAAAAAATGAAAATCAATGCCGCCGAAAAATAAAAAATATGCACTTAGCCTTTTTTTTCCACATAATTTTTTGGGTTGAAATTTGGGAAATAATCGTTATTTGCCGTCCGTGGTTTGGATTGGTCCAATATGCCTAACGACACTGGGAATAATTCCTTCAAAACATAACTCGAATATATCGATCTAATCCTTTTGACATATGCTATGCAAATCTGATCTTATTTTTAATTAGAAGATTTTTTTACTTTAAAAAATAATCGCTATTCTTGGATGAAAATTTGTCGATCATATTTGATCGATAATTTGTATTTTATAGAGTATGTTCGATGAACAAAGGGAAGTAAACAAAAGGAAGTAGTTTTAAAAACTTCTGAAATTTCTTTAACGAATGGAAGATTTTATTCATTTTTGAAAAATATTGATAAATTGCACCGTTTTTCGTTCGTTACGGCTCTTGCACTAAACTGCTTTGAGTTCTGTCCGATGTTTTTTTGCAGTGCTCTACAATTTCGGTGCATCATTCATCGAACAGACCTAAAAGTGCACTCAAAAGTTTAGAGAAGAATTTTCAGCCAAGTAATTTATCCAAAAAAAAAAATTTGTTTTGCCGGCTCGAGGTAAAAAATGTGAATCCGATGAGAAAAAATCTTTTTAAATCAGACTAGGCAAATTTAAAAAATTTGAATGTTTTAGGCGTTCTGAGCTTTTCGGACTTTAGTTATGAAGATGTTTTCCTACAATTGCACTGATTCCACTTTTGAGGCATAAGCCGCGCGTGCCGCAACGCCTTGTGGCCATTTTTCTGCTGATGCGCAGCATATCGCAAAGATCGCCAGTATGCTTTGCTAGATGTAAAAATTTTAACCTTTGTCCAGCGGAAAAATTTTACAACGTTAAAAGGCGGTATGAATACAATTGTACCCTTATATACTTAACACGATTTGTATGGCTTTTCCTATTAATATAATTAAATTATTCTGTTCTTATTTAATAAACAAATGATACAACAGGCCCGTGGCTAAAAAAAAACTTCTTTTACGTACTCATGTATACATTTTTTGCAATTCCAATCAGATATGTTTTACGTTTGGTCAGTACATACTCACCCCTATGCTGAAATCCGAATTTTCGTAGCCTACCAATTCGTAGCTCCGTTCCGAACAATTCGAAAATGGTATGCTGAAATCCGTTCGTAACTCACGGCCGCGTTGCCAACTAAAATTATTAAATTCGAAGTTCTTAAAATAAAGTGAAATAAACAAAGTGAAGAGTGAATTGTGAGACCAGCAATTATTAGTTATTTGTAAGCAAGTTTTTTAATTAAATTAAAATAAAATGGATTCTGTAGCCGCTGCACTTTTGTCCCAGGAGGAAGAATATGCTATAAGCAACAGTTGCATGAATATGCAGAGGAGATTATTACGAGACGATGCAAATTTATTAAAAAAAAACAATGTATCATAAATCAATTTCTTAAAACTAAATAAACAGTTGAATTCAGTACTTTAATAAATATATTCGCACTGGCCTCACTGCTGAAGGTTTTTTTCTTGCAATAGCAGTAGCCTCTCCGGCAACGCAAGCTCCTTTCTTTTCATGGCCTCCATTTCATTATTGTGCCGTTTCTTCTCGCGCAGAGACTCCCTCTTCATGTCATGAATATTTGGCAAAATATTTATTAATACACCACTTTTTTCTATGCACAATTTAACTTACATATTTGTTCGTTTTCGGTGTACACTATTTATTTTATTATTATTATTGTTTTGAATTTGCTAAGTTCCGACACCAGTTGCTATTCGTACAAAATCTCCGAAAAATGCAATGAAATGACAGCTACGTCGGATTCAGACATACCAACATTACGAATTTCGAAATTACGATTCCGCAATTCGGATTTGAGCATACCGATGTTACGATTCGTAGCAAATTCGCAGTTACGACGGATTTCAGCATAGGGGTGACTATGTAAACAAAACTCTTCTTTTGTTTGCATTGTTGTTGTTGCACCAGTGCTATCACCTTATACATATAAATACACTTGAATAGTACTTTGTTGTGATAACATACATACAGGGGAATACCCGTAAAGTAAAAACAAGTAGTAGAAAAATTGAATACCAAAAAATCTAACTCTCACATTAGTATCAGTGTGTCTTATTGACTTGCGTGCGTTGTAAGAAGATATTTCGGTAAATTATTTTGATTTCTTACTATGAGTGGCATTGAAACGGAACAACGCAACCGCGATTGTAGGTAACCGTAATATCATCAAATACTTATTTTAGAATATTGTTATATAAAGAAATTTTTTAAAATTTTTACAAAAAATTTACATCCGATGAAATAAGGCAACTAATTGAACATTCTGATGATGAAGAAGATCCCTTTGTTGCATCCGACGACGACTCTTATTTTCCACGTGTAGATAATGACGAAGAGTCAGATGTTGAACCTGAAATTATAATAGAAGCTGGAGAAGAATATGACTCAGATGAAAGTGCTGAAGATGAACTGGTAACTCCAAATATAGGCAGTGTTTTGATCGGTAAAGATGGAACAAAGTGGTACCTAGCGCACAAACCAAATCGCGTAACGTGTTGCGTCAAAAAGGTGGGCCTGCATTGAAAAGTATTCTGTTTACAGAAAGAGATCTTTTCAAGCACATTATAACTCCTGAAATGTGTGACATTATATTGAGGGAGACAAATCGAAAAGCTAAAAGAGTTTATGATGCTAATTCTTCTGCGCAGTCATCTCAAAAAGTCTTTCAGCCATTCACTGCAACTGAGTTCGATGCATTTTTGGGTATTCTAATTGCAGCTGGTGAACAAAGAGATAACAGAACCAACCTGGATGATATGTGGAATGCAGATGCTTTACCTCTTGTACGTGCAGCAATGTCTCGAGACCGCTTCAAGATGATGCTAAGATTTGTCCGATTCGACAACGAAAATACACGTGCAGCGCGAATACAAGAAGATAAAGCTGCACCAACTCGGGATATCTGGACAATGATGAACAAAAATTTAGAGAATGCGTACAAACCATATGAGTGTATCACAGTAGACGAACAATTATTTCCTTTTAGAGGCCATACCAAATTTACTCAGTATATACCTTCTAAGCCGGCTAAGTATGGCATAAAAATATTCTGGGCTTGTGATTCATCAAATTCCTATCCATTACATGGTCACATTTATACCGGAAAGCCGAAAGACGGTCCAAGACAAACAAATATTGGTGAACGAACTGTGTTGGACTTAGTTGAACTGTATAAGGGCTCTGGAAGGAATGTGGTTACAGATAATTTTTTCACATCGTTACAATTGGGCAAGGTCTTAAGTTCTTGGAACATGAGTTTTGTTGGTACAGTAAGAAAAAATAAAAAATTTTTACCCAGCAATATGCAGCCAGCAAAGGAAAGGCCTATCAACTCCACCAACTTTGCTTATAACAGTGATGCCACAATCTGTTCATACGTGCCAAAAAAGAAGAAATCGGTGATACTACTATCAACTATGCACATGACAGGAGAAGTATAAAACACGGATGCTGCTAAGCCAGAAATTATAAAATATTATAATAAAACAAAAGGTGGAGTAGATGTCATGGACAAAATGTTGGGCGAATACACCGAAAACGACGAACAAAGCGCTGGCCTCTAGCATTATTTTATAACATGGTTGACGTTGCTGCTTTGGCCTCCTATATATTATATAGAAGCCACCACCCAAACAGTATATCAAAAGATCAACGACGAAAGTTCTTGAAAGATCTTTCAAAACACCTATGTATGCAATCAGTCAAAGACCGTAGTGGCAACAAACTTATAACAGGTAAATATTTTATTCGAAGTGCTATAGAAATGGTACTTGGACGACCTATAGTGGCAGCACAAAGTCCAGAAATTGGTTCCAAAGTACCCTTTGGTAGACGGGGAGCATCAACGGTGGTTGGAAGATGTTATGTTTGTCAATGTGAGACACGCAAACAACGTAAGACTAGAAAGGCGTGTGCAATCTGCTTGAAACCTGTGTGCGATGAACACTCTATCCAAAGTACCACATGTTTTTCATGCAAGGAAACCCCATACAAATATATTGTTATTTCCTAAATATTTGGTCATATAGTGTGTATTCGTTTGTTCTTTTCAAATAAAACTAATAAAAATAACTCTGCTTTATTTTCTGGTTTTTTTCTTACGACTTATATAAAGGTACAATTGTACCCCTTCAGCCTTTTAGGGATATCAAGTCAAAAAAGACTTATTTCGGTATGATATAATCAAAATCTTTTTTTTTTAATTTCAAATATGTAATCCGTAATAAAAGTTTAGAGATGTCAGAAAATTTTAGATATCTAGTATTAACAAAAAAAAGTGATTGCAATTTAAAAACGAAAAAGGTACAATTGTACCTCTTCCGCCGGACAAAGGTTAAAATTTATCTACAAAAATATCTTGTATGTAGCCTAATCCTTAATATGAAAGTCGTTTTCTTTCACATTCTCTTTTTCTCTACGTTATATATTTCGCCTCAACTACGTAACGAAATCTGCTTTAAAAATTTTACTCTCCATTTGCGATTCGTCGCCTAAGATGTTGCACTTTAAAAATGCACATGGTAAGACAGATATCGTATAATATGAAGTTAGTGAGTCATTCCAAGTCAACTGTGACCAAGAAATTTCAATAAATTTCTGGAATTAAAGGATTAATGGTGAAAAACATTCGCTATACTAGTTAAAAAAGAACTACTTGACGGATTTTTCAAAATTTTGTTTTTTTCTATTTATTTTTGGTAAATGGAAAAAAAACAATAATAATTTTACAAGAACCGTTCGCAATAAATTGATGATTCTTTTTTTTTGTTTTTTTTTAATTACCCATTTACCATTCTTCAAAACCAATCACATTAATGGAACATATTTGGCAAATTTCATTATTTCTTTTGAAATTATTATAAACAAATTGAATTTTTCATATGTGCTCGTTGTGGGAATGCAACTAGAAAAGTCTCAAATTAAGCGGTATTCTATTAATTTTACTACAAGATCTTTAGTGTAGCAAAAATCAGCACCAGTCACAAGCAAAACACCAAATGAAGTTCAGAGCTCTGCAATCGAAAAAGTGATTCGAACAACCAAACTCACAGCTGGGTATGTTGCAAGTTCATGGGATTGCCAGCCCGTCAGGTAATAAATTTTAACAACTTATTTAAAACTTTTTTTCAATTTTATATTCCTTACTTTTCAAAGTCAGTTCCCTAAGTAACTTACTACGAGCACACAAAAGTAAGTGTGTAGCTCATTTCGAGCGCTACTACACTTCACTGCAGATTTGTACTAAATTTATGTAGCTCTTGCTTTTGTTGTTTCTATTTTTTTCTTCTCTCACTTTTAACTCACTGCAAGAAACTTCTACTTTTCCTGCCCCAGCGTGTAGTCTTTTGCTGTTGTTGTTGTTGTTGTTATTGTTTTTAATTACCACTTTTGCTACTGCTGTTGGTGTTGTTGTTGCGCTGTTAACCCGGTTAATTGTGTTTCAATTTCATTGCCGCCGCCGTCGCCGCCACCACTCTCCTTGCTGTCCCACTGGCCAAGTGTTTTGCCACAATTTAGTTGCAAATATAAAGTTGTACTTGTAGCCGCTTGTTGCAACACTTGTCGAGTGTTACTTCTACTGCTCTCTGTTCGCCACATATGTATGTACATACATATGTACCTGCAACATGTGGCAAGTGTATTGCACTTACTTTGTTTTTGTGTTCCTCTACATTGGCCGTTTGGCCGTTTTAAGCATCCGGTCAGCAATTAACACTACATGACACCTGTTCTTCTAACTGCTGCTGGCTGCTGCTACTCAGCATGTTCTTATTGTCGTTGTTGTTGTTTGTTGTTTGTTGTTTGTTGTTTGTTGTATTTGCTTCTATAGCTGATACTCGCATTGGCCTTAACTACATTTTAATTGAGTTTGCAACATGTACGTGCGCGAATAGTGCAACAATCCAACACCCAATCACTTGGCTCGCAACAACAACTCCAACACCTCACGCGGCAAAGGCATTTTTCGTATGCAAATATTCGCAGCTATTGCCGGCTTCACTCAATATTGTTGTTGGTATATTGTTATAACAACTTCAAATTAATGTTGTTACTGTTGTTGTTGCCAAATACTGCCACAACATCTTCTACCGAAAGTGTTGACTGAGTCATTTTCGTCGCGCGCTGCTTGAAACATGCGGCATCTGACACACTTTCTGCACCGGCTGTAGTTGCAACAACAACAACACATAAACATTTGCATGTACTCGAAGCTTTCCTTAAAAAGTGTGAATAATCGGAATTTTCATTTAATTCAATCAACTTTTTACGGTCCGTTCGTAGGCAAAGGCGCTAACAGCGAAGTTTAAAACAAATTAGACTCAGAATTTCTTTTAAAAAAACACGCAGCCGTGCACCTAAAAGCGCGAGCCAGAAGTAAAACTTCTTTACCGGCATCATAAAGAGATATAGAGTTAAATATGGGAGTAGTAGGTGTATTAGTCGTTAGTAGAGCATTGTAGTAGCATTAGTAAAAATAGTAGTAGAAATCAGTAAAAGAAGTAGTAATAACCAGGGGCGTTAGTAAAATAGGTAGTGGTAATTAGTAGTAGCATCAGTAAAAATAGTAGTAGAAATTAGTAAAAATAATAGTAAAAGTTCGTTTATTCGTTATTATTCGTTTATTATTATTCGTTATTCATTTACAATAAGACTTAAAATACTTAAATGCAACCCGCGAAGCAACAGTGCTTATCTGCAGGTTTATAGCTATTTGGCATTTGTATAGTTATTTAAAAACTTTGGGCACTACTAGCCTATTTTCTAGACATCTTCGTGTTCCGCGTTTATGAGCAATCGGTATCTTAAAAGTATTTTCATCGTAAAACTCATTTAGACCCGTTATTTTAAAAATCGACTTAACGTCAACGTGCAACTTTAATGCCCTATTTAGCTGAAGATTTGAGGTGTATATATATTTTTTTTCTTTGCTAGTATTTTTAAAATATAATTTTGGCTTTGTTGTAGTTTCCTACAGTGTATCGAAGAACCCCATCCCGTGATCCCACGCCTTAGATACGACTCTGGTAATGCTAAATGTGCTTGATGCAATACTTCATAATTGCTACAATAGCTCAGGTGCTTTAAAAAATAAGATGTAGATCGAAGTTTATTTTGTAGATGGGTGATGTGCGCATTCCACTTAAGGTTTTCATCAAGTATAATACCGAGATATTTGTACGTGTCTATTTCGGTGTTCGAGTCACAGGATGTCAGGATTTTATGAAGGCAATCATAATTATGAAATACTAGTTTTATTTTAGAGCGGTGAATATGCGGTGGTCTTATGTGCATTAATTTCGTCTGTGTTGCATTTATTGCTAGTCCATTATCGTGCGACCATTTAGTTATTAAATTTAAATTTAATTTTCTTTGCATTTGACACCACAATTGCTATATCATCGGCGTAAGCAAAGACTTTAAAGTTATTAAGAGCTTTAAGCATGCTATTTGTGTATACAATATACAAAAGTGGACGTCATTTAGACTCTTGAGGAATTCTATGAGACATTGTTGTCCGATTACTATATTCACTTCGTATTTTAACTCCATATTGCCTTAATTCCGGATAGCTTACAAACCATTTAAGACAATCTCCTCTTATCCCGGCGTTATCTAAAGCTTGTAGCAATTTTGTGTGCGATGGTGTGTCAAATGCTTTACTAAAGTCTATAAGCAGAGCTAGTAGTAGCATCAGTAAAAATAGTAGTAGAAATTAGTAGGAATAGTAGCAGAAATTAGTAAAAAAAACAAGCAGTAGAAATTAGTAGAAATAGTAGTAGTAGTAGTTAGCAGCAGCATTAGTAAAAACAGTGGTAAAAAATTGTAACATAGCAGTAGAAATTAATAAAAAATAGTAGTAGTAATTAGTGGTAGCATTAGTTAAAATATAGTAGAAATTTGTATAAAAAAAAATAGTTATAGCAATTAGTAGCAGTAGTGATAGTAGTAGCAATAATTAGTGAAATAGTTAGTTGTTAGTAGTAGTTAGTTGTTAGCAGTAGTAGTAGTAGTGGTGAAGCAGTCCTGAACTATTGAAAGATCCTGAAATGGCTCCGAAATATCTAGTACGAAAATAGTGCCGAAACTGTCCAGAACTTATCCTTAAATAGTCCTGAAGTAGTGCCCAAATGGTCCTAAGCGATTTATAGATATACATTGATATGTCGCCAATTGAGTATGTACATATGTTTGTTTTTTTTTTCATATAAGCGTCATGTGGTGGGTTTGTGGTGCGATTTCGAGACGACTTACGTTACGCGATGCACGTAAATCGAAGTCTATTGTACAAGAACTAAACCGGCAAGCTCCATGGATAAGTTTCAATGCTCAAACAGCGCCAATCAAGACGCAAAGCAAAATCTTCCATCAAAATCCCGCAGGCGGAAGCTGTATGAATCACAAATTACAAAATACAAATGCTTGTTGTTCAAAATTTCAAATATAATGCTGGTCAAGATTTTCATACTTCTGCAAGTCTCCAAGATGCTCCTGAAAGCTGTAATTTGAAAATGCAGTTTAAGTTCCCAATAAAGTACATAGTTTGGCAAGCTATTCGTTCCTGTAGACGTAAAAGCGGCGGTTTTATCACAACGGGGACGATGAACGTCCAAGTTTATCGAGATGAATGGCTCAAAAAGCTTTTTTTGTTCTAACCGTATCCGGCAAGCAGTCACTATGCCAAGGACACACATTACAGTGGTACAATGAACATCACAGCGATTTTGTACCACGTCAAAGAAATATTGGTCAATCGTCAAAGAAATAATGACGAAATACAAGCGATATGGTAAAAGATATTGGAGGGCGGGCAAAAGATGATGGCGCGTGTATAATGAAAAGTTCGATCACTTGCATATGGAACAAATAACAACTAATGTTTTAACATTTTAATTATGTTTAAACTCCAAAGTATTATAAGTAAAACAAATTTGATTTCAAAGCCTTCTAGTTTTTTTTCTGGTAGTAATTTCTAAGTGACGCAGTTATGATGTGTTCGCCGTTTAATTAAAGAAATCAAGTAAAAAATATTGTTTTCATAAATTAATTTTGTTTACCGAAATAATCATATCAAACTACAGAAACGTAAAAATCTTAATATACCTACCATGATTTTCTTAAACATAAAGGGGTAAATGTAAGTTAATCTGACGCAGGGGTAGTTCTCTTCACAAGGCTAGTACTCTGCGGAATTTGCCAAAATTGAGATTTGGTAAAAAGTTGACATCGACCACCTACCCTTCGTTCCAAAAATTTGACTTTGGCTTATTATTAGAGAAGTCCTTAGAAGGTAAGAAATAAAAATTAATATTAAAAAAATAATTTAAAGCAAGTTCAATATTTTACAAAAACGTCGATTCATAGTCAAGAAGAAATCGATCTGCGTTTGAAGTTCGAAACTATTGGAGAAGGGAAAATCAACCAGTAACTTGAGTTAAGAAATTTTTTATTGCTTAAATTTTCTGAGCAAAGTATGATTTGGCTCCACCGCGTTCAATTGCAGTTAGTCTGATTTAGGGAAGATTTCAAATTTAAAGATAAATATGAGTATTAAAATTTTATTATTTTTACTTTTATTTATTTTTATAAAAAGAATCCATTTTATGTCATTTAGAAGATGTGGTAGAACAGGTCTAAAAAATAATTTTTCGACGTTAGCAAAACTTCAAATACACCCACAAAATAGAAAGTTATGATCAAAATACTGCACATTGGGATGTTGGATAATAAAAAACACCGTTCGATCACAAAAATCTTGCGAAAGGTCCGAAAAAAAATATTTATGGTGGCTTTGGGTTAAAACTACGCCCTCTTCTTGTATTAAGCTAATTTTTAATGATTTACCTAAAAACAACTAAATTTTATCCCCTGAGTTGTTACTGACCTCAATTGTACAAAACTCACAAAGCTTGTAAAGCTTTTTAGAAATTTATTATTAATATCCCCGTTTCTTTGTAGCCGACTTGCAAAATCACCCTAGGTAGGATAACGAATTGCATGTAACTCGGAAAAATATGCGAGCTGAGCCAACTCTATAAAAGGATATCCGACCTGAGATGTAGTCTTGGGGAGTGAAAAAACTGCGCTATTGTGAATGAGCCGTAAGAAAATACATGGGAAATTTCAGTTTAAGACCTGATTCAAAAATTTTCCGGCACATCTATTTTCCGTTCTTAAACAACGATAACCAATCTCATGTTTGACGAAAGATGCTAACAGGGTTGCTTTGCAACTAAAGGCAATTTTATCCGAGCTGGAGCGTTCTTTTGCAAGTCAGTTACATTTAAACGGGCCCATTATTATTATTATTTCAGACAATCATTGGAAATAAATTATTTGTTGCTTATATGCGATTTTCGTATGAGGTTATGGTTTTTCATAACACCCAACGTCGCCGCAACTTAATTATGTAATTTGAATCACAAGTGGTGCATCTTGGTATTCTTACGGCAGCTCAAGCACAAACCGTATCACTTTAGAGAAAAACTATGACACCATATAAACAGTTCGGAGGTAAAACAAGCTATTTTCGGACAGTTGTTATTCGAGCCGTTTTTTATTGAACTTGTTTTGAAGTTAAACTTCTTTAGCGGCATGAGAGTGACTTTTTTTTACATCGCGTAATGAAAGTCGCGTCAATGTCGCGCCACGGAGCCCCCAATGACGCTTATAGCTTATTACTGCTTCTGCACTAGGGAAATGTGATGAGAAATTGTGGACTTTCGGACTGGATACTTCAGAACCACTGGTTCACTACTACTACTACCACCACATCTCCAACTACTACAATTTCTACTATTATTTCTACTACTATTTTGCTCTAATGCTAATTCTAATTAATATTACTATTTTTACAAATTTCTACTATATTTTAACTTATGCTACTACTAATTACTACTAACTATTTTACTAAAGCTACTGGTTATTACTATTACTATTTTTACTGATTTCTATACTTTTTTTTACTAATGCTACTACTAAGTACTACCAACTGTTATTACGCCTATTACTACTAATACTTACTACTAACGATTGTGCCGTTACTACTCCGAGATTTAGCTCTCTGTCTCTTTCTGAAATCGGCAAAAAAGTTATATTTCTATCTCGTGCTTTTAGGCGCACGAGTGTGTTTTATCTGTTAGAAGCTATAGCGTTTATTTTGGACGTTATAATGATTATTAGATTTCATGTTGGATTCATCGAGGATCCAGTCATATACTCTGCTATACACATATATCCAGAACGCTACATATTGAGTTCAGCTTATTGTTTTTGTTTCCTATTTTCCTTTATAGCCTAATTTCAATCAATTCTGGATTTGTTAGGTAGTTGTTGTTTTACAGCTGTGTATTTGCAGTCTCATTCAACCTACATTTTTTTTTATACTAGTCAAATAAGTTTTCTATATCGACAATTGTTGTACGAGCTGAAAATCATATATCAGTTGTAATTTGGTCACCGTGGTATTTGTATTCTCTCCCCAGTCTATATAAAATGTTATTTAACAATATATTGAATTTTTATTAAAAAAAAAAATATGATAATTTACAAATGAACATCTATGTTCATACATTTCTGAAAACTACAAGACTGCCTATCACTGTTTGCCGCAGCGAAAAATCGTGGCTTTCATTTCCAATCAGTGCAATCATTAATCAAACGCTAAAAAGCAGCGCAAACTGCAGTTCGAGCTGCAACATAAACAACAAAAAAGTGCCAGAAAGCCGCCATAGCTCTGAACCTACTCAATTCAAATGCAAGTGTATAAATTTATTTTCACATGAACATGTATGGAGAAATATGTGTGTTGTTGGCACGGTTGTTTCAAGGTCACTGCAGCGCACACCACCTGATTCGTCATAACCTCAAATTTTAAGTCATTCTCATTTTCCTTTGTTTTTTTTTTTATATTTTTATTTTTTTTAGTTTATCTATTTTTATATGTTAGTTATTACCTGTGTGTATGGCTTATTGAGCAGCAGTAAAACAAAAATGTTAGCAGTCAGTCTTTCCCTTCATATGTTGACCTGAAAATTTTACTTGGCACTAAACTTACACTAGACAGAAAAAGTTTTCGCTTACGCCACCGTAAGTTTTGTTTTGCGATGTACTACTACTTATTCAAAATAAATTAGACAAAACAAATTCAGGAGCAGGAACGCTGCTATGATTGTTGAGTTAATGGTGATTTGTCCCGCGAGGTTTGAGCAGCATATGCCTCCGTTTTAGTTCTATTTAGTATTACGTCTTAATTTCACTTTTGGCACACAAAGAATCGTGAAGTAAATCAAATATGTAGTGAGACAAAATGCAAACTTGATAACCCTGTTATTTTCCATGGTCATACGGCATGCAGAAAACCTTCTTGCCTCCGGAAAAGCTCATATATAATTTGAGACGTCACACTTCTTCTTCGACTGCTAAGCATTCTGGCAGAGAAGGTTTGCTATCGAGTTATAGATCGGTAGTTATATTGCGATACCAATAAATAATCCACCAAGTACCGGGTATTTTTTGACAACAACGCTTAATAAAGAGTTAAGAAAACGATGTGGATTGGAATTGCTATGGTCATATATGACCCTCGTTTCAAGCCACTGCATTTTACAGATTCCCTCGATTGTTCTAGGGGTTTTCATGTACTTAACCAGGTTATAAAAGTGGAAAACAAAGGTACTACCTTTGTAGTGTAGTGACTTGAACGGTTCATTAGTTTTTGGCTAAACCATTAAAGGAAGAGTAAATCCTAAATTGCTATCATTATATTTAAATAGTTATAGTATAAAAGTTGAGTTTTTTTTTTTTATTGTAAACGACCATTTAACTAAACTATCATCTAAGTATTTTTGAATACAAGCACTTATAGAATCGAATACTCTGGGTAGCATCGATACTTTTTTTGAGTACAAGCATCGAGTATAAAGTGCTTCCGGAACATCAGCAATGCGAGCAAAAGTATCGAACTAGTTGATTCCAGCTACTTGCTCTGCTTTGCTTACTACTTTTCCCAATACTTATGGCACATTTTTATAGTTAAAAATGCAGCTTCAATGAAATTAAAAATCAATGGCATATCTGTTTAGAACAAAGCCTGTAACTAATTTAAAAGTCTACTTTATCTCGACTATGGCTAAGGGGCATTGTTTTTAACTGCACAGCATTCCGATTTTGAATATAAACTCCCACTAAGTTTTCTCTCTTTTCCCTCTCCCCTTTCCTTCTATTCCGAATTGGAGTTCCACGGAAATTGGTTCTTTTTTGCCTTTTCCAGCTATTCTAAACTAAATTCGCAACAGGCAAAATATTTTGGAAAAAAGCTAGGGATTTCAAAAAGAATACTTTAACGATTTTTTCTGAAATAAATTTGGTAAAAAGAATTTTATTTTAGATTAAAAAATAGTTCTGTTGGGGCACCAATGATTCCCAAAAACTAAGACTTTTCCTACTCCCATTTTCTACCCGTTCGCAGCTGTCCTCAGAATCTCAAGCAGCCATTTAGGATTGCTAATTGGGGGTAGAAGAGATGGGGGGAGCGTGTATATTTTCCCCAAATTTTTAAAACATCGTCATATTTGACTTTTCATTTCAAATAAAAATTTCAATGCACGTACGTTAAAATGCCAGTCACGCACGGTCACGCAATTCACGTATTTTTTTTTTTTTTTTTGAAATCTCTGATGTTCACGCGGGATAAGTTGTGTCACATAAACATCACAAATTCTGTCAATCTCTAAAGGCAGGTATAGCGAATAGCCGGCTTTGTTTAAATCTATTTTTTAAGCTGAGAAAAAGCTGAGCATTTACTTACAAAGTCTGGAAGTTTGGGGAAACTCAAAATAATAAAACTCATAACGTTACTTTCACCATTCAATTGTTCTCCATCCGCTGCCACTAACTGAAAAGCAATGTATTGAATTTTTTTATTGGCAAATCGCTGAAAACTCTAGCGCGCCATGAAAAATTAATTTGAGTTTCGAAGTTCCTTCTCCCAATTTTTCGGTAAGAAATATTCTTCGTGAAAAACGGGGAAAAATTCGCGAGAGTAATTAAAATCGGGCTGGTAAATTAAGCCGAACCATAACTGTGAATTTAATAGAAATCTCATCTACAAAGCATCTAATGGATTTTGTTACTTTTTCCAATATTTTTTTTTGCAACCTATTTACACAGCATATTTTTAATTTAATCTAAATCGGACTATAAAAGCATACGCATAGATATTGATTTTTCGAGTTACGATTTCAGCGCGATCTATCGGATCCATTTTTGGTAAAAGTGTTTCTTTGCGCATCCTTATTGTAAGTTCCTAATATCATCAAAATTGAATTCTAAATAACTACTTTTGCGCCATTTAACAATTTAAAATACAGTCTATGTCCGTGCCACAGGTTTAAGGAGTATACTGTCCAAATTTTTAAGAAATGTATTGATAATTTTTTGACCCAAGTTGTCACAAAGTAAACGGCTACATTTTTGTACATATAGACTAATGCCTAGTTTTTAGTGGGTATACAGTCTGGATACGCTGCATATAGATGATATTTATATAAAGGTAATCAATACTAAAAAGAAAATCACAATGAGAGGCAAGAGGTTAAGGAACATTAGGCGAGCACAACATCCTTCGTCGAATGCTAGTACTAACAAAAAAAATAATTTAACCTCCTTCGCATATCAAGCTTAATGTTGTTCGTCTTCGTAATCCACCGTAAAAAAAAATAGCCGAAGCAACTAAGTTTGACAAGGCATTACGGACGAAAACATTAAATTGTTGGAGGGAACAGTACTGGAAATGAGACGGAGTTTTAAAAATAACAGTGTTTATAATCTTGCATGAAAATTTGGGTAAGAATAAGGGCAGTGCAAGGAGGGCCCTAAAACTTCTTCCCGCTATTCAAAAACAAAAACAAGTGAAGTGATGTAGTCAGTTGTTATATTTCTGTGAAGACCGGCATAAAGAAGTTTCAGATTAAATTGCTACTGGCGATGAAACCAGATGTGCCCTATCAAGATCTTCTGCCATGTGCGCTGATCGCTTAAAATTTGATTTTCTGGGGCATTTTAGCACCACTTCTGAATAACGTTGAAATTAACCATTACACAAAATTTCAGTTGCTTTTTTGTATTCAGATAGTTATAGCAGAATTTTATAGCAAATATTTATCGCTGTTTTATGGGTATTTTTTAAACTTTTCCTCAAAAGAAGACAAAAATAAAAGGTACATCACTTGCGCTGTTAGAGGTATGTTCCACAGAAGTGTTCGTCTTCATATTCATCATGCAACTCAAATGTAAGGATCACTCGATTGCCGATAGAAATAGGCAAAAGGTCGCAAATTTTAATAACCCTCCAAAACAGAACTTAAGGCTAGTATCAACTACGTAGCGATTAAATTTTCTCAGCAACATGCAATTTTATTGCCGTGAAATGTTGCTAGCAACTAAAATTACCGCAGCACCTAACAGATGCCGCCTAAATTTAAATATAAAATAATAAAACACAAATAGTTACTTAAATGAAGTGGCGAACTGTCGTTTTTTACGCTATTTTAATTGGCAAATTCAATTTAAAAATTGTGAAAAAATGTTGCTGGGATCATGTGCCTGACATCATGTTGCTGTCATCATGTTGCTAAGAGATTTTTTGAGCCCTTCACAGCGTGGACCGAGTACAACTTTGTCGTGAAAATGTTATGGAGTTTTACCCATATTTCACGGCAAAGCATTTTATATGAATTTTTAAAGATCAGTTTACGTGAATAGGGAACAGAGCACTATGCTTTAGATATAAACAATCAAATTGCCAATACATGTATACTTTTTTTTGGTCCGCTCTACCAAATGGTCGCATTTTTGTTATTTTGAAAAAAGTTTAAACATGTTGTGTAACCAGACAGAAATTTGAAAATGATATAGTTAACATATTTTTTTATCATATAAGGTGACTTTTTTCGGTATACTTGAAGTACAAGTCTGTCTTATTTTGTTGGTTTTATAAATTGCTATCGTTTTTCTTATATTATAACAATTGAAGTAGTTGTTCAACGTAAATGGCTTTTGAGGTCTTTAATCTATTCAACTTTGAAAAATAGTTGGCTTGATGAGCGAAAACTTTTTCTACCTAGTGTATATCTACATATGTATATTGCGAAGGTATAAATATTAAATTGTTACGGGATTGTATTCCAAAAAAACATGGCACAAAAAATGCAGGTCGACGGAAATCGACCTGTTTTTTAACTTTGCTGCAATGGCAGAGCTCCAAGTATATGCAGTGCTTTTGTGTTAAAAGGCATTGGTAGATTTTTTCAATCACCTCAAATTGCCGAAGTGAAACGAATGCATTTCACACAATAAAGCAATTTCTAAACCTAAATATATAAATATGGATGTGTATTTGTGTCAAATATTATATAAGTGCATACATACACAAATGTTGGAAAACAAGCACTGACCGTTTCAAATTCAAGGGCATGCGGGCTTTGCCGGCTTTGTGTTGCGTCCGATTGCAACACAACTACAATAATAATGTGGGGCTTAATTAATCAGCTGAACTAGAGCAATTTAGCATTTGAAGATGTGAATAGGCTTAGCTATCTACAGCTGCGTAAAAATATAATAGAATTGTGCAGCGCGATATATGTGTGACGTGCAAAATGTAATGCATTTTGGTGATATCTGCAATTTTGAAAATTTGCACACAGTTTTTAATTTTCTCTGTGTTATTGGGAATAAATGCAAAAAGGTTTGGAAAAACACTATTTAAACAATAATAATTTATATCTTGAACAAAAAGTTTTGGCTAACCGCCGCCTGTCAAAAATACAACTTGAAGTGCCTTCTTTCTGATGTAAAAAAACTAAAAAAATAATATTTTTGAGAAATTCAAATTTCTTTGAACATAAGTTGGTAATTCAATAGAAATACCCTCAAAATCAAATATAACTGTCGTTAAGTATTAGAAAGACAATAAGCTGATAGCGTCCCAAAACTCCTCCCTATGATTTCAGAACAAGAACCAATGTAGGGCTGTACACAGTTTTTATCGATTTTTAGAGGCCGACAGAAAAAAGTTTTGAATTAAATTGTTGGTTCAACTGTGGTTGTTAATTCTTTGCCAAAAATGGATGGAAGTGGCGTCGTCTGAGTTCACGCGACGGTTTTAATGTACTCTACCATCATCCCCCATATAATCTCGACTTAACCGTACGCGACTTTTATGTATTCTATAAATTGAAGTCCGACTGGCGGAAAAATGTATCACTGATGATTTTTACGGCAAAAAGTTAGATTAGTTTTTTAACTGTATGTAAATAGAAATGACTCCCGCTCTACTAATTAAAATCATTCTCTTTCCGTTCTCTATATTCTTTGGTTTACATAATACCGTAACTATTTTTGTAATTTAAAGAAATTCCTAAACTCCATTTCTTATTAATCAACATTTAACTCCTTCGACATCACTTCTATTATTTCTAACCTCACTGTGTGCACCCAACGACATGTGTCGAATTCGTTATTGATTGCGGAAATTTGGTTTCATTAATTTAGTTGTGTACCATTTTCAACATAATAACATAAATTTTAAATTAAAAGTGACCATAAAGGTTTTACGATGTTTTTCATTATTTTCAGCGAATTAAAGCAATACGGGTAGTATTGCTGCAAAGGGAATAATTAATGGGAAGTCACTTGTAATAAATTTCAATTAAAATAGTCGCTTCTAATTGCGACTGGCTCGCGCTGCTAATGGCGAAATCAACATTAAGTCCAAGTTCAAACTTACAATTAAAAGATAAACGAATGAAATTTGGGTGTTAAATAAGAAGAAATTTAAGTGCGCTCAATAAATCCGCATTTACTCTGTTTCTGTTTAGGGGGTTGTTATTAGTTGTATTAGAATATGGGACGCTGATATTGCTAAACGTAATATTTATGCAAGTAAGTTGGGGTAAGTGAATTCAATTGATTTTACTAAATGGAAACGAGGGGTTTTGTAACTGCATCGCCGTATGAATATGGCAAATTTGAATTTCACCCTTAGACGGCTCAAAAAGCTATGAAATTTTAATTTCAAGTCTTTTTTTTTTGGATAATCGTCCACCGGATATAACGGGTTTTTCAATAGGGACGCTACAAAAGTAGACCGATAGTGACCACAACCGACGCCATATTTTTTCCGCTCTTTTGACATTTCTCTTCAGTGAGTTTTGTCATTTCATCATGGAAAGATATGCGATCCAACAACGAGTCGAAATTATTAAAATTTACTACCGAAATTCGGAGTCAATGGCCTCAACTTTAAGAGCGCTACGTCCAATTTATGGTCGTCGTCATTTCTGGCTGAATGGCTTCGTCAATAAGCAAAATATGCGTTATTGGACAGGCAGCAACCCACACGTACTCCATGACGCAACATTACATCCCGAAAAAATTACGTTTTGGTGCGGTTTATGGACCGACGGCGTCATTGGGCCATACTTTTTCCGTGATGATCAAGACCGGCACGTTACTGTGAATGGGAATCGCTACCGCTCAATGATAGCCGAATATTTTTGGCCCGAATTGGATGATATGGACGTGGACAGTATGTGGTTCCAACAGGACGGCGCCACAAGCCACACAGCGAATGTCACAATCGATTTATTGGAAACCAAGTTTGGTGCTTCGTGTTATCTCACGAAATGGCCCAGTCAATTGGCCGCCTCGGTCGTGCGATTTGACGCCGTTGGACTATTTCCTGTGGGGCTACGTCAAGTCTACTATGGTCTATGGCAACAAGCCAGCGACGATTGATGAACTTCGTACGAATAGCGAACGTGAAATTGCAGCAGTATCGGCGATTTATGCTTGAAACCCGTCGAAAATTTGGTTCAGCGTCTGGGCTTCTACAAGCGTGCCCGTGGTGCCCATGCAAAAGAAATCGAGTTCCATACATAATGGCATCGACTGTACTTTCACAGGAATAAAGAATTTAATTCATATCCCAAACCGTTTTTGTTTTATTTAAAAAAAACTTTTTTAGCGTTCCTATTGAAAACCCCTTTGCATAGATACTTGGAATTAGTTTTGAATATCAACATGTTGAGGAAAATAACCTAAACAAATTGAAATAAACTGAATTAGTGCTACTTTTAAAAAACATGCATTTGTTTATTGTAGAGCAACATTCCGCTCAGGAGAAATTATTCAAATTATTAAAAAATATTATTTCAATACTCATATTGGTTGCATCACTTAACTGCTCGGAAAAACTGAGTTTAGTATTTGGACTATGCAAAAACTGACTTAAATATTAAAATGAAATTATCTAATATAATATATTTTGTTAAGCAAATGTTTACACTTTCATTATTTTTTGTAATATTCATTAATCTTAATTAAAGCGTTCGAGGCTTCTGCGTTTCAGGTTTTCGAGAAGTCTTCCTACTTTGGGTACCAGAACCGTCGAAATTGTTAGCTGAACAGCTAAAAACAAAAATTTTTGGAACCAGGAACTATAAACTAATTGGTCTAGAGCAATGCCTCCCAACCTATGGTCTGCAGACTACCAGTGGTCCCCGAGCGCCACGAGTATCGTCCAAGGCAGTACTTGACGATAAAGATTATGACACATTTAGGGAAAACATACAAGAAAACCTCAAATGTCAACTGATAAATTTCATTGTTACTTCCAAGAAAACAACATTACTGATATTAAAGTTGACTAAAACCCTGATATGCAACCATTTTGGCACTAATACTAGAGAAGTTGGGAATAAAATTTTCTACTTTGGAACTAATTACTACAACCAATCCAGAAATCGATTAAAAGTTAGTGATAATTGAGAGTTGATGGGTTCTAGATGAGCATTCCTTCTCTGACCATCGTTATATTGCAATTGTAATAAATTTTTCTCGGACCAGCCCAAAAGTGCGTAAAAACCTACGAAACCCAAAAAAAAATCCCAATTGTATCGGGGAGCTAAAGAGCATGGTCAACGTTTTCACGTAGGCCTGCTCAGATGACCTAAGTCAGGCTTGCCCTGAACCTAAACTATGGGGCAAGCGTAAACCCCATTGAAAGGAAACCCTTGACCTACTACTAGATACCCATTTTCCTGGGAACACAACTGCGGAGCAAAGCACCCCTCCTTTTATTTCTTCCAATGCCGTACCGTTTCGGAAGAAAAGGTTAAATGGGATATCCATAGCTTAAAATCATCCCAAGAGCATGTCCTATGCCCAATCCTTTGGAACCTCACCGTAAATACGCTTCTTCAAGATAGGAAGTGCATAAGCTGTCGGATACGCTGATGACGTCGGTAATACCACCGAAACTAAACGGCATCCTGTTAAGCCGTGCTGCATGTACCAAATTTTGAGGCGATATTTTGGATAAGACGTTGAACTGGAAAGAGAATATAGTAGTTTTAAGGCTTTCGTAGTCCTTTATATTTGTAAAAGAGCCAGAGGCAGGAAATGCGGCCTTTGTCCCCGCATCTGTCGGTGGATATTTACAGCAGCCGTCAGACCCATTCACCTACATATATGGAGTAATCGCGTGGTTGCCTGCATTAGAAAAAGATGCTAACCTCAAACTGTGATCGGGGCGATCAGAACCACGCCAAAAGATGGTTTGAATGCTATCGTCCCTTCACTCCGAGCCGCAAGGATCGTTGTGCTTCGAAATCGATTTCTGAAAGTGCTTTTATAACAATTCCTAGCAGGGAGAAATGGAACCTAGAGTTTGACACTCCACCTGATAATATTGTCATCTATACAGATGGCTCGAAACACGACAGAAGGTGGGATGGAGTACCTTCTCGCGAAGCCCTCCCCTGCAAATCTTTTTAAACCACCTTAGACCACTGCAGCGTTTTCTAGCCTGAGGTGTCAGCTATTATGGAAGCGGTGGAAAAGCTTGGAACGCAATTCTAGGAAGAGACATCTTCATTTTTAGTGATATTCGGGTTGCAAACAAGGTTCAGAGTTCTTTCGCGTTTAAGTCAAACATCGCGTTGGACTGCTGCCTATCTCTACAGAAGATGGCCAAGCAGAACAGACTGTAACTCATTTGAGGAGGAAATTTCATGGCAGATAAACATGCAAGACAAAGTACGACCAAGCTGATTCTTCGGGATAAAGAACGCATTGGTATGCCGCTTGCCACTTGCAAACTGTTACTCAGAGAATGTATATATAAAAAAAAGCTGATGATAGATGGCGTCAAATAACGACCTGTCGAACCTCTAGGCAAACGTGGTCTAAATGGGGTCGGAAACGGTCACGAAGTATATACTCTCTAAAAAGAGAAGATACATATATCTCATGAGCTTGGGGCTCTATCAGGGCACTTCAGCTGAAATGCAAAATGCTGTTAGAACTATGAAGAGGAGGAAGCGGTCTTACATCTACTGTGTCTAGGTGTCCTGCACTGTCCAAAAACAGCCTGCGGTATCTGGGATCACCATTTCTGGATGACCTTGTGATATTTGAAACACTGAGATTAATTGCCTGATGAAATGGTTTAGCAACGGTAATTTTTCGTCGAATGGTGTCAATGTTTGTGGTAATACAATGCGTCCTCTATTTATGGCCTAAGTTTATACTCGAAATCCCAAAAACACCCATAAAATCTTCAATCAGGGTTAAAAACTGAAAACCTTTAACATTTCCAAATCAATGTTTAATTTTTAAAAGTTGTCTATTTTAAAAAACTAAAGCTACGCAAATTTATTCTAAACATACTCCGTTTTATGTAATTCAAAAGCAAAGGGTACAGGAATAAATTTACAATAAAATTTTTTACAAGAGTTTAAATTTTAAATAATAATTTCTTACAAAATAAATTGTAGGGTATTAAATTTTATTTGATAGTTAAATAATAATTAACAAAAACTTATTAGAAAGTAATATGAAAAACAAAGTTAAAATAAAATAAAAACAAAAAAATTAGTAAACATATAAAAGTTGTCTAAAGTTTACGGTTACAATATCGTTATTTTTTATTATTATACAGTTAATTATATAGAAAGAGGACTTTTTCTAGCAACATATAAAAATAAAAGATCGATTAAAATATGTAAAAGTTTTGGGATTTTTACGATTTTTATTAAATTTCGTTTAAATATAAAATAATAAAATATAAGTGCAAACTGTTTGCCTCGACGAGGTCCACACGAAATGCGTTTTCTGGCTACATATCCAAAGGGCAATTAATAAATAAATATAGGCAGGAGAACGTCTGCGGGGGTTTTCTAGCATTTTTTCTAAATTGTTCAGCTCTACAAATAACCCTATAATCACGATTAAAAATCACAGAAATTACTGGAGCAAAATACTAGATTTGATGAAGAACAGAACTAAAATAAAACGAATCGAGAATTGAAAGTGTCACTTATATAAATTGTGATCATATTCTGATATCGGATATATTTCGGGGCCAGTCCAGTTTCTGGACTAGTTCGGCACTATTTTGGATCCCGAAACAGTATCGTCTTTTAAACTTAAAAAATAAGTTTCAAAATAATAAATATCGAGAACTTAAAAAAATTTTCTCACTCATAATTATTACCGAAAGACTTGTAGAATTCTTATCAAAAGTAGGATGACTTTTTTAAATTTCAACGGTCAAATAATTATTGTGCTGGACCTCTGTTTATGTCTGCTGCGATGGATGTAAACTAAAAGCAGCTGATAAAGAATTTTCACCTTGTCCCGAGACGAATTTATATACCGGTGGTGTAACTAGAACAGCTGATTTCATCTTTATATTTGTTTTTACGGCTTCGACTGCCAAATTTAATTTTTTTTACATTCTACATTCCAAAGCAAAAACAAAATATATGTAAATATTTGATTTTGCACTGCTGCTATCGCCTTTGGTATTTACTTTGATTTTCCCGTTTGTGCCCGAAAAAAAGTTCGTGCTATTTCCGGTGCGAAGAAGGAGACAATTACGATGCAATACATTAATACCTGCCCTCTCAATTACCCAGTTTTATTACGTGAGGAAAACTTTCTGGACTGTTTGGGCAACCGCGGAATTTCGCAGGCTCATGTGGAACAACCCAATTGTGACATTTTATTTGATTTAGAACTTAATAAAAGATTGAGGCTATGATAGTAGAAAGGGAGTTTGTCAAATTTCCGTTTCTGAGAGTATTTTATTTTCGAGCAGTGACTAAGTATTGGAGCTTCCAATAACAATACTCGGCGTCAGGTTTCTCCCAAATGTCCATTTGATATCTAATAGTTTTGATCCATTTGAGTAAAAAATACTAATATTTCAGCGAAGCCTCTACAATTTCTTATTTTTCACAAACAATATAGAATTGGTTGTCAGGCAATAACAAATTTCAAAGCCACAGTACTGTTTCGTGAATCAATTTTTAAGTCGAGAAGACGATATTGTGCGATTATCATATAATGCATGCCCAGAATGTAGTATACTAAGTACCGAAAATTCCGCGCTTAGTTGAATGAATTCCAGGACTTTTGGTACACAAGACGAATCAGAGTTCCGCGATAAGGGTATACCGGGATTATCATCGCTAATTGACATCAAAAATGCATTGTTGCTTTCTTTTAACCATTCTTCCATCCAAAATTGAAAGCTTCACAACCTTCTATGTGACAAAATTCATCATTAAGAATTAAGTCATATAAAGAGAAAAATAGTCGCGATTCCTTGACATGATTCGATTAAAGCGTGTCTATTCAGAAATGGCCACTATCTTTAAGAGGCCATGAGTAATAATACAAGCTTCATAGTAGTCAGCACATTGAAAAATACACACATCCCATTTTTTTTTGTTCGCTTCTAACCTCACTTTTGACCGACCATTAGACGCTGCTGCCAACATTCTTAGACAAATGTGAATGGCAACTTGACGGATTTAATGGAAAATTGCTTATGACATTGACAATCACACAAAACGATTGCCGTACAATTAATGACATCCACGCTTCTAACCTACATAAATAGCCATCCTCCCTCCATCGCTGCCACGCTCAGCTAGAAATGAATGTGAACGGAAAAGCAGTACATCTAAATATATAGCCTTGCATATATAAATATGTGTGCATATGTATGTAAATTTATAAGTTCGTGTATTCGACCAACTGACCATATTAGTTTAACAAATTGTTGTAAAATTTTGAACCAGAAGACAAGCACTTTTGATGGGGCGTGCCAAAACAAACAGTGATGTTTACATATTTACATACATCCATATGTATGTATGTACATTAGATTGGCCGCAAATTTTTTTATTTTTTAAAATTTTAAATCCGTAAATTTTCGGGTTCTTAAAGATGAGGTTAGGAATAATTTTAATTTTTCAGCCCGATTTTTTTTTATATTTCCAAACATTTTTTCTTTCACAGTTTATCTGCTCTTGTTTTCTAACATTAATAGAATTTTATGCAAAATCGGCTTAAAAATGTGTCTACAAAAAGTAGCCAAAAGTAGGTAAAATATTAAAAACCACACAGTACGACAGTGAAAGCAATAGGTGATGACTTCGAATCAAATTACCTTTGTTAAAAAGGTATTACAGTTTCATTTTTATAATGAACTTGTAACAGTTGTTGAGCACCACCGATCATCTCTCATTGAATAGATAACACTGCGGCACAACATTTTGCGGTCGGAGATTTTTAAGTCGATTTAGGGTAATTTGGGGGCGCTGATTACGAATATAAAATCAATTTTGTCGAATTGACTCTAGTTTTTCAAATATAAAGACTTTTAAATATTTCAGGAAAAAACCTAATTAAAAATACCAATATGGATTTAAATGATATTTTTATTGCGCGCCTGTATAAAAATAATACAAAAATAAAAAAATATATATTCTTTTCATTAATTAATTTTAAAAAAATTAAAAAAAACTTTTTCTGTAGGACCCCCTATGATGTCGTTGCTCAGGACAATCCCGTATTAAGTTCCAGCAGTAGTCTGCCATCATGCGGTCGTCCCATCCATCGACCTTGGATTCCATTGTTCCATTATTTTTATGCTTCTTGAAACCTTTCACATTAACTGCACAAAAGTAGCAATCATTTAAATGATTAGTTGACTCAGTCCATATCATCGGAACTCCAAAATGAAGACCTTTACTTCCTCCTTGGCTCCAGTATCGCAAAGATTCTACACAAGATTTATTGACGATACTGTGCACCCAATATTTATTCTTTTGTGCAAGGTTTCTCCCAAAATATGCTTCATATCATTTTTCACAAACTCTGTGATTGATTTTTGCGTTTTAAGGCAAAATTTTCCACATATATAGCAAAAAAATGGTTGGAGTCGTTAACACAAGGTTTACGTTTCGAACTCATAGTTTTCAAGAAAAAACGAACTATAATACTCGAAATACGACACAAACTGATAACGTCAAGGTCAAAAAGCAGATAAATGAAAAAGAAATAACTAAACACGTGAATATAAGTTAATACCAGCAAACTCGCATCCGGTCAAAACTCTGTTCCCACCGATATTGCTGACAGCGCATCTAAAAGTTTGCGTGTCACAACAACGTAAACTCCTACAACGACTTGCAAGGGAAATAAAATATTTAAACCAACGAACTACTTGTTTTAATAATTTATATAACAAAACTTATTGAGGAATAATTAAATTAATACAACTGGAACTGGGCCATATAATTTTTTTTCATTAATTTCTTAAGTTTCGTTTATCTCAAGAACTAGAGCCAATCCAAAAAAAAAATAAAAACACAGTTCTTAAGCCTGCTACTAATGTTAATAAAAACTACAGTCGAACTCCTCTATAACGAAGTCGTCGGGACCGGTGAAAAATTTCGTTATAGAGAGCGCTTCGTTATAGAGAGGTCATACGAAATTTCATGTATTTATGTCAAGGCCTATTTAATGAAACATTGATTCATTTTATTTGTTTTTATTTCTTACATTTTAAAAATAAGACCTTCACAAAAAGTCAAAAAGATTATAAGGATTATTCAGGTATGAAAAAATTGTCGACTGTAGTTTGTTTAGCTGGTTGAGCCTTTTCCTTATCAATAAATGCTTCTAAGGAATTAATTTTATTAAATATAATGTCGGGTACATTTTTTTTTAAATTTTAGTTACGCAGTGTAATCTTATTTGTTGTTTATTAATACACACTGGGTTATAACACAGTACGACAAAATCAAATTTTTTTTGGAAACATGACAAATGTTAACAGAATATGAAAATAGGGTTAAAATAAGGAAATACATGTCTCGGCGTTTTGCTGTAGCACGTCAGAATTTTGAGAAAACCGATTTTAAGCTTCAAAGGACCGTGGAGGTTCACTTCCAATGTAATACTTTTATTTTAATAATATTTCATTTTTTTCACCTTTTTTTCATTAGAAGTGACCCTCTACGGTCCTTTGAATTTTCTAAAAATTCTGACGTGCCACAGCAAAAAAAATACTTATTCTTGCCATAAATTCTTTAACAAAGTTTCCAATGCATACACCGAGAACAAATTCGCAGAAAAAAGTCACGTTATTTTTTTTTTATAATTTGTCTGCAGTGTCTACTCATTGTGTAATATTTCAATTCTTATTAGCAAAAGACTGCGAACATAAAGAAAATCGTATTGCGCCGATAGCTTTACATATGTTAGTGTGGAAAAGCGCAAGTGAAATTTTTGAGCTTCGCAAAACAATTTAATATATCGAGAATGATTGTTTACCGCACTATTGATCCTAGTCGTACTCGCGTGGTTCACCCCCAATTCAAAAAAAAAAGAAAACTGTTCCCGAACGCATTCGCAGAAATCCAATTGGAAAACAGAAAATTATGCCAAAAAAAAAATTGGATATATCGACCAGATCAATGTTAAGACTTATTCGAGATGATCTCCAGATGAAAGCCTACCCTCGGTCAATTGGTCATCGTCTGACAACGCGCTTAAAGCAAATTAGGCTCAACAGATCCAAGCGGCTTCTTCAGTGGCACGTGGTGAACGACCATGAAAGTATTACAGATAAGAAAATGTTCGCTGTTGAAGAAGTTTTTAATAAACAAAATGATAGAATTTACGCAATAAATGTTATTCTAAGTGTTCAACGTCGCCACCATCCAGCTGCTGCAAAGGGTTGGTGGGGGGCGTCACCTGTAAAAGCGTCAAACCTCTTGACTACTGTGAGAAAGGCGTTAGAACAGAGGCAAAAGTGTAGCAGCAGGATCTTTTAGAAGGCGTGGTAAGGCAGTTATGCAATACTCTCTTTGAGCGCATTGGAACTTCCAGTAAGATTCTGCTCCAGCACACAAGGCAAAAACCAACCAGCAGTGGCTTAAAATAAATATCCTTGGTTTCATATAGCTACAGAGAGATTGGCAGTCTGGAAGTGCAGATTTGAATCCATTGTACCAAAGTTTTTGATCAGAGTTGGGGAACCATGGCCTGTCGAATACATCACAGAAATTTGGAGAGCCTCAAAAAATCTTCTTTGGTTCGAGCAGCGTCGTCAATGCCAATAGAAACTGTGCGTGCCTCTATTGAGCAATGACCGAATCCTATGAGGACTTCTGTGCAAGCAAAATTTGACTATTTCGAATGAAATTTTGTACATCGCTCATTTGGTATATGCACTATTAAATAAATAAGATTAATTTTATGAAAAAATATATAACAGTTTCATGAGCCTAAACTTGGAACAGAACTTATGGGAGGACTAAGTGTATTTATTTTTTTCGGGTGGGGCTGAAAAAATATGCCGCCTTTTATTACGTTTTGTTACCCAAAAATGCATAGTTTTTCAATATTTATTTTTTTCCATATAAGCTGGGGCCAGTTTAATGTACTCACTACAAACATGTAAATATATTTGATATGAGTATATCAAGCACATATTGATGATGTCATTTTTATATGAATTCGTAAAACTTTACAGCTATGAAAAATGACTCCGCTTTTTAGGTTATAGTGGCATATTTATCGGCAAAAATGTTTACAATTTCTCAAATCGCCCATATTTAGCACACAATGGCAAACAAACAGCAAATCAACAAAAAAAAAATAAAAATGCAGATATGAATATGTAAAATAAAACCGAAAATTGGCATTTGGCGGCAGGCATTCATTCGCCGCTTGTTGTTTGCATCTGTTGGTGTGGTATCACTAATTGTTGCATGCCATGCTAAGAAATACTTTCTAATATTTTTTTTGACATAAGCACAAAAATGTTAGGCACTCAATTTGTAATGCTGCCATCGTTGCCACCTCTTTTATCTGTCACTCTCAACCCACCCTCTCACCACTCCCCACGCCCCATCCTTTCTCCGCGTACCAAGCCTCGCTCGTTTTCTTTCAGTTTCTGTGTCGGTCGCCTTGAGACAGCTATCGATGAGCGATTAGGCCAGGTTAGCACAGTATGTGGCCTGATTCCCGACTAATCGGTTGTGATTTTGAAAAATGGCCAACAACTTCCGGAGAGTGTGAAGAAAAATTGCCCCCGGCGCTGTTGTGGCATATTTCGACAAGCGTGTTGCGTTGTAGCATGGAATGCGGTGATTGGTGGAAAGAAACACACACACACACAAAAAAAAAATCGAAGTCAATCCAAAACAAATGACAGACTGGCAAGCAGACAGAGCAGCTGGCAGTGAAATAGACATAGACATAGTTAGGTAGTTGGGTATAGCTAGAGCAGCTAAAGTAGCAAAATTTACAGCTGTGACGGCAATTTACAGATACACTACTACTAGTGAGATGAGAATGTGTGTAGTGAATGGCGGCCGGCGAGTGGCAAAGGCGGCTGCCAACAACAGGTTGGCTAGCCTCATTGTGGCCCAGATTGTGGCGTTCTTATTTATGGGGTGCGAGCGATTGACTGGCTGAATTGCCTCACACTCCGCATGCTGGAAGTGTTAATTCAATTTACGTACATATATACTGAGTACGTAAAACCCTTGAAATTATTGTTTACTTGGGGCATAGCTTTTTCAATTCGTGACGTGGTTTAGTATAGGCATAGTCTTTTTTCTTTCTTCACGGAATTAAAAGTAAAATTGAAAAGCAAAAATGATAATTATTGACGTTTTCTTTTTTCGAAATAAGCTCATCACCCCATTCTAGGGCAACATTACGAAAATGTTGCCATGTACCCTGCAAAAATATTGCATTTTTCTTATAAGAAAAGAACAAAAAAAATCCACCCAACGAGATTACGACAAATAACTTGCATTTAGTGTCAAAATTGAGGCTTTCGAACGAAACTATTGTAAGAGCAAATAAACTATACAACTAAAATCACCTACACAGCGCCTACCGTCATGTTTGGGTAGAATATTTTCCACTTTTGTCGGGCGAGAGTGCTAGATTTTGTTCAGAAAAAATATTGAGAAAAAAACACGAAAATTGTACAGCCCTTGCATCGGGCGGAATAAATGCAACATCTTTTCGAGAAAAGTAAGCGCAATAAGATAGATTTTGTGCAATCCACATAAATAGTTATGACAGTTGTCAGGGTGATATTTATGTTATAATATAACAAATTATTCTCCTTCTGATAATATTGCAATAAATATTATTTATAGCTAACATGAATGGGAATTTTTGGCAAACCAAAAGTAGTAGGCAGGGTCAGTTCAGTGGCATTCTTACCGCTAATACTCGTAAAATTAAGTTTTTGTGTATACCTGCTAAATATCGGAACGTGAAATTATACGATAGCGGATTCTGCTCTGCCGAAGCCTTTATGGCTTCATGTCTTTACATATTTTTGTAATATAGTAATTATTTGCCAAGACAAGATCGGATCACATATAGTTCCCATACAGCTCAGTGATCCGATATGAGATTTCACTTTAACCCCCAACTAACAAACAGGAATGCACAGATATGAGGTTCTATTTTAAAACTATTAATTTCATATGAAAAAAAAAACAAATAGTATTTTAAATTATAATATTTTTACACTAAAAATGCAGCAACAAATTTAGTTGTATTCCTCTATATTCTTGAAAAGTTTAAAGGCTTCATCTGAACCGAACTAGGGATGGGCGTTAACACAAATCTGAATAAATGCATGACGGAAAAATATGAATAAAATTGTATTTCTTATTTAAGTAATTTTGAATGATGAATAAACTATCATTTGTCATTCAAATAATTTTAAATAAACTGGTAAAAGTCATATATTATTTTTTGGCCTGATTTTATTAAACAACGATATTAATTTTTAAGCTCAGGGCCAGTGTAAGGAAAGTATTTTGGAAAAAAGAAAAATTGTGAATACAATTTTATTTCTATGTTATTGACAATTCACTCAAGAACGCGCATCCCTGAACCGAAGATATTATTATCTTTACTTATTTTTTGATTGGAACGCAGCTCTTATTATTATTATTTTTTTTTTTAAATAATTACGACAAATTATTGCTCATCCAAATGTTTTGCTTCCGTTGGGATTTACGCCAACACCTACTTAAATGTGAGTGGAATTTTTAATTGATCAATTCAGCAGCTAGTGTGGTGAAAATGTGTGAAACTTTGCAATTCAAAGGTAAGCAAAGTTGCAGAAAAAACACAAAAAAAATTACAAACTTCGGAGAATCATAATAATTTAAATTACTTTTTTATTGCAACCAAGCAAACAAAACTTACATACATATTGATAGCAATAAAAACATTTAATGAGTCTTCGGCTGAATTTAATGATGAAGATTGTTTGTGAAAAAAATATATAACACTGTGCAATATAAGACTTTTCCACCTTTGCATCTGTGAAGAGTTACGTTGATATTTTTTATTGTAATTTACGCAGTGGGAAGAGACCAGCTAAAATTTCCTATAAATCAAAACAAAATTTAGCGGATTTCTTTAAGACGGCCTTTTTATTGCGACTGGATATTGCCTTTTCAATGAAATTAAGAAGGGAATCTTGGGATTCATTAAATATTTCATATTTATTTTAAATTTAATTGCCGCTATAACCACTTAAGCGATTTTGGCCGAACTTCTCCTACAATTTGTGGTGTGCGTCTTGATGTTGTAACACAAATTGAGGGGCCTACAGTTTTGCGCCGACTCCGAATAGCGAAACGTTTTTTTTTAGAAGTTTTTTCATGGCAGAAATACCCTCGTAGGTTTGGCATTGCTCGCCGAAAGGCAACCGCTATTAGAAAAATCTGTTCTATAATTTTGGATGGTACTTGCCCCGAGCAGGATTCGAATCCGGGACACACGTACACGATACACTCTGGGCTACGGCGGATTTCTCTAGAATCTCCTTTTAATTTTAATAAGCCGAGGATCTTATCAATTAAAAATTACTGCCACCTACATTTTTTTACGTAGATTTGGTTCTGAAAATAAATTGGACAATTCACAACGTTATTTGATGCTATTGTTGTATTTGGTGTTGCCAAAATATTCTCGTGGTATGGCAAGTCTCACTACTTGAAATTTAATACATGTTCAGTCCTTTATTGTACAACAGGCATTTTTAATATTAATGCACAAGAAAGATATTGAGAGAAAGAGAAACCGTCACTAACGAGTAAATATACAATACTACGATTTGTTTGCCAATTCCGAATCTCTGCCGGCGACAGAATAGCGGAAGAAACCCGAAAATAACGGAAAGAACAAGGCGCAAAGTAATATTAATGGCTTGATCTAAACCCCATAGAGAGCTGTTGGGTATACTTCAAATCAAAAGTATATGGAAAGCCAAATCTTAATATCAATACCCTTAAGAAAAACATCGGAAATATATGGCATACAGTAGTGCGATTCACTAACTTTAAACGAGCCGACAATCGCAATTTTTGTCGACAATATTTGTCGTTTGGACTAACGATTGTGCAATTCACTAACATATTCTTAACAATACTTAACAGTTGTCTCATTGTATTTATACAAAGTACTAAACAGTGGCAGTTTGGTCAACCTAATTGCCAAAATGGGCGAAAAACACAACAAGAAATAGAAAAAAGCAAAATAATGGGTGCCGCCGAATTTAAATTTGAGCGCGTTTTTATTATATTTGATTAAAATGAAATAAGATACTAGTTTATTTCAAACTACAAATATTTATAATTGTTTTTATATATTGCAATGTTCCATTGTAGCGAAATTTCTGATTGTCTTCTGAGTGATTTGGGAGAATAGTCATCAACTCGACTCCAAGGAATATCCGGAATCACCTGCAAACATGCCGCGGTTTTCGGTTTCAAAAATCGCTCCATAGAGTATTGAGCTTTTATACTTCAAATTTTTTAATTAGGATCCTTTATCTATATATTAAAAATAAAATGTATATCTCCGTTTTTATACTTAAATCCATGATAAAAGCTCGCTTTTACCATTTGTACATTAATATAGTGGTTGCCACAAGCCTCCTCTTGATTCTTTGACACCAAAATTGGTACATGAGTACAATCGAAGGTCCCAATAGTGCCTCCCACAAACGGCGACGACCCTCAAGCAAACATTTCTTTAGCAACTTGAAGCTTCACTTGGGTCATAGGAAACCTGTCAAGCTGAGAAATTAAGTCCGCAGCCAAGTCTGGAGTTAACCGAAACAGCTTTTGAAATTCTGTTGCATTTAAATGAAAGAGATTGCCCACATTCCGGAGTAAACTTCGATCTACTGTTGGAGCGCTTACTTCTTCGTCACCTCGTGATAAATTATATGCCAAATATTCAAACGAAATTATTTAATGTTCCTTTTTTAATTTCAAGGAAACAAATTACCAAATTTTAAATTCATCTTTTATTTAAGTTAAAATCACAATTTTCTCCTTTCTCGATTGGGTTAACAACATCAAATTTGTTGTCGTTTAGTTCTCGATAATCGACTAGCTAATGACAACAGCTGATTCGGCGATAGCGAAAATCGTTTAAAAATGGCATCGCAAAAATTTTCGTTAAAATGATTTAACCATGCAAATATTGTTAGAAAAAAGTTAGTGAATCGCACTACAGATCGGCATTGTAAAGAAATCGTCAAAAACGTGGTTTAAAGTATGCCTAACAAAATAAAGGCAGGTTTAAAATATAAAGGGAATGTTACAAAATATTAATATGAATTTCAAAATGGCATGAACATTTGTGCTATAGTAATATAAAGAAATTACTCTCTTCGAAAAAGAAGGAAATTTGTACTTTCAAAAAGTTGAAAGAGATAAAACTTTTAGGTCTTATGTGGATGCTCTAACGTTTCTAATTTTTGGCGGTGTATAGTATGTGTACATAGTTTCGGAATTAATTGTCTTGAGCTAAGTTTGCAGACACGATCGCCACCCTGTTTTTCGTGTTTTCAAAAGTTGCATAGCTGTTACGATAAATAGTAGCGCACTAAATTGAAAACTTTTCTCGAGTTTTTGATATTTTCAAATAAGTCACTCTCTTAGCAAAGAATCTCTGTTTTTGGAGCAAAATCAATACCTGTAAATCGCACTATTCTCATTTTTAATTTTGATAAAAATATGAATTCATTGAAAATCGAATCAATAATTTGTAGCATGCATTTTGCTCAACCAGCATCGTCATTGATAATCAAAATTAAATGAAAGGCGGCAAAAGGCAATGCATTAGGGATAGCTGATCGCCAAAAGTGGGTTAACTTCAGCGTTCACTGCAAACGTCCATACAAACTTGAGTGGCGCATAAAATAGGTCAAATTCATATAATCATACATTATTGGTATTCATAATGTTTATAAAAATCTTTTTCCTACCACATTAAGTAGACCCAACGGCAACGGGACACGCATAGCGGCGACAGCAAAGGCAAGGCGAATAAACACAAATAGACAAAAAATAATAATTAGTATTATACACTCGTATACAGTTGTATATGTATTTATATTATTTTTATGTGTGGTTGTGAGTTGCATCTAAATAAATGCCGCCTGAGGTATAACAGTAGCGTTGTGTGCAACATTTGAAGCCTTTTTTGGTCAGCGATTGGCGATGGATGACGTACCCCATCCATTGTTGGTAATGATATGCCATGAGTTTTTTGCTTTTCAATATTTATTTTGATGCCGCTGGCAGTTGCAGCTTTGACTTATCGTTATGGGAAATCTTTTGATGTTTTCTACCATATTTTGCTATATTTTCATTTTATTTAATTTATTGCTTCGTATTTGGTCAAAAGCTATTAGAACAGTTGTTGTTATTTTGTTGGAAAATTATGAAAAAGTTATTACCATCTATAGACAGTTTTATAAATTAATATTGCGCAAAAGAATGCCGACATTTACTTATTGATTACCATGTACGGTAGTGGCGTTGTCTACATTACTTAGATTTAGTTCAAAATTTTTGAGGACAAAAGAGCAATCAGTGATTTTAAAGCGAAAATCTAGTTTGTGTTTTCCTCAGAGAGTTCAAAGCGTATTTATAGGAGTTGATGTCAAAAGAACAGCGGCAAGGCGAATTCATATAAGGTGGTGTTGAGAAATCAGCTGAGTGAATTCGCTTCCTAGACTGAATGTCAAAACTATGTGTTTGTTTTGTAATTCTCACCGATTTTCACTTTCATTGTGCATACAATTTGTTAGTGCACATTTTTGTTGTTGTGCGCTCAACTCCACCCGGAGTGAATTCGTCTTGAACAGTTGATTTGATTTTTTTTTTTTTAATTTAAATTCACTTCGCCCTTGTGTAGGGATTGTCAAAATGAAAATTTGTTTACAATAAAACAAGGCGAATTCATATAAAGTGATAGCATCTTGGGAGCTGCATGCTTGTTCTTCTTTCCCAAATCGCTGGGTTGTTTACACATACAAAATACATGAGCAATACTGGGCGAACTCTGATGTTGACGCTTCACTCGCAAAATTACGCAAACAAAAAACACAATGGATTAGCCTTAGTTATATGGCTATCATCTCCTATGGATCCACCATAGTACATTGTTTACACTGGCGAGCAAAACCTGACGAATTGTGAGTTTTTTTTCAATATTAGCAAAGGTTTTTCATAATTTATTTTTTCGGTATTTTATATAAAAATATAATTCACACTTAAAAAAAAACCATGTTAGTGAATATTTCAAATAAACACAATTTATAAAAAACTCAAAAAATTTGCATCAAAATTTTTTAGTGCTAAAATTTTTTAGCAGGATGTTAAGACATTTTTTGGTATGCTGTTAATTTTAGTTTATTATAATAAAGTACGAATTTGAAGTGGCTAGAAATTAGCGTTGATTCTCTATAATTTTCTTTCAAATTTGGCTTTGTAAACTTTATATACCAAAAATTTAATAAGCTGTAAAACTGCATACTTAATAATTTCAAAAAACTCTTCTAAAATATTTTAAAATTTTGTTGAAAATTTGTTGAGTTTTCATTAATTTTTTATTAAGTTTCAGACATTAGTTTACACGGTTTTTGTTATAGTTTAAACTATGTTTGCGTATAAAATTAACAAAAAAAAAAGTTTTTCGTAAAAAAATTTGCTAATTTTGGTAAAAGGTCACCATTCGTCCGGTTTTGCTCGCCACAGTATGTTTGTTTGTTTTTTATTTTCTCAATTCATTCAACAAGTTGTCCTTAGATTGACTTTGCCAATTGCCACACGAAAAACCAAAAGCAAAATACAAGTAAGTTTTGTTGATGAATTCGTCAAGGCGAATTTATATCAAAGAGCTAACTGAACTCGCTTGGTGGACGTATTGTGAAAATAATGTGTTTTGTAAATCATACTGGTATTGTGCGTATAATTTGTTAGTGCAAATTTTTCTTTTTATACGTCTAACATCACCTGATATGAATTCGCCTTAGAATTCGCTGTTAGTATTGCCACCACCTTACTGAATACGTCTTTCTCATTTTTGTTATTAAAATTTATTAAGAAAAGAATTTCGTTCGAAGTATACCCAACAAAAATTTTTGTTAAATCCATTTGGGAATCAGTGCCTTTTTCAATCAATCCGAAATCTCAAAAGTTAATTCTTAAATGCGTATCAAATAATGATTGATAGCGTTCTCGAATATTCTTATATTTGAGAAACCTTGGTAATTTGTTAACAACTTAGTTTTACAAACAAAATAAAAAACCGAAAATATAGTCACGTAATAAATTTTGGGGGCTTATCGAGGAGGCTTTTTTCAATGGGAACTAAGGACGTTTGAATTGAAATGAGAAGTTCTCGAGAGAATTATTGGAATTAGTGAAATCTACACCAATTCTCCTTTCACTCCTATACTCGTAGTAATGGAGATGAGTTGCACAATGTGCCCTATCAGCTGTGTAAGGAGTACTCTGGTACCATTGGGCAATCGCGCACCTTTAATTCCATCCTACATTTATGGCAGAACTCCCGACAACTCTTACTATATTTAATTTTTCATACAGTGGGCAGCCATTTTTCAAATATTTTTACAATTCTAACGAACATTATGAAATAAATTTAATCACAGTTAAAAATGCTGCGTAAAAATTTGGCAATTATAGCTCTACTGTGCGATGTTCATCTAAATGAAATGAAACTCTCGTGGTTCACGAGATGTCGTAACGTGTCGTAACATCTTAAAATCATAAAATTTAAAAGCAAATTCAAATATCTTTTTGTTGTTATTGTTGATAATTAACTTTATAATAAAATGTTAATATGTCCATTTATTGTGGTTGCGGTTTTTCGATGTCGAGCTTCTTGCGTCAATTGGCATTTGCACAGAGGCACGTGCGAATCTAAATTTTAGCTCCTCGAATAGTACGCACGAGCAAGACACTGGAAGCAAGCATGCCTTCCATCTACCATAACATGGTAAATTTGGTTTCATGTTTTCCCATCAGAACATGAACCTGGTGCTACCATGATGCGCGTCAGCCTCAGCCCGGTAGCAGATATTTCGTCGTACAAGCTGAATTTACCGATTGAGAGACCAAAGATTCCTTCCCATCCTGACAATAAAATCGCCAAGAACGACTTTTCTATTGTGAAAGAGACGCATCAACCAGCCAATCAGAGGCAACTTCCCAATTAAGGGTCCGTACAAGAGCATGCCCTCAAATTATAATCCCTATAACGTTTTTCGTGATCGTCATCAGAATGGGGGAGTATCGTCTGAGGCTTGCGGAAACTTTTCATTGGTGATGTTGTAGAACCCCTGGCTGTAAGTCGTCAAATAGGCACGGCCATTAGGGGGTCGGCAATTATTGGCCAATGTTCAACTGCGCGCTGAGTCTGGCGGCAAAACAGCGTAGCCAGCTGATTGATTACACACCAATAGGAAAAATTCAACCGGTGATTCAGTTATGCCCCACACCAGCCATCTTCTCAGTGATGTTGTGCTGCTCTTTCTCTGTAATAAAACTTTCACTGTTTCACCTTAGGCCTTCTAAAAATTAAAATGCGACACTGATACTACGAATAATAATTGTGAAGGTCCACTAAAAATACTTTCAACAATTTTACACACTTCCTTATTGATGCACACATGTAAGTACATACAGAGTACAGTATATATATATATATATTTTTATTGCAGTGTGAAAATCAATTTATTTGAGCCTTTTTTTTTTTTTTGGATAAAATTAAATTTTATTACCAACAAATCCACTGAGGTGCATAAAACGTTTACTACAATTGTGGTACTTGCTGTTATTGTTGGGCAAATATTATGGCATAATAAATAAATGCAAAGCACTTTTACCGCAACAACAAAATTTTGAAAGATTTATTACAGTAATAACTAATTTCCTGAATACGCGTGCGCATGCGCATAAATAATTGGAAAGCATTTGAGAAAGGAGCTGCAAAAGGACGGCATAAACATAAATGATGATGGCAAGGAGCGTTGGAGAAGAGGTAATACAGCTAAATAGCGATAGAGTTACAGCGGCGGGCGTTGATCATAATTAAAAAGGTGAAATTTATGTAATATGCAATTAAAAGCGCCCCAAAGTGACGTGAATGCCAGCACAACAACAAACCGTATTACCTAAACAGCGTGCGACAGGCTGGCAAATAGCCTGGTCTGAGTTATTAACACCAGATAAATAGACAACAAGAGCCTGCGCAGGCGCGGCCTTCATCAGCACACCAACCAGCCAACCAACCAGCCAACCAACCAACCGGCAGTAATCACAGCACGCTGGCGACACGTCGAAATGGCTAAGCGCCAACCGCCAACCGTCAACTGCCAAATATTAAACGTCAAGCTTTTAATATTTAATGGCGCTTTTGATTAACTTCTGCCAACAAGACAATCAAAATTACCCAATCTTGGCTATGCAGCAGCAGTGACGGTGGCGTCAACCAGCTCAGTGATTGAGTTTTGGGTTATGGGTCCAGTGAAGTTGCTGTCAAAGTGCAGTCTCGCGCATACTAAGTGCTGTTTTTTTATATACTTATTTCTGCTAGTATTAAGTTGTGTTTTTGATTGTGTGGCGCCGCCCTCACGCAACTCCTTAACTGCTGCTGCTGCTGGTGCTGCTGCTCTCTTGACAATTTGTTGTTGTTGCAATTGCTTGGTTGGTTGATTGCCACATTCGCGTGCCTGCAACATAATTGATGTACTAGCGAAATTGGCTTTGGCGGAAGAGAAATTACTTGTCGCTAAAAGTGCTTTGGTACTAATATCTCGCTGCTGTTGCTGTTGTTGCTGTTATTGTTGTCTTGAGTTTGTTTAGCGAGTTTTTTTCCTGCCGAAGTTTTTTGCTTTTATTTGCTAGCGGAAAAAGTTTCATGAATGACCGCGTAGTACATGGGAAAATATTTTATTTAAGAACAACAAAAAAATTACAGCAATACAGCAACAAAAACAAGCTCAGTAAATAGTAATAATAAAATAAAGTGTAGTGAATTTTATCAACTACAAAAATATTGAAACCACATTATACAAAAATAAAAATTTAAAAAAAAAATGAACTATGCAAAACTCAATCAAATTAAATAGAAACAACAATTAAATAAAAATAAAATAAAACAATATAAGCAAGGAAGAGTCGAAGTTCGGATGCAACTGAACTTTAAATACCCAGCGCAAGTTTTTATTTCATTGAAGAAATTTGCATTGAAAAAAAGTTAATCTTATATAGAAAAAGTCTATCCGAAGTTATCAACTGTTCTTTACGAAGTGTTTCCAGTAGGTTCATGTGGCTCTTGTGGGAGATATAAAATTTTGGGAGAGAGGCGGTGCCACGCTTTCACGGAAGAGAAAATTTGAGTTCGTCTTGTAGTTGCGGAGAGGAAGATATTTGCGAATATATGTCCCATGAATCAAACTGTGTATCATTTTGGGGAAATGACCACTGCCACGCCACCATTAAAGAGGAAACTACTATTCACCATATCTTCCCATTAATTTGACGTAGGCATACGATATTTGATATATACATATATATATACATTTTTCCTTTAGATCAATGTATAATATCAATATCTAAAACAAAATACAATTTTTATTGGCGCAGCTAAGCAAGCCGGATGGATTATTGATTTAAATAAAAACAAAAGGAAACTAATGTGATTTTAAGGTATCTCCATAATTTTGATTCTTTAAGTATTTTTCTCTATAATTAAATTATGTAACCCCAATTTGAAAAAGAATTTGCGGTATAGTTTAGTAAATAAGAGGCGAGCGCAAGTTTAGTCTGATTCGTATAATTTGAAGCGAAATGGAGTAAATTACTCTGTAAAATTACTAAAATTACTAAAGCCGAAGAGACGGATTGATATAATTTTCAAAATAGTTATTACTGAGTTGAAATGCAAAACAATTTACAATAATTAAATTACTTTTATTACTATGTTACAGGCATTTCACAAAAAGGCGAGGTTATCATCCGATTTGCATAACTTTCGAAATATTGTTTAATTTATGTTTACTGACTTGAGATCCAAAGCGTGTACTAAATTTGGTAGAATTTGGCAACATAGTTTAGGAGAAATACTTATTTTTCTTTACTGATCGGACGGACGGACGGATGGATAAACCAGACGCGGTTTCGCTAGGTGCAAAGTTACAACACACTGGCACCAGTAAAACAAATTCAACTCAATAAAAAAAGGTGTTATATACTAAAATAAAATAAAATATTAAAAGATAAAATGCCAAAAGAATGTAATACAACTATTGTAAAATAAAACTTAATAAAATATAAAGCAAAATAATTTGAATTAAAATTCAATAACATAAAAGAAAACAATCTAAAATAAATAAACATATAATGAAATAAAATAAATTAAACTCAATAAGTAAAAAAAATTTAATAGATTTAAACAAAATAACACAAAATGATATCAATTGGAATTTTCAAAAAGGTTTAAAACAAAACAAACTCACGTGAAATAAAATTAGCCGAAATAAATTAATATGAAGTAACACCTGATTCAATAAAAATTGGCAAAATAAAATAAATTTAAACGAACTAATATAAAATACAATAAAACAAAATATAACAAATTAAAAGAAGGTAAATCAAAGTAAACTATAACAATGAAATGGAATAAGTCATAATGAAGTAAACCAAAATTAAATCAAATAAAATGAAAATGAACAGCAGTTCACATGCCCGCTGTGGATCACTGGCGAGGTCCCAGCAAGTCTGAGGTTGCGAATTCAAAATCCGGGTAGAGTGTAGTAAGAAATCTGAGGAGAAGTGGTGGTATCCGAAATAAAAGATAATTAAATAAAGCAAACGAAATTAAAAAAATATATAAACTGAATTTATATAAAATTCAATAAAATAAAATAACTAAATGAAATCAATCCAAATAAAATAAAACATAATTAAATAAAGTGATAAAATAAAATAAAACAAAACAAACTAAAAAAAATTTTAAAAAAATTAACAAAATACAATAAAATAAAACATTTCAAAAAACAACAAAACAAAATGGAATAGAAAAGTTAAAAAAATTTAAAAAAAAACTAAAACGATAAAGCAAAATACAAAAATTTAACAAAGCAAAATCGACTAAAATAAAATTCAATCAAATAAATTGAAAAAAAATTAAATAAAAGAAAACAAAATTAAAAAAATATATTAACTGAATTTATATAAAATTCAATAAAATAAAACAACTAAATGAAAGCAATCCAAATAAAATAAAACAGAATTAAATTAAGTGATAAAATAAAATAAAACAAAACAAACTAAAAAAAATTTAAAAATACAACAAAATAAAACATTTCAAAGTACAACAAAACAAAATGGAATAGAAAAGTTAAAAAAATTACAAAAAAAAACTAAAACGATAAAGCAAAATACAAAAATTTAATAACGTAAAGTCGACTAAAATAAAATTCAATCAAATAAATTGAAAAAAAATTAAATAAAAGAAAACAAAATTAAACAATAAATTTAAAAAAGTTTTAAAACAAAGCAAGCTCACTTAAAATAAAGTTTAAATAAAAAAATTAAACGTAGTTAAAAAATAGGTAAAGTTACAATAAACCTTCATAAGGTAAGATAGACTAAAATAACTCAAAGTGAAAGAAAATAAAAGAAAAAAAAATTATACTGATATAAAATTCAATAAAATAAAATATGGAAAAATGGAGTAAATCAAAGTAAAATGAAATAAACTAAAATAAGATAGAAACAGAAATAATTAAAGTACAAAGAATAAAACAAAGCAAGGCAAAATAAAGAATTGTAAATAACATAAAACGAAATAAAATAAAGAGAAAACAAATTTCGAAAAAAAAATAAAAAAACAAACACTATTGATGAAAACAAAATAGAATGGAATAAAAAAATTAAAAAAAAGTTTAAGTAAAATAAAATGAAATTAAAATTTAAAAAAAGTAATAATAAAACAAAATCCACCGAAATAAAATCCAAGAAAACAATATAAAATAAAATTTAATTAAAACAAAATAATTTAATAATAATAAAGCAAAATAGACTAAAATAAAATAGTAAAATAAAGGAAATAAAATAAAGCAAGCCAAAATAAAATAAAGAAACACAAAACATAAATTTCAGCAAAATATAGCATAGTAAAATTAAATTAAAATAATAGCGAAATAAAACAAAAACCTCAAAATACAAAGTAAAAAAAGCAAAAAAAAAAAACTTAAGTTAAGTTAAATAAAATTAAATTAAATAAAACATAATGAATTAAAAAAATATTACTAAAGTAAAACAGTTAAATAAAATGTTAATAAATCCATTTCGGTACATAATAATACAAATAATTTAAATTTAAAAAAAAAATTATATTTTCCAGCCATCTTTCGCTTAATCATCGCCTCTGTCTTTTGTTGCATGCAACAAATGGCGCATGTTGCACGTTGTTCGCTTATGCGTTGTGCATTTTGCATTTCGCTGCAAGCGGCATGATTTCATTAAGCAAATGCTGTCTGCCCAAATTTATCAAATAAGAAAATTTAATTTTCACAAATTGAGCAACAATAGCTGCGAGCATTTGCACCCACATTGGAGCCGCGATTGTTGGCAACAGCGCCATTGTTGTAATGGTTGTGGCACAAATAGAAAACTGCCGTTTCTTTTATTTTTTTTTTTTATTTTTTTTTATTAGCCATTGGCGCTGCCATTGTTGTATGCACACCTACACACACACACACACACATATACATACACATGCAAATGTGTATAGATGTCGGGGTGGTGTTGTTGGTGTTGGTATTGCACAATTTGCTTGCCGTTTTTGTCATTAATGACGACGGTAAAGGCGGCGGCGGCGGTGGTGACAGTAACAGCAACAGCAACAACAACGATAGCGGTGCATGCGCAATTTTTCCGCCACTGCAAATTGAATTGACAATATTGCTTGCAGCTAGCAGCAACAACAACAGCAACAACACAATGCAAGCAACAAAACAACCCACTCAAACAAACAGCCATAGCAACAACAACAATAACAACAACAACAACAGCTGTAGTGAATTTTTGCGCAATTTTCCAACCGTATTTCCGCATAATTATTATAATTTCTGTTTTTTTTTTTTTTTTTTTTTCGGACCCATAATGGCCAACAATTGTCAGCGTCTGCATCAGCGTCCTAATTCGTCGTACGTCGTCGCCAGTTGGGCATTGATGTCAGTTAGTCAGTCGGTGAGTGAGTGAGTGAGTGATTCAGCTGTTGCTTGCTACTTTGCCGAAATTACATAGAAATTTGGTATAATAACAATAACAATGGCGCCCATTATTACCAAATTTAGTGCGATTACGTTGTGTATTTATGACTTTTGTGATGGTGTCATAAAAATAAAAACGTTGTGGCCGCAAATTGTGAGAATTAATTGTAAACTGTACGACTGTGTGTGTGTGTGTGTGTGTGTGTGTGTAGCTATGTCTCATGCTTCTAAAACAACACAATCCGAGTAATAAAAGAAAATCCAACCGCTTGCGAAATTCCGCCACATTGCCCATTTTTAGCCAAGTGGCCACCATCAACTGCAAACAGCTGTCAGCTTTTCATAAATTTTCATGAATCGCATTTTGAATTCGTAATTTTTTTAATTTATTAGAGTGGTTAGGAGAACGTTAAGAGGGTAATCGTTTTTCTCACATTTCTAATTGAGGCCAAACAACAAAGAGTTGTCAACTTCAGTTTCCTTTTTGGAAGCAAAATGTAGTTCGGAAGGCATGTTTCAAATACATTTACTCTTTGGGTTGGGTGAGTTTAACGTTACTACTTCTAGGAGCTCACCTAAACTCTCTGGGATCCATTCTGATACCACTGCACATTCAAAAATAGAACGGCAACTTTTTAGTTATAATCTGAAAAGAGCCACAGCTGAAGCTACGAAGCAGGCGTATCTCTACTCCCGATGTGTTCGCCGTGGAATGACTAAAAGGTGCGTTCGCAGATACTTGAGTCTTAGCCTCGCGAAGGCAGGGTAACTGAGTAAAAAGTGCTGAGATGATTCCCCCTCAACATCCGCCAAACAGCAGCCGTACTAGGGGTTAGTGCTGATATTGAGACGCAACGCTAGGCTACCTGTTGGGCAGGGCTCTGCCAGTGTCAACCTAATCAATGAGAGCTGCGGCTTGGATAACCGAAGAAGCTCCCGTGATCTAATCCGGTCTACCGCGATCTACACTGCCCCAGCTTTTAGCAAGCTGCTCGCAACCCAATTCGTTCAGAAGCCGCCGACAGGTGGCCAAAGAAAGCCCGAAAAACTGCTTGCTAAAGAAGTTTTTTTAGGTGAACCTTGCCTGCTTCACAAGATTAATTTGACGAAGAAATTCTGCGAAGCTCTGGAAAGAGACGCCAGGCAATCCTTAACCACTTTCAAATGCACCATTATTGAGTACATAGCTCGAATTGCCGCTTGATTATCAAAGTAAAAATACACTTTCCTTACATAGTTCGCGCTGGTAAGCAGACATTCGATTGCTGCCTTAATCGCAGCCACCTCCACCTGGAACACTCCAGTGATCTGGTAGTCTAATTTTGTTTTCTTTTTTTCAGTAAACTCCGCCTCCAACACTCCCATTCCATCGTCAACATGTTCAGCAGCCCTCGGCGCACCCTTTTCAATCCTCCCTAGAAGGGCTGACGATACGAAAGTAACCCTTGGCTGGTATGGTGGTCAAAACTTTGTAAGGTCCTCGAATGACAACAATCAGAGTTAAATTTCTGTTCAATATTCCTCAGGCTGGCAGCGGGCTGGGATACCAGCATTTGCCCCTCAGTATCTATTGGAGTATTGGCGTTGTCCGAAGGGCCCGATCTTTGCACCAATTCCTCAGTTTCGTCCAAGGAAGCCCATCACACAATATCCCCGTTTAGGAGTATTGGTTTTTCTACCTGCTCATATATCCTGTACGTAGATTAAAAAAGCAATGAAAAGATTCAATATTTACAAATCTAATCATTTCATACAGTTCGGTTTTCATATATTTTACAAATATGGAATATTTGGCATTTTTAATCGACCAACTGTTGACTGCGACAGAATTACGCTCATTATAAGTGGTAATAATTTTCGGAAATTAAATTTGCTGCTAACTAAAATGCTGGAAACATGCAGAAAATATCCGTAAAAGGAATACCATATTGCCTTATCTTTCCCAAGAATATGTTATTTGAACGAACTTTTCCTACGGCATTTTTTTTGATTTTTATGAGCAGTTTTTTAATGACAGAAATAAAGGCGAGGGCTTGCGATATCCGGCGGGAGGCAACCGCTATTTAAAGAAAAATTTTCTTTTCTTTTTATTCCATATCTCAAATGGATTAATGGGTAAACCTACATCTAGCGAGAGTTCCATATTCTGGCGCTTATTCGTCTAACTTAGAAAAAACGGTAGACACTAATAGTAGCTGCAATTTTACGTAGGCGATGGCGGAGCCAGCAGGATCCCGTGAAGTACCAAGTGAGAGTTCGAAGATCCTCTCTCCTTAACTTAAAGACTTTATTTCATGCATATATTGATGGTAGAATAAAATGTTTGAATCGTCTTTGTTCCCAGCGTATTTAAACTTTTCGTCTCAACGGTTTCGGGCCACAAAATGTTGTAATGGCGCCGCATTTCCCGTCCAGCCTGTTTTTTTTCTGCGAGAGCATTTCAAAACAATTATGTGAGGCTTTAGAGATTTTATCTGCCACAAGTCTCTATTTCATGAACCACCGCTCGAAAAATAGTGGAGAGATTGATATTCATTAATTTGTTTTAATTCTCCCCAAGTATACCATATTGAGTTTGGTATATAGATTCCCTGTTCAAGACGACAAAACGAACTACATTAGCTACACTGGAAAAACAAAATGACTTAAGAAAAAATTTCCTTATTTTGTAGTAGGTTTTTCTTAAAATTGCGATATTTTCTGCCGATTGAGTAAAGGTTTCTTCAAAATAAATAAACACCTACATCAACGAAATCCGCTTTTTCCATAGGTGAAACATTTTTTTTTAGCACCAGATAATTTTTTTTTAGAGCACTTCAAGATGTTAAATTTTGAATCTCTGGCAATTTAATGAAACTTTCACATGACCCGTTATGCTTCCGATTTTCAAGTTATACCGTCAATGCAAGTATTGATATCACTCTCTATTCTATTCTATTAGGATAGGGTAGTATTCTCACCAGCGCACTGAACGCATCTGTAGCACTGGTCTTCAGTTGTCTGATATTCCTATGCCCACTATTCTTGTGCCAAGCAAAGAAAGGACTAGACGTTTCGGCAATGATTGTATCCAAGTGTATAAGCAACGATTTTGGCCCCCTTTAGTGAAGATTCAGTTTCCAAATACTTGTATTTTCCTCGTAAATGGTATATGGATAGTTTTGCCATGATTAATAAAAAATCCTTTATTTTACCAAATCACCTTCTTCGTCTTTTATGTCAGAACTGATTATGAGTTCAACCATAGTCGACGGCCAAAAAACTCGAAAGAGTACCCCTCTGCAGGAGACCTTTCGTGCCCATAAATGTTATAACAAAAGCAAAAAGATGCATTACCAGAGAACAGAAATCGATATATGACAAGCTAACAAGCTATCTCAAAATAAAAAAACTATGTTCCCAGAAATTATAGAAAATTATATCAGCTTTAGGCAAAATAACTCAAATTTGAAATCGGTCTACTATATTCAGTTATAATTGCGATTAAGTGACTTATCTTTTAATAGATTTCAAAAAAGGTATCTTAAAATTTATTATACTTTTTATACTCGGACAACAGAAAATTTATATACATATGAAACGACGCTCAATTTTTTTTAGGCTAGGTGATATTATTATTATCTTATTTACATATTTCACTTTTATTTTCATACTACGGCTTTGAATTCAAAAAATTCGTGGCGAAAATCTCTAACCAAGTCGTTTCATGAAATTAAATCCATAACTTTGTTTTCTTTCTTTTGCAACAAATGAGAGTTTAATTTATGCGTTTCTAATTCGGAAAATGAATTAAAAAGTTATGTGAAATGTTAAACCGCAGACACGCCAAGTCGTTGACATGCCCACAAAGTCGAGATCGACAACCAAACCCAGAGAGCACTCGAAGCACTTGAAGCAAACCAAAACAGGCTGTCATCAGCAGCCAGTTTGAATTCAAATTGAAAATAAACAATAAAAATAAAAATAAAAGTGTAAATGTGTCAGCTTACATATACATCTGTAGTAGGTACATATTTACGAGTATCGAAAAATAAATGTAAGAAAACTATTCGACTGCAATGAAATGAAGTTACGGGCAACTTGTAGCAGAAAAAGCTAGTGAAATGAAATCAACAGAAACAGAAATTTAAATGTAGAAAATTGATCCCAAACTCGAGCAGCAACTCGATTTCATGCGATTTCAAACAACTGCAACTGCAATTTCAACTACAACTACAAATCAGCAACATTTCAATCACAATACGGCGCATGCGCAAATTTTCCGACAGTTGCTTCCTTTTCACTTCAAACAAAGTTAGGCAAAGCAAATCCATTGTCTGACATGGACATATTTTGATGCTAACATTTTACTTAAATCGTGGCTATGACCGCGCAGTGTAACAACTAGCATGAAAGCTAGCAATTGTTGTTGCTGCTACCATAGACATTGACTCACTGACGGCTGTTTGTTAGATGGTTGGATGAGCCCACAGCTTCTATCGAGACAACGAACTGGTCGCGCCTTTGCCACGCGAAGATTTCCTTGATCTGTTGATTAATGTTGCAGTTGAGGTGAGTGACGTAAGCGTCAAAAGCCATTAAAAAAGAGGCCAAGCGGCTAAGTTAAAACTGGAGGAAAATTGCTAATGGATTTCCATGTATACATATCGATAGTGTAGTGGTATTTGTTTTTTATTTTTGATTAAGCTGCATGTGACTATGTTTGAGGAAAATTGATGTGCATTCTAAATGCTTACTTACCAACTGATCTTATCCAACTTTGATGGGATCTATGAAATGAGTTGTATAAATATTTTGCAAGCATGAGATGTGCTAAGTTATTATTAATGCAATTAATTTGATAATCAGATTGCGGTTGTCAAGTTGAAAATTTTTGAAGCATAGCTTAGAAAATTTATAGGTACAAACTTTTTAATTTTTTTTAAGTAAAACTTCTTTAGTGGCATGAGTGTGATTTTTCAACGTCACATCACATAGTCGCGTCACGTAGTCACGAAACGACGCATTTATGAAATAAAACAAACACAAATACGTAGGTACTCGAAAGCATAAGCCTCTACAACAACACTAGCGACAACAATAACAAAAACAATAACGATAACACCAATAAAACCAATAAAACCAAGCACGCATTTCCGTTGTGAACAACAATTCTAGGTATTCAGTTGTTTTTTTATTTTATTTGGCAATTGTCAAATTTTGCGAAATCCAACTAAAACAAATTCTCTTTAAAGCCAAAGTTTCATCCAATAACCTAGGGATGGCTGAAACTCACGGTTCACCAGATGTCCCCCTTGCTTCACCATTTCACGTACATTATAAAAAAAATTTGAAGTAAAACTTCTTTAGCGCTGTGTGATAAATTTTTCAAGGTTGCGCCACACTTTTTCGTGACGACACAACGCCTTTGTAAGATAAAACAAGCACACAAGCCGCAATTTTGGACGAGGATTTTAGAAACCTTTTCAAGATCAGTTTGAGCTTATTTCGGGCTCATTTCAGGAGTATCTTGTGACCTTTTTTCAAGGCAAATCTGAGACTAGCGCAAGTATAACACGGGACTAGTGCGAGCACAGCTGAGGACTGGCTCAGAATGGCGTTGGATCTATGTACTTCGCCACTTGTTCGGCAGGGGTTCGAGACAAGTTCGGGACCAGTTCGAAACTAGTTCGGGATTGGTTTGTTACTCATTCGCGAATGGTTTTTTACTCATTCGAGAATGATTTGGAACTGATTTTGGGGCTGGTGCGGTCCCGAACTAGTTTTGAATGAGCAGAAAAGACAAATGGTACTAACAGACATACAATTTAGTATTTTAGTAAGTAACTATTAACGAAAATTTGCTCAAATCTTATTTTCAATCTTTTTGGTTGGAAGACGATATTTACGGAATGGGCGTGGAACTACCCACTGTACAGCAAAACGCTATAGCTCCGAAACTTCTTTGTCAAATACGACCAAATTTAGTTCACCCATTGCATTTATAGTCAGAAAGCACAATTTCGCAAATAACAACAGAAATCAGACAGAAATTACACCCACGATTATAACGGTAACGGTGATTTCCAGAAATCAACAAATTTTTTTACTAAATCATTTAATGAATTCTTTCAAATTTGGTGCGAAAAATTTAACTAGGGAGAGAAATACTTAAAAAATCAAAATTTTGGAAACCGGCTGTGCTACTTCAAAATCATACAAATTTATTTTCGGTTTTATTTAAACCATTAAAAGTCGTTTATGTTTTCAAAATATTTTTATACCAGTGTACCCGGCTTGCTTTGCGTCAATAAAGACCTACATATTTTATTTTAGATATTGAACAGGTATTTTATTACAGTGTTTTTGACTTTAAAATATTTTTTCTAACTTGATCTAGAGGACATATATACTTATGTATATGTATCATATAACTACGTAAACTAGCTGGGAGTATACGGGGAGTTGTAAGGTAGTTGACTTGTTTCTCTTCAACACCAAAATTCGATATATCTCTCTGTGTCACTTCATTTTACTAATTTATTATAATTATTTTTTTATAAAACTATGATTTATTGTATAACATAAACCCTATAGATCAAAGTTTAAAACTTCGTACAAAATGTAGCAAAATCCAACAGATTTTAAAACATTGCCATCAAAATTTTTTGAGTTTTTTCAGGTACACAATTTTACAATAATAAACTGTACCTACGCTCTACGTAGCTGAAAATTCGAGTTGATTTTTGATAATTACACTAAAATATATGGAAACAAAAACTTGCGCCGGTTACTTAAATTTCGATTGCACCTAAAATTAGACTCCCTTCACTTGTTTTTAATTATTTATTTTTTTTTTTACTTCCTTATTGAGCTCTGAGAAAATAGATTTCGTTAGCTCTACTCCCCTGATGAAAGTTGCCATTTTTCAATAGTCTCCATTTAGCCTCAATCACCTTTTAACATTTGGCTCCTCATCGCTCAACCAGCAATCCCGGCTTGCCGCCTCTTCACTACCATTGACCTACAAATATTTTTGCTCAAACAAACGGATTTCACACTTTCAACTTTTTCACTTTGTAAATTAACGCAGCATCGTCGTTTCCATGATGACGTCTTAATTGCAGTTAAAGTGTGACGTATGTATATGAAAAATGTTTGGGCGTCTGCGTTTTCCAACTGAATTTAGGTTGTGAGAGTAGTCACAAAAACAAAAACTCAATAAGAAATTTATCATTTTATGCATTTTGAGCTACTGGTTTGTGGCGTCGCACTATGAGATACATATTTGGTATTAAAATTAGAATAAAATATATATTTTTTTAATTTTTGATTGCAAAAGGCATTTTGAAACAAGTTTTAATAAAAAATGTACCACACGGCAAATTTAATTCTTAACCAAATGAAAATAAATATTCCAATCAACTGAAACTTTAATTCAAAAAAAAAAACTTCAAAAAATGGATATTTCGTTTGACAAATGCAAAAAAGCTTAACTCATGAAAAAGTAGCAGACAGTTGAGGAGAGAGTAATACTCTCAATAGAAGAATGGATTATGCAACAAATGACTCCCCCTCCATATGTAAAGAAGTGGCTAGTGGGTAAAATGTTTCTCCGAAATGAAAAGGAACAATGTTGAATGAAATTCGTCCAATTTGAAGTTGATTTAGTTGAAAAATAAAAGATGTTTTGCTCTAAATTTTTTTTTTTTTTACTCTGGTAAGCGATTTTTCATTTTTCAACCATCGCGCACATTCTTTCTTAATGTTAATTATGCTAAGCTTAGGTACAGAAAGATAAGTTACTTTTCTCGACGATCTTGGAGACTCTGGTTGAAGGCCAATGCCCACGAGCCAATGAACCTACCTGTGGGATAGCCCTTCTGCTCTGGCCAAGAGTAGGCAAAGACAGCTATTTTAATATAATCCAAATGGAACCACGCCTCCTACGCCTAGTGACAAATATCTTAACCGGTCACAGTAGGATTTGCTATTACCCTGCTGGTGTAAGAAGGTCATACTTATCCCAATAATTCTTCGATTGTCTGCCGAATCTAAGATCAGTGGACTTTTACGATCTCCAGCGTTTCATGAAGCGACCAAATTGGATTCTGTTTTAGGGGAACGAAACCTGCATACTGCCCAACTATAATCACAATGGTCCCGCAGGGCCGCAGGGGTGTAAGTGTGACCTCAGTCTATGCAAAGGTATGAGGGCAGCCGCTATAACCTAACCAAACAAACCCCAAGTCAGGAATGGTAGAGTTCGACGTGGTTGTCACTTCTAAGAGCCATATCTAAATTGGCGCGTCAAGTGTCAACGAACTGTCAAAATTTCTCATACTCACTCAATTTAAATGGATAAAACCAGAAAGAGGAAAATGCATATAAAATGAAACAGCAGCCAACGAAATTCGAGAAAATGAGAGAACGTCAAAAATTTGGCGCACTTTTTTGGATATAGCGCGCGATGCCACTCGTTGGCGTTAGAAAACGCAACGATTGAAGCGCCAATTTTGGCACCACAGTAGCTTGTGGAATATCGGAAATCCAATAAGTAAAGTTATGTGCAATATAATTCCGATTTGCCCGCCACGGATGTACCTGCTTCTGCCAGTTCGTCTGCTACGCAGTTACCTGCTACATCGCTGTGACCAGGAACCCATGCCACACACGTGTTATTTTCTACGCTTGATTACAGTGCTTGACGATGTTACACAGCAATTGAGTGATTAAAAAGGCAGCTTGACTATCGGAGGAAATAAATATTGCTTGCTGTAACCACAGGCTGGAAAACGATGTAGTGACTAGGCCGTCGAAAGCTGAGTTCGAGCGAGATATCCTGAGAAATACCGTCAAATTTTGAGCCGTCAGTGTGCTTTGGTGTTCCTATAACAACCGATAACTACGACCTCCTCCCAGTCACTCTTCAGAGCAAGTCGCGTGATGAAACGGTTAGCCTGAGCGATAACGATAACGCATAAAATTGGCAGAGTGCCTGCTTATAATTTCATAACTTAACTTCAAAAATGTAACAATAAAATTGTTTACTCCATTTCTTTTTTTTTTTTTTGTATTCCCAAGTCATTATAGTTTGGGTTTTATCAGACCAACATTTGATATTAGGTCTATCGATGTATATGAAGTAAAGATTTGGGGGTTCGCATGGCAAAGGAACTGCAAATAAGGACAAATTCGTCAACTTAAAAATACTCGTCTCCGATGAGCAAAAAGTAAAGACACTGGCACAAAAATAATTTTCGCATACACGCGAAAAGTCTTCGAATAAACACCACAGCTATTTACGCAATTTTTTCACTTGATTTGACTATAGGAGGTTCGTTCCACATACAGCATACCGCTCGTAATTCCTTCGCACAGTTTTAAATTAGTGGTACAACTCACAGTTAAAAAGAGAGAGCTCTCGAAATCACGTATACTTTGTTAAATATATTTTGATATAATCTGTTCAATATGCATTGTGCCTATTACAACAAATTCGAAATTGACATAAGCTAATGCTTTTTACAAGTAGTTTGCAGTATTTTATAATACTTTTGCAATATACATATAAAATCGGGCATTTTCTGCATTTCACTTCCGAGTGTGCCCAGCCGGGTAAAGTGAAAATTTCCGAGCAAAAGTGAATTGCAGAACATGCCCGAATTAGATTCATAAATGAACCGAAATAGCAAGAGTTCAAAAAGGAATGGAACATCTTAATATTTAGCAGATCCATTGCTTCAAACCTAGCAGTGCTGTAAACAATCGCTAAACAAAACCAAAAACTGGAAAACGAATTAAAAAATTTGCCACAGCTACTTAAGAAATTGTGAGTTTGAAGCAAATTTATGTGGCGCTAAATTTTATAAGGGGTATTTATCTATGTAGCTACTAAATAAAAATAAATTCAGCGTGAAGATTATCAAGTGTGACAATCCAATTTGTGTGGAATTGAGCACCAAATTCATTTACTCCCCTAATTCTTGTCAGCTTTCCTTTCTCCACTTGAAAAAAGCTTCTATTTGCAGCAAAGCTCGGAAATGGAGCATCAACAAGCGGAACAACGATTCAAGTAATTAAGGAAAGAAATCATAAAAATTGGGCACAGCATGCAGGAAAAAGTTGATATTTTGAAATGTAGCAAACACTGAAACAAGTCAAAAATGAAATAAGTAGCAGTGCAAGGGAAAAATAACGAGAGGCATCAAATTTGATAATGAAAATTTTTTTTCAGAAAAATTGCAGAATAAATACTGTACACCCCTTTTTATTTTGTATACGGAGTAATACTCAAACTAATTATAATTCAAATCTGTGAATATCATTTGCATGTACCTCTTGCTTCCCCAGTGTCCAGTGCTTGGAGCTTGTGGAAATTTGAATGCAAATAATTATTGTTTCGATGTTTTATGCATAATTTTAAATTTGGGTTATTTTTTCTTTGAGTCTGTAAATAGGAAATAAGGAAACTATATAGCGGAACTAATTGCAGATATTTCAAGAAAAAGGAGCCACAAAAACCAGCTTGCACTCAGGCAACGAATTATTCAATCGTGCATGGCAAACTTAATGAAACCATTACGAGTAGACATTACGATTTAGCTAAATACCAAAGAACGTAGATTTTCATGGCGTTTCGTTTTCTGTGGCAAGAAAAATTGTCGTTATTTTGATGTAATTGTTTTTTTTTTTCAAATTGCGATATTTTCTGGCGATTGAGTAAAGGTTTCTTCAAAATTAATAGAAACCTACATAAAAGTAGTAATTTTTTTCTTAAGTGTCATTTCCTTTGCTTTTTTTTATTTTTTTGTATCTGTTCTTTTCAATCCAAATAAGAAACACCTTATCCCTTGTTCAGACCAAAATTTAGTCGATTTGCCAAAATTTCGTCATACAAAAATGTGACTCGAACATCTCGTCACCGAACAGACCTAGATTTAATCCACATTTAATGCTCTGTGCAACCCTGATTTGCGCAATCTGTTCGTGAAACTTAACTGTTAAACCAAAGTACGTAGATTTCGAAGAAGTCGCATCACTCCCATCGTTCCTCTAACAAAACATCTCGTTCAATTTCACCATACCAGAACTTATTTGACTTTTGCTGATTGATTTTAGAATCAATTAATTGTTTTCAGGCGTGGTGAAATTGAACGAAAAATCTTGCCACAAGAAACAAAACGCCATGCAACTTCTTCGTAATCAACGTTTTTTGCTCTAACTGAAGTGAAAGCAAACAAATCGATGCGGTGATAGCGTCCCATGAGCTGAGTACCTATTTGTTCTATTTTCATCTCACGCGATGAAAATGTCAAAATTGTTTCTTTTGTTTATTGGAATTTTCCCTTTTTTTTTTTAAATTCAGTTTTTTCTGTTTTTCACTTTCCACCCCTTCGTTTATGGTTGTATTTCTTAGTTTCTCCGACATTCACTCAAACCATAGAACGTAAATTATAAAGAAGTCGCATCACTCCCACCGTTCCTCTAACAAAAAATCTCGTTCAATTTCACCATACTAGAACTAACTTGACTTTGCTGATTGATATTAGAATTTGATTAAATCCAATTGGTATCTGGTGTGGTGAGATTGATAGAAAATTCTTGCCACAGGCAACGAAGCGCCATGCAACTTCTTTGCTCAAACTGCGGTGTGGACAAAAGTGGATTAACTTCGATCTGAGATAACTAACTTTTGATTTGGACGTGGTATAACAACATAAAATAACTTTAAATTTAATAAGATTAATAGCAAATCATTAACGGCATAGCTAGCATGCGCTATTTAAACAAATTAAAAACATAGAAGCTTTGGTAATTTGTAAAGTTTCTGCGGATATTTCTCACTATCTGATTTTGTTGTCCATGCATCTGACCACACTAATCCAAACTGTGCGTTCGTTTTACTGAAATAATTCTGTAATTCGTCGCCCCAAAGCGAAAAGTTATATTGATTTGAAAACAAGTGAAATATCTGAAGAAATACTTGTAAACTATGTGAAAGGTAAAAACCCTGCATGCCGTAAAAACTGTTAAGTGATTGCCGAGCTCGAAGTAATTTTCACGATTCCGTTCTGGAAAATTGTATGTCAAAGATGCAAACCGATCTGTGAAAGTAGATAAGAATACAAAAAGCTGAGCAAAACCGGCATGCAAGCTTCCAGAAAATGACAGCCAGCATTAAACCTAAATCGCATGCCACTTTGGAATCATCTTAAATGAGCAGTCTAATCAATGAAGCTCGACACTTGGGTCCCACATGACTTAAAACAAAAAAAATTCTATAGCCATTGTGGACGCTGAAAAATGGATTGAATACGAGAATAAACAAGCATAGCGTTCATGACAAAAGACCGATGACTCTCCACAAATGAATTCACAGCCTGCATTGACGCCATACAAGGTTCTGTTGAGTGTTTGCTGGGATTGGAAGGAAAATGTCTACTCTGCACAACTTAAATGTTTGAGCGAAGGTATTAAAAAAGAGTGACTGGAATGTTCGTGCTCCATTATTTGTTTTAGCATTTGCAAACAAACATATTTTATGAACTAGTTAGTCCATTATTTAACCAAGGAAAAACTTTTACATTTAAAAACCGTTATGATTTTTATTCCGTTTATTTTGTCAACAAACTGCAATTAGTATGAAAGCCCATATATAACGCATACATTGGCTCCAAGCCAAAGTCGGGCATCGTAGAAAAAAATGTTTCTTCCTAAAAATATTTGAACCAAAGCAATTAAATAAAAAGGTAAAATATTTTTTCAATCACTCATTTATTGCACTTCCAAAGTATAAAAACAAAATATATTTACAAATTAATTCAGTATTATAAAATATTCTAGTAAAATATCAAATATAAGTGAATTCAATGCACAAGCCAAACTCGGACAATCAACAAGTTTTTTGAAATATAGAAATATATTTTAAAAATTAATATTTTGTATGAGGACCATTATTTTTAATAACTATTTTGGTTGGGCATTGATTTAACCATTTTTTCGCAAAAATAAGGTGCAATTTTTTCCCATTCTTGCAAAAAGATAGATTTCAAGTTATTTTAGCTTGAAACGGAAAGCTGTCGAATTTTTGTGTTAAGATAGTTCCATAAATTTTCGATAGGATTAATATCAGGGCTTTGGGGTGGCGTTTCCAGAACATGGTGGCAATTATAAAGCAACCAAGAACGCACTTTGTAAACCTTATATGCTTTGGATTGATAGAAATGCCAATCATCATCAATATCCAATTTTTCAAAACTTTTTGGTTAGTTTTCTCTTAAAATATTAAGATAGTCATTCTGGCTCATTACTCCTTCCACAAAATGCAAAGATCCTGCTCCATAAGACGAAAATGAACCCCAAACCATTACCGCTCCGCCACCATGTTCGACAGTTGGTCTCAGATTGTGCAGTGGCAGCTCCTCATTTGGTTTCCACCAAACATATGGTTTTCCATCGGAGCCAAAAACATTAAATTTACTTTCGTCAGTAAACATAACATTTTTCCATAATGAAAAATCCTTATCTTTATGTTCTTTTGCAAATTTTAATCGGATGGTCTGATTGCGTTTGCTGATCAACGGCTCTTGTTGGGCCTTTCTACCATTTAGATCAGCCCCATTTATTGAATTTACTTTTATTTGATGTTTTACTAGAATATTGTATAATACTGAATTAATTTGTAAATATATTTTGTTTTTATACTTTGGCAGTGCAATAAATGAGTAACTGAAAAAATATTTTATACCTTTTTATCTAATTGCTTTGGTTCAAATATTTTTAGGAAGAAACATTTTTTTCTACGGTGTCCGACTTTGGCTTGGAGCCACTGTATGTGTATATATATTAGTATACCTAAGTGCACATGAAGCGACACGATAAATTCTATTCATATTCAGAAACACTTATTTGACGTAACGTTTCAACTGCGTCTGCGTTGCTTTCTGAGAACACCACTGCAATCCAAAACTTCCCTGCACTGCTGTTGCCCTATTCAGTTTGCATGGCTAATTTTATTCTTCACAACTTTTCACTGTCGAGTGAATATAAATGAGCCATCTATGTATTTCTATTTTTTACGCTTCCGCTTTATTGCTTCTGCTCTTTACCGCCGTCACAGCTATGCCATTTGACACTTCGGAATGGAGCATTGAATAGGTGACGTTATCCCTTTGCGGTCCGAAGGCAAGCAACCAAATGCTGCTTCTGGTAAATTTTGATTTTAGTAATTTAGTACAGATCGTAGGTCTAGTCCAATATCACGCAAATTTGTTTAAAATTTTTCTAGTACGCTAAAACTTGCTAGCAATTTTTAAAAGATGGTTTCTGTTTTTATAACGGTCATTATTTTTATTTAAAGAAATCACGTTTTAATCTTTATTTTGTAATTTAGATTTTGTCGATCAAGTTTGATCGTTATATTTTAAATTTTATTATTATTACTTTTATTTTTTTTTATCAAAAATAATCGTTATTCTTTGATTTAAAATTTTCCGATCATATTTAATTATTTTTTCTTTTTTTTTCTTTTTTTTTCTTTATATAGTCATTGAATTAACAAATTCTTACAGACTATATTAAACTAATGTACAATAGTAATCATTTGGCGTATATTTTTATTTTCTCGATAAAAAATAATCGTTACTTTTGGATTTATCATTTTCCGATCATAGTAAACGCAAAAAAATATCGGCGATGACAATAATCTCAAAAACGGCAATTAAACGGGTAATTTTTTATTATCGAAAAATAACATATGAAGCAAATATAATCGGAAAATTTTAAATCCATGATAACGATTATTTTTGATCGGAAAAAAAATCACAAAATATCGATCATATGTCATCGAACAAGTAAAAATCACAAAATATCGATCATGCAATGATGTAGAACAAAAAATCTTGCAAATAAAAATAAAGTCAGATTAGCATAGCTACGGCATACGAATTAGTTCGATATACATATTCGAGTTTTATTTTGAACGAATTCTTCCTAATGATTTTTTTACCTGGAAAAATCAAAATAACGATTATTTTCGGACCCTGCCAAACCGGAGATTCTTCTTATAACAAGTAGGAAGAAAAAATAAAATTGCCCTGGAATGTAATCGGGTATCTTATGGAAAAGTATGACGATAGATGCTAAGCTATCATACAAAATAGAAAGTAAGGAAAGGAAATTATTTATATTGCGCTAGTTATAAAAAAAAAATTTGACTTGCCGAAGGTAGCGCAATCGGTTATTGTGTGTATTGTTTGGGGGCATCTAAAACATAAGCCTTATTCTTAAAATATTACCTTTGAGCTATCTGTGTATCGAAGCTGTTGAGTGGTCGCGGCTGTTTTAGAGAATAACTGTGAAAATATAGGCATAATGATCCAATCTTTGTGCTTCATGTAAAAATATGCCGAAACTGTCGAATATTTTTTGTTCGCCCGTCGTTTTAGCTTGAATGAGAAAAAAACAAAAACACTTTAACACAGATTTATCTGAGGCCGAAAAACGCAAGCTGATGATGTGATATGATAAATGACATTTAGGTCTGGGATGTGGTAAATACTGTTGGTAAATAAATAATGACAGAGCTCAGAATAAGGGAACAACGCCGCCATCTAGTAGGAGCAAAATGTCCACCATTGGTCATATGACAAAAACAATAGTTTGTTGTTAAAAAAAATTATGGCAAATATAAGTATTAAATGATGGGAAGGAGCGGCCTATGCGACATATAAATATTTTGGCAGAAGCAGCACATCTCGCCAAATAAAAAAAACAACAATTGATAAAAATAATGGTTGGCGGAGTCCTTGTTTTTTTTTTTTGTGTTTCGTTAATATTATAACATCAGAACAAAATTATTTCATTCGGATCCTTAAAATAAATTTTTTTTATGGAAAATCGATTAAAAACTGCATTCTAATTTTTCCCCCTTAACGAGCAAATAAAAAAAATGTGTTTGTTTATTCCTTCGGCTCGGGAGAGCCGTTTAAAATATCCAATATCTCGGAAACCAAAAATGATATGCCAATAAAATTTGACATGAATACTTTACTTTACTTCGAAATTCAGCTATCGACGAATTTTTTTAGACAAAAAATTGGAAAGGGCTGAGATCACATGGAAACTGAGTTTAAGCTCCAAAATTTTGGTTCATCTACTTTTAGTTAACTTCTTATATCTATCTGCTTTTTCTATACTAAAATAAAATTTTACAAAATTTGTATATGTACATTGAATGACCGAAGATGTTGCAAGGAATACATACAAGAGGATACATTTGGAAGATTTTTAGAATGCTTGTCGGTCTGGTTGAACTTTCTAATTCCCAAAATTACTAAATGGACTTTCATGGGACTTTAATTGACCAACTGACAGTAACCTCTCGTATCACGGTTTTTGTAGTCGAACTCCGCCGAAACGGTTCGACCGATTTTTATAGGTATGAGGATTGAAAAGTTAAATTTAATTAAAATATGCATAAGTTTTATGAGATATTAAAATGTGGATGTCAAGCGGGAAGAAGATCGAATTTAATTCAATGATATAAAATTTGTATGAAATATTAAAATATGCGTGTCGAGCGGTTCGTCTCGGAAAGAAGGTTCATAGCTTGCTTAATTTATGAGAGTTGCTACCTGTTTGAAATGTCGAATTTAGTTAAATTATACACAAGTTATACGAAATAAGAAAATATGGGTGTTAAACTGTTCGATTAATTGAGGAGGGCTATAAGCCTTCTTAGAGGGTTGCCACCTGTTTGAAAAGTCGGGATTAATAAAATTATACACAAGTTATATGAAATGGTAAAATGTCGCTAGGAAAAAGTTTATAGGTATATTTTTGAGAGGGTTGCCACCTTTTTTTTTAAATCAAATTTAATTAAGTCATACACAAGGATATAAAATATTAAATTGTGAATGTCAAGCTGTTCGTCTCGGCGAAACAAAGGCATACTTAAATTTTGGAGAGGATTGCCACCTGTTATATGTGAAGGAAACCGAAATACGTTTTCCGATTACGTACGCAAAGTGCATTTAATAAATAAAAAAAATAAAAGAGGGCAGGGCAATGTCTGCTTAGTTGTTCTAGTTTTTATAATATATCATAGTAAATGAGTAAAAAAATGTGTGTGTAGAAATGGTTTGGAATCATTTTTTTTTTTAATAAAAATTTAATTTTTTTAAAGACAACAACGTATGTCGAAGTTTATTTTTTGAAAACTTTTAACTAAAAGAAAACTTAATGTTAGTTTATTGGACTAAAACAAATAATCCGTTTGTGCTATTTATGCAGGTTGAATGTCAAGGTCAAAAATGAGCAAAGAGTAGCGTCCTACACTGGGTATAGTTAGTTTAAAATCTATTTTTATTTTGGAATGAATTTTTTTAAAAACTTAAATGGACTTTTCATTTATAGACTTAACACCACAAACTTGTATAAACATTTTTTCTATTTTTGTTATAAATATTTTTTCCCCCCTAGACCACGAAAATCTCTGTGGCGAATTGTTGTAGAAAAGCCGTCTGACACGTTACAAAAAAAAAACAAACAAAGCAGTTTGAAGTAAATTTTTTTCATCTCAAAAATGCCAAACACAGGGTGTACATTAGAGCTAATTTTTAACAGTTTTGCTTAAAATTCTCGAGTTATGAGTAGAGTAGAGTAAAGAGATAACTGAAGAAATACAATTTTCAAGCTACAAACTTTTCACTGGTTCACGCGAATGTCAAACCCGAAAACAGTGAAGTGAAACTAATGGGAAAAATATGTTAACCAAATTTCATTCATTATTTGGTAATTTTTACGGCTTTACCCAAGAAAATTCCAGCTTAAATGACGCGTGAATGATGGAAAGTGGCGCTAGTTAGGAGAAATTATTGGTATTTACTTAAAATATGAATATTCAATTGAGCGTTCAAAAAAAAACCAAAAAAAAACAGGCGAGGCGACTTACACCTGTCATACAAACTCAAACAACAAAATACACAAAAAATATATATGTAGCTTGTATGAATTTTAAGCAAATACAATTATGTACATAAAAGCACTAAAAATATTTATGTTAAAGAGTTGAATTATTGACAAGTTACTGACTACCGCATTCATTAAATACACAAATACGCGCCCAGACGGAGGGTAACAAATTTGTAAGTAAACAAAAAACAAAAATTTCAAAATAAAAAAAAACGAGAGCTACGACAAATATTTAATTAACTTGATAGTTGACAGGCTTGCGTGATTGAGTATGTTCACACACACATACACACACTGACACACTCACAATTCCACACACACACACACACCAACATTTACATCGTATACATAAATCGCAAAACTTGCTGAGAAATTTTACTTTTAACAGGGGGAAAAGCAACTTTCAAATCCAACAGCAAGCAGCAGGCCCCTTGAGGGAAGACATCGGTCGGTGACTAGTGTAATAAAATAAGCAGTAGCTAATAAAAAGGTAGTAGCAACTAACCGAAAACAAAAAAAAAAAAATAGAGGAATTGCACGTAAAATGAGCTACCCCTGATTAGGTAACAAAGAAAAAACGATAATCAAATGAAAATCGGTAAGAAAAATTTAGCAACAATTATACCTTTTTAAATTTGATTGCATGCGGTTGTATCAAATAGTCTATGGCTAAGCATGAATATTTTTTAACAGCTTTTTCTAAAACAAAATTCAAACAAGTTTTCGTTTTCTTTAAATAAAATAAATTTGATACTTCCCATTTTCAAATATTCACAAAACTAAACCGAAGAATTATCTATTGTGTTTAGTGTGCGTTTTTGGGTTTCAGTATAGCTTTTCTCAGCCTCTCAAACTACGAGGGGAAAAAAGAAAACTTTGACCCACTTTTTGCTGAACTGAGCTTAACATTTATCCAAAAACTCCGAACATTTAAAGAAGATACTTAATTCAAAATGGGTAAGATTTACTTTAGGTACTTCTATAGCTGTTTTAACTAAATAAAAATATGTAATTTTTTTTTTTTTGTCAGACGCTATTGATTTGACGTCGATCACATTCGCAAATAATTTTCTTCTTCAAATTCGGAAAGAAAAGTTCATGCTTTTAGCGAAAAGTTAGAGTTGCGAATTGAATCAGTTTATCGTATTATCGTATGATAGCTTGTTAAAATGTGTCTACAACATTATTTAAAGTTTTTGCAAAATAATCAAATCATTGCTAAAATCAGCTGCGTATTCTACAAGATATTTTACAATAAAAAAAAAAAACATCGCTACTAAATTTGAGCATTTCAATTTTCAAGTCGAAGAAAAAAACAACTGTACAAAACAAAAAAAAGACTAAAGCATGGTACTTGGAAAATTAAAAAAAGATTTTTTAAAAATCTGTAATGGTTAGTTAGAGCTCCTAATAGAGATATATGCGAAAATGATTTAAAACAAAACCGCAAAAATGTAAAAACCTACATTTTTTATTAAACGATGATATTAATTTTTGAGCTCAAGGCCAGTATAAGGAAAAGTATATGGGAAAAAAGACAACAACTGTCAGGAGTGGTAGAAATTATAGCTATAAGTACCGACAGTCTGTCGCTATTAAGTGAATGTGTGGCTTTTAAGATGTTGTTGGGTAACACAAAATCTATTTCAGTTTATTAGAATTTTGTTACGCTTAGCGTACTCATCCATTTCAAAATTTCATATGTGTATTATTTTTCGGCCTGATTTCTTATTAAACGATAATATTATTAGCAAAACTGCACTAAAAAATCTCTTATATGGAACTAGATGATAATGTGAACGGATATTCCATTAAACATGATATTTTATTATTATAATAGTCCCTTTTTATTGCAAAAGAACGCTCCAACTCGGACACAATTTTGTTTGGTTGCAAAAGCAACCCTGTTTGCAACTTTCATTAAACGAGCGATTTATTTATAGCTAGTTAAGAACGGAAAATAGTTGTGCAAGCAAATTTTAGGTTAATATATTTATATAGTTAAAAATACTATGCAAATTAAAGAATATTAGGTGTTAAACTGAAATTTCTCATGTATTTTCTTAGGGCAAATTCACCACAGCGCAGTTTTTTCACTTCCCAACACTACAACTCAGATCGGATAGCAGTTTAGCGAGTTGACTCAACTCGCATATTTTTCCGAGTTAGTGTTGTTGTTTTACATGCTATTTCTTATCCCACCTAGTGTCCTTTTGCTACTAAGTTTTAAAGACTATATCCTCTAATTCTGTACTAATGATAGTTTAATATTTCTTGTTGAACTTCTGTTTTACCGATAGGATGAAAGGATTGTATATGTATGTATGTATATTGGAACGATTTTCCGTCATCCCTTGTCAAGTTTGGTTTGAAGACAAACCGGTTTCGACGTTTTGCGTCAAATTTCGTTCAGTGTCATATTTCGTTCTGTTCGATATTTAAGGGGATAGTTTAAGGTTACATCTATATATAGATATAAAGTAAAGTTACAAAAGCTGTATAACTCAAAAACCATTTTGATCGATTTTTATGACATTTTTATGGTATTTTGGGATGTTCGTGTAAATGGCTTAATTAAGTTAAGTTTGTTCACTGTCTGATACCTGGAACAGAAGTTCTAGTCAAATATGTGAGCCCTACTTTTTGTCCATATAATCCCCCAGATAAAAAACAAAACAACAACAAATAAAAGTTCCATATAAGAAGACCCTCCAACAAATGCAAGCATTCCATTTTAGAAAAAACAACAACAAATGCGACTGATGTAATGTAATATACGGCACAATGTGGCTGTTGTGTGATATTTGAACGATGAATGAAAATCTATTCGTTAATTAAAATTTTTTGAATTATGAATGAAAATGTATTTGCTGTTGAAAACTACCTGAAAAATTAATGAAAATCCATTCATTATTTAAAAAAATTTGAACGATGAATTAAAATCTATTCGTTCTTGGAAATTATTTCTATGAAAAATTTCATTTTTTATTTGAATAAAAATTCAGTCTGAAAAGGCCATCCCTAGGACAGAATTTGTTCGTATGACTTTGGAAAGCTTATTGTTCGTCAGCAAATATCTGAGTAATTTTTTAAAGGCATTTTTTTAAAACGTTCTTCATTTTAAATAGTTTTTTAAATCGAACTCCTGACGGGACAAGAAGTATGATACTTATAATTTGTATTATTAAAATTGAATATAGAAAAAACTAAACCGCACATTATTATAAAATTTGTGTATTTAATTCAATTTATTTAAGTAAAAATGATAAAGCGTAAATGTTTTGGTGAGGTTAATAATTAGCCTGTTTCTCAAAGTTTGAAAAAGCAAAACATCGACGTTTTATCAGGTACCTAGAGTCCCTACGTGCAGCTGAAATGAGGTTTAATATGGAAAGGAATACAATACATATAATTTCTTAAATGGTTAACATTTCGTATAACTTATTAGGAAATGTGAACTAAAATTTGTATGCAGGTGGCAACCCTCACCGAAAATATTTTTTAAATAAGGTTTTGTTAAACTCTTTTGTTAGTATTTCCATATTATACATATAATTTCCAAATGAGTTGGCAACTATTATAAAAACTATTGTCAGAATTATGCTTCATTAATTTTTTTTCGTTTGACACCGTTTTAGTTAACTTATTAATTACTTTAAGTGAACACTTTTAAACAGTTGGCAACCTAAAAAAAAATATTTTTGAGACAATGTAATAAATAAACTCACTTCATCACTTGCACACTTATAAATAATTTTTAAAAATTTTAATTAAATTGAATAATTATTACAAGCATCCACAAAAATACTCAGGACCGTCATCAAAAAAAAAAAAAAAAAAAAAACACAAGCAAGGTTATCATGGAAATTCGTGAAAGTATAGTAAAAATACATTCACATAGTCGTTTTTAGCCCACTGTGTTTACGAGCGTGTGCACAAATTATCCCATTTGACATTTTATAAAATTTAAACTAAAAAAATTTCTTAAAAATAGTTTTATATAATACATGTGCAGTAAACTAAATATATTTTATATTCGAACAACTTTGTCCTACTTATAAAGACTAAGAGGTATTGTTTTTTTTAACTGCACAATGCTTATTAGATTTCAACTAAAACGAACCATATATGTAACTGGATTTTCTGGAAATCTCCAATAGATAGCCATCAATGGACATTTAAAGATATTTTCAATATTTTCTTGCACATATGGTATACGTATGTATATAGTAAACATACAAAAGTGTTGTCAAAGCCATTTAAAGCGGATTTTAAAATAATTTCTAATCGCTCCTGCACTATATTTTTCTCATATCGTCAATATCGGATCATAAATACAGATATTTTAATCCAGTGTCGTCTAGCGGATCCCCTTTCCGTTTATAATTTTATCAAAATCGTATAAAAAACAGAGATTTTTTTAATAACTCGCCTTTAGCGCCACCTACTGGCTCCACTTTGATTAAAAATATTTCTCGTCGTACTTTCATTTTACGTTTCTAATTTCATCAAAATCGAATCATAAATACAGATGTTCTGAATAAGTCGCCTCTAGCGCCACCTAGCGCATTTATGTTTTTGTTTTTATAAAAGTGCTTTTTTATTACACCAGCACTATGCCTTTCTAGATGATATTATCTACATATATCGGAATAACTCGTCTCATGCGCCACTTAACAGATTAAAATTCAATCTATGTCCGTGCCACGAATCTAAGAAATATAGTGTTGAAATTTTGTTGCAGCCCGTTCATCGGCTTTTTAACCAAGTTGTAACAAAGAAAGCGGCCACATATTTATAGATATATATTTTTATAGGATTTTTCAATAGGGACGCTACAAAAGTAGACCGATAGTGACAGCAAGCGAGGTCATATTTGTCCCCGCTCTTTTGACATTTCTTTTCAGTAAGGTTTGCTATTTCATCATGAAAAGATATACGAGCCAACAACGAGTCGAAATCATTAAAATTTACCACCGAAATTCGGAATTCGGAGTCAATGGCCTCAACTTTAGAGGCGCTACGTTCAATTTATGGTCGTCGTCATTTCTGGCTAAATGACTTCGTCAATAAGCAGAATATGCGTTATTGGGCAGGCAGCAATCTACACGTACTCCATGAGTCAACATTGCATCCCAAAAAAACTACGGTTTGCTGCGGTTTATGGGCCGACGGCGTCAGTGGGCCATAGTTCTTCCCTGATGATCAAGACCGGCACGTTACTGTGAAGGGGAATCGCTACCGCTCAATGATAACCTAATATTTTTGGCCCGAATTGGATGATATGGACTTGGACAATATGTGGTTCCAACAGGACGGCGCCACAAGCCACACAGCGAATGTCTCAATCGATTTATTGAAAACCAAGTTTGGTGTTTCGTGTTATCTTAGAAAATGGCCCAGTCAATTGGCCGCCTCAGTCGTGCGATTTGACGCCGTTAGACTATTTGCTGTGGGGCTACGTCAAGTCTACTATGGTCTATGGCAACAAGCCAGCTACGATTGATGAACTTCGTACGAATAGCGAACGTGAAATCGCAGCAGTATCGGCCGATTTGTGCTTGAAAACCGTCGAAAATTGGGTTCAGCGTCTGGACATCTGCAAACGTGCCCGTGGTGCCCATGCAAAAGAAATCGAGTTCCAGACATAATGGCATCGAATGTACTTTCACAGGAATAAAGAATTTAATTCATATCCCAAACCGTTTTTGTTTTATTTAAAAAAACTTTTGTAGCGTTCCTATTGAAACCTCCTGTATTTATAAATGTAGATAATGTGCTTAAGCTGGTTTTTTTTTTAGTACAAACATAGAAATATGACACCCCATTACATTGAAATATTTTTTCAAAGGGAATAATTTTTATTGCTAAAAATATTGGTATACTCATACAGTAAATTTTACTACAACTACCAACATAATAACTCACTTTTCTGACTTATAATAATTTCTAATTTCTTTTTCCATACTCCCCGTTGAGTGTGAGAAGTAAAAGTGCCACAGTACTTTTAGTCATCGGTTTGTTTGCATATCAGTAGCTGTACATTGAAAAGACTAACATGCAATGTGATGATTGGCGGACAAAAAAGCATAAGCACATTAAGAGCATAAAAACATAAAAACATAAAAACATAAAATGTAGGAAAGCCTGTATGCTGTGTATATAAAAAGTTTAGATGGTTGGTTACATGTGTGTGTGGCAAATGTCACTCTATGGCAGCGACTATCGCTAATAGGATTACAAAATCGCGCCTCCCGCAATGCACGCACTGCATAACACAACGAGTAATGCCGCAAACGCACGCATTTGTTAACTGAAATTGCTGTTGGTTGTGTTAGTGGTAGTGGCATTCCGTGATCAAGCGAATCACTCGCGTGATCTTTTCAATTAACAAACAAGACAATTGCTGATACTACTCGTACTCGTACCAGGTAGCTATGTATGTACCTTGACGTTTGCTTACATTGCGGTGAGTAGATATGGATGGCGGTGATTTGATTAAAACTGCCATTGTGCGTTTGCGTCTGCGCGCGCACTCACATATCATATGAGATATGAGCCCACCAAACGTTACTCGCATAACATCACCACCCAAAGCCACATTTCAATTGCTGTTGATGAGCTAATGATTTATTGACTTTTTTTTTTTTAAATAAAATTTAAAGCAGTTGTTATGCACTTTCTGCCGGTTTTAATATGCAAAGTTGCGTGTAGGTTGTTGCATAAGAAGTTGTTGTTTTTTATTGGAAATTTCCAGGTAACGGGATAGCTCATATGTTGAATTTGGCCATAAAAGTATAACAACCATTTCTATGGGATTACTTTTAATAACGAGACGAGGCGCACGACACAAAACTGTTTTTTACTCTTACTTCGAAATTCTAATAAAACGCATGAAAATTACGAAAAGCGTAGTAAATTTCCGTAGTTTTTTTTTAGAGGCACGAGCGTGATTTTTTTATATCGCTTGTAGAAGGTCGCATCGATATCGCGTCACGAAGTAAATGACATGATGCTTATACTTATGTGAAAAAAACAAACATACAGTTACGGACAATAAAATAGAATCAAGTCGTTTGCTGCAAAACAATCAGCGGTTCTTCCTCTTTGCTATTATATTTCCGATAATTTTTGTCTGCAATCAAAACTGTACACTATTTGTCGTTTAAACCGTCATAATGAAAGCCCAGTTTCGTTTTACTGCTACTTTTGTGCTTACAACTTGCAACGGTAGGCTTTTACTATATTGACAATATAATAGAATCAAAGAAGGGAAAAAGCAATAAAAGTGATTTTTGGTGTATAAATTGTATTGTAGGTGTACATTGTGTTATAAATTGTCGTATTTGGTGAAATTTGCTTTAATTTAGAAGAAATGGATCGCGGAAAGCACTGCACGGCAGAGGAACGTATACACATACAAAATTTGCAGAAAAAAAAACAAAAATTGTTTTACGCAAAGAAAAATTGCAAAAATTATTAGCACATCACAAAAATTTATGTTTACTGCTTTTTCGCCTCAAAGAGAATGCGAACTGAGCGGTCGACCTCGAAAAACGACGCCAGAGTACGAAAATTTCATTGAGAGAATATCAAAGCGCGACCCTTTTTAATTCGCTGCAGTCATCCAGAAGGAAATAAGTGCGGAAATATCTTCAGGAACTGTTGCCCGTCATCCTGTGGAAAGGAATCTCTTCGGCAGATTGTCACGAAGAATTCCAATGTTGCCAAAAAGACACCGACGAAATCGACAAACGTTTGCGAGAACTCATATAACTTGGTCCGGTCCAGGAAGCTCAAAAAAGCGACGAAATATTTTATGATCGACGACCGAAAAATACATTAATGTATCTCAGGTACACAACAAAAACATTCAAGCATGGGGGAGGAAATATAAAGATATGGGTATGTTTTTCGTGGTATGCAGTCGGACCGCTATTTTGGATTCGGGAAAACATCGACCGGTTCCAATACCTAAGAATATTAGAAGTCCTTATGCTACCCTATGCCGAATGGAACATGCCTTTGATCAGGCAGTTTCAACAGGATAATGACCCGAAACATATTTCGGGTCTTGTAAAAACGTGGTAACAGAGTTGTGGAAAGGATGTGTTAACTTGGCCTTCGCAATCTTCGGATTTAAACCCGTTAGAGAAGTTGTGGAAGATTGTAAAAGACAAACTTAAATTTGATTCCATTTTTTTGGTAATTGAATTTCACGACTGTCTACGTTTAAAGTGTTTTTTTTTAACGAAATAACTATCTATGTTCGTTTGAGTTACTAATATGCTAAATTAATAAACGGAACTAAATACATCTTTTGATTTGGTTAAGAAATGTTTGTAATAACGTTTTTGGCAAATATATATAGAGAATCTTGATTCTATTAAGTATATTGTCAGTAACTGTATGTACATACTGTGGTAGCGACGTATCAATGTGTATATACATATGTATTACATGTATGAACTAAGTATTACAACTAGTAAGTTCTACTACTTTTATTTACGCTAGTACTTTTTATTGCTACTATTTTTACTAATTTTTACTGCTATTTTTATTAATTCTACTGGTAATTTCGGCTACTTTTTTACAAACACTTTTACTAATTTCTAGTACTATTTTTATAAATTCTACTACTAATTAATACTACTACTTTTTCTAACTTCTAATGCTACTACTAATTTTTACTACTTATTTGCTAATTTCTACAACTACTTTTGCTAATTTCTACTACTATTTTCACTAATGCTACTACTAATAACTTTTTTTTACTAATTTCTACTACTGTTTTTGCTAATGCTACTGCTAATTTTTACTACTTTTTTACTAATGCTTTTACTAATTTCCAATACTACTACTAATTACTATTATAATTATTACTAATTTCTTCCGCTGCTTTTAATAATGCTACTACTAAATAGTACTACCATTTCCACTAAATCTACTACTATTACTACTTCTATTTTTACTCATTTCCTCTACTGTTTCTACTGATTTTACTGCTAATTTGTACTACTTTTTACGAATGCTACTACTGCTTTCCATTACTATTTTTAATAGTTTCTACTACTGTTTGTACCATCTACTGCTAATTACTACTACCCTTTTTACTAATTTCGTTTTGAGCGTTTTTTCACATCAGTTAGTTTTATTTTTAATTTTTTTTTAAATTATTTACTAGTCAACCCCTCATGTTTGCTAAGTTTTTTATTCGAGAATATTTATTTATTTATTCTACGCTCGGAAGTTGTTTGGAAAAAATGTTAGATACAAAAAATGTCAAAGTATATTAAAAAAGTAGCTTAGAAATGCGGTAAGAAACACATTTATTTAATAATAGTTTTCAATAAACCAGAATGCAAATCTTCTTCGAACTTTTTTACTAAATCTAAATGTTTAGTTTCTTACGGTGAGGCAGACGTCTATTGTCGTTCATTTAAAGTGGTTTTTAAGCGTTGGAATAAAATTGCAACGCAAAATATTAGATTAATTCGAAAAAAAAACAACGCGGGCACTAAAGTGCGCGAGCCAGAAGCAAAGCTTCCCTGTAGTAGTAGGAATTAATAAAAGAAGTCGCAGTACCATTCGTAAAAGTAGTTTTATGAATTAGTAAAAATAGTGGGAAAATTAGTAAAAATAGTTGTAGAAGGCAGTAAATAAAGTAGTAGAAATTAGTAAAAAAAAATAGTGGTAGAAAGCAGTAAATAAAGTGGTAGCAATTAGTAAAGTAGTGGAAGAAATTATTAAAAATAATGGTAAAAACAAGTAGTACCACTAGTAAAAATAGTAGTAGAAAGTAGTAAAAATAGTGGTAGAAAGCAGTAAATATAGTGGTAACAATTACTAAAAATAATGGTAAAAACAAGTAGTATCATTAGAAAAAATAGTAGTAGAAAGTAGTAAAAATAGTGGTAGAAAGCAGTAAATATAGTGGTAGCAATTAGTAAAGTAGTGGAAGAAATTATTAAAAATAATGGTAAAAACAAGTAGTACTATTAGTAAAAATAGTAGTAGAAAGTAGTAAAAATAGTGGTAGAAAGCAGTAAATATACTGGTAGCAATTACTAAAAGTAATGGTAAAAACAAGTAGTATCATTAGAAAAAATAGTAGTAGAAAGTAGTAAAAATTGTGGTAGAAAGCGGTAAATATAGTGGTAGCAATTAGTAAAGTAGTGGAAGAAATTATTAAAAATAATGGTAAAAACAAGTAGTACCACTAGTAAAAATAGTAGTAGAAAGTAGTAAAAATAGTGGTAGAAAGCAGTAAATATACTGGTAGCAATTACTAAAAGTAATGGTAAAAACAAGTAGTATCATTAGAAAAAATAGTAGTAGAAAGTAGTCAAACATAGTGGTAGAAAATAGTAAATCGATTCTGGCTCGGCTTTTGTTACGCGATAGAGTTTTTTTTTTTTTCAAAAAATTATTAAAAACTTCAAATATAAATTTAAAAAATTTACTGTAACATACTGATAATGGGCGGTTGTCGTCTAGTGTCATCTAATTTCAAATAAAGCTAAACTTTTAAATTGGTATCAGCTATCAGAAGAAACAATAAATTTCTTATAAGTGAGTTGCTATTGAAAGACACAACCTCTGCTACTTTCTTAATATCTTAAGTTTCGACAAACCAAAACCAAAGCTATTTCAAGCAAAATCCTTTATTTAATTTTAATCGAATTCTCTGCAGATGTTAAGTTTGAATTATAAAAGAAGGAAGACATCAGAAACATGAGAAAACCTACGTATTGTAAAGTCATTATTGCGTCACTGCTAAAATTTTCAAAAACTTTTCGCACCTAAATTATTCTTACTCACTGGTCAGAACTAAAATTTTTTCTTTAACTACCACTATAAAACGAAGTTTGCCAAGCCAGCAAAAAAAAAACAAAAAAACTCACAAAATACCAACATTCATATCAGCCATTTTGTCCGCCTGTCAGACTGATTTGCATTTATCAATTACGAACTTATCTCGTAATGCAACAACAATATGTTACTTAATCTGTCACCTGTTGAACCAGGTCAACGTGGCCGGTCGAGGCCCATCCGTCGCAAGTAGGCCAATCAGCCAGTACAATGGCTAAATATACCGACGTATTTAAAAAACATACATACTAAATTTTTTGTGCTATTACTCTTGTGTTGAACTCTTAAACTACTTTTTAATATCATTTGTAATGCAACGGCCCTTTTTGGATGCTGTTCGAAAATAAAGACCCGTTAGTCAAGTCCGGCTGTCAGACGCAGCAATGCGGTATTGTATTGCAAACACGCAGTTAGTAGTCGTCATTCATTAAATACCGCAATGCAACTGAGCTCATTCAATGACATTTTGCCTTATGCTGCTGTGTTAGCTTTGTTTTTGTTGTTGTTTTTCCCTTTCGGTTAACCTTGAAATGGAACTTAAAAGTGTGCGCATGCGCTTTACATACAAACATACATAGTACATAAAAAATGCACTTAAGATTAAAGACAAAGCAAAACAAAATTATGTCGAAAAGTGAATCTGTTACAACAATGCACATTTTTCATTTGTGATTTGTTGTTGTTGTATGGAGAGTGGCGTTGCGGCATATACTACGAATGTAAGTGTGCAAATAAGTGCATTTAAATGTTCATAAAAAATTATTTTATGCCATACAGATCAAGCCGCCCCAAATCCATAAATACAATCACCTCTACTAGGCCAATCGATTCGACTTTGTTGTGATCCCACTGATCTCGAAGGCGCTACGTTTTGGCCCATTCACAGTTACATTATTTGCGAAAAAATTTAAACTGTTCGTTTAATACGTATTTTTCGTATGTTTGCGATTATAACGCCGTGTAATTTTTTTGTTAATTACTTTTGTCACAGCGTGTGGTCGTTTAAATTACTGCAACTGTACTTTTTTGTGGGTATTTATTTTTTATATCCAACCACACTAGTGTACAGAGTATTATAACTTTGTTCACATAACGGTTGTTTATAAATCTAAAAAGCAGTCGATATACATATTTACTTATTTTCTTCCATATAGAAAAGAGTTTGGCAATCGTTATATGGAGGAAAATACCCAACACCGTCCGCAAAAAAAAAAACAAAAAATTATCAACAATTTTTAAGCCACCAACTGAAAAACACAAACTGAAAATAAGTTAGAATTTTAAGCTGAGAAAGTAGCAGGGTTTTCAATAGGGACGCTATAAAAGTAGACCGATAGTGACAGCAAACGACGCCATATTTTTGCTCGCTCTTTTGACATTTCTCTTCAGTAGGGTTTGCCATTTCATCATGGAAAGATATACGATCCAACAGCGAGTCGAAATTATTAAAATTTACTACCGAAATTCGGACTCAATGGCCTCAACTTTGAGAGCGCTACGTCAAATTTATAGTCATCGTCATTTCTGGCTGAATGGCTTCGTCAATAAGCAAAATATGCGTTATTGGACAGGCAGCAATCCACACGTACTCCATGAGTCAACATTGCATCCAGAAAAAATTACGGTTTAGTGCGGTTTATGGGCCGACGGCGTCATTGGGCCATACTTCTTCCGTGATGATTAAGACCGGGACGTTACTGTGAATGGGAATCGCTACCGCTCAATGATAACCGATAATTTTTGACCCGAATTGGATGATAGGGACTTGGACAATATGTGGTTCCAACAGGACGGCGCCACAAGTCACACAGCGAATGTCACAATCGATTTATTGAAAACCAAGTTTGGTGTTTCGTGTTATCTCACGAAATGGCCCAGCCAATTGGCCGCCTCGGTCGTGCGATTTGACGCTGTTAGACTATTTGCTGTGGGGCTACGTCAAGTCTACTATGGTCTATGGCAACAAGCCAGCGACGATTGATGAACTTCGTACGAATAGCGAACGTGAAATTGCAGCAGTATCGGCCGATTTGTGCTTGAAAACCGTCGAAAATTGCGTTCAGCGTCGGGACTTCTGCAAGCGTGCCCGTGATGCCCATGCAAAAGAAATCAAGTTCCATACATAAAGGCATCGAATGTACCTTCACAGGAATAAAGAATTTAATTCATATCCCAAACCGGTTTTGTTTTATTTAAAAAAAACTTTTGTAGCGTTCCTATTGAAAACCCCTGTACAATACTTTCAATTGCATCGAGTATTTTCTTCGATACTTAGAGCGGGATCGAGTACTTAGAAAGTGGCATCGGAGCATCACTAACCGCGCCTGGTGGAGTTCAAAGTTCGTAAAACTTGAAAAAAAATTCATGATTTTTAGGTTTTTTTTCAAAATTTATAGTTTCAAAAGTTGAATTGAGTATGTATGCTAATTTTAATCGAAGTTTGCCGAAAACATTTTTAAATAAGTCTATGAAATCAGTAATGGATTGAAAAATACCAAAAAAAAGAATACCTAACAGAATCAAAAGTAGCCAAAATGCTAAAAAAAAAAAAACATTTAGAGAGCAAATTTGATTATGTATTGAATGAGAGATGAATTGTGAGTACAATTTCAATGATCTCTCAGCAGCGTCATTCACATTCCAATAATGACAGATTCGTTTTCCTGTTTTATAAACTTTTCTTTCTTGTCATTTGATTTTTGGTTATCTCTATCAAAAGCTCCCACTATCTTTTGCTTAATTTATGATGGAATATTTGCATCTAAAAATCCAGCAATGAAAGCAATATGGAACGTAGATTCTGGGTAGAAAAATATAAATGTTTTTTAGACTCTTTATTTCTAAAACTGGTGATAATTGCACAATAACCACACCCACATAGTGATGTTTTGTGAAAATAAAATATTGTGTAATAGAAGAGAATACGGCTATGACTCTATTTTGACAAGTTTTGAATATCGCACTAAGTTTTAAACTTAGATTTTAAGACTTCGGCTGTAAAATTAAATATATTTCTATTAAAGTAAAAAACAAATAATTCAAATAAATTTGAAAAAGTAAATAGTCAAGATTTTTCAATAAGTGTTGGGGGTGGTAGATAGTTATTTTATTATTATTATTGTTATTATTATTTTTTTTTTCGACTAAATCGTACAATTTTTCGGATTATACTGACAATTCTAAACGAAAGTGTTGAAAAAACCGAAGGTCATAAATATATTTCGAAACTATGCATTTGTAAAAGAAAACTTTGCTTTTTCACAAAGTTTGCAATTTTTTAAATGAAAATATTTATAAATTGGTCGAATATGCAATTGTATAGTAAATTTAATTTCAGTACACGTGATTCGAAATTCAAGATTCTGATGTTTTTTCTATTAAAGGTGTTGCGCATTGCATTCATGTGGAAGGTGAAGTTGTATGGAGTTAAAAAAAAAATGTTGCTAAAAAGTTTAAGATTTTTGCGCAATAGTAAATTTTTCTTTAAAAATGCCCAGTCACGAAGCTTACTGATTTTTTCTATAACTTATGTTAGTACTATGTATATAATCCGAAAATACGCTGTGATATGACTAAAAAAATTTGGCCCAAAGAATTTAACCCACCCTAACCTGCATTTATCGTTATCGGTATTATGCTTCTCATCTCTACCGTGTTCGTTACGCTTACCGTTACTTTTATCGTTACATATATTTGTGAATCGATAATATTATCGTTAACGATGATATTAGGCCTAGTTATAGTCACCGTTGCAATCATAGCTTTTGCCAGCATAAATACTTGCCAAAAAAAAAAACACAAGGATGTAGGGTTTCAGTTTTGCTTTAATTATCAATGACATTTGGCAAAGGAAAAAAAATATGATAATTTTTTTTGGTTTAAAAAGTTTTACCTATGTATATAAGCCCATGAATGCGAGAAGGAGAGAGTGCGAGCGAGAGGACGAGCTACAAATGTTCCGCTCTTAGCGCGCCACACAACTTTTCATCCAACAATAATAGAGGGTACTCCGGAGATTGAGAAGTAGCATGAAAGCTCTTCTCGCTATTAGTAAAAGTTTCCTATCCCACATTTTCCGATACGCAGAATGGATTATAGTAAACTAGTAATTCCTTCCCCAGAAGGCATCCAAGAGAAAGATAGCTTCTGTGATCTTTTTTTTTAGACAAGCTATTGGTATGAAATCAAGCCCTGCTAAAGGCCTGCCGATTCCATATGATTTTTAATGTTCCTCCGTACGTAATGATATTACTACAGGTAAGTTGTGCATAGAAAATTCTAAATTTTATATTCTTATAATAATCATTAAATAAATAATAGATAATTGTTTTATTTATATTAGGAAGAACCTGTGAATATTGTGATATATATAATATGCACCTAAAAAGCAAAACACATAAAAGCAGTATCCAGAGATCGTAAAAAACATAGTGCTAAGCAAATACTAAAACGTCGAAAAAATTAATTGATGTGCGAAATGCACGGCATACCTGAACCAGTAATTGAGTATATTGAGGAAGAAGACATCGAAATAGATAAATCCACTGATCAACTTGATCGTGAAAGTATAGCTGAAACAAATAATGAAGTAATACCTTCGGTCTTGGCAAAGCCTTTCATGAATATATAATATATAAAAATTTAATTTAAACTACTGCATTGTTAGCGTAAAAAATATAACATTTTAAAACACTATTTATTTTTTCACACAAAATGAAATACACTAATATAAAGTAAAGAAACTATAATAAAATAAATTGACTTTTTCTAGAAATATTAAAAGATGAAGATACATATGGAAATGTTATGATATTAAGCATTAGAACTAAAAAATATTCCGCCATGGTCACTGTAGGAGATTTCATATGATTTTGCCCTTATACTGCAGTGAATTTAGTCCTATCTAGTTGGTTCAATCGCATTCGAAGGAACGCTATAACGAACCAGAAACTATTCTTGATGATTTTCTCAGTAGAACTGAAAATATATGATAAGTGAATGGCCTAGACAACTTCGCAGTTTTTACTGACTAAGTATAGAGTTTTAAAGCAAAACCTCATATCTGTACAATGAGTTATAGGAACACGATCTTAATGGTTTCCATTCTACACTTTGGTTTAATCATAGGTGAAATGATTGTCATGATTTCATGTTCTTAGCTGCTTTGGTATAGGAGTTATAATGGAAAACCTCATATCTGAACAACCAGTTGTATAGTAGCTATATAATGTCTGATCTGGTCGGTTTCGACAAATAATCAATACATTATAGAAATACATTAACCTACAGCGTTTCTATTAGATATCTCTAAAACTGCGTCCAAACAAACAGACGGGCATAGCTAAATCAAATTAGCTCGTGGTCCTGATCATTTTACTATACTCAGGTATGAGTATATCTCTTCTTCTTCCTATACTTACAAACACCGGACCAAAGTTATAATACCATTTCATCTTCATGAAAGGTATTAAAAATATTTTTGCCTGTAATAACTGGGGCTCGGTTCGGAGAAAAGCTACGACGATAGATCGCATGGGCGGAGGGGATGTCCAACGGTGACCAAAATTGGGGTACGTAGTTTCTGAACAGCCACTAAGTGCAATATATTATTCAGCTTCGTGGTTGCTTCTACTTATTGCTAGCGGTGGTTTTATTTTCGGTGCACTTGTTTAACTTAAAATTCTTTATTGCGCCACAGCTACAGTTTTTACAATTATATGCAGATAAAAAACAAATAATTAAATAAACCGCGTTTTGATATCATTAAAATTTCATTCGGTTACGGTTTCGTTGTTTCACACCACACTCCATACTGAATTGTACGAAACTTAATGCAAGAGGGGCAATATTTAATTTGATGTGTGTATTTTTTTTTTCAATTTTTAACATGTAAGTGCGAAGAAAAAGTTCAAGGTTTATAAAAATAAATTTAAAAATTGGCATACAAAAATGCAAAGCTTCTGCCCCGCCTCCTCAGCTGCAAGAAGAGAAATGAAATGCTACTTATACAGTTTTTGTTTTTGTTTTTGTAAGCGTGCATAAATTAAAGAAATACGAGTATGTGAATAAATGGCATTTCATTTTGATGCCTAAAAGTGTTGAGCGCCTATGTTGATGGCAACGCTAAATGTTGGAGTATTCGAAAAAAAAATGTTAAACGTAATTATGTATGTGCGGCCAACGATCCAACAACGATATGTAGACTATCTCCATTGCAGTCATTTATTTGCTGAAATTCGATCTACTGGAAAAAGGGGCACTTAATAATCTTGCTGCGATCGCTCGGCTACATTTAATTTTATATGTACTTAATACATACATATGTACATACTCTTTATGTATTTATTTTACCTGTGTGACTGGCAACTCTTCGTGGCACTGTTGATGTGCGATTTACATCGTTTATGTGATTATGTAAAGCAAACATCGAGGGGAAAAAGTTGTGGATAAAAACCCCCATCAAAGGTGCAAAAAGGTAAATTGCAATTATGTTTTGTTCGTTTACACAGATACCATCATATTAATATAAATACATACTATATATAGATACATATGTAATGGTTTTAAATTACAGTTGCAGATTGCGTAAGAAATTGTAATCCGTCAACTTGTATTGCTGTTTGTTTGTGCGTCTACAGTGACTCAAATGATTGGACATATGGTGATTTTTGAAGTAGAAGTTCTACTTAGCGGAATGAGAGTAATCATTCATATTGCGTAACAAAAGTCGCGTCAGAATCGCGAGGTGTAGTTACGACATGACGTTTATATGACAAAAACCGAAACTAAATACTTACTTACTTATATATATATATGTACTGTACATGTCCCTCAGTACATACATACACACATACATACATATGTAGATTGGGACCGTTTCAGCACCAAGTTCTGGACCGTTTCGGCAACATTTTCGGCCTAGATATTTCGGAACCACTTCAGGACCATTTCACGATAATATGGAACTTCGGCTTGGAGTTCGGGAGCAGTAGACGAGTAGTTCGGGACTGGTTTATCACAACAGCCGGAGGGTATAGGGGCCGGGGTCTTCGGTCCAAGAAAACGCTTGTATGTGGCAATGGGTAAGATGCCACGCATCTTCCATCCTCCTGCGTGCAGAGGTGAACTTAAATAGGAAATATCGCAATGAGCGGAGGATAGTCATTTCAAGTTACAGCCAAGCAGCACTCAAGGTCCTATCATCATATGAGATCAGATCCTCATTGGTGCTTGAGTGTGTAGAAAGATTCCAACTCTCTAACAACCCACAATCACATCCAGCTCCTCTGGGTTCCTGGTCACAAAGGCGTTGAGGGCAACGAGAAATCCGATTGATTAGCTAGAGGAGCGGTGGAAAAAACACCCATAGAACCCTTCCTGCCGATAAGTCGACATACCATAAGGGTGGTGCCCAGGACAGAGGAAAATATTTTAAAGGAAAGGCACTGACACCAGATGGTAAGGTCACCCCAGGCGAAAAGTCTATTGGGAGGGTATAACAGTAAACGATCTAAACAGTTTATTAACCTCCGAAAAACCCACTTGAGGATACTTACATGTTTTCGTGCAGGTCATTGCCGACTGCGTAGCCATCTACACAGTCTCGGTATATGGTCGAAAGAGTTGTGTCGCTTCTGTGACTCGGCTCTGAGTACCCCGATGCACTTGCTCCTCGAATGTGAAGCCGTCTCGAGAAGACGGCAGAGGTATCTGGGCTCATATATCTCCGATCAGGAACCTCTACGCTCGCTACCACCAACCATCATCTTAGACTTCCTAAGAGCGTTGGGGTTAGATGAGGTACTATAAAGAACGGAGGGCCCAATGGATCGCCAGGTCGAAGTGCAAACCTCAACACCAATATCTATCTATCATTACAACTACTACTATTTACTACTACTACTACTACTACTACTACTACTACCGTGCTTATTTGCAGGCATTTACATTTATTTTTACATATCTATGTATGTACGTATATGTGAAGATTCGTACAATTTTTCCGACTAATTGCAATTTAAAATAATCTTAAATTCTATAATGATTTTAAATAATTCCATACATATTAAATCATTTTAAACATTGGATTATATATTTGTTTAGAAATTTATTACAATAAACTTTTGATATGATTTTCAATTAAATATTTCCTGTCTGATGTGTTTGGTAGTTTCATTAAGTTTATTGGAAGTTCATTAAAAAGTGTTGGGAGCAATACTGAAAGCGAAGTTTTTGTATAGTTATTTAAAAACTTTGGGCACAACATACTAGCCTATTTTCTAGACATCTTCGTGTTCCATGTTTATGAGAACCGTTATTTTAAAAATCGACTTAACGTCAACGTGCAACTTTAAAGCCCTATTTAGCTGAAGATTTGAAGTGTATACATATATATTTTTTTTTCGTTGCTAGTATTTGTAAAATATAATTTTGGCTTTGTTGTAGTTTCCTGCAGTATATTGAAGAACTTCATACCGTGATCCCGTGCCTTAGAAACTTAGACACTGATAATACAAAAACTCAGGTGCTTTAAAAAATAAGATGTTGATCGAAGTTTATTTTGTAGATGGGTGATGTGCGCATTCCACTTAAGGTTTTCATCAAGTATAATACCGAGATATTTGTACGTGTCTATTGCGGTGTTCGAGTCACAGGATGTCAGGTTTTTATGAAGGCAATCATAATTATGAAATACTAGTTTTATTTTAGAGCGGCGATTATGCGTTGGTCCTATGTGCATTAATTTCATCTTTGTTGCATTTATTGCTAGTCCATTATCGTGCGACCATTTAGTTATTATATCTAGTTTTCTTTGCATTTGACACCACAATTGCTATATCATCGGCGTAAGCAAGGACTTTAAAGTTATTATGAGCTTTAAGCATACTAAGTATTTGTGTATACAATATACAAAAGTGGACGTAATTTAAACTCTTGAGGAATTCTATGAGACATTGTTGTCCGATTACTATATTCACTTCGTATTTTAACTCTATATTGCCTTAATTCTGGATAGTTTACAAACCATTTAAGACAATCTCCTCTTATCCCGGCGGTATCTAAAGCTTGTAGCAATTTTGTGTGTGATAGAGTGTCAAATGCTTTACTAAATTCTATAAGCAGTTGTTGATTGATGTTATTATATTTTTGAAATCCATATTTCCTTTGATCAATTATTTTATATTTTGTTATAAATTCAGTTAACCGACTAACAATAACTTCCTCCATAATTTTTTCAATAACCGGTAGGATAGATATCGGAGATTTGATTCCTGCTTTAAAAATAGGTCTTACGACTGCTAATTTTAATCATTTAGGTACTATGCACTGTGTAACGCTAAGGTTGACGAGATTTGCTATTTTAGGGGCTATCGCAGGCGCTATTTTTCTAAAATCTTTTGGTCGTCGAATTACGTCAAATCCAGCACCCTTACTTTCGTGAAGACTTTGAATGATTGTCATTATCTCATTGTCACTGGTGTCCGTAATATATATTGAGTTGGGTATTTTACATTCTGATATATTTATGGATCTTATATCGCAGTTATGAATAACCCTTTTGTTTGAACGCAAACAAGTCCCTCAGTTTTCTATAAACCTAAGTAAAACTTGAGAGGCACATGTATTTCTGTAAAGTGTCATTGATTTGTCGGAACCGACCAGATCGCACGTTATATAGTTACTATACAACTGATTGTTCATGTTTCTCAATATAACTCCTACACCAAGGCAACTAAGGGCATGAAGCTTTGCAATCCTATCCCGTATTATTAATGAAAAGTTTGTAATGAAAATGATTAAGATCGGATTGCTATAACTTGCTGATTATTCTGATATGAAGTTTCCATTATAACTTCTCCACTAAGACAGCTAAGGACATGAAATTTGGCGCTCCTTTCACTTATAATTAAAATAAACTACACAATGAAAATCATCAGTAGTGCGATTCACTAACTTTAAACGATCCGACAATCGAAATTTTTGTCGACAATATTTGTCGTTGGCACTAACGATTGTGCGATGCACTAACTTATTTTTAACGACACTTAACAGTTGTCTTATTGTATTTATTCAAGGTACTAAAAAGTGGCATTTTGGTCCAACTAGTAAATACCAAAATGGGCGAAAAACACAAAAAGGAATGGAAAAAATTAAATGCATGCGGTTTCCCGAATATAAATTTGAGCGCGTTTTTATTATATTTGATTAAAATGAAATAAGGTACTAGTTTATTTCAAACTACAAATATTTATAATTGTTTTTATATATTGCAATGTTCCGTTGTAGCAGAATTTCGGACTCTCCTCTGAGCGATTTGGTAGAATAGTCATAAACTCGACTCCAAGGAGTATCCGGAATCCTCTGCAAAAATGCCATGGTTTTCGGATTCAAAAATCGCTCCATTATTAATCGTGTGGTGCTATAGGGTATTTAGACTACTTAAATTTTTTGAATTAGGATCATGTTTCTTATACTTCTTTTTTCATACTTGAATCCTTGATAAAAGTTTATTTTTACCATGTGCACATTAATCATCCTCATGATGCTTTGATTTGGCGCAAAATTGATACATGAGTGCAATCGATGGTCCCAATAGTGCCTTCCACAAATGGTGACGACAACACTGAAGCAAAAATTTCTTTAGCAGTTTAACGCTATACTTGAGTCATAGGAGACCTGTCAAGCTGAGAAATTAGGTCTTCAGCCAAGCCTGATTGTTGCGGAATGAGATTTTGCTTTAAACCTCCCTCCTATTTTTAGACTTATCACATTTTGCCAGATCTACTGAGAAAATCGTTGATAATATGTTTTGGTTAGAGACTATAACATTTATAGCATTTTTGGGATACGACTGAGCCAACTTTGACTAAATTCACTGCTACTAAACATCAAACTGCAATTGATTGACAGTGTAGGTTAGGTTAGGGTAATGTGGTAGTCCCCGCAGTAGGAACTCACTTAGACATCGGAGAGGAGTCCATTGTGATACCACCTGTTACATGAACGGTAACCTAAATCTGAAAACCAAGAATGATTAACCGGAGAAACGTTGCGTACCCTGAATGAAGTAACGCAAATCACCAATCTCCACCCTAAAGAAGTACGAGCCTAGGTACTTGAAACTCAGTTTCGCAAAGGCAGAGCAGCTGAGCAGAAAATGAAAAAATTAATCGACCTCATCATCCTCCATACAGCTGCTGCAGAAAAGGTCGGAGAATATGTTCAGCCTACCCGTATGGATACCCATTGTACAATGACCAGTCAAAACACCTATGAGGGTCGAGAGTTACCACTTAGTAAGCGACCTCAGTTCCTTTGAGCGCCCACGATCCACACTCGGCCAGAGGGTCCTTGCAATTTTGCATATCGTGACATTTTCCCAGCGCTCGCTGAGACGACAGATAGCCCATCTGTCCAAGAGAAGTCCGTAGGCAGCCAAAGGAGCCCCCACCCTCTCCTAAATTTTCGGCTGAGGGGGAGCTCTTCGCAGAAAACATCCCCTCCCCCCCCCCCCCCCCCCCACAACCTTTTTGTCCACCTTCGAGCCATCCATGAAAAAGTTCACTGTCTTCCCACCCCACACACTGCCCTCCCAACCGCGGGCCGGAGCCGGCAGACAGCAATCTGTTTCCGGAGGGACAAAGTCGAAGCTGGCAAGAATCCTTGAATGTCCAAAGGCCGAGCTGAAGCTGTATCTATTGCATCTTAGCCGGCCAGCAGCACGGGCTGCTGCAACCTTGTTTGCAATGGAGGGTGTGGTCCTAAGCGCCCCACTGATTCCAATGAACGCAGATCGCTGCACCTGCTCTAGCTTTCGATACCTTATGCAGTGAGCCGCACCAGACAACCACTCCATAAAACATAGACAGTGACCATGGCGGGAAATTTTTTAGTTCTAAAGCTTAATATTATTAAATTTCTTTATGTGTCTTTATATGTAAAATTTTTCAGAAAAATACAATTTTTGTTATCATAGTTACTTTACTTTAATTTTGTGTATTTTATTTAGTATGAGAAAAATAAATAGTGTTTTAAAATTGAATATTTTTTTACGCTAGCAATGCAGTAGTTTAAATTACATTTTTATATATTCACGAGAGGTATGAAGGCTTCGACAAGACCGAAGGTAGCACTTTTTTACTTGTTTTACTTGCTAAGTAAAAAGAATGAGAAACATACTTTTTACTTCCTTACGCTAGATAATTAGCCGGTCGTTTGACATATTTAGTTGATTTTTTTTATAATTTCTTCTACTTCACTATTCTGAAAAGCAAGTTTCTTTGTTTTTTTTTCATTTCAATAAAGTGCGATCCACAATACATACAGAGTCAGCTGTTCTTTTTTTTTTTTTGCTGACTTACTTTCCCATACCTTTCAAGTTAAAAAAAAAAATACTTCAAATACCTCCATACGGCATATTTCAGGCTCAGCACAATGACTACGATTAGTAGTGAAAGATTAAGCTTTCTCAAACAAGACTTGTCAGTTAAACTAATTTATAAATTGCACTTTCAACACTTGGGAAAAATTCTAGGAGGAAATACAATCGAATAACAGAAAGCATCAGAATTACTGCTGGCGTGCACATCATTGCTAAATATTTGAAAGGTTGTAATTAGCCGCAGCATGTACAGTGGTGTGCTAATGACTGCGCACAACTGGCATTGTTTACAGAAGATTCTTTATCGCTGTGTTTACATAAAAAACAATACAAAAAAAAAACAAAGCGGAACTAAATTATGCGTACATTCTCAGTTCTTTTTTTTCTACATCTTCAAATCGTACAATGACTTGTGGCGTTGTCGTGCAGCCAGCCAGCCACCAGCACCTAGCTAAGTTAGCTAGTAGTATCTGTGCTACTTTCGCCGCCATTTGGAATGAATTGTTTTGAGCACCCAAAGTACACTCGGAGTATGAATGTGAAGTAGAAATGAACAAATATTTAAATTATTGCATTCCATAGATAAAATATTTTGTAACCATTTTTGCGGAGAGCATAAAGAGGGTGGACTTCGGAGTTTGGTTAGATGTTGATGAAGGAGGTAAGGCAAACACTATATACTTACTTATTTACATTAGATCGTATCGCGTTTATGCGTAAATTTTTATTTTGGTTAAATTATATGTATAATTTTTTAATTCTTAAATACAGGATGTTATTTTTAGAAAAACTTAGGATTCAAATTGAAGTTTGATATTATAGGTTATTAATTTAAATAGCTTTTGGTTATTAATTTTTCAACTATATACCATTCATAAAAATCGAAGAGTGAATAGAGAAATTATGGGAAAGCCCATTGCGCGAGAAGTAAAACTTTTGAGCCGATTCTGCAAAGAGATATAGAGTTGGATATAGGAGAGAGTTTTATAAGACATCCTTTTTAGTATTTTTAGTTTTGGCATTAGTAAAAATAGTAGAAGAAATTAGTAAAAATAGTAGTAGAAAGGAGTAAAAATAATAGTACTAATTAGTAGTAGCATTAGTAAAAATATTGGTAGAAGTTAATACAAATAATACGAGTAATTGTTGTAGCATTAGTAAAATTAATAGTCGAAATTAGTAAAAAAAAAGTATTACAAATTAGTACAAATAGTAGTAGTAATAAGTAGTAGCTTTAGTAAAAGCAGTAGTAGAAATTATTAAAACTAGTAGTCGAAATTATTAAAAAATAGTAGTACGAATTAGTAACAGTCGTAATTGATTGAGTAAAAATACTTGTAGCAGCAATAAAAATTACTACTATTTTACTACTAATTAGTAAAAGCATTAGTAGAAATAATAGTATAAATTAGTAAAAATAGTAGTAGAAATTAGTAAAAAAAAATAGTAGTACAAGCTAGTACAAATAGTAGTCAAAATTGCTTAAAATACTAGTAGCAGTAATAAAAATAGCAGCAGTAATTAGTAGTAGCATTAGTAAAAATATTAGTCGAAATTAATAAAAATTGTACTAGAAATTAGTAAAAATAATAGGAATAATAACTAGTAGCATTAGTAAAAATAGTAGTAAAAATTAGTAAAAATAGTAGTAGAAATTAGTAAAAATAGTTGTAGAAATGAGTAAAAATAGTAGCAGAAAGGAGTAAAAATAATAGTACTAATTAGTAGTAGCATTAGTAAAAATATTGGTAGAAGTTAATAAAAATAATACGAGTAATTGTTCTAGCATTAGTAAAATTAATAGTCGAAATTAGTAAAAAAAAGTATTACAAATTAGTACAAATAGTAGTAGTAATAAGTAGTAGCTTTAGTAAAAGCAGTAGTAGAAATTATTAAAACTAGTAGTCGAAATTATTAAAAAATAGTAGTACGAATTAGTAACAGTCGTAGTTGATTGAGTAAAAATACTTGTAGCAGCAATAAAAATTACTACTATTTTACTACTAATTAGTAAAAGCATTAGTAGAAATAATAGTATAAATTAGTTAAAATAGTAGTAGAAATTAGTAAAAATAGTTGTAGAAATGAGTAAAAATAGTAGCAGAAAGGAGTAAAAATAATAGTACTAATTAGTAGTAGCATTAGTAAAAATATTGGTAGAAGTTAATAAAAATAATACGAGTAATTGTTCTAGCATTAGTAAAATTAATAGTCGAAATTAGTAAAAAAAAGTATTACAAATTAGTACAAATAGTAGTAGTAATAAGTAGTTGCATTAGTAAAAGCAGTAGTAGAAATTATTAAAACTAGTAGTCGAAATTAGTAAAAAATAGTAGTAGGAATTAGTAAAAGTCGTAGTTGAATGAGTAAAAATACTTCTAGCAGCAGTAAAAATTACCACTATTTTACTACTAATTAGTAAAAGCATTAGTAGAAATAATAGTATAAATTAGTAAAAATAGTAGTAGAAATTAGTAAAAAAAATAGTAGTACAAGCTAGTACAAATAGTAGTCGAAATTGCTTAAAATACTAGTAACAGTAATAAAAATAGCAGCAGTAATTAGTAGTAGCATTAGTAAAAATATTAGTCGAAATTAATAAAAATTGTACTAGAAATTAGTAAAAATAATAGGAATAATAACTAGTAGCATTAGTAAAAATAGTAGTAAAAATTAGTAAAAATAGTAGTAGAAATTAGTAAAAATAGTTGTAGAAATTAGTCAAAATAGTAGCAGAAAGGAGTAAAAGTAATAGTACTAATTAGTAGTAGCATTAGTAAAAATAGTAGTAAAAATTATTAAAAATAGTAGTAAAAATTTGCAAAATTGTTGTAGAAATTAGTGAAAAATAGTAGTAGAAATGAGTAAAAATAGTAGCAGAAAGGAGTAAAAATAATAGTACTAATTAGTAGTAGCATTAGTTAAAATACTGGTAGAAGTTAATAAAAATAATACGAGTAATTGTTGTAGCATTAGTAAAATTAATAGTCGAAATTAGTAAAAATTGTAGTAGAAATTAGTAAAAATAATAGGAACAATAACTAGTAGCATTAGTAAAAATAGTAGTAAAAATTAGTAAAAATAGTAGTAGAAATTAGTAAAAAATAGTAGTAGGAATTAGTAAAAATCGTAGTTGAAATTAGTAGTTATACTTGTAGCAGCAATAAAAACTACTACTAATTAGTAAAAGCATTAGTAGAAATAATGGTATAAATTAGTAAACATAGTAGTACAAATTATTAAAAATAGTAGAGTAATATGTAGCAGTATTAGTAAAAAAATAGTAGTAGAAATTAATAAAAATAGTAGGAGTAATTAGTAGTAGCAAGGGTAAAAATAGTAGAAGAAATGAATAAAAATAATAGTAGTATTTATTAGCGGAAAATAGTAGTATTAATTAGTAGTTGTAGTAGTAGTTAATAGTTGTAGTAGTAGTAGTACTTATTAGTAGTGGTAGTTAGCACATACCCATGTACATTGTCTTTTTTCTCATATAAGCGACATGTCGTGACTTCAAGACGCGATTCTGACGCGATGTAAAAAATCATTCCCGCTAAAGAAGTGCCACTTGAAAAAACCAATTTAGCTGTTTTTACAGGGTGCCAAAAAAAAATAACTTTTTTTCCAATTTTGAAATTCTCTCAAAATAAATGTTCAAACCCGAGGGGCATATTTCAATTTTTTTTTTTTGATACGGTCTAATGTACATACAGACATATCTACAAAATACAAACATATGTATGTAGTTCTAAGTAACCGTTCAACCCGGCAAGTGATTCATCAAACTCATTACGAGAACAACAACAACAATCACAATCACGTAGCAGCAATTGTGGGTGCGCTGCCTGCCGCCAACGCGCGACTATGGATGAGGTAAAGGAAGAATCGCTAACATCTCTAGCGCCTGTCAACAGCTGTGTATTCCACGTAATTGCTTTTTTCGTTATTTATTTTAAGTTTGTGTTTGTTTTTTTATGTGTGTACTGTGACTGTTATAAATATGACAACTCGCCTGTCACAACAAACATCAAATGTGTTGTAGGTTGTTGTTTATGAGCCGGCATATGAAATGTGGAAGAAATTTCAAAAAAAAAATTGATCATATGGCAGTGACGAAGAAGGCGCTGGTGTATTCTGTACGCATATTTATTTGTAAATAATTTTGGGCATATTTGAAGCGACAGACAGGTCGCCGAGCATAAAGGAACACTAAAATCTGAGGTAGCATTTTTCGACGGCACACATTTCGTATTTTTACAACATTGGCATATGAATATTTTTCTCTCATTGTTTCTTTAAAAAAAAAAAGGGAAATAATTTTATTATAAATGTTATTGCTGTTTTTACTATTGTGCCTGTTCAGCGAAACGCAACGTTAGCGCACATTTTTTGTGGCATATTAATGACTGATCTTTGAGTGACTAATGGCAAAATATTTGCAAAGTTGTCGACTGGATGGCAGCAGATCAAAATTTATGGCATTTGTTTTTGCAAAAAAAATTATTTACGAATATGGGTACTGTGTACATACAACATAAAAAAAAATATATTGAGTTACATGGGCTGTGCCAAAGTAAACAAATTCAAAAACTCAAAGATAAAGCAAATGTTGTTTAATTTAATCTAAGTATTTTTATGCTCAAAATGTTAGGTGCAAAAGTATTGATAAGTTTTTTTTTATATAAAGATACAAGTAAATCCAGTTAATATAATACTCTTAATTTTATTTAAAAATAAACATGAAGAAATCATTATGCTCTTCGTGCACCGCACCAAAAACTCTAATTTTTACGCATTTACCTCTGTAACTAAATTCTTCGTACCTAATTTTAACGAATTTACTACACGGTTTAATAAAATATCGAATATTTTGTCGGATAGTTTCTATCGATATGGGCACAGAAACTCGTTGCGATAAAAGCAATAATGATAAACCAGATTACGACAACGCCGGCAGCGTCCACGTCACAGTTGTGCATACCATAGCAATAGCGAGAAGAAAAGGAAGGTGATAACTGCACTTGGGCTTTTATTTTCGCTGTAACTGCTACAATACAAAGCCCGGCTTTCACATTTATTGTTCTGTATTTAACTTTTTGTAAAAATTACTCAAAACTCAAAAAACCCAACTTTTTAAGAGCCATTTGTGACGTCAATCCTTCAAACGAGGCAAATACGAAGTAACGGAAGTGCTTTTGTCGTCATCTTTTTTTCTCTGTATCGTGCGATAAAACTATATTGGTGATTAGTTTGCGAATTGTGGAAAAGGAGGAGGTTGTGTACTACACCTTGTAAGTGAGAAAACTGTTCGACAGATAGATGGCTGCAAATTTGAATAATGAACTTCGAAATGTTATTTCCCAGTTTCGAATTTTAAATTTAAACCAGTCACGCTTTTAAGTAAAAAAAAATATTTTTTTAAAAACTAAGTTCCTGGAGTATTGTACTAGTCCAGACATACTCCCGAACTGGTACCGAAATCATTGCGAACTAGTCCCGAACTAATACGAAATGGCCCTAAAAATAATAATAAAGTTCGGTTCGGTTTTGGTCGGCTTCGAGAAGAGAAATATACCGATATTTGGCTAAACATTTTTTTATTAGTATACAAGTATAATAAAATTTTACTTTTAATATGTTTCTCTTTAGGAAAAAAAGAAATATAAAATGTTTTAAAATATTTGTGTGCTCCTACATCGAGTGTATATAGTGGGTAATTATTCAGCCATGCGGGTTAGAATAACATTGATATTCGGTGTCGTTTGCAAGGTGGAAATGCCAAAAGGCTATAATTTTAACATTACAATATAAAAATATTATTAAATTATTTATAAATTTCCAGCATTTCTTTATTGTTAATTTTACAAAACTATGTATGTATGTATGTTTATGTGATGAACTGAAATTGTTGTGATGTAAACTAATATATGCACCTTTTTTAATAAAACAAATCTAGAATTTATAAAAATTTTCATAATCTTAAACCTTGAAAATGTTCTAAATATAAGTCTCGAAATATAAGTCTTCGAACACTTAGAAAATGTATCTCGCTTATAATTGAATAATAGTTATAGATTACTCGAGAAATGTCTGTCTTAGAATAATAATTATTTAATACTTCTTCTGCAATCTGTCGTGTGCGTTTTGATGTTGTAACACAAATTGAGAGACCAAAAGTTCTACGCCAACTCCGAGCGGCCAGTGTTTTTTTTTTTTGTGAGAAGTTTTTTCATGGCAGAATTACCCTCGGAGTTTTGTCATTGCCTACCGAGGAGCGACAGCTACACCAGGCAATGGCAAACCTCCGAGTGTATTTCTACTATGGAAAATTTTCTCACAGCTTGGGACTATTTCGCACTAGTTCAGGAACTTCTAGATTATTTCGAGACTAATTCGGGACCATTTTGGAACTAGTTCAGGACCATTTTAGAGGTAGTTCAGAGCATTTTGGGACTGGTTCGGGACAAACTAGAAACTAGTTCGGGATGGTTAAGGGAAATGTTTAGGACTAGTTCAGAACTCCTTTTGATCTAGTTCGAGACTGTGGAAGTGTGGAAGTAAATAGTTGTGTTGAACATTTGAAAAATTACCATACAAGGACTTACATCGGAAATACATTTGAAAATTGAGAAAATTTATTTCCATAATTCGCGTTTTGTGCGTCAAATTTGCTGTCCGCATTTTTACCGTTAAATCAACTACAGCGATGAGGCACATTTCATTAAATAAAGAAAATTGCAATATTTGGAGTGAGAACTGTCCAGAAGAGAGTCGCTAGGATCCCTTGCATCCATAAAAAATTGATCTCTGTCATTATTGGTCCACACTTTTCCAAAACTAAATATAGAGCCAACACTACCGGCAATTATGAGCCCTACAGGTAATTAATTGCCAACTTTTTCGATGTCCACGTCAAATGGTTTCAGTAGGTTGGTGGTGCGAAATTGAACCAATGGCATCCATACCGAAGAGTAGAATGTATTCTACGTCAGAAAAATCGTTGAGAAAGATAAGATAATCAATATACGAGGAATCGCTTCCAGTAAAACGATCCGAGGCCATTACGGCAAAAAGCAATTTTCAGGAGGAGACAGTAATTAGCAATTATTACTGGACTTTGAAAAACCACAACGCAAGGTGAGTTATAAAACTTCTTTTTATTTGATTTTTTTTTTTGTCGTCACGAACTCTGACGATCCTACTCCATGGATTCCTATTTTGATAGGAATTATCATAAAGAAGCAGCTCCACTCATAGTTAATTAAATTAAAAAACTTCTTTCTGTCGGTCTTCGTAAATTGATAAAATTTGAATACAGCACTTCTCGTTCTCGTTTTTGAAAAGCAATCCTGTCGTTTATGTGCTAACTCCAAACTGATGTCAATTAAAAACTGAAAGTGAATATCTGCTAGCACAAGCGGGTATCGCTTCGAGTATCTTCAGGATCAGAGCGTTTGTATTCACTCGCCGATCGATAATTTATTTTCAGAAAGCGATTAATCGAACCATTAATCGATTATTAATTAATTTAATTTTCGAATCGTTACCTGGAAATTTAGCTTTAATACAAAATCGTTATTAATTATTTTAATGTTTTACTTTATAAAGTTGTTGGTTTTCTTCGTTGGTTTGAGCGGCGCTTTGGAACAGCATTAACTATTTGACCCACGATTTAGAAAAAATACATTTTGCAGATCCCACAGCTGTTGCTTCAACATGGCGCTTTTTGAGGCATGAAATGGCTGACGCTAACGAAAGTGAAAATGGATGCGAAATCGAAAGGAATATTTCGAAAATTATTTCTCTTTACGGGCTTTTCATAAATCATTTGAGGAAGAAGATGAGCTGAGCTTTTACTAGATTTGCCAAGTTTTAAACTTGGTTGAGGCAAGGAAATAAATGAAGGCGGTTTATCCATAACTATATCAGATTAACCAAAATTATTCGCACCTGATTAGTACATCCCTCCCCATGGCGGTTGGTTTTTTAACACCGATGCAATTGCTACAGAAAACCGAAGCAAACTAGCAACGAAAAAATTTTCGAAATTACTTTTTCTGCCAACTTATTTCAACCAAAAAATTTTAGTGAATTATTTACTATTTTATATATTAAAATCTCGTGACACGGTATTTGCCGTCGAAGTACTCCGAAACGGCTCGACTGATTTTTTTGAAATTTTTTATGTATTTGGCAGGTATGAGAATAGGTCGCCAAGTTCATTTTATGCTTTGAAGAGGGATGCCACCTGTTTGAAACATCGAATTTGATTAAATTGTACAAAAGTACATACAAAATTTTAATATGAGTATCAAACGGTTCGTTTCGCTGAGGAGAAGGTGTATAGAAATATTTTTAAGAGGGTTGCCACCTGCTTGAAAAGTAGAATTGAGTAAAATTATACACGACTTATATGAAATATTAAAATAGCAGTGCCAAACCGTTCGTCTTGCCGAGTATAAAGTGCATGCTTGTGCTTTAAAGAGGGTTGCCACCTGCTTTAAAAGTCGAATTTAACAAAATTATACAAAGCTATATGAAATATTAAATTATTGGTGTCAAAACATATGATTCGGTAGGAGAAAGTTTATACGCGTATTTTGAAAAGTGTTGCCACCTATTTTAAAAGTCGTATTTAATTAAACTATGCACAATGGTATAAAATTTTAAAATGTGACTGTCAAACTGCAATTAATAAATAAATATAGACAGGACAAGGTCTGCCGGAATTTTCGAAATTTCAAAATAAATTAAAAAAATGGAAACAAGCTCTCTCTTTGTTTTATTATACAAAAAAAAAAAAAAAAAAAAAAGCAACAACGAAAATCGATAATAACGAGTAATCGATTACAATCTTTTATTTAAATACAATTATTTTTTTTGGCTATTCAATTAATCATTTGATACAAAAATATTTTATTTTAATAAATAACACTAGGCAAGAAAAAAAATTTAAACACGCTTTTTTTTATTTTGTCATAAAAAAAGAAAAAATCTAAAATAATGATTAATCGATCAAAATCTAGTAATTAATTGCAATAACTTCGTTGGCAATTCAATTAGTCATTTGACTATAGCAATATTTTTTTTTCTTTTTTTTTTGTCATTCCACTCATCTAGCCGTTTGATCCATTTTAGAAAATGCAGCATAAGCGGCTAAGAATTTTCGATATCAATACCGTCGGCGTACGCTAGTAATTGTGTGCTCTTTTAAAAGATACTGGTGGAACAAATATTCTACCGAAGGTTTTAAGTTAATTTACAGCTGTTAAAACGAATACGCTGTGCACCTGCAATATCATTTGAGAGTCATAAAAATAAAGCGCGCACATTCAGTAATTTTTACAAATAAACGTACTTAGTAATTATCTATTCATATCATAATATGAAATACCCTGAAAAAAAAAGTTGGTTTTTTTAAAATACTTAAACATTTTCAAAAACAATGTCAAAAATTTAACAAGCAAACCAAACGTACGTTTGAATATTTTCTTCTTTGTTCCTTTTTACTTCATGGTATTTGTGAGTTTATTTATGTCGTGAGATTTTCACCGCCTTATTAAAATAACCACAGCCAATCAGCGCTTTAACTCCCCACCAATTTAGTAAATCTCATCGGCTGCAGTGCAAAGTCAATGGGCATTCACAATACCAAACAATCATCTGAAAAACAAATATTCTACCATAATCAAAGTGATTACGCGCAACAATTCCATTAAAGAGCCGCGCAAAGCTGCCGATCGATAAGCTGAAGTGCTGAGTGGTGGAGTAACTGAGGAGCTTTGGCGCAAAATTGTAGAAAAAAACAAAAAAAAAAATATAAAATAAAAATTGTGGAGAGACAATGGAGGCAGCTGAGCTGTAGCAACGATAGTTGCAAGCATTTTACAATCAATTGGCTGACAGTTGTTATTGTTGTTGCAAATAGCTTTTTTCTTTTAGCGTTTTTTTTTCTTTGTTTTTGTTGTGGCTTTTACTATTGGATTTCACGCTACTAGCTGTTGGCTCTACTTACTGGTGCTGGTGGAAATCATGAACGCTCGTTAAAATAATTATTTGCGCTTATTCGGTCAAAGTAAAGAGCCACATCATTGTGGCGAGGGGGCAAGGACAGCGGCAAGCGAAGGAGTTGCGGATAGCAGCAGATGGCATATGCAGCAAAATTTTTTTTTTATTTTATGGCTATAAAATTCAGTGGAAATCACAATGCTGCGTATAGTGAATGTAGGGTGAAAAATTAGGCGCACTCCCACAAAAAACTGTTGCATTGCAGTTACTGTAATAACAGCACAGTATAACTAGTAGACAATCTCTTTGGTTTGTTAACTTTTTGTTCTTGTAATTTTGGCGAAAATCACCCCTGAACAAGACGTGTAGGGTTGCAGTTGCGAATTGTTGGCCTTTTATCTCGTTGAAGGCTCATTTTAGGGTGTTGTGCTACTAGAAAATAATCAATAAATTTTAACATTTGTTGTCAAAGACCTAGCTTAAATTAGAGCGATTTATTACAATGTAAAAGTGAACTTTAAAATGTGTGAATATGAAATATACATAATTTATTGAAATACAGAAATACATATATAACGGGTATTTTTTTAGACTGATAGAACTTTCGATAGAGTTAGCTGTCACTTGACAGCTGGTAAATGACATTTCGTTTTGACATTTCTGTTCAGTAAGCGTTGACAAGTCATCGTGGAAAGAATGACGTTTACAAATTGTGGAAGTTTACTTTAAAAATCAGTGTTCTGTTCGCCAAACTTATAAAGCACTTCGTGAATTTTATGGTCCACATAATCGAGCATCAGAGCAGCTTATTCGTCGAACTGTTGATAAATTTCGAACAACATTTACTCTACTCGATGAAAAACCAACAACAAGACAAAGAACTGTACGTACAGAAGAAAATATTGGTGCTGTAAGTGATAGTGTTGGAGAAGATTCGAATTTGTCTATTCGCCGCCGTACTCAACAAGTTGGAAATTTTGCAGTGGTTTTTTATGTTTTAATTCAATTTAAAGTTCTATCAGTTAAAAAAAAAAACACCCTTTACATATGTACATATATCAAAATGCACTTCGACAAGACAATGATAAAATGTTTTATTAACACTAAATTTACCGCACCAACCAAAATTACTGGCTTTGCCTTATTTGCTATAAGTTTTGACTTTGTGTGAATATTTTTTTCCGAAACTATTATATGATTTTTATAACGACAACTTAATGCAATTACTTTGATAACTTATTTATAACTTGCGTCCACAATAAAAAAAATAATTTTTGTTTTTGGTACTTATACCGGAGCCAGTCATTTGGACTGGTACGTTTTTCTATGCCAGCAATAGATTTTTGTTTAGCTAATGTTCTATTATATTACAATTTTTCGGGGGCGTTCCATTTTTAGGTTAGGTTAGGTTAATGTGGTAGTTGCCGCAGTAGGAACTCACTTAGACATCGGAGAGGAGTCCATTGTAACCACCTGTTATATGAACGGTAACTAAAATTGGAAAACCAAGAATGATTAACCGGAGAAACGTTGCGTACCCCGAACGAAGTCACGCAAATGGCCTATCTCCACCCCAGAAAGCTCTCCTGGAGTACTAAAGAAGTACGAGCCTAGGTACTTGAACCTCAGTCTCGCAAAGGGAGGACAGCTGAGCAAAAAATGAAAACATTAATCTACCTCATCATCCTCCATGCAGCTGCGGCAAAAAAGGTCAGAGACTATATTCAGCCAAATCGCATTGATACCCAATAACCAGTCAAAACACCTACGAGGGTCGAGAGCTGCCGCTTAGTATGCGACCTCAGTTCCTTTGTGCGCCCACGGTCCACTCTCGGCTAGGGGGTCCTTGCACTTTTGCATGTCGTGACATTTTCCCAGCGCTCGCTGAGACGGCAGAGAGTCCATCTGTCTAAGAGAAGTCCGTAGGCAGCCAAAGGAGCCCTCACCCTCTCCCTGCATGGAGTAATAACTTCCAGGGTACCCTGCCGAGCGAGCGCATCAGCTATGCCGTTCCCTGCAATGCCACTATGGCCCGGTACCCAAATTAGTCTAATGTCGAGAGACTCCGAGGCGGCTGCGAGAGAAGTCAGGAACTCCACCGTTTATATAGGGGAATATCATTATAAAATGAAAATGGTTGGAAAATGCCATTAATTGGCATTAGTTCGTGCAATTCAATCCAAAGTGATATTTAGTAAGTGTTAAATAAATATTTATTTTAATATTAAAATTTTCAAAAGTGGACTAGTTGGAAAGAAAAAAAGACGGAAAGAAATATCCTATATTATGGCACAATTATTTTCATTACCCTTAGAAACCATAAATGTAAAAACGGCCAAAACGAGCCACTTTGAATTTACAACAAATACAAGACATACTTTCGGAATGTTCGGGCATTGAAGATGAACTTTATGTTAGTGAGGGCGCCTTTTTTTGGAAACCAAATCAATACGAGCGATAATTGTAACAAACGTTTCCATATCGAGCGCAATGATAATGAAAATCATGGTAAAAATAATGGAGATAAATTGAGCGACGAAGAAGACGGTGTTCCTTTGCATAATACGAGTATATAAAAACGAATGTGTTTGCGGTTTCGTTCCAGTGTTAACAGACCTTGCACCGAGCTAGAAGTTTATAGAGTCTTAGGGAAGAGGTGGATACTTTTACAGGATAAATTGAAAGCTTTCATTGGAATACTCTATGCACGTGATGCTGTATGAAGCAAAAGTTTTCAAGCCATCGTATTTATGGAACAAAAAATGGGGTCCTGAAGTTGTTTCTAAAACTATGAGTGGGCATGACTTTATAGAAATTTTACATTCCATTCTTTTCGATAAAATAAATGAAAGGAGTCAACGCTTGCAAACTGATAAATTTGCGTTATTGTTAACTGGTTGGAATAAATTTATTGTCAACAGCCAAAACTGTTTCAAACCAGGAGCAAATATTACAGTAGATGAACATTTTTTTCCAACGAAAGTCAGCTGTATGTCTTGAACAGTATATGCCAAATAAACCAGACAAGTTTGGGATAAAATACTGGCTGGTTTCTGACGTCGAAACAAAGTATATCCTTATCTAGGAAAAGATGAAACACGAAATTTGACAACACCTCTTAGTGAATTTGTAGTAATGAAACTACTGGAGCCTTATACCATGAGAGGTAGGGCTGTAACAACCAACAACTTTTTTACCAGTATTTCCTTAGCTTCTGAATTATTAGCCTAAAACACTACGTTGGTTGATACCGTACGTTCTAAGAAACGGGACCTACCAAAAATTTGTAAGGAAAAGAAGTATGGTACGAGTATGGGCTCGTTTTTTAACATTACTATATGCAACAGATGAATGTACACTTACAGTTTATAAGAGTCGAATTACTTTGCAAAAATAAGGATGAATAACAAAACCTATAAAAAAAATTAAAGGGTTATGTGGAGTGAATACCAAGCCACAAATACCAGATTTAACAATTAATTGTGATAGCGATATCGACTTTGACATCCCTAGAGTTGCAAACGGTAACACTATTCAAATACACGAAAATTTTCATAAAATCAATACCTTAGCTTATGTATTTGAGAAAATACACAAAAAAAAAAACTTAACTCGGGTGATGCAGGGTTTTCTTCCCACATCATAAACTCAATACACGAACTATTAGATAGTAATTATGCAATCGTAGCATTTGACAATAATTCACCTGCCAATGGTGAGCTTGACTCTAACGATGCAATGCTAGAAGTAGGCGAATACCACAATATATTCACAAAAGCGGAGGAAATCGGTTATTACCTTCGCTTTAAAAATAATAAAAAAAGCGCGGGCGAGGATGGCGTTTCAAATTTTCCCCTAAAGAAAACCTACCCATTTTTTTGGAGGTTTATCGCGATTTTTATCAACCATTCCTATAATATAGGCTATTTTCCAAAAGAATGGAAAACAGGAAACGTAATATGCATACCAAAGCCAAAGTCTGACCATAAGTCTCCATATAAGTAGCTACCGCCCGATATCCCTTTTATCAAATATCAGCAAACTCCTGGAAGAATTCTTGCTAGAAAAAATTAAATCACATGTTGATGAACACAAAGTTTTAAAAGATTACCAGTTCGGTATTCGCCCTTCTCATTCAACAGACCATGCTTTGGCAATACCATCTGATTTTGTATGTACTAACTTAAACCGACGCCAAGCAACTATTGTCGTAAGTCTGGATTTCGAAAAAGCCTTTGATACTGCTTGGATAGAAGGAATCATATATAAAATGTTTCGGAAATTCAAATTCAATAAAAATCTATGTAAAATGCTTTACAGTTATCTAAAAGGTCGATCAATTTATGTCGCGAATGGCGACAACGTAAGTGCAGGCGTCCCACAAGGTTCCTTGCTCAGACCAATGTTGTACAACAATTTCCTAGCAGATTTTCCAAATCCACCTGCACAGACTAGCCCAACTTCTTGTGATATACAAGTTCTTATATACGCAGATGATATTTTAGTGTTAGGATCTCAGGCACGCATAGCTAAAGCTAATGAGAAAATTAACACATATCTAAATGACTTAAATGAATACTTTCATAAATGGAAATTAAAAGTCAATACGCGTAAAAGCGAATGCACTATTATTAAAGGTGTGCGGAAAAATCTCTTCCCAAATGCTCGAAAATTTTCGCCTCAAATTAAAATAAATGGGGAAATTGTAAATGCTAAAGATCAACTGAAATACTTGGGAGTAGTTTTCGATGATAGATTTACTTTTAAAAAGCATTTAGACTATACCCTAGCAAAAGCAAAAAAAAATGTTTTTTAGTTATGCAAACTTGGTAAGAGACCGGCGGGTCTAAAAACCAAAATCATACTTAACATATATAAACAAATAATTAGACCGACTATATCTTACGCTCATCCCATTTGGTTCAACATCTCCTCAAGCCAAATGGAGAGGCTACGCATATTCGAGAGGCATATGCTTAGATTATGTAGTGGAATTAATCGAAACCCTTACTCCGGAGGTACTTTCAGGAAAAGATTTTCGAATCAATATTTGCACCAAGAATGCAAAATCTCACGAATTGACTCTGTCCTGATCAAATCGTCTGAACGTTTCATTTATAGAATGCCATATATGGATAACGAGCTTATAAAAAATTACTTAGCGAAGCAAAATGAAGTAATGCTATCACTCACAGAAAAGTATCTATCCCCTTTGTATATAAAAATATTAATGGAAAATGATCTTGTATACCACAACAACACTACAATACTTATAATACTAATCAACAAAACCTTGTATACAACACTGAACAATTTGTGGACAACACATAAAAATAACAAAAATAAGCACACACTAGCATATAGGAAGATACATGTGTACATAATATACATTTATTTTTAAGACCAGATTAGAATATTTCTTTTTAGCCCTTTTTTGGAAAACATTAATTTTAAATTTCGCATAAAGCTACTGTGTTAAGGATTAACATATTGTATTGTATACAAATCTGATATATACAAATTTTAAACTCCTAGATAAATACTAAAGTATGTTAGGATAACACTATTAACCTTAAATTTAATAAAACTTTGTAAAACTTATGTGATTCTGGACAAATAAAACAAACAAACAAAAAGAGTAAACCCAACGAAAAAGTTGTTTTACTGAGTACTAAGCACAAAGGCGTCAAGTCAAAATTAATACCTGAAACTTTTTATAATAACAACTAATTTCGTGTCGACGTCACAGATCAAATGCCACAAAAATATAGTATGAAATCAGAATCTAGACGATGGCTACTTCAAGTATTTTTTAATATTTTCGATTTTGTCGAAATAAATTCCTGAATTGAATTTCGTATAAAAATGCAACCGGAAAGAATATTTCAAGGAAGAACTCACTTTTGATTATCAACCATCAAGTCAAGAGATAGCCAGTGAAGAGCCAACACCGCATCTTTCAAAAACACCCCGCCCTAATACGTAAAAGGTGTCAAATAGGATTTTGCTATAACAATAAAACTACAATAAATTGCGACGTCTGCAAGAAATGTGTGTGTGGAAAATGCAGAGAAAACAAAGTTTGTATTTGTTAAAAGTGTGACAAACCATAACTATTTTGAATAAAAACTAAAATAAAGCACCCGACTTTTTATTAATTTTATATTGTATCAATACTGTTTATTAATACTATAAAACATTATAGCACATACAAATTTCACACACACAAAACGTTATTTTTCAACACCAGTCAAAATGACTGTTATAATAATTTGTTGGTAAATCTAGTGTTAATTCATCAGTACTGAACATCAATTAAATACACATTTCGGAAAGAACGCTAATTCTGTCTTCGGCACATTTATTTTCTAAGAACGTTCTTCGGAAATACAATGTTTATCGTCCCTAAAGATTTGTTAAAAATCTAGCGGCCAAATATATTTTCCATTTTAGAAGGTTATTTTGTAATCTGCATATAGCCCACGTTCTCTTTACTACCACTTGATTTTTGTAAAAGATTCGACAAACTTGTATTATAAATTTAATCGAAATGTATTGAAATTAATTTCAATTCTCATGTGAAAAATAAATCTAAAAAAATTTTAATATGTTTTTCTTGGATCTCAAGGCCAGTAGTAAATAAATTTTATAAATAAAACAAAATTAAGTTTTTCTTATCATAATTTTATTTTCATCGATATTTATACTTCAGTTTGAGGTAATCTTCAGAAACTATTGACTGCGCCTGGTCGACCAGCAGACCGAACAACAACTTCAAACATGTTAAAAAAAAAGTTAGAAAAGCGTAAAATAATTCATTCATTCTCATAGTTAGGTAATATATGTAAATAGCTGAAGTGAAAATTTTCATAAACAGGGAAGGATGGAAAATGGGTGTAATATTCGTAGTCATGAGATCTTTTGACGTAAGGCTTAAAGGAAAGTACCCAGATTATAAGGATATTATATATCTTCCCATTCATCCCAAGTCAAATCTGAAAATTTTAGAATATAATTCGAATTCAATGCCGCTTGATCAAAGAAAACAAAAAATTTTTCTTGAAAGCTAATTGCGGCTCAATTTGAAAGAAAGCCTATTCAAAACTATGGCGGTTTTTATAAACTTAGTTAAGTTGGTACTTGAAATTAGTTGAAGAGTTTTCATCAGATAACCCATTGTAAATTGGGCCAAAAAATTTTAAGTATGAACTTAATTTTTACTATAAATACGCCTCTGTGTCATAAAGCTGTTATCAATTATAAAGCCGACTATAATTCTGCAGGCAACTTCTCTTTCACAAAATAATATTTTTTTAAAATGATTACGAGTTTTTTTTATATTCAACTAGAGCAATAAATATTTAATAAACTAGTATTTTAATGCAATGATTGAAACAATGTGATCCAAGTCAAATTTTAAACACTCCATCGAGCAATTGCTCTAAATACAACTCTGGGCTATGATACTGATGAGCCAGAAAAGTATAAAATGAACGCAAATGTATAATATGATGCCTATACTCAGAAAAGTTTTTGAATATAAATATCATGTGCATGACATATATGAAATATTTATATTTATATTATTTCATATATGTCATGTACATGATATTTATATTCAAAAACTTTTCTCTCATTTTCCCACTTGCGAATTCACCTCTACGAAATTTAGCAACGAAAACTAACAGTGTTGCATTTGTATGTAAAGATTTTTCTTAGTGGTGGCGCTCAGAGCAGTCCGATAACCAGTTTTATTTTGCAATATATAGATATGTATGGAGCGAAACGAACTTTTACGATAAATATTTGTGCTGAACACGAGATGTAAATTAAGCTACGAGTTCTTAAGTAAAAAGATCTGTATTATATTATTATTTTTCTTTAACAATTTGTCATGTTAATGGTGTATACGTTTAATTTCAACCCTGAAAGGCTCAACCCCAGACAAGGTTTCACCCCAGGTTGTCTACTGGTTATACTGTGAATAGCAGTTGCAACATTGATCAACAATCTGAGAGAATGCTTGATGGCAGAGCTTCAGTGGCGACTAAGTTGATTGCATAGTTGCTTCAGTTTTTTATTTGTTTTGTTTTTGTTTTTTTTTTTTTTATAGTCAAAGAAATACTATGTAAGTGTTTTTTTGTGTGCCACAAAACGCGGGTGTTGCTGAAGGTTCTGGTTGCAGGCGGCATACTACAAGAGCAACCTTGACTACAACAGCTGTGCAAAGTTTGTACTTTGCGAATGAAGGTGAGTACTTACATTGGCAAAGAGTTGTGTGCAACAGTGGAGTACAAACTACATACATGAACAATATATGGGCAAGTAATAAAAAACAAAAAGAGTCCAAGTTCGGATGCAACCGAACTTTAAATACCCAGCGCAAGTTTTTATTTGAAATAAACCTTACTTGTTGTATGTGGGGATGAAAATAACACAAGGCTGAGGATTAAGGAAAGGTCAAAATCGTGACGAAAAGTTTAAGGGGTTTTGCGGCAACAGCTGAATGTCATAGTGTTGATATATTGCTACACTCGAACACTGTTATTTGGTGTACGGGCAGTGGTACAACTTCGCATGTGTGCGGATCGAAATCTGAGTTTATTTGCTTAGATGAAAATATTTCTGGGAAGGTCCGTTTAAAGAGAACTTCATGCGAAAGGTATTGGCACTAATAAGGTTAGTATAATAGCCGAAAAACAAATGACAACAAACAGCTTGTTTAAAACTCTTTAAGGGCCTGGGTTGGGTTGTAATTCAATCTGTACTGCAAAAGCAACTGATAATAATTGCAAGATAGTTATGTTCAAAAATAATAAAACAGTTATAATGCGCGATGGACAAGTTCTCCTAGAAGCTGCGAACTCAAACGTCTTGTTTTTTGGTTTATAGTTTCTAATCTAGGACGGCTTTATGTAATGAAGCATCAGATACCACTAGCAAAGAATTTGAACTATGGCATATGAGATATGGACACTTAAACTCGACTCATTTGACCCAGGTGCAGTCAAAATGTATGGTTAAAGGTTTGCCAAAATTTCGAAGTCAGAAAATAGACTATCCAACATATTTTAAAAGCAAGCTGTTTAGAGATGTTTTTCTTACTAAACATATCAAGTCGGTGAACAAAGTGTTGGATTTAATGCAAACCGATCTCTGTGGTCCAATGAAAAAATGGAAAGAAATATTTTGTAACATTCACTGATGATTATTCAAGAAAATAAAAGAGAATTGATGCATGGATACATAGAGCAACTTACATTAGAAATCGTTGTCCCACAAAGTTAAATATCGATAATACTCCAAGAAGAGTCATGGACAGGAAAAGTTCCAAGTGTTTGTTATTTTAGTCAAATTGGCAGTAAATCTTTCATGTTAAGGAAAAATCCAGGATGGTCTAAATTGGATCCAAAGAGTGAAGAATGTGTTTTTTTTATTGGTTATTGGGGAAAAGATGAGAGCGTAAATATTTCGAAAGCAGAGTGGTTAGGTTTTTAGAGGGTGATTTTGAAAATAAAACATACTTTGAAAAGAATTATACCTTTTCTTAAGCGTACATATTTGGGAAAAGAATTGAAAATAAAAAAGAGTTTGTAATTGAAAATGCTCTAGCAGATAGGAGCGCCAGAGAATCAAACAAACTAGGGAACTTTTATCAATTGTACAGATCAAATTGAAAATGATAATGATACGAGTACGGAAAAAAATATCTCGCAGACAGAAAGAGTGGATGATGCTATCACAAGAGAAAGTTTTGAAGATCAAAATGAAGTAAATACCTGAAAGTTCAATAAAGAGACGTCTACGGTCATGGGTTTATGGGATTGAGTGCGTCAAGAAATTGTCAAAAGAAGAGGACGCTAAGCGCTATAAGGATGATATATCTTCATTACGATCGGATGAATGGATAGATGCTATACAAACTGAATATGAATCTCTAATGAAAAAGAAAACCTGCAAATTGTTAGACTTATCTGAAGCAAAAAGAGCATAGTTGGCAAGAGGAAGGCGAGATTAGTAGGATATGCAATCAAAAAAGTTAATCTTTACGAAATTTTTACAGTAGATGCATCTGGTCTCCGGGCCCAACATAGGATATATGTATATATATTGGAAAAATGAACGGTACATCGGTATATTATCGGTATAAAGAGCCTATATGTGAGGATTTATATTATCGTTGGTGGAAAATACCCTACTTAAGACGAAACTACTATTCACCATATCTTCCCAACTATTTGGTGTAGATATATGATATGCGGCCGCCGTAGCCGAGTGTGTGTTGAAGCCCAAAAGCACTACAAACGAATATATTTTTATTGCTGCTTCAAACCAGGCCGGGTTTGCTAATATGATATCATTTTGAACAGACGTTTATTGGGTTAAAAAAATGAAATTAGTATGATTTTAACGTACCACACTCAATTTCGATTTTTTTTTTTATTATTTAGTTGCCTAACTAAATTATTTATACCAAAAGAAACAATACGCAATTGGATTTGATATAATTTACTTAATATTTTATATGTGTTTTGATTTGCTGGAAATGGCAATTATATGAGAGCTGAGAATGGTTTTAGTCTGATTGCTATAATTTTCGAAATGCTATAAATTGACAAAGAAGTTTCGGAGTTATACCAATTTGCTCTAAGATGTGCGATACCATGGCCGTTTACAACATTTATGACTAAATGGATTTTATTCTCAAACCTAATCTGTCTAACAAATTTTAGCAAAATACCTTGATTTTGATTTTTACCTTTTTATGAGAGTTGGGTTCGAAATTTCGCTTATTGACTTGAAATCAATGTGTACAACAAATTTGGTGGAGTTTGGTGTTATGGTTTTTGAGATATACCTATTTGCTCGTAAGTAGGCGGTGCCACACCTATTACCAAAATTTCCTATTCCGTGTATTTGCTTATGCAATCCTATTCCACTAATCAAAATTGAGCAGATTCTTTTTAATAGTTACTTAAATATAGTTTTTTTTTATTTTTTAAAAATTACCGTTATATAAGAGGTGGGCGTAGACTTTGTCCGATATTTACAATTTTTGAAATTTTGCTTATTGACATCAAATATGAGTACACATAAATTTGGTAGAAATTGGTATCATGATTTCGGAGATATACTTATTTGCTCTAAAGTGGGTGGTGTCACGCCCATTTTCAAATGTTTATATTAAATTGGAGCAAATTGACTTGAAGCGTTTTTATTTCATTTTCGTAATTTACCGTTATATGAGAGGTGGGTGTGGATTTTTTCCGATTTTTTAAATTTTAGAAAATTTGCTTACCGACTTCAAGTGCAATATGTATACCAAATTTGGTGGAATCTGGTCAAGTAGCTTCAGAGATATAACTTTTTATTATAAAATATGTTGGGCCACGCACATTTTCAAAAAAAATCTGTACACAGATAAACCTTTTTCCCCCAACCCAATCCTATGTAACAAATTATCTTTCCTGGTTACCGAAAATTTGTATGCACAAAACACCGTTATGTGGGCGTAGTTATTATCCGATTTCGCCCATTTGTAATACCAAAGTACCTTGGATCCAGGGCAATGTATGTACCAAGTTTTGTTGAGATAGCTCAATACTTATTCCAGCTGTCCTACAGACGCCCGGTCGGACGAAAAAATACAGACAGACATGGCTGAATCGATTTCGCTATTAATTCTAAGAACGAATAAAATTATTATACCCTGATCAACAGTGCGCTTGGTTATAAAAACAACGAACGGCAGCAAAAGCTACTCCCTAGCCATTTGTCAGCGGATAAAGATAGACAGTCGGTCGGCGGAGTACAACACCTTTTGAAGTGCACTTTCATGGCAATAGAACAACGCAATTAGTGTTGGCTTGTTTGAGCATCTCAAGTGCGTAATGCTGTAAAGTACAGTGGCGGTGGTAAAAACAAAAATTTTTTTTTTTTTTGCCAATTCTTCTCTATAGTATTTTATGCACCTCCCTTCATATTCTCAAATATCAATATCCCTTATAATCTACGCCTATGTTTGTGCAATTAGTGTCTGTTTAAGTTTTTTGTTTATTTTATTTTTTTTTTTTTGATATTACATTCTTTTCATAACAGAATTCTATGTACTTACCGCAGCTCTTTAAATGCATCTGTATTTGTTTAGTATCACTTACACAGGAAGTAAATGTTTGCGGTTTAAATCGATTGATGCGGATTGACGCCCCAGACTGTGGCTGCCTAATGTGTCACAGTGTTTATTGACAGAAATCGAATAATCTTCTTTTATATCAAAGTTCAATGACTTCCATTGCACTGCATTAAAAGTTGTACTATTTTTCTTTAGATAGCAACTGTCTTAAAAAAGTTACGGTTTCGAACTGCAATATCATGTTAAGGGCCTACTGTGGGCCAATAGCAGCAAAAACGTTGGCAGCAAAGAGGCTGAACGCTGGTCAGAGATAGCATTAAGAAAATATTAAAAATGTGATGTGAATAAGCAATTTGCTAGCTCTGGGCAACAGTAACATCAATCGGCAGTCGGATAGAGTTCCACCATTTCAAAAACATCAAAAATGTATTCCACATCTTTCCACCCCATTCAAATATTGCAAAAAAACGTATTTCTTAATTTAGTCCAATTCTTAACAATTTATGTGGACTAGTTTAAAAAACATCGATTTTCGGGTATTTTCCAACACTCCTTCTAGGAATCTCGTTCGGTATGGCAGGTATTTCGGCCCAAATATTGGTATTAAGCTTGCCAATGGTCTTCGGCTTGCTGACGTAAAATTTACTCTTTAAATAATCCCACAAAAAGAAGTTCAGACGGTATTAAACCCGGGGATATTGGTGGCCAGTCAATATCGCCTTTTCTTCGATATCACACGTCTAGCGAATTTTATTTGGTGCAAAAACCGCATAGTTTGTGTTGCTGTGAGGCACGGGTCTTGTTGGAACCAAAAGTCAGTCAGACCTTTTTCACATTTTTCATACAGCAGCTACGTTGGCTGGGATATGTCGTGTGAATGGACAAAAACGTTCCAGCCCTGAAAGTATTCAACGCGTTACCAGCTGGTAGTGGTAGAGGAAGAGGACGGCCCCCTCTGCGTAGGGAATACCAAATGGAAAAGGAGTTGGCGTCATTTGGTATTTCTAGTACCTACATATAATTTTTCGATCTGTTCGGTTAACGTCTAGTGATTCGTATTTATAAAGGGTGGTTAAATTTTAAGGGCCGATGTTGATTTTGAATAAAACACAAATTATTTAGGAAATTATTGCAATTTCTCTTTATTATGATAATATGGTGTGGTTCAATTATGTATGGAACAAAATATCGGCGACCTCGGCGGCACATCTTCATCCGATAGTCCAAATTTTCTAAGGCATAATTGAGGTTCTAGGCCGTTAATGTGCCGAATTATCTCATCCTTTAGCTCTTGAATTGTTGCTGGCTTATCGACGTACACCTTTTCTTTCAAATAACCCCAAAGAAAGTAGTCCAACGGTTTCAAATCACATGATCTTGGTGGCCAATTGACATCGCCACCACGTGAGATAACATGGCCATTGAATTTGTCGCGCAAAAGAGCCATTGTTTCGTTGGCTGTGTGGCGGGAAGTTGCACCAACCTGTTGGAACCACATATCGTCCACATCCATATGTTCCAATTTGGGCCATAAAAAGTTCGTTATCATCTCACGATAGTGAACACCATTCACAGTAAGTGCCTGACCGGCCTTATTTTGGAAAAAATACGGCCCGATGATGCCGCCAGCCCATAAACCGCACCGAACAGTCACTCTTTTTGGGTGCAATGGTTTTTCGACAATCACTCTTGGATTATCATTCGCCCAAATGCGGCAATTCTGCTTATTGACGAATCCACTGAGGTGAAAATGTGCCTCATCACTGAAGATGATTTTCTTCGAAAATGCACAATATGCATTTTGATTTGAACGCCCATTTTCATAATAAGCCTGAATAACTTTAACACGTTGCTCGATTGTGTATTTTTCCATCTTTTTCAAATTGAGTTAGTCTGAAATTGAGAAATGTCAAATGAAATGCAGACAAAAACTTGACGTTTAGGTGTGGTTCACATTCAACATCGACACTTAAAATTAAACCACCCTTTATGATGTTGTTATTGGCAGGTAGTAAGGGTACATTGAAATGGTCCGATAGTCATTCGCAGCCGAAAGTCATCCAAAAGACAACAGTATCATTCATCTAGTTAGTAACACTGCGGTCATGTCAGCTAGCAATTTATAACGCTCGCAACCATGATGCAATAATAAAAGGTATTGTACGTAGTGAGAACTCGATTTCATGCTGTATTAGCTCAAGGATGTAAACGGGAAGAACAGGGATGTAAACGGGAAGAACAGGGCAGGCCCCGTTTATGAGGAAAAGTATTGAATTTCCTACCTTCTCATCAACATTTCCCTTATCGGTATATTCCAGTGAAATTTTATATCTATGGAAATGTTAATATTAGGCGTGTTTTTTACAGAAGTAAAAAAAATTTTAAAAATTATAAAATAAGGATAATCACAATCTTGGTCCCCCATTGGTATACTTATATGCATTTGCAAAAAAAATTATGAATGTAATAGGTCAGTTGCCATGGTAATTTACAAATGTCATTTGTATTTAATCGACAATTTCCTGATTGCTTGATTCTTTAGAAATTTACACTAATATATAAAGGAAAACAAGAACGCTGATACAATTAAATTTTAGGTAGCAATAATCGGTGTACTTTGGATTACATTTTCATTGTAATTTTATTAAATAGTATAACTAAGTTTCTTAACTCATCGTATTTTTGTCTGTTCAAGCGGTGTATTAGATTTGGAAAGGCTATGGTAAAAGGAAATTTCAGATGCGAGTTTTCTCATTTTGTATGGTTTGATCAACAAAATAATACCTAAAGGCGCAAATTATAGAGCTCTTGCTAAAAATCGACTATCTGACTATTCGACTAGTCGAAAAGACAAGTAGTCTGAAAATCGACTAAGCGAAATTATTTGAATAGTAGCAGCTACTCACAACAAACTCATAAAAACTTTATTACCTACAGTTGAAAACGAATTTTGTTAATAAGCACAAACATTCAAACACATATAAAATACAAATACGTGTTGAAACAACAACTAGTGGAAAAACTGAAAACAAACGGGTAGTCGGTCGAGTCTTTTTTTAAACAAATTTTGCAAATCGATTTACCAATTAACGCAATTAACGCAAATCCTGTCGCAAACCTGTTTAGTATTTAAGGGGGCAATCCATCTAATATTCTAAACGGATGGAGCAACAAATTTTCCGATATCGGGCAGCAGATTTTCCGATATCGGGCAACAGATTTTCTGATAAATGAAGAAACGGTGTTCATAGGCAGAGAAACAAATATGTGAAAATATGCAGGTCCGACGGCAATACGAAAAACATTTAAAAGCATGTGGAATGATTTGAACGGGAATTTACTATATCCTATGATTCATTTGTGGTTACAATCTGATCAATTAGCACCACGAAATTGGCAAATTAGATTATCAAGCGTCCTTTAATTAATGGAAAAAAGTCTTAGAAACTCTAATTTTAAATTCGATTGTCAACAAATAGTATCAAAAAAAAAAATGCGAAAAACTGGATCAGTAATGCCAACTTATGATTTTTATTAGGAAAATCCAATTTTTGAAGTAAAGCTTATTTAGCGGTGGGTTTGTACATCGCGTAACGAAAGTCGCTTCAAAACCGATTTACTAATTTTTGCCACTATCTTAGTGATTTCAACCACTATTGTTACTTATGCCACTTCTAATTACTACTACTGTTTCTATTAATTTTTACAACTATTTTTATTAATGTTACTACTAATTTCTAGCCCTATACTAATTTCTACCACAATTTTTTTTACTAATTTCTGATTTCTACCAATGTGGTTACTAATTTCTATTGGCATTTTTATTAATTTCTTCCACTATTTTTACTAATTTCTTCCACTATTTTTACTACTTTTTGGCACTATTTTTATTAATGGTACTAATAACTTTTACCACTATTTTTAATAATGTTACTATTAATTGCTACCACCAATTTTACTTATTTCTACCACTATTTTTACTCTTACTTCCACTATTTTTACTAGTTTCTACCACTATTTTTATTAATTTTTACCACTATTTTCTTTAAATTTCTTTCACTATTTTACTTATTTCTACCACTATTTTTACTCTTACATCCACTATTTTTACTAGTTTCTACCACTATTTTTATTAATTTTTACCACTATTTTCTTTAAATTTCTTTCAATATTTGACTAATTTCTACCACTATTTTACTAATGGTACTACTAGTTTCTACCGCCATTTTTATTAATGCTACTACTAATTTCTTCCACTATTTTTACTAATTTGTTTTGCTATTTTCACTACTTTCTACCAACCTTTTTATTATTTGTACTACTGGTTATAATAATTTTACTAATACTACTACTAATTACTACTTTTATTAATTTCTACTACCACAAAGAAGTTTTACTTCTGGCTCGCGCACTTAGGTGTACGCGTGTTTTTTTTTAAGTTTTGCTTGCAAGTAGCTGTAAAATAAGTAGTATTTTTTCAAAGAGGCCATGGGAATTTCCTAAAACAGCTTAAGATGGTGGACAAGAACGAATAGTAGCCAAGGTCCAACGCCTTTAATTATTGCATAATAGCTCGCTGCTTAGAATAACTGAACTTTCGTTTTAACCCCACTGATCGCTAAGTTCACTTTGTACAAAGAAAATAATTCACTCTAATTATGACACAAAGGTACATATTTCGAAGGCTAGGAAGTTCCATATTTTTATAAAGTTACATTTTTCTAACTTCTAATCCCTTGCGAATATAAATATCTACTTTTTGACTTATGACTTCTGTTTGTGTTTAAACCGCTTTGCGTTTGATTTATTTGCTTCCCCCTTACTAAAATCTCTAAACATCAACAAAAGTCAACTTTGATGGCATTTGCCATACTAATACCGTACTTTATGAGGATAAGCCTATTTAGTGCAATTGTCTGGACGTTTTTGTGTGTGTGTCTGTGTGCAAATGCCTTGAATTTAGACTGGAAATTTTTCAGTCTTTATGCAACAATAAATGCGGGTGTAGCAACAACAATAAAAAATTTACTGCGGTGGCATGAACAGTAGCAGCAACAATTGACCGCCATTTGGTCTTTCGTTTTCTTCGCACTTGCGCTCGCATTTACTTAATGCAGCTTTTGAGTAAATGGAATGACATTTGAATTTAGTGTAACTAACCGCCAATGGCGTGGGTCTAATCCTCATTCAAAGAGTGTCAGAAAGTGAACTAACTTGGTTGGTTGTGTTGTCAAAAAGTGCGGGCAATGAAAATGAAAATTCTTGTATGTAAATATAAAAAGAACTAGCGCAATGAAATGGAAAACGAAATAAAATAGAATTCTTCAACGATGCAAAACTATTTATGTTTGTAAAATACCTCAAGCATGAGGTCAAGGTTTTATGTCACTATTTATGAATTATTTAGCATTTTATTTGGATTATTTTTTTTTACTTTGCTTGAAATTCATGCGGCAACCGCCAGCCAAATTATTTATTTAGTAAATTTATTGAAGTAAACCAGCGTAAATTTATGACTCAAATGGTGTCTGATTGCCTGCGGCGCTGCTGTCCACATTTATTTTATTTTATTACGAGTACGCGCCCGAACAAGGGCTATACGCCAGCCAGGCGCAATTCTTTTGCAGCGTTAATTGAGTCGCTAATGGGGCGAGTAGGTCTGCATTTAAGTGGATTTCTGGGAAAATATAAAAGAAGTTGTCAAGTTAAAAAATGCAAAATTGACACTCATTGACGCAAATTTAAAGGGGGCATTCACACTGCCCTTCAGTTATTTATAGAAAATCGATGAGAAGGATGTAAGTTTGCAACAACAACAAGCCCAAGTCAAATTTATGTAAGTAGGCACTTGAGTATTGAAGTAAAAGTATGACCAGTGTGCGTTTGTGTAAATCAATCGGTTAAGTCGGCGAAAGCCGGTGAAATGTATTGTGCTAAATTCAGTTTAATACCTAGCCGGCTGGCCTGATGTCCGTTGGTGTTTAGTTGGTGCCACCACCACCACAATAATCGTTCGTGGCGTAAACAAATAATTCACGCCACCAAGTTTGTCGCTTAAGTCTTTTGTTTTCACACGTCGCACAGCTGCAACAAACAACGTCAATTTTTCGTTTCGCCATGGCTGTAACTGGCGGCCAATTTGCATTTTTATTTACAGAACAGCAATAGAGTAGGTGCGCCGGAACGTCAATGTGGCGATTGCTGGTTTTTCGTTGTTTTATGTTTTATGTTTTTGTTTTTTATTTTTTGTTTTACCGCTTTAGTTGACTGCGAGTGGCGAAGTAAGCCAGCGCCTAATTGATTAATTGCACGATTTGATTGAAGTCGTATGTGCATGCTAGGAATATTAGGCTTTGGTGCATGGAATATGTAGAGTTGAATGTATTTGTGCATTTGGGGGATATCTACATGAATGCAAATTTTTTGTTACCCACTAAATGATAAATGTTTTATGAAAAAAAAAAATTGATTTAAAACCTCTTTTGAGTGGTTATTTGGAAAAAATAGTGATCAGACAAGCTTAAATTAAAAAGCTAAATGAAAGAAAATCACACTCGTTAAGTGATTTGGAATAAAATAAAATAAGGCCTTATTTTAAATAGGGACCGAAAATAATGACTATTTTTAAGGTTTCCTATGCAAAAATTCATTCCAAAAACTGGCGAAGAGTTTTGAGAATAAATATATTTTTTCACGACCTCTATGAATCTGTTACGATTTAAAAAATTTTGAGCGATTATATATATAGATATATAGCCCCGGTTAATTAATTAGCAACGATGTCCTTATAATCAGTTCTTTTACTCCTCTTTACAATTTGCAACAAATAAATTCACCTTTCATAAAGGATTAAATTATTGAAAATGTACATTGATTTAAATGGGACAATTTTTTATTTACTTCCGTTAGTTCGGGAAATTTTCACATTTCTTTAAAAAGCAGTCGGTCACATAATTAGCAACGGAAGAATTTATTCGCATTTATTTTCGTATATTGCATAATTTTGGAAAGGTTATACATGTTTTAAAAAAATTGTTTATTTGGAAGGATTTCTCTGAAGAAACCCTTACTACCGGTACGAAATCGCAAGAAAAGATTGGAGTTCGCTATCAAACATCACGATTGGTATACTAAAGAGTGGAAAAGTGTGGTTTTTTTCGATAAAAGAAAATTAAATTGACTTTCACCCGATTGAAAATCTTACGTGCGGATATACCCGGCCTACGCTTAAGCACGGAGCATGGTAACATTGTGGTCTGGAGTGCAATGTCATGGCGAGGAGTTGCGTATGGGAGTTACGTAGGGATCAGCATCATCGAGTCAGGGGGTAAATTTATAATATAAATTATAAATTATGAAATATATATCAAATTTTTAATTAGAGTTTTTGAACAAATTTTTGGAATGCAATTTCAGTGCAAGTGACTAAAAATTCGTATTGATTTTTTATATTTTTTTTTACGATTTTAAGCATTTTCTTCAATGAAAAATAATTTTGAGCATTCGTTAAATGGAAGAAAATCGTCAAACAATTATAAAAAATCAACGTGAGTTTTAATGAATAGAAACTTGCAACTTATTATTTTGAAACTGAACTGGCCGCAAAACGGCATTCCAAAAATTTTTCTAAAAATTCGAATTCAAAATTTTAAAAATGTTATAAAATTTGTTGATTTTTTTTGAATTTCGTATAAGGTTTGAAACCTTTAATTATATGGTTTCTGTTAAGGAATGAGCTATACTTTTTTAAAAAATTATTTAAAACCCTAGTGATCAAGATAAGTGACAAACAGAATTATATTGAATATTTGTAGCATTTTTCGTGAAGTTTTTTAAGATTTCTCTTTTTGTTTTAATTTTATTTCCGACCACAAAACTTGCTCTGATCCCGGAATTACTTGCCACCATGGCGCGGTTTTTGGGATTTTAAATCAGACTTTTTTTTAGAAATGTTTCTGGTGTATTTTCCTGTCCATTAAATTGTAGCAAGTGAAAATTTCCCAAGTGGGACCCCTTTAAATCGAAATGCTCAATTTTTTGACTATTTCGTGAACTTGCGCATGTAAGAATCTCTGTAAATTTTTTACCCTGTAAACAATTATTATTGAAGTCAAAAACATTTGAATTTTTATGCCGATTAATGGAAATGGAAAAAAATTTCGAAATTTGGGAGCATGATTTCTTCTGAAACAAGGAAGCATACATAATTTTGTAATAAAAAAATCAACAATAATTTTTGAGCTCAAGGCCAGTTTTTACTAGGAAAGTATTAAAAAAAAAAGCAAACAACAGTCAGAGCGGTTGAAATTTTAGCTGCTATTTAGGAGATCATCATATCCCCTTATCAGATTTTTTTCTGCATTCTACCCTGGATTTGAATTCACAATCCCCTGCTTGTCGATGAAATATGCAGCTTTCGAACCAAAGCGGTCATGTGAAAAGTTGCTGATTTTTCCCACTTTATTTGAATGAATGTCTGGGTGTTGGCTATCACAAAACTATTTTATTATTTTTAGAATGTGTTTCCGACCTAATTTAATTATATCAACAACAATTTTTGAGCTCAAGACTATTTTATATTAGAAAAGTCTGAGTTTTTTAAATATGGGAACTTATTTTGAACAAAAAATGCAATTGTTACTTTTTAAGTTTCCTCGGGCGTTTTTCGTTAGACCTTTCTTTATCTGTTATGTATATCTTACTAAATAAGTAATGTATATATATATATAAATAAGTAAAATTTAACTATTGTCGTTTGATTTATTGCGGATAAGATAATTTTCACAATATTTTTTTTTTTATTTAAACCCCATTTATTTATTATTTCTTTTATAATAGCAGAGCTTTTTAAACAGTATTGATGCATTTTTTTTTTTTTTTTGAAGTTAGGTTGGTACAAAATAATGAATTTTCCCAGCATTGTAAGATTTAGCCCGAAAATATCGGTATTGTAAAGTTCGAAAAAATTACTAGCCCTACATCTTACTATTACGCGACAATTGCTCGTATTTCAACGGTCGTAATTATTACACGATGTTTATTTGCTACGGAGAAATAAAATTATTTTATTTAAAAAACAATAATCAAAATGAGTGTTTATAGCAGTAAACTGGTGTTTATGTTACACTTCGTTTTTATCTAGACTATTGTAAGATAATTTTCAGTTAAATTCTTTTTGATGTAACGCTGGTATCATCTAGTTAGGCATTTACTTTAATTGAGAATAGATGAAAGTGGAAGTTTAGTTGAAGAGAAGAGAGTTAGTTTTTAGGCAAAGATTTGATCACAAAAAAAACGACCTTTCTTAGAAGCAACTGAAATATTCAGCCAAAAAAAAATTTTTAAAAAACCATCATCACATCTAGTCTAGAGAAAAGTAGACGTCAAATAGAAAAATCAATCTAGTTTTCAGCTTGTAGCTACTAGAAAATTTTTGGTAATTAAAGGTAGGGACTTCGGCAGAACTATGCTTTCGAAATGTTCAACTCAATGTGAAGTTATACTAATTTAAGTAATATGGAGACATTTCTAGAACCTAAAATTTAAATTTGTTCATCGAGAATAACTTCATAACCAAAAGTGTCAGTTCGAGTAGCTACCGATACTTGAGATCCTGAAATGTGTGTGGTTATCGTTACTTTGTTTCAATATTATTTCTGTTTAAGGCAGTTGCATGCCTTAAAGAATGCAACCCTCTCGTTATGCGAAAGCAGCCACACTGTTTCGAAATCACTGGAAGCGAAGTTGCTGGGCGAGCGGCTATAAAAGCCAGCGCTCCATACCATGTCTCTCTTCTTCAGTTTATCCTGTAAATACTCGTATCATCAACGCGGGATTTATACCACATCTTTATTATCATCAACGAGGGATTTATACCACACCTTTTTATCTTTTACATCATCGGCGAGGGAATTATACATTCTATCATCATCGAAATAAGTATCGTAATAAAATTGTTCATTTCTCATTTATTTATCATATTGCTACGAATATCCAAAATATTAACCACACAAGTGCACAACTGAATTACACATATTCTGCACCACACACACATATATACATTTGAAAAAACCCTATCTTTATCCAATAAATATCTACCTAATTGTTAACAGAAGAAAAAAAAATAGCATTCTATCCAATAACGCACAATTTCCAAACCTGGTTGTTCTCATTATATCTTTAATTATGTGGCATTGCCCTAGGATTGTTAAATGGACTAAATTTATTTCATGAATTTCGGTTAGTTTTGGAGCACTCTTTGTCGCTTATGGCGCATACTTTGCATGCGCGCATAGAGACTAGTCGCAATTTTTTGCAGGGTAGTTAGCACCAAATAACCATATACACACATTTTTCTTTTTCTTTATTTTTATAAATTTTTTTTTTCAATTGTTGCGACCCATTTGACTCACGCGCTGTCAATTTTGTGTGGTTTTCAATTCGATACTGCAGCAGACTCGCTGTCGCGCTTTACACGCTATGCTAATCGTACTCACTCGTAGCTGTTATTTTTGCTCATTTGCCATTCAAAGTAATGTCTTTTGTCTTTTGTTTTCTCTCATAGTAATTGCTGTCAATTCTTTTCATGGCTAGTTTCTGTCTTTACCTTGCCTGCACTGCATTGGCGGCCATTGCCAATTGATGGTTTTTTTTCGATTCGATCGTGGTTGGGTAATTTGAGTTTATTTGCGTTTAATTGCTATACAATTTACATTTTAATTCTTGCAATTTGACTGCTGCGCTTACATTTAACGTTCTGTCACTGTCCGTGACACTTAAGACAATCGAATGCAGTTAGATTCCCTCCGCACTAGCAGTAAATAATAAAAAATAATAATATTGCAGTTCTTGCAAACCTGTTAATAGGATCTGCGCGTATGCGAAGCTGTCTTAGGGTAATTTGGTGTGGTTTTATTGCGTTGTCAACAAGTTGAATATTATTTCGACATACTCGATACAATTTCGATGCATTTCTCGCAACACTCGTAAGTAGCATTCTTAATAATAATATTTTCAAAGCCTTACGGTACAAAAGCCTTACGCATTAGCCTTACACATTAGCAAATGAGCATTTTTATACGCTAAATGTGTCTGCACATTTAGTGGAAATATACAAAATTATACTATGATTAAGTTGTTTTTGATTCCAAAATTTCTTTCTACAGTCATATTAATTTCATTATCTCGAAATCGTATGCTATGATTGGCTCTGTGCGGCAGAACGGCACTTATTTGAAGTACGCGGCAAACATCTGGTGTCCTCCCCATCAGTTCCACATTGGCACCGTTTCTTTGCACCCGAGTAGCAAAAGAACGCTCCAACTTGGATAAAATTTCCTTTAGTTGCAAAAGCAACCCTGTTAGTCTCTTTCATGAATGTTGCGATTTGTTTAGTGTTATTTAAGAATGGAAAATAGTTGTGCAAACAAATTTTATGTTTATTATAACTACAATATTTACAAATATCAAGTATTAGGTCTTAAATCTAAATTTTCCTGGCATTTCCTTCCGGCTCATTCACAATAGCGCAGTTTTTTCACTTCCCAACACTACAATTCAGGTCGGTTATCATTTTATCGAGTTGGCTCAACTCGCATATTTTTCCGAGTTGAGGTTGTTACTTCACACGCATTTTGTTATCCTTATCCTACCTAGTGTTGTTTTGCAACTACGTTACAAAGAAACGGGTCCATTCATAGAGGTGTTACTCACATTTGCTCTACGCTCATTGCATTTTTTGGATCCTACCATCTTAGTTTTACTTTTTGCATTATCAAAGCAGTTAGCGATTGTACGTCGTTCTTGCAAAAAATTAATTTGAATATTCCACGGAAAAGTCTTCGTTTTTTTCTGAGCCTTTCCATTTTAAGAGAACCAGGCCAATCGGGTCATGTTTTTCTTTTTCCATGAAATTCGAGTATGTTGTTTCTTGGTCAGCATTATCACATACATATTTTTACCAAAAACATTTTTCCCCACATTTTTCGGTGACCGACCGATTTTGATAATTCAAAATGTTCGTCAGAAAATGCTCCGGGGGAAAATATTGCTTTACTCATGTAAAAAAAAAGAAGTTTTTTTTTATTTTTTCATATCAGTAAGAAGGCACTTTAAAATGTATTTTGGCCAAGCGACTGTTAGCCAAAACCTTTTGTTTAAGAGATACAATTTTTTCTTTAAAATAGTTTTAAAACTATGGGTTCCATTTTTTTTTTAATTTGCATATGTATTTTTACTACTCATTTAATTTTAACATAATAATCTGAAAGTCGGAAGTGGCTAAAAGTGTCGGTTGATTTTTGACAATTTTTTTAAATTATTTTTTTAAATGTTATAACAAATTATGCCCGCAATGCCGCCATTGGGAGGGCTATTTATGAATTTAATGAGATCTCAAATTCTATCGACTTTGATGTTTCATTGCCAAAATAATTCTTTACTAATTTTGTTAAGCATTTTTGTTAAATAGTCTGTAAGAACTTATTGCATTCAATTTAATGAACAAACAACAAGCCCCATTACTTTTCTTGATCTGAAGCGAATTTAACGACAGAATATTTATTTTGTTTTGTCCAACCTGCAGAGGTATACGGGCTCGTATTAGCCGACTTGTTTGGCAATCCAAATAACCTCCTACAAAGGTCAACAACATTTCGCTCTTCACTTCAAATTAGTTTGGAGATATTGAAAATATATGCGCTCGATTTTAAAGGCACTAATACCAGAGACAATCCCATAAAACAATAAACCACAAACCAAACCCACGGTCGAGTCCCGAGTTCTTTGGAAACAGAAATTCGAAACTTCACTTCACGCAATGGTTATTTTTAGTTCTACCACTTTATCAACTTTCACTATATATTTTCTGACATATGGCAATTTCAATAATAAGAGTATTCATAATTTATTCTTAATTACTCGTCGCATATGTAGTTACTCAATGGAAAGGGTGCACAGCTCGGCTCTCTCCCTTCGCACAACACCTACGCTAGCGACGAACGTCATGTTGAATGTAACATCATTAGATACTGCCGGAAAAATCTGGCAGCCCAGGTCGCCGTCATGCCGTTGGGATATTGGATACAAAGTTAACTCGGATTGTGGTCATTCGAGAATTGTACAGGGTTTCCACTTCATTCCGGCCACAACGGACCATTGCGTGTTCACCATGGCTACCTAGGGTTACTTTGGTATCGCCATTCCCTCTAGGGATAATTGGGAGGGGTGTGCTCTAGGTCGAGGTGGTCGCCTTAAAAGAAGCGGCCGAATGTCTGCCTACTAGCGCGACCTCTGTAAGGGAAGTGAAGATTAACTCCGATACCCAAGCGGCAATTAGAGCTATGAACTCATTAAAAATGTGATCGAATGTGGTTACGAAGTGCCTGACTTCCCTTCTGAGAGCTTGGGAGTATTTCACCAAAAATGGCCCTGGGCACAAAGATATCTCAGGTAATTGTCGAGCAGATGTGTTAGCCAGGCAAAACACAATTGAAAAGAAGTTTTACACAGAACGAAAATACCACTTAAAATGCTGTCTAAATCAGAACAAAATTTAGCGGATTTCTCTATGAATTTTTCCCCAAAAAGGGCCCTTCTTATTACATTCTTATTAATTTTTAACATAAGCACAAGGAGATTTGTTACAATTGCATATTTTTTGAACAAAATTCTATAAAAACTGGTAAACAAGAAGTTATCTTCATGTTTTTAGCCGTTTTCTTTTTCAATAAATTTTAGGGGAAATTCTAAATAAAATTAAGATTTTCTATTAAACATTTTTTTCAATTTTCCCCTTTCACACTCTCCTTAGCTCCTCCGAGCTTTTTTTTGGACGTCGATCTCTTTAATTATACGTAGGCTTTTTAGCTCAGTGTAAGCAAAAATCTTTTCGGAATACCACAGGCCACCTGTCGGAGCTTCTACGATCCGATTAAGGTTAATGGGGTACGATGTGAAATACTTGCTTTACCATACTTGTGTTTTTTACATACGTACACTATATTTGATTACAAAAAAACTTCGAAAATATATATACAAATCCATTAGATAGTTTTGTAGTGTGGGTTTCCAGAAAATTCATATTTATGGTTCGACTGAGTTCGAATGAAATAAGTTTTGTGCAGTCAAAAATAATGAATTTTAGTCATAGACGAGATAAAACGGACTCTTAACTTAGTTGCAGCTAATTTTGGCAGATATTTCATTAAAAATTATGGCAAAACACTGCTACTTTCTTTAGAGCTTTAAGAATCTTATGTGAGAGTTTGGAATAGTTGAAAACAATGCAGATGAAGTCGTGGGTATCAACTAGTGCCCTTTACGAAAAGATATAATTTTTCAGCTAGAAGTAGAGTTGAATAAGACAACTACTCATATAGGGGGGACTGGAATGCCAGAAGCCGAACTTATCTATACTGACAAAAAAGCCTCAACACAAGCAAGATCCACTTAAACCCCGGACCTAAAATTTGCCTTCCACACATTAAACAATTTCTTATTGCTCGCGCAGAACTTGGCTACTGATGCGTCCTGCTAATTTGAAGGTTGCACTTCGATCGTTTTTGCTAAGTCAACATGTGATATGTTCAGTTACGCTATGCAATAAATAAATGCTCGTGGAATACAAAATAAAAAGCATAGTTATTAAATAAAACAATCGTTTCTTATTCTCAACTCCCTCTTATGGCTACCAAGCACTAATTACCCAATATCTTAGTGCGCAACATATTCTACTTTACCTGCCATGCTACTTGATTTCTGCTCGTCTTTTTGGACACTTAAGTAAATAAAGTAGTTTTAAATTTTGTATTTTTTTGTGTTGTTGCTTTATGTATGTACATATGTATGTGTGCCCATGTTTGTCTTTACATTTACATGCTAATTAAATATGCTATCCGCACGTAATTATCTTGCGTCGAACAGCTAAAAGAATAAAGGTACATTTCGTGTTTTTGTTTTGTTTACTTTTAATTTTATCGCATTTATTTTTTGTTCAGGCTCATTACTTCAACTTACAAACGACCTTGATGGCATATAAATTTCAAAATAAACAAAAATAAATATTACAAACAAAAACAACAACAACAACAAACACGTTAAATTACATGTATATAATAAATATCGTAAAAATAAATGTAGCTTCATACAAACAAACATACAAACATATGTAAAACAACAAGCTGGTCCACTTTAGACATACCGATGTTTACTTTACATTGTCCGCTGCCTATAGCAAAATAATGTCTCACCCGTTTTTTTTTCATTCGTTTTTTTTTTTTTTTTTTTATTTATTTACTGCTTTTCTTCAGTTACAAGCACTTGTTTGTCAGCTATTTTAGTACATTAAGGGTCTGGTTGTGCTTTTCGATAACTACAAATTATTTTTTACTGCCTTTACATGATTTGCGATTTTTATGCACTACTTCTAAACCTACACTTTTGTGGATACGAACAGTGATGGGCTGAATAATTTAATGACGGAAAAACAAGAACAGTCATTCTATTAATTTTTATTCAAGAATAAATTTTCATTCGTCATACAAATATTTTGGAATAACGAATACAATTTTATTCACTATTCGAAAAAAAAAAACCAAAAAGAATTCGCAAAATCATTTGCAGTTGGAAGTCGGCATAGGACTGTCAATTCGAGATAAAACATAAAGATGTACATCACAAATAGTAGGAGAGATTCGGTCAATCATTGATGCAAATGCCAAATTAGATGATTGAGTAAGGATGAATAAAAATTTATTCGTTATTATTCGTCAAAAAAATTTGAGGGATGAATGAAAATTAATTATTCATTTAAAATAGAATACTGTGAATACAACTTTAAGATTTACGATTTGAAAAAATCTTCACAAATAGAGTTGTTTTATAAATATAAAAATAGATTTTTTATATTATTTTCGGCCTTATATTTAGTAACTTCTGATGAGGAGATGTGGCGATCTCCAAAATAGCGGCTATCACTTAAACCACTTTGAAAATTTTTTGTTTTTTCCTAATAAAAAAAACAGCGTCGAGCTTAATAAAATTGTACAAATGAGTTGATAAAACAATGTAAGCTTAAAATATCTGCTTAAAAATAATTAAAAATTGGTTGAACGGTATCAAAACAATGAGAATTGCGTAAAAATGTTGGACATCAATAAAATTATATGCATAGAAATAAAAAGAAGGAGCAAATACCTTTCTAAGAATTTATCTAAATCAAGTTATTAAAGTTTTTTTTTAACTAAACTACCAATAAAGAACAGCATCATAAATTTCATTACTATAATTCTATGAAAAAAATTTTTAAATTATTTTACACAGAAATTTTAAGCTTAAACTTTTTTTTTGATCTGAGGTGATTCTTTTCTTTTTTGTATATTTAAAAAAAAAAACATTAATTTTTAAGAGCTGAATATTATTTATTTATTTTGAAATTATTGAAAAAAGCAATGGTCGAAGTTATAGCTATGCAAGCGGCCTAACCATGTGTACCACCGCTTAGGGTACTTGCCGTAAGGAGTACGATTTTCTGATAAGATGTGGGTATATCTGAACTAGAAGATATAACTTCTACCATTTTTTGTTTTTTTTTTCAATAACTTCCTTATAAAAATATTGTTTTGCGCTCATAAAAATTATTGTTTCTTTTTTATTTATTTACAAATAAGTAGGCTGAAAACTTAATAAAGGGTGTTTTTTTAGACGTGTGGTTTTCGATGATTCAATACTTTTTTCGAACTTGGTCTTTTCAACAGCTGTTGCTTGATTTATGCTCAGTTTGGTTGTCATTTGCAAGAACGGACGACCATCAAGCGATGACCACCGATCTCGATTTTCACAAGAAAATTTTGTTCAGCGATGAAGCTCACTTTTGATTGAATGGGTACGTTAATAAATAAAATTGTCGCATTTGAAGTGTTGATAATCCACAAGCCATTGTTGAGACGCCGTTACATCCTCAACAAATCACTGTTTGGTGTGATCTATAGACAGCGGGAATCATTGGTCCATATTTCTTCAAAAATCAAGCGGGCTATAACGTTACATTCAATGGGGAACACTCGCTACAGAGCCATCATTAATGACCTTTTCGTGCCTGAATTGGAGGGTTATGTTACGAACGACCTTTGGTTCCAACAAGACGAGGCTACATGTCATACAGCCAACGAAACAATAAATTTATTAAAGGAAACTTTTGGTGAGCGCCTTATCTTGCGTCGTGGGCCTGAAGCGTGGCCTCAAAGATCGTGCGATCTACCATTTAATTTTCTTTTTTGTGAGGTTATGTGAAGTCGCTTTTCTACGCAGTTAAGTTCGCGACGATTGACGCCTTAGAAAAGAATATTCGACGCGTTAAAATAGTATGCCTCTTTATTGCTTCTCGAAACATACGTGATTTAATAAAAAAATAATAATTAAAATCGGCTCAGCAATTTGAGAACCAAATCATTACAAAAATTCTCCATATAATCAATTTGCTACAACAACTCAGTCAAAAAACGCCCATCCCTGTATATGGCGATGTACAAAATTTGTGTACGCCGGCTATCCCATTTTTTTTAATGCGGCTTGTAAAAAAAGCTATTTATAAAATTTATAGGTACACCAGTTAGCTACAATGTAATAGCGATATATATTATTTGTTATTGTTATTTGTGCTACACTACTGTTTATGTGTTGGAAATATATTCACATTGCGATATTTTTGTATCAGAGAATTTGCGTCAGTGTACAAAATGTACGGTTTGATGGATGTAAATGGGAGAGCAAGAGTTCTGCTTGATTGCTATGATTAAAATCGGAATCAATGCGTACAATTAACTGGAGAAAATTACCACGCTGTTGCAACAAATAATTTTGTACTTAAATTTTGAACGATTTTTAAATAGCGAAAGATAACGTTAATAAAGAAAAAAAGACTTTTCGATAATTGATTTTTTTTTTTATGTTACTTGAACCCGGGCTCGCTAAATGAAGAGCGCACACACTATACACTCGTCTACGGCGGCCGCCCATCCTTATGTGAGCGTGGTTATTCTACAATTTGACCATTTTGGAAAATTTTTTCAATTTTCCTAATGAAAATTTTAAAAATATTAATTAATAATTATTTTAATAAATTTAACTTTAAAATTAATATTTAAAAAAATAAATATAAAACAAATTTATTAAAAATACAATTACAATTCTGAAATAATTAAATAATTATAAATAAAATTAATTATAAATTAACACAAATAAATAAATATTAATTAATGTAATAACTCTTTATTCATTAAATACTAAATACAAAATCCCCTATTATTTTAATTTAGTTAAATTTAATAAATAATTTTCAGTTATATTTTAAATTTTATTTTAATATCTTTTTTTAAAAAAATGGACTAAATTTTATATTATTAAACTTTTGTTACTATGAAAAAATTTTTATTTATAAATTTTACCAAATTATTCAATTATAAAAAAATTGAAATAATTTTATTTACAATTATTAAGACTACTCAAATAAAATTTAAATATTTCATTTTATAAAAAATTTACTTTTATATACTAAATAAAAAATGAAGTGTTATTTTTATATTAAATAAATTATAATTAATAAATATTTTAAATAACAATAAATTTCAAAAATAAATTTTAGAATAAATCATTTTATATATTAAATAAAAAAAATGGAGTGTTATTTTTATATTAATAAAATTATAAGTAATGAATATTTTAAATAACAATAAATTTCAAAAATAAATTTTAGAATAAATCATTTTATATTATAAATAAAAAAATGGAGTGTTATTTTTATATTAATTAAATTATAAGTAATAAATATTTTAAATAACAATAAATTTCAAAAATAAATTTTAGAATAAATCATTTTATATTATAAATAAAAAAATGGAGTGTTATTTTTATATTAATTAAATTATAAGTAATAAATATTTTAAATAACAATAAATTTCAAAAATAAATTTTAGAATAAATCATTTTATATTATAAATAAAAAAATGGAGTGTTATTTTTATATTAATTAAATTATAAGTAATAAATATTTTAAAGAACAATAAATTTCAAAAATAAATGTTAGAATAAATCATTTTATATTATAAATAAAAAAATGGAGTGCTATTTTTATATTAATTAAATTATAATTAATAAATATTTTAAACAACAATAAATTTTAAAAATAAATTTTAGAATAAATCATTTTATATATTAAATAAAAAAAATGGAGTGTTATTTTTATATTAATTAAATATTAATTAATAAATATTTTTCTTTACAGGAATAATAAGTATACCTCCGGAACTATTTAGTGAAAGTCTAATACGTATATTTGGTATACACCTTATATTTTAAGGCGATCCTCTAGTCTCAAGACCCGAAATTTAGCGGTTTATTTTTGGGGAATAAACTGAAAAGGATCTACTGAATGAATCTAGTTTTTTTGTTTTTTATTTTTTAAAGGTACATGTTTTGAATTTAGACGACCAAAAAGGAAACACTGGCGACCTTGAAACGTCATTGATTGCATTGATGTTGCAACTGCATGGGTGCCGCTTAAGTGAAGCTATTGCCAGTTGGGTAAACTGTAATCACAAAATTAATATTTCAATTTAAATTAATAACCATAGTTACGTTGGCTATGTTTTTTGAGAAAGATTTTTTTTTTATTTTGCAAATTGTAAAATTTATGCATAGATTTGTCAAACTATAAAACGGGAGCAAAAGAAAATTTTGCAAACTCAGCAGTATGTTTAGTAAATAATTTAGAAAGAAAATGTTTGAAATCTGTTCAATACTTTAATGAAAATTCTTACTCGGCAACTAAAAATACACTGCTTTCGAAAAAACATATTTAAAGGTAAATTATGGTGTATAACTTGAATGCAGTTACTTACATTTCGGATCCTTGTAACATGAAAATGAATTTTTACGAAATCGTTTCTGTGGCATATTCTCGGATATATGTAGATTGAAATTAAAGAAAAAAAAAATATTTTTTGAAACCTCGCGACTAGAAGGCCCCTTAACTCAATATGCACAATTTCAAAAACTATTTAAATCAGAAAAAAAAACCACGTTCAACTCTCCAAAGTTAATACGCAGGATGGAGTTGGAAAAGGAAATGTACGGAATCAAAATGTTTGGAAATAGTATTCGATACTTTAATATATTCGTTACAAAGAATTTAATAAGAGAGCGAAATGCGTAAAATCTGAATTTTGGAGAAAAAAAATGAGCTCGATACGTTCCAAATATTTATTTTTGTTTCAAAATAAATAAAAAATAGCCGGGTATTTAAAATTCGATTTTACCCGAACTCAGACTCTTCTATAATTGTTTTATTTTAATTTAAACCTCTGCACCTTCAAGAAAACACCCTTTGGTTATATATTTTTTTGAGAAAGAATATTAAGCTTGAAGTTTAAAACTTAACCAAAGGCATTTTACATTCAAGTATTGAACTACTTATATCATTGATCAAACATTTTAACTTTTTTTTTAGCCAAAAAAGGTGCAAGTGAAGCGTAATGGTATAATTTAAGTAAATAATTTATGCAACTAAATTCGAATTTTCAAACAGGTGGAAACCTTTTTTAAAATATATCTAGCTATAAACCTTCTCATCAAAACGAACCTATTACTATTTTATATAACATTTTTATAATTTTATTAAATTCTACTTTCCAATCAGGTGGCAAGACTCTATATATGATATAAATTTTCTCCTCAGCGAATCGAACAATTTGACACCTACATATATTGCATACAACTTGTTTAAAACTTAATTAAAGTCGGGGTTTCGAACAATATAGGAATGAACCTCCTTCTTGCCAAACCGAACGGTTTGGCATCCATATTAAATTCGACTTTTCAATTAGGTGGCAACTCTGTTCAAAATATAGTTACCTCAGCGAAACCAACCGTTTAATACTCATAATTTGATATTTTAAACACTTTTATTTTTTTTTACTTTTCAAACAGGTAGCAACCTTCTCCAAAATATGGCTAGCTATAAGCCTTTTCCTCAATGAAACGAACCGTTTGACTTCGAAATTTTAATATTTCATTAATGTAATTTGTGTAGAATTTAAGTAAATTCGACTTTTCAAACAGGTGGCAACCGTCATAAAGCTATGTGTCTTCTTTCCAAGGCGAACTTCTTGACACCCATAGTTTAATATATTTTCTGCATATTTGAATAAAAATTTGAATTTTCACATAAGTGGCAAATTGGTGGTTTATTCTACATATTGATCAAATGCGAACATTGCAGCAAAAATTGATATAGTGTTGAGAGAAAGTGGCAATGTATAAAAATCAAACCCAAGCAAAAAACAAAACTGTTTCAAATTCAATGGCATTAAATTGAACAGAAATCGGAAAAAAGCTGCAAAATATTTGTTCAAATTTTGTTCTCCTTTTAGGGAACCTCACATCTGTCGCGTAAATATTCCCTATAGTTTGATGAGTTCATTCAACCCTAGCCACGCCACGCCACATTCAATGGCATGCAAAATAAAAGACTTAAGAAACAAACTCGCATGCTTAGTCGAGAAAACTTTTATATCGATAAATAAATTGTTTTTTATATGTAATTGGCATATATTTATGTATGTTTGTAGGTGTATGCATATTTAATTTTTGAGGGTAATAATAGGGGGATATATGATTGAATATATACATATGTGTATGTATGTGTTTGTATTTGTATACATAATACCATTGTTCGCGCCACACAATTAAACGCCACAAATCATTTTGCATACTAAAAATTCCTTTACCATTGTTAAAATATTATGAATTTTAATTTAATTATACCAGTCATGGCATGAGATGTGTGATATGCGAATAAAAGTTAATGTGTGTTTTGTTTATTTTTGTTCGCTTTTTTTTTTGTTTTTTTTTTTTTTTGAATGCATAAAATAACTACTGAAAACGATATAGCGGGTAGTTTTTAGCATTTCATATAACGTAAATAGTTGGCATGTTAAAGGGAGAAATATGAAGGTTTTACTGGAAAGAAGAAAAATATAAAAATTACAGTTTATTCATTTATGTATTTATTTATATTATTCAGTCAATGAATACAACATTTTTTACAGGCTAGGCCTGAAAAGACTATTTAAATTTTTAATAACCAAATCTTCGCAGAATCTACGTAAAACAAGTCAAAACGCATAAAAATTTTTTTGGGGAATATTAAGAGGGTTTCTTCACAAACTTTCGGGGCTATTAAAAACATTTAAAGAACATGGATTATAAAAGAGCAAGATAAAAAATTTCCCTCTATACATAAGCAATTCCATATTAAGAAATTTAGCAACGTGACTTATAGGAAGGCATAGGTACCGTTAGGTTAAGATATTTTAGACCTTTGAAGTCAGCAACGGTCTTTGGTATCAGAATTCGGAATAAATTTGAGTAAAATAGAAAAAGAAATAGTGCGGGGATTCCGGCTTCTTCCTCTTATTACCCGTATAACTCGCCATAATTACTCATTTTAATCACATCACAATTGTTTCTGTAGATTTCACAACCCATCCGAAAAAATTTAAGATCACATTGTTTTAAAGAAAAATTAAAAGAATGGAGAATCGTTCCAAAAGTGTTCAGTTATGTTAAGCCTTTTATTAGCGATAGAAACTTTCGCTTATATGAATGATTATATTAGCAGGCTTATGACGAAACAACGTAATATTAAATATTGTCTGTATTGTCTGAGGCAATAAAAAAACAAAGTATCGGGCATTGAAGAATCCCTCAACAATTCACTGAATTCCATAGATAACTGGTCGCAACATTCTGCATGTCTGTAGAAAACACAATGTGGATGAGAAATTAATCAAACACAACAACTATAAAATTCCTAATGAATATAAGATGAAAATTTTAGGTGTAACGTTTGTCAAAAAATATAACTTTAAGTAGCATTGTAATAATTTAAGAAATGCAACCAGGCTAAACATTACGAATATAAAATACTTGGCTTCTAATAAAAAACCAAAACGCCTTTTCACGCCGCAGTAAGGAGAAGTCTAAGAGCTTTCAGGACAACACCAGTAAAAAAACTTGTTAACCGAAGGAGGCTTTTACCTAGCCGAGCCAAAACAAAGCTATCTAACAAATCGGTGCTCGGCGAAATAATGGAACTGACAGAAATTTTGGACAGTGATATATCACCAGCAAATCCTTCTCAGCAGAAACTTCCATCCTGGGAACTCAATAATAATATTTTCATTAACGAGCTGACACTTCGACATAAAAACATTATCAATGTTAGAAACATAGATTACCAACAACTATTTAATGCCATAACCTCTTCACTAAAACCAGAAGGATGCAACTTCCGGATCCAAACAAGATGACGGTGTTTCATTTGCAGTAACAGATCGCAAGGGTGCCACACAGGCACACAGATTGGTTCAAAAGTCGAATGGAAAATATGTAATATGTATTGAATCCTGTTTACCACGCTCAACAGATTCTCATAATCGTAGGCCATGAACAAGCCGATCAGTAGTGCGATTCACTAACTTACATATTTTAACGATATTCGCATGATTAGCTCATCTTAACGAAAATTTTAACGATGTTGCTATTTAGCAGCCATTTTTTAACGATTGTCGCTATCGTCGAATCGGCCGTTGTCGTTAGCTGGTCGGTTATCGAAAACTAAACGACAAAAAATTTGATGTTGTTAACTCAATCGAAGAAAGAAGAATTTCTGATTTCAACTTAAATAAAAAATTAACTTAAAATTCAGTGATTTGTTTTCTTTATATTAAAAAAGGAAAATTGAATATAGCTAATTAAATTTTTTTAAAGATGCTTACTTATATCATCTAATTTAAATTATAATCCAAAGGCTAAGCCGAAAGCCCTGATAGCCTGGTGTTAAATATTGTTTTATAATTTTAATTGTAAATAATAATAAAAATAATAACAGTGGGTCCGTTTTAATGTAACCGGCTTGCAAAAAAAGCGCATCGGCTCGGATAAAATTCCTTTAGTTGCAAAAGCAACCCTGTTAGCATCTTTCATGAAGCATGAGATATATATCTAAAAATACTATGCAAATAAAAAAATATTAAGTGTTAAACTGAAATTCCCGATGTATTTTCTTAGGGCTCATTCACAATAGCGCAGTTTTTTCACTTCCCAACAATACATCTCAAGTCGGATATCATTTTAACGAGTTGGTTCAATTCCCATATTTTTTCCGACTTATACTTGAAACGCAATACCGACGAACGGCGAATTTCCGCTCAGTAAAACACAACTAAGGCGACTACGAAAACAGCTAATTATGTCAAGTGGCAATTCAGATTTTGTTTTTCAATAAGAAAAAGTGTGAATAATATTTTGTGCTGAAATTTAAATATTTCGATTTAAAAACCCTAAGTTTATTAAACATATGATCACAGTGGATTGCATTTTGCCGCTGCCGCTAGCGACGGTAATAGAAATAAGTCTATCGCAACGAATGTTCGTCGGACGAAAGTCGTTGTTCGCTTTGGTTGTGTGCATTCTCATATACATAAGTATGTCAGTGTGTTTGACATATTTCTGACAGCGATCATTCGCGACGAAAAATTCGCTGTTCGCCGGTATTGTGTTTTAAGCATTAGTGTTGTTGTTTTACATACTAGCTATTTCTTATCCTAGATAGTGTTCTTTTACAACTCGGGCACAAAAAAAACGGGCCTAATACATGAATATTTTTTTGCGTAATACCGAGTTGCCGGAAATAAAAAATACACTTGATGTTTTCATTTCCTTTTGTAAAAAACAAGCATTCCATAATTACTATATTTGTTTGTTCAAGAGAATATACAATATTTGTGTGGTATTAAAATTGCGATATGAAAATCCATGACTGTAAATTATTTAAATATCTTGCGATTATTCCATATATTTTTGTGCGTGATCTGATTTAGGATTATTGTTCATTTTTAATTTAAGTTTACTCTGGTAGAACTTCTCCCAAGATAAAAGTGGCGTTAAAATCATGAGCAATATAGTGAATATATACCAATTATTTTCGATTGACGAATTTTAAAATATCTTGCATAGCATCATTTCGAAATTTGTAATGCATAGGTGAAATTAAATTCATACGACGCCTTTGTTTTTTTTTGTTTTTTTTTTTTTAATGTAAAAGACGCGCTCAGCTAACAAATAATAAAGAAATTAATCCGGATAATTTTTGATTTCTTTAAGTACCACTCGCTTAATAAATCAATCAATGCTCTTTTAATTTGCCTCTATTGCATTTATTTATGAATGTATGTATGAAGTATATTATTTTCTTTTCTGTTTCAATGAACCACCCAGCATTTTCACTGTTGTCATTCGTGTAGTGCATTTTGAAGGAGTGCTGACTGGCAATAAGTGCGTGGAGACCCTCATCAGTATTTGCAAATATTTACAAACACAAATAAGCAACTACAAATAAAGACGCACGACTACATGTAAATAAATAAGTAAGTACATATGTGTATACAATATAATTGACAAAGAAATGTAGTCGAAAGGTGTAGACGAAAATATTTATTTACAATGAGCTGTGTGACGAATGAATGTCGGCACTTGAGGCATTCGGCTCTTAGCTGTCATTGCATTGCTGTAGTCGCGTAGTTATACAAAATACGCACCATACACACACATACGCACGAGGATAAAAATGTACGAATTCCAAGTGTTTGCTGCGCAGGCGTTCCGCCTCATTTTCGCTCGGCGGTCAATCACACAGTTGAAGGGAACAAACAAAAAAACAAAAAGCTTTTGGGCGCTTTTGTTTCAATTTCTGTCAATCCAAATGCAATTTCTGTACCAATGCGAGTACATTCAAATTATATAAATACGTATGTATTCTTCACTTTTAAGTTGCGTATGTACATAAATATATTTTGTTTTGTGTCGCATAATTTTCCCTGTTTTATTGTGATTTGCTGCAGTTTTCCAGTGCCAGAGATTGCACAATTAATCGATAAAGCGGTTAGAGAAGGGTATATACTCTCGGTTAATCGTTAAAATAAACCGATTATTTCTTTTTAATCGAATGGTTAGCCGAAAAATTTTCAAACACACCATGGGACGTAAGTTTTATAATTTGTATAAAAAAATCACGATTTAATGTTTTTTGTGATTTTAATTTTTTGCATAAATTTTATTAATTTCTTTTATCGATATATTTCTCGATAAAAAAATAATCGTTGCTCTCGCCCTAACCGCGAAAAAAACGTAAGCGAAATGCTCGATATTTGGCTGATGTAGATCAAAAAAACAATCGTTAGTCTTTGTTTTACAATTTTTCGATCATGATAAATGCAAAAAAAATTGTTGGGGATGACAACAATAGCAACAACATCAAATCAATACGATTTATGTTTCATGATCGAAAAAGTAAAAATCACAGAATATCGACCAAATATGATCGGAAAAATTTAAAATCACAAAACCACGATCAAATTTCATGGACAAAAATAAAAATTTAAAAATATCGATCAAATTTGAACGAAAAAATAAAAGCTAAAAAATAACGATCAATATCAATCGGAACAAAATTGGAATATATCGATCAATATCGATTTCAAATATCGATCGACGCAATGATTTAAAACAAGAAATCTTCTGTATAAAAATAAGGTCTGATTTGCTTAAGGATTTGATCGATATTTTCGAGTTTTTCCGAATAATTTTTTATACGAAAAGAAAAAAAAATTATGATTGTTTTCGGTCCTCATCCAATTACGCAAAGTATGTTTGATATTTTTTATGGAAAAAAATGTGTGACACCGTCGGCAAAAAAAAAAAAGATTATGAAAAACCAAATGAAATTTTGAGCTACTTGAAACTTGCAATTTATTGCACTAGAATTTAATAGGATATACAACTGCATACTCACTTAGGTCCCTATTATGAGTTGCATTCCATTTTCAACTGAGCTGGTCGCAAGAGCTGATCGAATGAATTGACACCTATTCGTTAAAAAAATAGCACTATTTTGATTTTCATGGTCAAAATGAATTCGACTTTAAAGTAAGTTCTAGCTTAATTGGACCTTAAACCCAACTTTATTTTGACTTGGACTTCTACTATACAGCGTCGAAAGCACGAAATCAACAGAGTTGCACAGCTATATGATATGAATTTGACATTTGATTTGCGATGTTCGATAACTCTGGAGCTTACAAATATTTAAGCCATGAGTGGTTGGAAAAGTGTTTTGGTTATCTGAGTACGAAAATGAGTTTCATTTATTTTTCCAAAGAAGCGTTTGCGAGATGATTTCGAAGTTCTTTTGTAGTTACTACACAAAAACTCTAGAATTGCAATTAAACCAAACCTTTTCTGGCAATCGTTACATATGTGTACCCTCTTTACGCTGATATGCCCTTTGTTTAATTCGGAATAGTACTTTTTGAGTTACTAGCGTCTAGATGCAAAACAAAAAAAAATACATTTTCGAGCCTTTCGAAAATTGTAAATATTTATTCACCATTTTCAACTAATTAAAAATTTTCTGTTAAAAGAGAATTTCATTACGAAAATGTAGAGCATACTGGTGCTAAATTGGACAGAAAATGTAAAAGTTATTACAAATTTAAAAAAGCTGTCAATTAAATTGAAAATCTGTCAAAACTTCTCATTTCACGTTGCAACAGCCGGAATGTTCATTTGATGTAATATCTAATTTTAAATAGATTTGGATCCGCTGATTCTGAAAATGGCATCCAAATTTTTCCATCACGTCTAGATTTTGACATAGAGGGTATTGAAGTTTTGGCATAAGTTTGTCACAACATAGGTTGACTTTTCCTCAATGTTTTGCAATTGTATTTTACTTACATCCAAGCCGTTTACATTTTCATTCATTCATTTATTATTTATTAGGGCAAATTAGTACAATAAGATATTAAAAATCTTTTATGGTATAACAAATTTCAGAGTCACAATAACAAGACATAACAGATCTTAAAGTAAGCTAATAATCAGTACATATGTATATAAATAAGCAATAAAACTTATAAACTAAATGACAGGTGTGTACTAGTCGCCTATGCAATATCGAGTTAACAATGTTTTAACAAAGAAATTAGTTACAAAAATATGAATAAATTAGGACTATAATGGAAGAAGGAATATCAATTAAAGGCTAAGTACTGAAGTAATTATAGATAGATTCCCTAAAATTGCTTTTGTTTATATGTTTTCTAATATTGGCAAGGATAAAGTTTCAAATGCGGATAGCGATAACGAAGAACAGCCATGCAGAGACCAATGTAGTAAACTGAGGGACTATAAGATCTAATATGTGGGCAGATTTGGTAAAACACAACTTATCATAGAGATAGTTAGGAGATTTCCAAGTGATAAGCTTATATAAAAATATACAATTGTTGGCCATGTGATACACCGAGATCTCACATCCTAAAAGTCGGTGCGTCCATGGCGAAATATGTTCAAACCTTGATAAGCCGTAAACATAGCGCGTCACATTATTAAACAATATCCCAATCTTACGCGCAGAGCTACTATCCGGCTTACTATATAACAGATCAGAATACGTTATAATTGGGATAATCAGCTGTATAGCAAGACGACGTCTCGTCTGCAAGGGGGTATAGAATCCAGATTGCCGTAGATTCCTCAGTGTGACATATACCTTGCTTACTACTTTGTTTACATGATCAATACAAGTGAGACTAGAGTTTATGACAAAACCTAAATTTGTTATATTGCGAACTATCCTTATAGGCTCATTGTCAATGCAAAGTGGAGGTAAGAAATTGAAGTCTTTGGTTTTTGTTTGTTATATATATGTAGGTAACACACAAGATTTAGTACAATTTAAATAAATACCATTTTCACTCGCCCATCTGGAGATTGTGGAGAGCGCCACGTTAGCATTAGCACAAAGACAGTCGGCTTGACTAACAGGTCCAGATAAGTAATAGTGGATGTCATCTGCATAAGCATGTAGATTTGCAGTTAGGCAAACGTGGAAAACATCATTTAAAAATAAACTGAAAAACAACGGGCCAAGAATAGAGCCTTGGGGAACACCAGCAGTCACCGCATTCAGTTTTGAAACGTCAGCACCAATTCGCACTCGATGAAATCTGCCTGATATATAGCTTTTCATAAGACCAAGCGCACTGTGCCCAAATCCAAAGTAACATTGCAGCTTGCTACATAAAAGTGCATGACTAACAGAATCGAAGGCCTTAGAGAAATCTAGTAGACAGTGTAATGTCGAGTGGTTTTTATCAAAGGGCATTCGAATGTCATCTAATATTTTTAATATGGCAGTGGTGCAACTGTGATTTTTCTTGAATCCTGATTGCAGAGGGGAAAGAAGATTTTTATTATGGACATGCGACGAGATCTGCTCCGCCATTAGGGTCTCGAAAACTTTGTAGAGAGCCGACAAAATACTAATGGGACGAAAATCATTAATAAAACTAGCAGAACTCTTTTTGGCAACAGGCAGTACTGTAGCAACTTTCCACATGTGCGGAAAGGAAGACGTAGTTACACCATGATTTATGATTTATAGATTTTTTTAACTGCTTGAGTCAGTTTTATGTAAAAAAAAATGGATACAAAATTTGAAAAAAATTTTTATTTTTTTTAGAGTTATTTTCTGCTATAAATTCTGAACCGATTTCTGCGCATAAAATAGTTAAACTAAAAAAATCTATATATATATATGTATGTACTTTTAAGTCTGAAAATGTGTTTGAAATTTTTTGTCTCCCCCGGGGAACTTTTAGGCATGGTTTTGCTTGGAGAGGGTTGCCACTATTTGGCAATGTCGAATTTAATTTAATTATACACAAGTTATTTAAATTACAAAAAAAAAATGGATGTTAATCGGTTCGTCTTGACAAAGAGAAGGTTCATATTTCTATTTTGAGTAAGGTTGCCACCTGTTCGAAAACGCGAATTTAATTAAAATATACGCAAGTTTTATAAAATATTAAAATACGGGTCAGTGCAATTTGGCGAGGAAGTGGTTTATAACTATATTTTGCACAGGGTTGCCACCTGTTTGAAAAAGTCAAATTCAATTAGAATATATCTTTATATTACAATATGGGTAATATGGCTGTCAAACGGTTCCTCTCGGTGAGGAGATTCATAGATAATTTTTACGATGGCTGCCACCCGTTTGAAAATCGCGAATTTAACTAAATTATGCGCAAGTTATATGAAATAATAAAATACGGTTGTCAAAGTGTTCGCCTTGGCCAGGAGGTGGTTCATAATTATATTTTGCAGAGGGTTGCCACCTGTTTGAAAAGCAGAATTTAATTAAGTTATAAACAAGTTGTATGCAATATGGGTGTCAAAGTGTTCGATTCGCTGAGGATAAGACTTATATAATATATAGAGGGTTGCCACCTGTTTGAAAAAGTCAAATTTGATTAGAATATACTCATATAATATTAAAGTATGGTTGCCAAACTGTTTCTCGCTGTCGGAACATTTATAGCTAACTTTTACGATGGTTGCCCTCTGTTTAAAAAGTGTAATTGAATTACATTATACGGAAGTTATATTAAATATTAAAATATGGTTGTCAAACGGTTCGTTTCGGTGAGGAAAAGGTTCATATCTACATTTTGTAGAGGATTGCAACCTGTTTGAAAAAAAAACAGATTTTATTTAATTATAAATTAAATTGAATTCCAGTCAGTTTTTTATAACTTGATGAATGAGTTTCCACTTTTTAGGTTTTAATCAAACCAAATAACCGAATGCCGATTAATCGGCAATTTCAATTTTTTGTTTGCCATCACTAGCCATAGCCTTGGCGATATTTAAATATTACCGTTAACGCTCGTGCCATGGCTATTGTGTTGCATGTAAACATGCTGTACGGATGTTGCCACAAAAAGTTGCCAATGTAGCATGAAGCAAAAGAAAAATACAAACAAATACTAAAAAATAATGAAAATAAAATATGGAAATGAAAACCAAACTAAAAAGTGGCAAAGACGCATGTTTTGACACATGTTACTGCCTACCCTTTCGCCGCAGCACAATTTGCGCGGTTGCCATTGAAATTCGAGTGCCATAAACCGAAGCCCGTCCAAAAAGATATAAATACCTACATATATTATGTATGCACATATGCAAAACATAAAAAACACAAATCCGCACAGCTGTCTTCACAACTAACCGCAATTGATTATGGCTTTGTTAATGATATTTTAATTTGTAAAATTTGATGTTTGTATTAATTGCATGTGGAAATTTAAGATGAACATTTACATATATTATATACAAATCATGTTAAGACAAATAAATGTTTACTCTTATAGCAAATTGTATAAAAAACCGACTTTCTTTCATATTAAATTTAAAAAAGTAAATGAATAAAATGCACTCTCAATCAAAAGTTTGTGTCTTAAGTCTTTGGTTGTTTTCTCCCAACACATATCCACATGCGATAAAGTAGAGATGTCGTTTTTAAACATATTAATCGAGCCCTTACGATTCGGTTTTTGTGCCGATTTCTTAGATTCGATTCGAGCCATGAATCGATACAAAAAATTCAAGAATCGGCTTTCGATTTTTCCTCAATCGGTGCGTATTTATTTATGGTTTGCGTGAGAAACGGTACAAAAACAATGAAGTGGGCTTGCCACTTTCCAACCATAGAGAGCAAAGACCCAAAAATTCAATAGCCTGGCTCTTTCCCCCTACGTCCTTTTCTTCTATCGAAATTCAATTACAAAGATCCGCAAAACGGTTCCAAAAGAACCAAAGACGATTCCAAGGCGTCCGATTATAATCAAATAATTGAAAACCTAATCGGAAAAAATACCGCAAAGAGATATTTATCTATTAGATTTGGAAAAAAATTAGACTTCTTTCCATAAAAATACATTAAAAAATGCTTTCAGAAAAAATAAATTGTGGAATGATTTGCTGATTAAAACAACCGAAAACGGTTTCTACAAAATCGGAAACCGGTCCCGAAAGAAGCAGAAATGCTCTCAAAAGAACAGCCAGCATCGAAAAAGTCATATTTGTTTTTAAAGTGAAACAATCATCTTTAAATGATATCTGATCCTGAAAAATACTTAAAATTAATTTCATGTATTTTCTTTTTGTTAATATTTTTCTCACAAATTTATTATATTTATTTATTTCCTTTGCTATTTAACCAGATACCGTAACGCTTATAATTTTTATTATTTTTTCGATCACACTTGATTGATGTTTTCTGATTTTATTTTAATTTTTCGATCAAGTTTGATCGATATTTTTTTATTTATATTTTGTCGATAAAAAATAATCGCTATTCTTGGATTCAAAATATGTTTGATCGATGTTTTGTGATTTTTATTTTTTCGATCAATAATAATTGTTATTCTTGGATTCAGAATTTTTCGATCATTATTGATCGATAGTTTGTAATTTTTATTTTTTCGATCAATAATAATCGTTATTCTTGGATTCAGAATTTTTCGATCATTATTGATCGATAGTTTGTAATTTTTATTTTTTCGATCAATAATAATCGTTATTCTTGGATTCAGAATTTTTCGATCATTATTGATCGATAGTTTGTGATTTTGATTTGTCGATTCAAAAGTATTCATTCTTCTTGGATTTAGAATTTTTCAATCTTAATAAGCGCAAACAAATTTGTCAATAACAATAATTTTTTACGATCGCAAAAATATCACAAAATATCGAAAAACAAAAATCTACCAAAATTTATCGGGAAAATTAAAATTCAGAAATAACGATCGAACTTGATCGAAAAAATAAAATTCCAAGATTAACGAATATTTTTTTATCAAAAAAAGAATCATCAAATAACGATTATAAAATGATTTAAAACAAAAAATCTGCTAAATGAAAATAAGGTCAGATTTGTATAGCACACGGCCTAAAATAGATCGATATAGTCGAATTTAGTTCTAAACGAGTTCTTCCTTGTTTATGACAGAAAACAAAAAGGAAATTGAATTTTTGTAAAAACTTTCAAAATTCTTTTGTTTAGCTATTTTGATAAGACCTATTTCCTTTAACGCTTTTTGCAAACCCGAACCGGTCCTAATACCGGGCTATCCCTGGTAGCCGACTCAAAAGAACCGGTTCTTTAAATAGTCAGAATCGCACGTCACTAATAATGAAGGCAATAGAACTAAGTTTTCAATCGATACAGACTTTTCGCTATCACGCCATGACCCTCCGATTTTTCGCAATGCATTCACTCGATCTGCGCCCTTCCGGAACCCACTCACTATCAGAAGCAAACAAAGCTACAATTTTGTAAATTAGGCTGCATTTTATGTAGTTTTAAAAAAAATTTAATTATTTTTTGTTTAATCATAGTTGTTTCACGGCTGTTATTAAAATTTTGGATGACATAAGAATACCTTTTGACAAAAACCAACTGCCTACTTGACTTTTCTAAGGCTTTTGACTCTGTGGACCATAACATACTTAGCTTAAAATTTAAAAAAAAACAGGTCGTCTCATGTGGAGCTATTTGGTAGGTAGGACTCAGCGTGTGAAAAATGGTGAACAATTCTCTAGTTTTAAACCACTGCTAATGGGTGTGCCGCAAGGTTATATCTTGGGACCGTTATTATTTAGTTTATTTATAAACGATATTTTTAATATATGCATGCTTATGCGGACGATATACAACCCTATATGTCGGAAACTATTGAGCAAACTGGTAGTCTATGCTCTAAATTTAATGTTGACTTGTTATCCATCTCACTAAGGGCATCTAAAAACGGTCTCTGTCTTAATAGTGAAAAGTCGTATGTCCTTCCCATATCTAAAAGTCGTATCGATTTCTTTGATATACCGCCCCTAATCTTGGTTTTATCATCAATACTAGTATTACTTGTGGCGATCATGTAAACTCCACCGTAAGTAAAGTGTATTATATCTTACGGAATTTAAGAATGTCTGCAAATTTTACTCCGCTTGAAATTAGGAGAAAGCTAGCCGTACAATTAATTTTACCTATTATCTGTTATCCAGAACTAATCTATTTTCTATCTAAATTGAGTTCTCAATCTGTGCATAAAATTTACGTAGTTTTCAATCATGTAACTCAGTATGTGTTTGGACTAGCGAGATTTTGCCATATTTCTGGCTGGAGATCGAGACTTTTGGGTTGTGAAATGTTTCGTCTTTTGCGGATTAAAGAACCTAGTTATCTATATAGTAAACTAGAATTCCCAAAGTCTGCATGGATAACTGACCTTATAGTGCCTAAATATAATTACCTAACTTCTGCAAGGCTATTCTTTGTCAACGCTACTCATATTTGGAATTCTATTCCAGCTTCTGTTCGCAGTAGTTTAAACAAAAGCAACTTTAGGAATGTTCTTTATGAGTATTTTCGTTAATCTATCTTTAAATTTAATATAATTATCTATAGCATAATAATGAGTTTCGCTACCTAAGCACAAATGTACGTGTAATCTAGGTAGATATGAATACTTATTGTTTTATATGTAAGTTTTAATATCTTTTGTTACCTTACTTTTACTTTAAAACTGTTGTACTATAAAAGATCATCTTAAATCATATTGTACTAATAATCATTTTTTTTATCAATAAATAAAATGAAATGAACTAAATGAATTATCCTATACTATAGTTCGTTTCGTTTTGCCAAGTGTACAGTAATTTGATTTGATTTAGTTTGCTTTATTTTATCTGGTTTCAGTTTATATTATTTTTTATATGCTTATTTCTTATTTATGCCTTACTTTTGGTATAACCCATTTCTTTTTCATCCCACTTTTCTTGTCATGATTAACTTCACCTAAAAAAAATTCTTATTTATTCAGTTGCCTTTGGCAAACCCCACGCATCCTCACAACGAAAGTTGATAAATGCGTAACATTTTTCGATGGCATATAAAATTGAAAAATTTATTAATCGCATGTGTCACTTATTGACTGCTTAAATGCAATAAAAGTCTCGTTTTCACATATAAAGCGCGTAAGTTTTGCAATATCATAAACAAGCGTACCAAGTTCAGCGACCAATCAATGAGAATGGCGCGCTGAGCTGGAAGTACATGCAGAGATTAAGTTGCCATTGACAGCAACACGAAAAGGGTGGTAGAGAAAGGGCTACAAACAAACAAACAAAACAAAAAAAAAACAAAAAACAAGCCAAAAAAATAACAATGACCCGCAATTTATGCAAAAACCCCACACACGCAAATTAAATCCTCGCATTTCCAATTTCACTTTTTTGGCCCAAATTCGGGGCTATAAGCCAAGCACGCTGGCGCACGAAAAAATCAGCGCATGAGCAACACAGCTTTGCAGCAACTCAGCATAGCATAAGCAGTGACTGTGCACTTAGCACGCACCGCCAGCCAATTGATTTACAAACACACACAACGCTAAATAGGCCCACTGATTGGCACAAATGTCGAGTGTGTCACCCACAGTTAGCATTGAAATTTATGAAAATTTACCAGCTGCACTCTGTGCAAAGCCCAAACATTGGCGGGGATTGCGGCAAGAGAAATTAAAATATTGAATCAATTGATTGTAAACCACAGATATTTCAATTAGCGTAAATCGCCCAGGCAAACAAGCTTAAAATAAGTTGAACTGAAGCGTAGGAATATGCAAGAAATTAAACAAGAAGCATTGCGATGCATGCGAACGTTTAGTGAAATCGAAGATGCAACCGCGTTGTGGGTTCATGTGGCGGCGGCGTGGATGGCGATGAAATCGAAATGCAAATATTTGATTGCGACTGCTGCTACACAAAAACAAATAAAAAATGCAGTGCAAGCGAAATGAATGGAGACTTATCTATTGGGAGCATCAAGAAAAGTTTTGCATACACAGTGAGCTGCATTTGCTAGCCGCCACCAAGCGCGTTTTTCACTCATTAATAATTACCATAATTCGCACGCAATATTTGAAATGGAAGCTAAATTACGAAAAGATAAGACGATTTAAGCGTTGTAGTAGCCGTTGGGTTTATTTATATCATACTTTACTCAGTTCGCTATCATTAGCGATATCTTTTTTTTTTATTTACTTATACTGACTGTTGGTCTTTTTAACAAAAAAAAAACAAAAATGATTTATATGCCATCAAAAAATCTGATAGCCTCAAAGGTGGCCAATATGTTGACCTACAGCATGGTCGGTATCAGCTTCGACGAGACGAAATAAGGTTGCAAGTACAAAAAAAACGAAGTTACAAAAAATAGTTAAAAGATATTGAATTAAAATTTATCGTATGAATAACAATCGATATGGAATGCAAAAAAATAAGATAACAAAAAACAGAAGCAGCACTTAGCGACTACCCATGCAACTGTGTAGTGGTATGCAAGGCATAAATCATAAAAGGTGTTTTACAAAATTGGTGTCAGCCGGGTTATGCAAAATGGTATATTAAAAAATAAAAATTGGAAATGTTGGAAAACTGAATGTTGTCTTACTTGATTTGAAAGTGTAGAGCTACATTAAGTGCCAACTGCAAATTTTACTCTTATTGTTTTTTTGTTTTTGCGCATATGTATATTTTTTATACTTAAATCTACTTACACTTTATGCAGAGCGCAATGCCCGGCGGAGTGTGAGGGTGTGACACCCGCCTAGACGTTGGTAGCCGATGAAAAGAGAGCTTTGTATGTTTTTTTCTTTTTGCAAGAAGCACCAAATGTTTTCACCGTTTAATCGAAAAGTTGGAAAAGATTGATTGATTGATTGACTTACTTGCTTCTTCGCCCCAGCTAAAGAGATAGCTCTCGTACTCCGACTTAATCAATTTAGACTGTTTCGATTGCTTTTGAAGAAATTATTGATGTTTTCGAAGAAATCCGAATGAGCGCTTCTGACTTTGATAGTGCACCGCGTGCAGCTGCATCTGGGCTCTTCAAAAATTGTTTTACATTTTAACGCTATTTGTCATAAAGAATTTCATGTGCAATAGGGTGTAGTACAATATGTCCAAATTAAAATCACGAAACTGAAAATACCGAAAAAACTGTAGAAAAAAGAAATATTTATAATTTTTAGAAACGAGGAATGTCGAGAAAAAAAAATATTAAAAACGAAAATGCCGAATTGAAAAATTTCGAAAAAAAAATATATATACAAATATCTTTTTTTTTATTTTATTTAATACGTTTATTTGCAATCTATTTTAAAATAATAAGCAAATTAAATACAAATACAATGTAAAGAATTTGCGCCATTTTAACACATCATTCGCAGATTTAAAACGAAAATATAGTGCAGGGAAAGAAAGTGCATGTGTTTCGAAAAGCGACGATAAGTTTTATTTGAGGTTTATGAATTTCATTATATTATTTCGATAGGTACAGACATAAAATTAAAATGGTTAATATATATTTGATAGTATGATTAGGGATGATACGATGCAGATATCTCTTGCTTATACTTAGAAGTGGTATCGAGAAAAAGTATCGATGCCTGAAAAATATCGGACCACTATTCGTTATGAAGGTATTCCTCATCAACTAAGTTAACTTTTATGTTTCATGTTTAATTTTATGTCATAAGTTTATCATTTTCAGGGAATCCTAAACTCTGTAGAATAAAAGTTAGTAATGTAGTAACTACAAATGTATAAAACAACATTATATAGTAAAACCATATGTTTAATGACTAAAATGAAAATAGATCAATGTGTCAATATGAAGACATTGAATCTAGAAAACATCTATCAATTCGATGTTGATGGTCTTTTTGTGGTTTAAACTTTGAATTTTGTTTCGAGAGCGAAGTAAAAGTAAAATAAAATAAAGGATAGAAACCCAGTCGAAAATGTTTGTTATGATTAAATATGAATCAAATATGCGATCAGTTTTGAGTTAAATAAAACTATATCGTCTGGGTAAAAGGTACCCTGCATATATATAACTCTTTCTGAACAATCGCTTATGATTCGTTCAATTACCTACCGAATATGCTGTAATGTTTTAATCATCTTAATCAGTTTTCAGTCAGCAACAGAAGCCCAAAACGACCTAGAGAGATTATCAAGAGTTATTATCACTTTTTAGTCATCAGGAATATACATACATATTTGACAATGCCTTGGATTTAACTATACAATAACTCACTTTTTAGCCACAAGAAGTAGTCAAAGATTATTCTGTGAGACGACTACCAAAAATTTAACTATTCAAATACTGACAATATGGAGCGTATATATACATTTTCCGTTGTCGGTCGTCTTATATGGCCAAAAATTTACACCGTAGCGACGAACTGTTACATTTTCCAAAGCCCAAATTAGAACTGGTCAGAAGAGCCAAGTGAAATTGTTAAGTCCTTGAAAACCCCTTAAACTAATCAAAATGTTTGTGCATCCTACTATTGCGTGGTTCAAAACAACTGGGAGCTTGAAAATCGCAAAAATAAAACCGGCCGACAACCTACTGTTGGAACTCTAGAAATGGTGAGGAAAGTGCTTAGGCGAATTCGTCGAAATTGTTCTATTTATGCAAGAAAGATCGCTAGACATGGCTGTACAAAACGTCACTAGAAAAATTTTGAAGATGAGTTTAAACAAAAAAAAAAAAAGAAAAGCGAATTAATGTCTTGTGATCAGTGCAGTGATCAGCTACTTCGTCGGCACGTAAGTTGTAAAGGGATTTGTAAAAGAAAGTATGGATGATATCCCCACTCATAAAAAGTTTTCTGACCTGTACCAAAACATAACATCCGTTATGGCATGGAGAGCGATTTCAGAAAAGGGCCAGCTTTCTCTCGTTTTTTTTTTTTGAGAAATTCATCAAAATTAACGCCGATTAGTACTTGGAAGAGCTTTTAGAGAACCATATTCTGCCATAGGACATGAATTTATTTGGCAAAGCGTCATTTTGTTTCCAACAAGAGTCTCCTCCAGCTCACATCCAGCTGGAATTGTTTCGAGCTAGTACCGAAGCGATTTTACGGATTTTTTTCGTCAGTTAAATGATCGTCCTCTTAAGACAAAATTAAGAAGATAAAAACCTTGACGATGGAGCAATTCCAATCACGCTAACATAAGATATAAGATAAAGTACAGGACAAGTCCTTGCTGCTTTTCCGAAACTTTTGGAGCTAACGAAAAGGAGCAAGAAAAAGAAATATTCGAAATTAATGATTGCGAATAAGTTAAAACGAGTTACAAAATCATAGTTTTTTTTTGCAAAATCCTAAGTTGTTTTTTTTTTCTAACCAAAAATTGTGTAACAGTTATTCGTCGTCGCGCTGTAAAGTCGGTAGTTAGAATATTTTTCAATATTACTTCACCTGGTGTATATTACATACAGTAATACGAAAGGCACGAAAGACTTTCTTGTAGCTAAATTTGCCTTGGAGTTAGGTTTCGATACGAGTACTTTTTCGATATCTCCTCAATATTCAATAGTATCGGTACCATAATTACTTGTTATCGAACAAAAATTACCGAGTATGTACTTGTATTTACTCGTATCGTTTCATCACCATGGAATAACTTAGCAAACTATCGTAGTATTGACGAACATGAAATGAACATGAAATACTCCAAAATTCTTATAATATTGAAGAAAAATACAGTATATTTCACAAAATTTCATAATAATTAACAATACATACATATGTATGCATAGTCCTCTCTTAAGCGATGCAGTAATTTATATGTGTAATACCATGGTATCAATTATAACTCGCGATCTTCTGAACCAAGCTAGGGACACGAATTTGGATACAATACGATACCATATCGATACTTCTACCATTACATATGGATATTTTTACTCGATACTTTATAACCGATATTTTTGTAATCGAGTACTTGAACCCCAGCATCTTATTGAGCGACAGTTTTTTCCAAAATTTTCTCTTTGCTGCAGAAATGGTCCTAGAGCATCTGGAAAATATTTATCGCCCTTATGGCTCGAATATATGGATATGACAATCAGAAGGAGTAAAAAAAGTATTAAGAAATACGTACCAAGGTCACGCAGTAAGCGCGGGGTGCGTTCTCTGCTGGAACCTTTGGTCAATTTTGAAGTGCTATATCGGCAAAATCTACGTTCTTTGGTAGCGGGTAGAAAATGATGCACTTTTGACGGCTCAGAGTGAAACATTTTGAGAAAAGAACAAACAGCGCTGAGAAAATGCGGGAAAAAGAATACAAAAATTGCCCTGACACGGGGAAAATAATTGCAACATTATTTCGAAAAATGGAAAACGCTATAAGTTTCCTAGTTGTTTTCGACCTTTTGCATTTTCTTTCGACCTTTTTCGTTTTGGCAGGTTATGATTTTGATATTTTGATTTTCTTTATATTTCGACATTTTTATTTTTGACCTATCGTAGTGGTTAGAAAATGAAAATTTAAATGTTGTCAATGCCTTGAAAATGATCAAGTTCCCTTTAAAAATGTACAAAGAAATTAAACGAACGACGAAAATGAACTCATTTCTATTGCAGTCGGTTTTACGAACCGGAATGACCCGGTTTTCCCTTCCAAACGGCTGTCGTTTCGGCGGCCTTACCCTGAACTGAACTGAATAATTTAATCGAAAGTTCTGTACGAGTATCGTTTGAGAGAAAAAAATTCAATATCAATCCGAAAAGTGGCTTCGCTAAACAACATCAAAAACGACATGCACTCTTTTTACGTTTTACCGTAACGAATGCAAAGCAATATTTGACGTATTAAAGTCCAGCCTTCGGAAAAGCTTAACCTATTCAGAAAAGTTTTGAAAACTCAGCTAACATTAAAAATTGTAAGCTTTGAACAAGAGCCCGAATGCGTACTAGTAAAAATACAAAGTCAACTTGACTCGTGTGGCTAATGTGAAAATTTCGTCGATTTTTCGAAAAAAAAAGTATACAATTTACGAAGAATTTTCGAATGAGTCTACAAAATTGTCTGACTTCACCTGTTTCTTGGCGTCATGTGAAAGATCTTTTAGTAAATTAAAATTGGTCATGAATTCTCTCCGAACGGCAATGGGCAACGATTACAGAGATTCTTTCATATTATGGATTTCACTTCCGAGTGAATTTCTGTATTGAGTCTCTCTGAAATGCCGATCGAAATGAAAATTTCCGAGTGAAAGTGAACCGGGCCGATTGTGGACAAAATCAATGTTTAAAAAGTTGTCCAAACTTGGTCTCAATTGAAACATCGAAGCGTAAGCACCTGTTGTTGTTGTTCTTGTAGGGCTAGCTACACCCTGTTAAATCAGCTTACCCATGGTCGTTATCTTCAAACAAATAGGGTCGAAACTTTGGGAAAGGGGGGTTTTTGAATAGGCGGTTGGTATTCAGCGAGGATTCTCCTCATGCCGGACATTCATTTACGATGTTGGGGTCGAAGCAGTTTAAGATTATCGTCTGCTATGGGTGGTTCAAGAAGGTGGTAATTGACTTTGGTGAATGCTGTTCAGATCCTGTCTATATGCCATGTAGTTGTTGTTGTTGTAGCGGTTACCCAGACCCTGCAAGATCGGTTCAACCATGGTCGTTCATCATCAAACTCATCTAGGGGAAGGTCCAAGAAACGCGCAGTTTCGGCAGGGTCGGACCAAAGGGAGATGGGGGGTTAGATGAGTCGGTTTAAGAGGCATGTGAAAAGGTGAGCGGTATCGTGCGGGGAGTTATCACATGCCGGACACACATTGGGTATGTCTGGGTTAATTCTGGATAAGTAGGAGTTTAACCTGCTACAATATCCAGAACGTAGTTGGGCCAGAGTGGCGCGGGATTCACGAGGCAGCTGGAGCACCTCCTCTGCTATGGGTGGTGATTTGACCCTGAGGACGGCATTCACAGGGCGTGAGTCGATGAAGGTGGTGATTGTCTCTCGGTGAATGTCGTTCAGGACTACCCGGTAGGCAGCAGGGTCCAGTCTGTTGGTGGTGTGCGACTGGATCTCGGCGGTCATATCTAGGAGATGCCCCCTGACATGTCTCGGAGGCGGATCCTCAGCAAGCAGGTACTCGTTAGGGTGGCCATTACGATGGCAACCAACGAGGAACTGCCTGGCGAGCATAAAGTTGTGCTCACTAACTGGGAGCATTGAAGCCTCATGGTGTAGATGTTCTACCGGATACATCAGAAGGCATCCCGTTGCCGTCCGGAGTGCTGTATTCTGGGTAGCCTGTAGTCTCACCCACTGGGTCCTGCTTGTCCCGGGCGACCAAATTGGAGCGGCGTAGTTTAAAACCGACCGGCCAATCGCCTTGTATGTTGCCAACAACGTTTCTTTGTCTTTGCCACAAGTGCTGCCAGCTAGCGACTTGAGAACTTTGTTGCGGCTCTGTACTTTATTGACGACTGCAGTTGTGTGCGCAGAGAAAGAGGCCATGCTGTCAAATTTAACACCCAAAATTGTTAGGTGGTTTACTGTCGGTACAGGTGTACCGTCCACATGTATATTTAATTGTGTCTTGACCTCTTTCGTCCAGGTGGTAAATAAGGTCGCCGAGGATTTAGCAGGGGATAGAAATAAGTTCCGACCAGTGAAGTAACGAGCAAGTTCTGAGAGGTAACCATTCACTTTTGAGCACATGTCATCAATTGCTTTGCCGGATGCCATGATCGTACAGCCGTCGGCATATGAGACTATTGAAACCCTCCCTTTGGTCCAACCCTGTCGAAACTGCGCGTTTCCTGGGCCTCCCCCTAGATGAGTTCGACGACAACGATCATGGGTGAATCCGCTCTTCACGGGGCGCGACTAGCCGCTACAACAACAACAACTATTGAAACCCCATCGGGTGGCTGAGGGAGCTTCGAGATATAGTGATTCAACAGAACCAGGGAGAGGACGCCACCCTGGGGTACCCCTTGTTTAATTCTTCTCGGTTTAGATGTGGAGTCTCTAAAATACAATAACAAAAAATTGAATTCAATATACACATACGCAAGTTTTATGTTCGCAGGTGAAAATAATTTATAAACAGTCGCCTAATTTTCTTTATCGAGTCGTCATATTTAACTCAACTCACCTCCTTAAACTTAATAGGCTCGGTACTCCCCTGGCTTTGTGGGTTAACACATTATGTGCAATATTTTGACCATTTATTTAAGTTAATGTATTTCAGCTGTTGTTTTGCTATTACAACAGTATAAAATATGGCGCAGAAAATGTTGGATAATATTGCTAAACTGGCAGTTCTTGGTGGGATATAAATTTCAACCTTTCCAGTATCGTAGATTCGAATATCGTGAAAACGATTGTATTGGTTTCACGTATTGGTGTTAATTGAAATTATTTGATATTAATATAGCCATTAATTACTCAAATTCATCGGTTATTTTTTAATCTTTTTATTACGTTGATTTGCTTACCTTTTTGAAAATATTGCTTTCTTAAAACAAAATATATTATTAGGCAAATGTACTATTTAACACTGGCTATTTTCTGCTGCTGGCGCTTTGTGGGCAGTGCTGTTCAACTTTAATAACTTTCAGTGGCGATACGAAATGCTGGTCGGCTGAAATGCAGCCAGATCGTATAAGGTATAAACATGTCTAAGGGTCTTCAGGCACAATTTTCACAGTCATCTTTTTCATGCCACGAAAGATGGTTATATCGAGCGATTTAGTCTTATCAGCTAAAACTTCATAAACATCTGATGAGTTCTTGATTTCCTTCTCATTAATTTTCGTAACAATATCGCCGGGGTAGAGGCCGCCACTAAATAAAATTAAATAAATAACAATCTTTTGTTTACGCTACACTTATTAAGCGTTTAGGTACTTACGTATGCGCCGGCGATCCAATTATTACTTTCCACACCAGCACACCATGTGTTAGATCGCCTGGCACATTCTGTGTACGACTCTTTAGCTCGGAAAGTATGTCGGCCGTTAGCGTTAGCATTGTTATACCCATGTAGCGTTTAGCCGGATAGTCCATTTTGCTAACACCTTTTTTCCTACGCTCCTCGGTTTTTTTGAGAAACAATTTAACATAATCGATTGGTATGGCGAAACTAATGCCCGCCGTAACTTTCATTGAGTTAACACCAATAGCCTCGCCATCTAAGTTCACTAACGGACCACCAGAATTACCAAATGTTATTGCTGCATCTGTTTGTATATAATTAATATCACGATTTTTCAAACCCAACTCTTGTGAGGGACGTTGTGTTGAGCTGACTACTCCAGCCGTCACTGTATTACTCAATGCTAATGGGCTGCCCAGCGCCACAACCCATTCGCCTGAACGCAGCGTAGAACTGTGGCCCAGTGCCATAACTGGCAAATCTTTGCAATCTATGCGCACTGTCGCTAAATCTGATGTTTGATCTATATCTTCGACAACACCAGGGAATACACGACCATCATTTAATCTCACCTGCACCATTGTGTGCGGCTTATTGATAACAACATGGGCATTTGTCAATATAAGGCCATTAGCGTCGACTATAAATCCTGAGCCATTTGACGCGGTCACCGGTTTTCCGGTATAGTAATCAAATTGCCGCATATCCTTTATTTCGATATACACCACGGATGGCGCACAGGCGTGCACAACATCAGCAAGAAAATTATATTGGTTACGGCGTCCAGAAAGTGGCGGCAATGTAAAAGCAGACACATGCGGCATAATGGATTTTCTGTGATTATATGCTAGGTATGCAGATACAACCGAAATAGTGGCGATTGGCCAAATCCCGCTCTTCCGAAATTTCCTTTGATTGCTTCGCGAATCTTGCCCATTGCCTTTGTATCTTTCATCATTATAAGCTCTTTTATGTTGTTGTTCGTGAATTGTTTGATTTAGTGAATGTAATAATATGCGTGAATTTAAATTTTTCAGTGAAATTGTAAATCTTTTTAAATTATTCAACGCCATTGCCGGTTAGAAAATTAACTTTTACCAGCTGTTTTGCGCTTACCAACTGATTGGAGAAGCACTCTGCTTCTTTCATCACCAAAAACCAAAAATCACAATGAATGTCAGAAAGCAGTATTGGAAAGTAAACAGAGCCAAAGAAAGTTTTTCTTCCGCAACTTTTATTTTTGTTTATAGGCTCGTTTCGTTGTATCTGACTAAATAAAGGGCGCTCCAACGGGTACGTTTTAGTTATTTGTACAAAGGTTTAGGATTAAGGTGATAACTGCACTTGGGCTTTTATTTTCGCTGTAACTGCTACAATACAAAGCCGGCACTTCACATTTATTATTCTGTGTTTAACTTTTTGTAAAAATCACTCAAAACACAGTAAAATCAACTTTTTAAGAGCACGTTGTGACGTCAATACTTCAAACGAGGCAATTGCGAAATAACTGAAGTGCTTTTGTCGACATATTTTTTTCTCTGCATGGTGCTTCCAAACACTACTTCTCAGTTCGGATGTCATTTTGCCAAGTTGACACAACTAGATTATTTTTCCGATTTTGTGTTTTTGCTTCATATTCAATTCGTTACCCTCCCAGTGTTCGTTTGCTCAGTTAAAATGTATTCGACCCGAGACTTTCTGTTGGTGATTGAAAACACTGCGCTATTGTGAATGAGCATAATGCATAAAATGCATAAGAAATAAAATTATAACACTACGAGATTATGATCAGATTTGTTGTGTTTATTTTAATTATATTCCATATCAATTCTGTTATTTATTATTTATGCGTATACTCGCCGTACGACCAAAATCCCATAAGAAATGATATCCGAAATAATGTTGTCGAATATTCCTTTTTAATTTCAGGAAAAAAAAACGCAGAAGTTTAGTTATTTTCTTTTAATTAAAACTACGATATTTTCTTTTCTTCATAAAGCCAACAGCTTAATATAAATTATCGTTACGTTATTAATAATCGGTTAGCTAATGAGTTAATCATGCGAATATCGATATAAGAGAACTACTCATTCCAACACTTGAACGGTGAGTCATTGCACATTCATTCCATTTTATCTACATATAATTTGTCTGTTTCATTCCACCCTAATGATATAAGAAAATATTTCATATGGCAACACCAACAGCTGAGGTCTTTGACGTTTTGCAGTCTCTGCCAATCTACGGTTTTCGGTTTTTGAGCTGTTTTTACACAGGCATTCGCGAGATTTTTATTGCTTCGGTCGAGTTGTTTAAGAAAAGGCGCAAATGTTTTCGTTGCGGAAATAAAAGTAAAAATATATATTAATTTGATTAAAAACTAGTGTGGTGCAAATTTGGTGCGCTGAAAATGGAAGTATTCCAGACGGATAACTATTACATTTTCGTGAAACGCGAAAAGAGTTTGTGGTGGCATCGCAAGACTTCGGAATTCACAATAAAAGCAGGTAGGGCATAAAGTTAATCGTAAAAAGATACGAATATATAAATTTTACCAATAAAATGTTCAATAATCCCAATTAAGAGGCGTTTTCAGTTGAATGTATTGAATAAAGGTTTGAATTGTATGATTACGCACCAGTAATGCTATTTTTTTTTTCAATGAATTAATATACACACCCGAAATCAAGCTGTCCCTTATTTCTGTATACCTGTCAGCTCGGAGCAGACTTCCTCTTATTGGGATTATTGCGATTTTCAATGTCAGGCGTCCTAATGGCGTTTTTATTTGAGCGACGTTATTGTTTATCTAAATTAGCTGTGCCACTGTATCCTAAAATTGAGCAGTCGAAAAGACTAGCGTGGATGATGAAATGCATTGATTTGTGTTTATCTTGGTTTGTTTGAACCCACATAGACTGTATGACCCAATACAAGTTACAATTACAATACGTATTGCATCCATATTTGGCTCCCCTTCTGTCAGATAGACCCTGAGGCTTGTTTGTATTTATTTGAATGTGGATATAAACTAGTAAGCGTATGTATATATGTATATATATGTATATATGTACATATATCAATTCACTGATTAATGTTTGATTCTTTGTTGTTGTTTCATGCTGCAATTGAAATAAACACAACAAAAAACTCTTAAATTTCGGAGGCATTTTTGGGGGGCTGCCAATGAGAATACAATGGTTTGGTAGTGGAAGTTAGTAATTTTATATTATGTACTATATTTATGTTCCAGTCCCATCCTTGCCCACCGTGAGTCACGTACAGTTGTTTAGCTACTTAAACTCTGATTTGGCTTATATATGTATGTATATATATACTTATATACATATACATATACATATATACATACGTACGTATATAAAATCAGGAGTTTACTCACCTTTGAATATTTCAAATATTTCAATCGAGCACTTTTAAAAGCATATCGATATGCATACGGGTAGATAACATACGAGTATGTTTTAAGTAGGTACTCGAATCGCTTTATTGATTGTGATTGGGTCTTAAATGAAGATAAGCGATGTATTAATTTATTTTGCTGGTATCTAATAAATACATCCTATAAAAATTAGTTTTAGGTCAGAATTTTTTATATTTACATTTTTAGTGTTGTTGGTAATTTATAAAGCATTCATTATACATTTTTGAGGTATGTACATATGTTGCTGGGAAGGGTATTTGCACATAAATGCATACATACATACATACCTACATACATATGATCCGTCCGTTTCCTAAAGCTTTCATTCACTTAGACCCATAACTCGAGCTCACAGCTGCAGTTGCTTAATTATTTTATTCTCGACAACCATTTGCAGTCGTAAAAATGACACACACATTTTCAAAAGCCTAAACAATTCCTATGCTATAATGCAATTTTATTAACACATTGCCAACTGGTCTATATTATTAGTAAGTAATTAGCTTTGAGCTCGTGTTTACACAAATACATATAATATGTCCATTATAGTGTATCACCAAAATAAGTTAAGATTTACGTAAACTGAATCGATATAAAAATACCTCCAAAATGGGGGTTTTTATAAAAAAAAGTTGTTTTTAAATAGTTTTTTTTTTTAACTAAAAAAGACCTACATATACATTATCTTAATATGTTTAACGGAATATGTAATAATGCGAATTGGGATGTGTATGTGTTTATTTGCAAATAAATAGTTTAAAAACCACAAAGTGATACCTGAATGTTGTTATTGTAACAGCATAAAACGTCCCCCATGGACTCCTAAAGAATGTTGTGAAGTGACAGACCTCGGCCTGATATAAATCTGTGTCGTTCCAGTGCGTAGACAAGTCTGTCATGGGAATTCTACCTGCTGAATTAATCAAAAACAGCATCGAAAATCACATTATTATGATTCCGTTGCATTTTTTATTTTTTTATTTATTCTTATGCAGACCTTTTAAGCTTAATTTAATTATAAAAAAGTCAATTTTTGGTTATATTTTCAAATCGACTCGACCCTGCATTGCAAATCTTAATAATTTTATAATTCCGATGGAATAATAGTATCGATGTTGTTTTTTTTGGATTGAGAGCAATGCAACCTAATGTACATTTATACTTCTTGGAATCTCACCAAGTCGCGCATACATATGTTGGGGTTGATTTTGGGAAAATAGAGTAATTGGGGAAGGGTGGGTCAAAAAGTTATCTGCTCAAGTAGTTTCTGAAAAGCCCTAACAACCGGTTCCTAGTTTTTGAGAAAATGCCAAGCAGTTTTAGTTGGATATAAATCATTTTTTTTACTACTTTTTACAAATTCATATTTTGAAAATAAAATTTGAAAACTTTTTTTTTTTTAATCTTGAAATTGAAAGTGCGTGTTGTTGTATTTGTAGTGGCTACTCAGACTCCGTAAGATTGACACAGCCATTGTCAATATCATAAAATTCATTAGGGAGTGGTGCAAGTCAGTTGTTGATGTTGTAACAGCATAAGACAGTCCCCATAGAATTTTGGTGAATGCTGGTAAAGTGACAGTCTTTGGCCAGATATATATTCGGGTCGTTCCGGTATCGTAGAAACGGGTCCAAGTTAGTTAGCTTACGTTGCTGTTAGAATTTGCTTCATAAATTTTCGAAATTCTCAACGATTTACGACATTTAAAATTGAGTTTTATTATATTTTTGCTACTTTACTTATACTTTTAATTGGCTAACTACTATCTAAATTGCTGTTTGAAAATCAAATTTGTGTTTTCGAAGATAAACCCACCGAGATCGCGGTTTTGATATCACCAATGCGCGGAAACCAAAATACCATGACCTTATTTTAAAATTGACTGATTTCAGCTAATTAACACAAAACCGGATGTTGAGAGATATAGAGAAATGGAATCCGATAGTTTTGTGTTCAGAATGTCATGAGAAAATGAAAAAGACATCACCTGTTTTAATAAAATCACCTTATATGAATTCGCTTCGCTATTTTAGTTGATTGCCTTTATCAGCATGCCCATCGAAATGCAAGCTTTTTATGGATTTATTCACTTCGTGCTACTTAGTAGCTCAAAATTATTACTTTCACTTACCCACGTGCATTCGTACATACATACATACATATTTAACTCGCTAGCTGCCACGTGCATTTGAGATGAAATCAGTGGTCAGGCACGCGAGTTACGTACTTATGTACGTATGTATGTATGCACTTCAACCACATTTCACACAAGATACATTAAATGATAATTGTAAACAAATATGCGAAACTGAAGTAAGATCGGTAATTGGAATTGAAATTGATATCTAAAATAAGCATTGGTCCAACCCTATCGAAACAGCCACTCCTTAGATAGGTTTGAAGATAACGATCATGAGTAAGCTTATCTAGCAGAGTGTAGCTAACCCTACAACAAAAACAACAATCAACAATGCTCCACTTTAAGCATAAACAATAACTAATTGAAAGTCGAGATTATCATGATTGGTTCATAATAAAGTTAGACAGTTTTTGCAGGGCGAATACATGTACTCTTTCAATTTGTTTTCACACAGAATATCACGAATGAGTCATAAACAACTGGTTTTCGTTATCGTGTGGACTTGGTGTAATTTATGTTGTAGTGTGTTCGGCATATATGTTAAATGCTAACACACAAATTTTTGTTTACAAGTTAGCAGCATTCAGTTCATAAGACAGCGTTCAGACAGGGAAACTTTTGTCGCGGCAACTCGTTACTTGTAGGAGAGAGAGGGACGGGGAAGGGCACCGAGTTGCTCGTGCTCGGGCGACACGCTTTGTGTTCTTATTCGTCTCAGTTGGCAGCTAAGAAATTGGACAGGCATTCCTTTTCATTTATAAATTCTTTCAGTGGTTGCAGTTTTGTTGAGTTTTAAGTGAATACATACGGTAAGTTGGGAAATGAAATTTTGTTCTTATTTTTTTGCGATTAAATATAAATAAATTATGTTAAAACTTCATTTTTCAACACCTTTTACTTATAATCACAAAATTGATCAGAATGTGTAAATGCCGCTTAAGCGAAGCGTACAGAAATTTGCGAAAATGATATAAAATGAAATGCCAGAAAATTGCCTGAATAGAGTTGCTCTGTGTGCACGCGACGAGCAACACCAAAAGGGAAATCGCCGATAATAAGCAACAAAAGTTTCCCTGTCTGAACCCAGTCTAACGGGCAGACAAACGTGACGCACCGAATGCATCTAGAAGAGATAAAAGTTGAGTCTCCAAATACAAATACATTTGCACTCCTTTACATATATACAATACATAAATCTCTCTTTAATTTTATCATTGTCTACGAAGTTCTTCCTGCTGGGAAAGATTTTTCTTTTGATTAAATTGTAGGGTATTTTATTTGCATTTGTTTAATCTCCTATATCTTTTAAGACTTATCACTCTTGTTTTTGTATATATGTATGTACATATGTATATGTATTTCAGATTTCAAAGTTTTAAGCTATGTCGTTATCAGCACGCTAGAATTTTCCGGCATTTTGTGCAAAAAAATTCGAGGTTGTTTTTTTTTATCTTTGCGGCCGATTTTTATGCCAATTTCTTCCATACAAAATTTTAGACAGTAATTTAAATATGTAATAACTTCAGATTTTTATGTGTGCAAGCAGTTTAAATTTAGCCTTAGGATTTACCGAGCCATGCATTGCTTCTGTGTGACTTTATATTTTATTTTTCGTATGCACTCTTTAAATCTTTACCGGCCGTTTGAATAGCCAACTTTTGTCCTTCATATTGAAATTTTACATATGTATGTTCTATGAGAACGAATTTTTAGTACAACAAATTTAACTGGTGCGTTGCTTTGAGTACTTGAAGTATCCAAACACGCACATTCTACTTATTTGCCACATTGTGTGGTGTTGACATGTTGAATCACTTGACCATGACTCTTGACACTCGAGATTTGCAAACGCAAAATTCATAATAGTAACTTTTTGTTGCACGGCATTTTGTGGAAACGCAAAAATGTGTACAATAAAAACGTAACTCTTTTTGTATCGATTTTTTTTTGGGACAAAGTTGAAGCAGAGATGATTTATGTACTGGGATTAGAGCCAAACATTAGCTTTTTCTTGGCATGAGTTGGGCTGGCGTGGAAAAAAGCAAAGTAAATGCTTAAAATCTCCTAATTTAAGTTATATGCTAAATGTAGAGTAATTTTTGATCATAATCTGGCTAAACCTAATTGCGATAAAATAAAATGGTGCCGTAAAAAAAAGGTGTATCAATAAATTGCCGTGTTTGTACTGTCAGATAGTAGCAAATGTACATAGGTACAGAGGTGTTCGAAATAATAGAACAACAGAAGTAAGCTTAATGTTACAAAAATAGGTCTGGCTAATTTAGTTTTGTTTTTATTGTTACAACCAGGCTGTTTCCGACTTTTCGCAACAATATCGCAAAAAAAAAAAAATAAAATTTAGTACTCATGGGAGCTTTATATTTTTAAAACTTACGACCGTTATCTCGACTGGCTGTTAATGTGAGAATCATGAAACTGGAAGTTAAATTTGTCAACACGATAAATTCGATTTCATTTTCTCAACAACCGGAAAACGAAAAAATGTAAACCAGTCCATCAGCTGTTTTATGGATGGATTCGTCGAAGCGAAAAAATTTTATCCGGAGAATTGACTGAATGTTAAATTTGTCGGCGGGATAAAAATAGCAGGCACTTGAGAAAACCAAAACGCGTTAAAAAAGGAGATACATTTTACCAGGCAGTCGAGAAAACGGCCCTAAGGGAATTCTTAAAATTCACTTGCAAAACATTTCAAAGTATTGTAGACTCAAAAAAAGAAACAGCTATGAAAAGAAATAAAAATAGGAATTAAAGGACATTTAAGAAATGTTTACTCCTTTTGAAGAAAACAAATTTCGTTTTATGTAGGTCTTTATTCATTTTGAAGAAACCTTTGCTCAATCGGGGGAAAATATAGCAATTTGATGAAAAAATGATATCAAAATAAGAACGTTTTTTTCTATATTCTTTTGTTTTTTTTTCAATGTATAATTTTCGTTCAACTGAAGAGATTTTGAAATAAAATTTTGAAAAAAAAATTTGCGGTCACATAAAAGAACAAAGTAACTGTGGGGGCTTTTTTTTTAGGAAAAAACATAACTGTTCAAGATATTGCTTGGGGCAGTTGCGAAAACTAAACACCCTATCCCAAAAGGCGAGGAAGAAGAATTCGTAGCCAAATGTGGCGGTACCGAATCCAAAAGAGTGGGGAATGCTGGACACTCGCAACGAATTATGGCATATTGCGAAGAAATTACAGAAAAATGCATATCGGGGTTAACGAAATGTCACGCCTTACTAGCTTCTATGATATACAGTTGCATTGAAATTGTTCAAAATTAATTATATTACGGAATGTTAACTCAAATGCTTTTCAACTGTGTTTTTCTTTTTCAATTATTCCTTATTTTCGATTTCATGCAATATTAGCGCCATACAAAAATGCATTTATTTTATACTAGCTTATCCTGGCAGTCGTTATCCAGCTTTGCGTTTGTAATAAGGGAATGCCTATCGTTTTATCTCGCTTATTAATTAAATTCGACGTTTTGTGCAGGTGGCAACCCTATTAGAATATAGCTAGCTACAAAACTTTTCCGCAGCGAAACAAACTGTTTGACACCCATATTTTAATAACTCACATAAAGGTTGTATAATTTAATAAAAAAATTCGACTTTTCAAAAAAGTGGCAACCCTTTCGAAAATAGGGTATGAACCGTTTTCTCGCGAATCAAAACCGTTTGGTACCCATATTTTATATAATTTGGGTATATTCTAATTAAAATTGACTTTTCGAACATGTGGCAACCCTACGCAAAATATATGTATGCTCCTTCGCCTAGCCAAAGCGAACCGTTTGACATACATATTTTAATTTTTCATTTAATTTATGTATAATTTAATTAAATTCCGCTTTGCCAACAGGTGGCAACACTCTCTAATAAAAACCATGCCTAAAAGCATTCCGGGGTAGAAACTAATAACTATGCACAATTTGAGGTTATTCCGTGCTGCGGATAAAAAAAGTTATAAGGGCACACACAAACCGATAAAGAATTAATTTGATATTCTTACTGAACCGGATTGGCCTTCACAAAAAAAAAAACACAAAGTTAGAAGCAATCAACCCTTATTCTCGATTCGCTCTAAAAAAAAACTGCTAACAAGAATTTTTGTCATCACTTTGAAAGTAAATGTGCGATTTTGTTTAACGATATGTTAACTCCGAATCTATATTTCACTAGTCAAGTCTTGTTTTAATAAAAGTTGTCGCTCAATTTTGTATTTTGTATTAAATATATGAAAACATGAATAAAATGTTTACAATGGTAATCATTTACGTCGTTGCTCTATAAGCTGAAATTCCATACTACTGGTTCAGACATGAGATTAGCAGATATGAGGTGCAGTAGTAAATTAAATTAACTTTTTTTTATATTCTTGAAAGGTCACCGTCGTCACCGTCTTTCCTTTGTTTCTTTCGCAATACACTTCATACAATCCTTTAAAAAAAAAAGATAATTTATTCGAACTTTATTCTAGGCTTGCTCTAATGTACATTATATGTATGTAGTTCCAGTGTGCATATCTAAGTGGATATAGTGCACATAATGTGCAAAAATCATTACAACGAATTTATGTTTGCCGTTAGCCGTTAGCCGTTAGCCGTTATCCACATTCACTCCTCATACTTTTGCAACTCGTTGTCCTCGTGACATTTGCACCTAAGTGCTTTTAAGTAAACAAGTACGTGCTTGTGCGCTTAGTATAACATTGCCACATTCTACCCTTGATCTATTTTGAGCAGGTTAATGGCCTACAAATGTTGCTATTACAATATTTGGTATTATAATGTTTTTTTTTTCACATGTTTTCCACTTGCTTCGAATAAGTTTATCTAAATCCTTTAAATATTTGAATATTGAGTTAACTTAAATAATAAATATACATAGCTGAAAATTATCACATTTTAAGCTAAAACAAATTAAGAAGGTATCAATTTCGTGTCAATAAAAGGCTGCAAATCAAAACAATTCTAATTCCTCTGTAGGCTTTTATGTGAACTAAAAGTAATATAATCGGAGGCATTATGTTACTTTTTTTTCAAAAAGGAGTCATTATAATAAAAGTTATTTATCACATGCCCAAAATTAAAGCACATGTTACACAAGTGTAGTTTATTTACATAAATTAAGTTTGTTGGGCCAGAAAGGATTATCCATAATTAAAAAAATATCAGTGCAAGAACGCAAATTTGGAGAAATTGCAAGTTTCAGTGACAATAAGTCGGTCGCAGTTTTATGTACTCGTATTTTATCGCCTTGATTATTGCATAACTCTTAAAAGTAATCGATTGTGTTCAAAATAAGTTTCGTGACAAAGTCATTCACCCTTATCGGGAAGTTCCCCCGGAAAAAAATTCGCCTCAACTTTTTTTGTTCGGGGTGAAATTATTTCGGCTATCGACAATTTCGCCCGAGCAAAATTTCACTTCGAATCAGCTAATGCTCTATTGTGAATTCATTGTGAACAAATTATTTACTTGCTATTGTGTAAATTTTGTAAACAAACATACATTTAGTTAAAATAAAGTAAAAATAGAGCCAAAAAACTATTTAGCAACATGATTAGCATTGCACTCAGGTTATTATTGAACGAGCGCGAGGAGAATTTGAACGTGAGGGCGCTCAGGAGGCAATTAAGGGACAATTCTAACCCTTTGGAGTTAAGTGTTTAAATGTGAGATAAAAAAATTGGTCTTGGCACTTATCAAAACTTAATTAATTTTTTATTTTTTTGTTTTCGGCAATATTACAGGCTAAACAAGCCGGCATTTAAGTATTTGCTGGATATTCTTACAATCTCCTTGCCGCCATTGAAGCAAAAGTTTGGAATTCCACCCATTGTAAAATTGAGCGCATGTTTGCGTTTTTTTGCAGAGGGAGGATTTCAAAAAGCCTTTGGAAAGGACCATGAAGTAGGTCTAGCTCAATCTTCTTTTAGTGAGGTACTATCAGAAGTGCTGAGTATTTTGGAGCCAGTGCTTTGTCCAGAATGGATAAGTTGGCGTGCCTTAGAAGAGCAACGTCAAATTGCGCACGATTTTTATACGAAATTCGCAATACCACGAGTTATAGGATGTGTTGATGGAACACACGTTAACATAATATCTCCTTCAAAAAACATTCATCAATTTTACAACAGAAAAGGCAAATGCAGTTTAAACGGCATGCTCGTAAGTACTATATTTGTAAATTAAGGTAAAATAAAGAAATTGGTATACATAAATGGGTTTTCAGGTATGTGACAGCCATATGAGAAATCGATTTATTGATGCTACACATCCTGGTGCTTGTCAGGATGCTTAATCAAATCACTTTAATCAAAATAAAAATATCATTTCATTCTTTATGTTTATTTAAAAATATTCAGGTAACTTATTTTAAAATATACATATGTACAGTGAGTGTCAGTGAAAATCGTACAGCGAATTTTGGACAATATTTTGAAAATTTGTCTTGTAATATTTTATACGTTTTTTGTTTTAATACATAGTTCATTTCCTTTAACATACATAGTTCATAGTTTTAAACCTTTAGATTTGCCTTTCCGTAAAAAGCAAAAATTAAAAAATCAGTTTTACAAAAATATATTATTTAGTCTTGGGATCTACCTTTCCTTAGAAGTTCTAGTTTCATTTCCTTTAACTCTAACGTCCGCCGATTATTTTTTAGTAGCTCCTCAAGTTCTATTTTACGCAACTTTTCCATTTCAAAATTGTGCCTCATCATTTCGCTTGATTTCTTCTCCTTCTGATCGCATATTCGTTCTTGTATGCGATATATTTTTTTAGTCCAATATTCCATTTCTTTATTGTTTGACCTAATTTCTTTTAATATTTCGCCTAGCGTTTCCAGTTCTTTCAAAATCAACTCGCTACTTGTTGGTTTCTTGGACTTCATTGCACTGCTCGTATTAAGGCTACTTTGCGGAGCTGGCTGCGTGGTGATATCCGTTGGTGAACATTGGCTTTGGCACTCAGGAGCAGAAAGTTCAATATCCCGGATGTTTGGACGAAAATCGGTACTACAGCCGAGAACTTCTTCATCCTGTATTACGATTTCCGACAAAACTTCAGCATTGGAATCTACCTTCGCTCTTTTTGCTGGCAATCCATAGCATTGCGAGTTTTCAACCCCATCAATTGTTGCCTTCATATCCAGAAGTTGGTATATTGCTTCTTCTGCAGTCGACAATTTTTGCGTTTTGTTAGGTCCGCCTCCTGCCCCCCTTTCATATACATATTTTATTTTGGAAAGCCTTCTTCCGTACATATCGTTTTTGGTCACCCCACACCTAGTAATGTGTACTTTGGTATAATAATCAGATTTTACAAAAATAACTACACAAAACTTACCTTTTTCCACTCAAACTCACTTTTAACCGGTGGACCAATGCTATTCAAGGCCAACGTAAGCTCCTTCCAGAACTCGGCCACTTTTTCCCGATTTTCTTTTACAAACCCTTTTGCAATGTCGGGTTTTTGTAGCATTTTTTCTAGTAGCATCTCAGACTGGGCTCTATTTATTGATTTACTCGTAAAAATAAATGTAAATTGAATTAAAAGTACATCTATTATTCAAAACAAACCGTTACTTATATTTTATTGCGGTCTTGTTCGCCTGTAAAACAAAAGTGAATTATTTTGCATTTTCCACTTGTTCATTTCGCCCGAATAAAGAGTTGCCAATAAGGCGAAATGTTTTTCGAACATGAAAAATAGTTTACGATAAGGCGAACAAAAAAGGTGAAAATTTTCGGGCGAAAATGAAACTACCGATAAGGGTGATTAAGTTTAAGCTCGATTAGAACGTCTTATTGTGTTTTAATGTCACATTTTGGGTAGAATTCTACCCAAATATCAGCGAACGGTTAGGCTCAAAGCCCCTGTGACACCCCATGGGGACCAACTATTCCCAATTTTACCTAAATCCACTTTGAACTTTTCAAGAATTCGAAGCTATCGAAAATTTGAAAATCTTTTTCGTCACAATTGCCTGACAATTCTACAACTGATCTTATTCCGCCATCTGTCTTTTGCAATCTTAAGAAACCAGTCGGAAGCAAGTAGCTTGCAAGTTTGTGAGGGTATACCTATTTCATCAATTATATCCTCCCCAGGTAGTTTATTGCCGAGTCGCCCGAGTTCATCGGCCTTACATTTCCCCTCTATGTCGTAATGGCCTGGAACCCGTATCATTTTTGGGTGAAATGACTCAGCCATCTCGTTGAGAAATGTGCGGCATTTCATAGCCTACCACCATGAAAGTTGTCGACTGTTTCTTGTGAGATTTTATTGCCGCCTGACTATCAATGAAAATGTAGATATCAATCTTGGATATGAATCACATTTGATCAGTTTCATGACCCTCTGAATTGCCATCAGTCCCGCCTAAAAAACGCTGCAGTGGCCCGGTAGACGGAAGTTAATTGGGAATCCCTGGGGTTCACATCCCTACAAAGCTTCGAGAACTCCGTAACTATCCTGCCGTGGCCATATTTTTTGTGTGTGGCCATTTGTTTAGAGTGTTCCTGAGTGTGACCTGTTTGGCATGTAGGCCTAATGGAAGTAAGTTCAGTAACGCATACAGGGCCTTGGATGCTGTTGTTCTCATTGCACTCGTTATGAGTATGGACGCAAGCTGTTGGACTTTATCCATATTTTTGAAGTTTACCCCTTTCTCAAAGCTATTCCAAAATACCACTATGACGTGCCAGTTTACTATTTTGGTTACCTTTTACACCTTTTTCCACTTGTTCTACTGCAGGAGTATAGTGCAACGGTTGCTTTACGGGCTCTATCTGCAATATTGGGCCTTTCCCTTTACTACAAGGGTCTCCCTCCTAGAGTTAGATGTACGAGAGCCGGTGTTTTATGTGTCGTAGTGAAGAAAGAGCACCAGGTCCGTCTATACAGAATTTACTCTTAGTCCTCGCCTGCCGCAGCACAGAGAGAGTTTGTTGATAGAAGTAGATTGTTTGAAGTAGATCAGTCCGAGTTAATAGGTGTTTACCCGAGATTACTATTACCATATCATTGGGGTATGCAATTATTGTACCTACAATAACTTCAAGTTCTTTGAGGAGGCTGTCTACTGCAAAGTTATGAAATGTTATTGAATTCTAATGCATGCAAGCTCTGAATCTCCAATAGCAACTGTGGGAGCTATACCTCCAGCCAACACTTAAATGCACTGTCTTACTTAATTTGTTTTTTGCGGATACCTTGAGTAATCATTGAGTTAACAATTCTTCTTGATTAGAATCATATTAACTTACCCCTTTTATTGGTCAGTCGCTCATATTTAAACATATATATTTTTTTTTAAGTTAACAAAATTTGATAATTAATAATCTTGCCTGTGCGGCCGTCGTGGCCGAGTCTGTAATGCATGCATGCTTCATTCGGAGTACTACGGGTTCGAATCTCGGCAAGCACGTGCCATCTTTGGTTTTTCATGATTGCCTATTATCGTTAGCAAAATTGTTTTCAAAAATAATTTGCAACTTTTCACCAAGAGAACTGTCACTTTTCACTCAATTTTTGAGTGATGGATACTTTTTTGGTGTGCAAGAACACTGGAAAAATCATAATTCGTACAAAGTCGTCTTTTTTTTTCTTTTGGTCAACGAACAGAACTATTGCATCTCACAAGGCGAATTCATATAAGGTTGTGTTAACCAAGCAGATGATTTGATTCACGTGCTGCTAGACTAAATGCCAAAATTATGTTTTTATTATAAATTTTACTTTTATTTTGGGTTTGTTTTTGTACGGTCAATATGAATTCGCCTCGTTAAACGTAAATACACAAAAATTACGCTAACAAATTGTACTCTCAATGACAGCTAGTGTGATTACAACAAATATACAACAAACACATAACTTTGACATTCACGGGCGAAAAAATCAGCTGGTTACTACCACCACCTTAATAAATTTGACTTGTGATTTTGTCTTCAAAAAGTTTAAACTTATCAAAGCACAGAAAACATTACAGCAATAGGTCATTGGGAATGCAAAATTTTTTTAGTATCATTCTTGAAACTAAAATCAGTTTCGAAATTTGATCAAACAGACAATAACGAAAGCAGCCGAATAAAAGTATTTACAAATGAAGGGAATTGAATCTATGTACTTTGTGAATTTTTTTAAAATTTGATTTTCGTTACACTAGTGGCCGAGTAAACCTTGTACTGAAAATATGCTGAAAATGCTTGTAGACCTCGAAATGCCGCCCGGAAATTCACCTTATTTGAATCCTATTGGGCGCATCCTGCAAAAGAAGGTGACTCAACATAAACCACAATCTAAGGCAGAGTAAAAATTTTTTTTTTTGAAAAATAATACTGAAGATGGCGCAACGCCAAAAACGGGGTTGTCTCCAAACCAAACTAGACAAGGAATGACAGAAAATCCGTCCAATATACATCAACTTTTCACCCTGACGGAAAAACAGAAAATAAAAGAGTATCCAAAAATATTCTTGAAAATGTGGAAAGAAATTCCAAAAGAAATTTTCGAAAACCTTGTTGCTTCAATGATCGCCCGGATCGAAATAGTTATTAGAACATTTATCGATTTACATTATTGAGGGCGAAACAAAAATCATTCAGATGTTGAAGAAAACGCAATACTTATATAATTAAAATGGTTTATGAATTTTTGCAGAAAAATTAATCAGTTTGTTTTATTATAAAGAAAACATATAATAATGAGCATTTTTTAAATGAAAAAATATTTCCATATGTACCGTTATTCTTCATGTTACTGACAAGCTTTCAGAAAGTGCGAATAATTTAAGCCGCGATAATTGGTAAATAATTACAAAATAATGGGTTGTTGTTGTTGTAACAATAGAATACATTCTCTAAAAGAGGAAGTGACCGTCCTTGGCCGGATATAAATCCGTGTCATTCCGTTGCGTAGATAAGTGAGGTGGTAAGTTTTGCTAGGCCACGAGTGTAATGTTGCCCTAAACCTTTAAATTCTGTCGATCTAAGAATTAAATGCTAAGCGTGCTTTGCATTATTTTCAAATACCATTTGTATGTGCGAAATTTTTTGCTCAAGAATAAATTTATAGGACCACTATATTCGATCTATGTTCAGTGTACCTATTTCGCAACTATTATTTTTCTTGAGTTAAATTTTTAATATCATATTTGATACTTTTACTAAACGGACTAGTTGCTTTTCATTGTCTATGATATCCATTCGTTACACTTCAATCAATTTTAATGCTTTTTAAATTCTTCTATTCATACTTAGGCTGGGATCTCTCCTCGGTGGATGACATTGAGTGCATTGGCATTACACATGGCATTGTTGGTGTCATTCATTTGCCAAATGTTTACGAACCGCATTTGGTTATAGTGAAAGAAGCTACTCCTGTCGGCGTACTTTTTGCACCAAATTTAGCTTATAAAATCAAGTCAATTTGCCTTTTAAGCGCCGATGAACCAGATACAGTATTGACTTCCTGCACAAGGCACTCGAGGTGAGCTAGCAAACAACAACAATACACAGCAATTAAATAATTTATTATTAAAAAAAAAATAAAAATTTATTCGCTTACAGAAGCGCCAACAGCACACCCACACACACGCCCTCATCAAATGCCGCCGGTGCCACGAGCAACACCAACAATACCCCTGCCACTAAATCGAAACTTTTCGAAGGTGCACAGCTGATGAATAAAACATGGGGTGCTGTGAAAACCGCCGGCAATACTATAAAAAATACCACCCAACAAGCTGCCGTTTTGGCATCCAATCAAATGAAATCCTCTGTTGGTATACGTGATCCCTCGCGCATAGCGAAACGTATCACAGAGGAGCTGCACAAAATATTCGATGATACGGATAGTTTTTACTTCAGTTTCGACAGCGACATCACCAACAACTTGCAGCGACAGAGTGCTGCTGTCGAACAAAAAAAGCAATACGATGAACGTTTCTTTTGGAATATGCATATGATTGGGGATATTTTGAAACTGAAAGTAAGTATACAACTGGCATGCGCTCATAATATGTTAATGTTTGATTGTTTGAATTTTTGCATATTTACGAGTAGGACAATACATGGGTATTGCCGATAATACAAGGATTCGTGCAAGTGGAACCTTGCGTGATAGGTAATGAATGCTTTACATTGGCGATTGTGTCGCGCCGGTCACGCTACCGTGCGGGCACGCGGTAAGTTTGTGTTTCTACAGAAGTCGTGTGTAAAAATTTAATTGTATACAATTTTTCTAAATTTCATTATTTGTAGATATAAGCGACGTGGTGTGGATGAGGAGGGCAATTGTGCCAATTATGTTGAAACGGAGCAAATATTGTCGTTTCGTCATCATCACTTGTCATTTACGCAGGTGCGCGGTTCGGTGCCCATCTACTGGAGTCAACCTGGTTATAAGTATAGGCCACCACCACGTCTGGATAGGGGTAATTATTAGAAAGTGTAATTACTATAAACCGTCAAAAAATGAGAAACATAAGAGCAACCACATAAGACATGAAAGAAATTCCATCATTTTCAACTTTTAAAAATTATAATTAGCGATGTTTTTTCTGAAGAAAATAATTGCTATATTTTAATATAGCGCAAATGTTCATGACATTTTGAATTTCATATTAAAATCTTTTAACATTTCCTTTATTTTTTTAAATTTCCTTTATTCTATTAGGCATCCTTTGAATCGATTTTTTTTAAATGCTGATCTGTATGTCATATATTTCCTATATTTTTCTTAAGGTGGTATCGATATTAGGATTTGGATTTTCATATACTTTTGATTTTAAGTATGCCTAACAGTTCTCTATGGGGTTTACATCGGGAGGGTTACCTGGCCGAGGAAGAATTTGAATTTTTTGTTGCGACAAAAAATGTTCACTTTTTTTTTTGGAAGCTGCCCCATCTTGCATAACGGTATAAGAAGATAAATCCTGATCCAGATTTTGTAAATCTTCAAGCACATGAATATATTGCCCTGCATTCATCCTTCCGTTTTCGAAATAAATAGGTCCTGGCCGCTCATTTGACATATCCCCATATCATTACTTCCGGCGTTTACTTCGCAATCTTAACGATACATTATTCGTTAAATCGTTCATTTTGGGCAGCGTCGAACAAACCGGACGCTTTCAGTGGCCGCTTTTATCCGACATTCATCGCTAAACTCAACTTATTATTATTTTTAAGCAATCCAAAAATGTCTGACCTTAGTACAAAGTATAAGTATCCGGGGAGTTATTTTGCTGTTTTGTTCAAATTAGCTTTTGTTTTTTCATCCTTTCGTTTAATTTTGGTTTGTTGACAGGACAACGCAATTTAAGGTTATTAGTGGAAAAAAATCGCTTCACACCACAAAGAAATAAATGTCCAGCCCACCCCATTCCGTAATTCTTTTACAAGTTGCCTTCCCAGTTTTCTTCTATTTGCCTTAGCCATTCGTATAACTTTGGGCCTTGTTCTTTCCGTTATTTTCGGGTTTCTTCTGCTATTCTGTCGCCTGCAAAAATTTGGGATTAGAAAAAAAATCGTAGCTTCTCTGATACTTTTTGCGACGTCGACACAGTAGCACCGCTTACTTTGTGCTTTTTTCCTATTACACGATAGGATCTATTGTCTTCCTTCAATTCCACAGCAATTTCAGCTTTTTGTTCGAAAGAAATTCCCCGTTTTTACCCCCCAATTTCTAAGAAAATTTTGCATGTTTACTAATTGCTGTATATAAACAGAAACGAATGCCAATTTTCAAAACAAACATCAATATGTTTTAAATGAAATAATCACAAAATTTTTCATTGCTCGAGTTTAATTTTCGCAAAAAAAAATATTTACGTTTTCCCAGCAGTTCCGCACCGCTCTGACAATTATAACGAAATAATTTGATAATATCCAATACGAGTGTGCTTATTCAACAATAACGGTACAGTGAAATTTAGTTATTCATGGCCTACTTAACTTTAAAATCATATTTCATTTAAATTTGAATTTGTTAAAAATAAACCACAATAAAAAATATCAAATTAACACTTCACAGATACAAAAGCTTTTGTACCTTTGATATTTTACAGTGTTTCTAATTTTTTCGCGGAGTATAGTCATTTGCAATATGTAATTAACTATTTTATTGTTTATTTCTTTTTTTTTAGGTGAACTAGAAACCCAGGAGGCATTCGATTTGCATTTTACCAAAGAGATATCGATTTACGACGGCGTATGTATCGTTAATTTGGTCGAGCAGAGTGGCAAGGAGAAATTAATTGGCGATACGTACGCAAAGCATGTGATAAAATATAATAGTGATCGTTTAATTTATGTTACTTTCGACTTTCACGATTACTGGTATGTACCTGCGCTGGCTGCTCTTGCTTTCTATATTCACCAAACTTTACTAAGACTTAACTTGACTTTATTTATTCATTTACTTTTGCAGTCGTGGCATGCGTTTCGAAAATGTTTTAGCGCTTGTTGAGGCGCTTGCACCTGAAGCGGGCGCTATGGGTTTCCATTGGCGTGATCAGCGTGGTGTTATTTGTAATCAAAAATCAGTATTTCGCGTGAATTGTATGGATTGTTTGGATCGCACAAATGTCGTTGAGACAGCAATAGGCAAGGCTGTACTCGAATCACAGCTGGTTAAGTTGGGCTTGTCGCCGCCATATACACCCATGCCGGAACAATTGAAATCACCATTCATGATATTGTGGGCAAATAATGGCGATATAATAAGTCGACAGTATGCGGGCACAAATGCGCTAAAGGTTTTGTAAAACGCTTTATTTACTGCAGAAATTTTCTAAAATTGAAAATTATGAATTTGTTTCCAGGGCGATTATACACGCACCGGCGAACGTAAGATAAGCGGCATGATGAAGGACGGCATGAATTCGGCGAATCGGTTAGTTGTGGCTTATGTTATTTACCTAGTGCTTATTTATTTCCCCCGATTTCCGTTTAATTGGTTGCTGGAATTTATTTGATAGCTGTCTGTTTGTACTTTAAGTAATTTAGCTTTGGAATTTACTAATTTGCAATTTGAGCTATTTGCAGTCAGTTAACTCGGGCACACTCACCTCCCTCAGCCACATTCACCTCCCTCAGCCACTATTTTGTTGATTGTTTATGTTTTTGTTGCCTATTTTCAATTTAACTGCACCGTGCAATAGCCATTTTGGCGACGCAATGATTTCAATTAATTCAATTATAGTAAAACCTCTTAAGCTTTTACTGCGGTTAAATTAGATCCTCTTTATTTAAAAGCAATGCACACTATATACATACACTTGCGGTCAATAAAAACGCACCACCAAATATAATTGAGATAAGATCACATGAGCAATTTGTTTATAAAGTTAGAATATTAAGGACATTTTCATTTGTTTGTTTTGTTTGTTTGTTTGTGAAGTTAACTTAGAGCGACTAAATCATTTTCACCACCAACGGTGAAATATAGACTTCACAATAGGCTCTCCTAATAACGAGTCGTTCCTCCTTTAGCCTCAATAACTGCCTTAATTCCTGAAGGCATGGAATTCAATAGGACCTCAATTGATTTCCTTATAATGGGTCCATACCAAACCAGTTCTAAAATCTTTATCAATTGACTTTTATTTGTTGGCTTCTGTTTAGCAACTATACACTTCATTATGTGCCATAAGTGCTCAATAGGGTTTAAATCTGGTGAGTTTTCAGGCCAATCCCAGCGTTGAATCCCTAGATCGTTAAATGTATTGGCCAACTAAAAAGAAAAATTCGAGCTGAATAGGATCATATACACCAATATTGTATAGATGTTTTATACGAGATTTGTTTCTAATCAAAACTTAACCATTTTGCACGATGGCATGGCGCTGAGTCATCCTGGAAGATTAGGCGATCCGTATAAGAATAATGCTCTTCAATTGCGGGTACTAAAAAATTGTTAACCACGGTCGCATATTTTTGTGCATTCAATATTCCATCAGCAAGGTGTAGAGGTATAAAAAGCCGCCCCAAATCATTTGACTAGAGGAAACTAAACTTGCTTTACTTCAAAATTATCCTGGAACCTCTCACCACCTGAACGGCGCAAATGAAGCAAATTTTGCGAGCTTAGCAAATTAAATTTGCCTTCGTCAGACCACATAATCTGTTGCCAATCATTTTGATTCCAATTTTAGTACTTCTTAGCCCAAGAAATTCATGCAGCCTTAATTTTTGATGTTAATAGTGGCTTTTTGGCAGGGCGTCTTCCAAATAAACCCACATCTCTAAGCCGTCGGCGTATGGTTTCGACACTTAAATCCACAACCAAAACACGACTGACTATAACTGAACAGTGTGCAACCGAATTTCATAAAAAATAATTTATTGCTCAGTGCTTACTAGATGTAGTAGAAATTTTTTCAAATTTACAGTTATATAGCTGAAGATAGTCTACCAAAGTGGTTTTGCGTTTTTATTGACCGCAAGCATATATGAAGTATCCGAAATAAGTAATGCTTTCAATATTACTCGCCCCTATTTTTTATTCAACTGTCAGGGCACATCAAAATTAGTTGTTCATATAAATAGAAAATTTGTTATTTGCAAAAACACCAACAAAATTATATCTATTACTTAATCTAAACGGGTACATTAAAATTTACTAAAGATTCGACATATTGACAAATTTCCTTATATTTATTTTCTTTTATTTAATTCTCATTCCCTAACAAAAGCCATATAAAACTAAGTTTCCCACTTTATTAAAATTTTTTTTACTAATTTAACAAATGTTCATCAAAGTTTTAAACATTTAAAAAGAAACAATTTGACAATATTTTAGTATGCAATTTTATAGCCCTTGGAAAAAATAGAATTTTAAACCATTTCTAAGAAACATAACTACAGAGTTTTTCAATAGGAACGCACAAAAGTTTTTTTTAAATAAAACAGAAACGGTTTGGGATATGAATTAAATTCTTTATTCCTGTGAAAGTCCATTCGATGCCATTATGTATGGAACTCGATTTCTTTTGCATGGGCACCACGGGCATGCTTGCAGAAGTCCAGACGCTGCACCCAATTTTCGACGGTTTTCAAGCATAGTGTTCGATATTCGTACGAAGTTCATCAATCGTCGCTGGCTTGTTGGCATAGACCATAGACTTGACGTAGCCCCACAGCAAATAGTCTAACGGCGTCAAATCGCTCGACCGAGGCGGCCAATTGACTGTGCCATTTCGTGAGATAACACGAAACACCAAACTTGGTTTTCAATAAATCGATTGTGACATTCGCTGTGTGGCTTGTGGCGCTGTCCTGATGGAACCACCACATATTGTCCAAGTCCACATCATCCAATTCGGGCCAAAAATATTCGGTTATCATTGAGCGGTAGCGATTCCCCTTCACAGTAACGTGCCGGTCTTGATCATCACGGAAGAAGTACGGCCCAATGACGCCGCCGGCCCGTAAACCACACCAAACCGTAATTTTTTGCGGGATGCAATGTTGACTCATGGAGAACGTGTGGATTGCTGCCTGTCCAATAACGCATATTTTGCTTATCGACGAAGCCATTCAGCCAGAAATTACGACGACCATAAATTGGACGTAGCGCTCTTAAATTTGAGGCCATTGACTCCGAATTTCGGTAGAAAATTTTAATAATTTCGACTCGTTGTTGGATCGTATATCTTTCCATGATGAAATGGCAAACCCTACTGAAGAGAAATGTCAAAAGAGCGGGGAAAAATATGGCGTCGTTTGCTGTCACTATCGGTCTACTTTTATAGCGTCCCTATTGAAAACCCCTTTATATAGCGACTAAAATTTGTTCTATAAATATGTATTATGTATGTACATATATACACAACTGTTGTTGTCACAAATTGAAACGCATACCGTTAAGTTACTAATTTCAAATGTCAATTCCTTTTTTTTTAAACACCCCGAGCTACTTAATTTGATCATTAACACATTTGGGGTATTCAGAATTTTCTGGCAAAGTTAACATCTACCATTTTTACCGAGACAATACGAGCAATCTGTGAGCACCTGTTTAGGATTAAACAGCTGATTGTCAGTTATTCTCATTCACGCGTTAAAAAAAAAATCATAAAATCTTACTTTTTCTACAACTCCTCCAATTTTTCGGCGTAAAATGAAATCAGCTGATGCGAGTTGTCAACTAAACACAAAAGAAATAAATACATGACATAAATGTAGTTTTTACGCTAAACAATAAACAAATTTACAAAATGGTTATGTTTTTTAAGGTAAATAGGCGGTAAAGTTAACACCCCATAAAATACGAAATTCTGAATACCGTAATTGTTTGACATTAAAATGCAAAATATTTTAAGTACTATATGGAATGGTTATACTACTTTTCATTTTGAATTGAAATCATTTCGTGACTAGATAATGCCCATAAAATTGTTACACAGTGCCAAAATTTTTATTAACAATTTATGCATAATTTAAGGGGTTATATACAAAGTTGAGGTGAAAAAGTGAGCTAAGTTCGTGATTTTTTTTAAAGGTTTTTTGCAAATTTTATTCAATAAAGCGAAAGACAGTTTGTTGGTAGTATTATTGAAGAAAAAAAAACAAGTTAAATTTCAAAAAAATATTTAAAATTTTCCGAGTTAGAGCCCATCTCCCGAAGCGTGTTTTTTCTGTAGAGTCTTGCCGTTCACACTCTCCAAGCCGAACCGCTCAACTGAAATCAAAAAGGTACTATAATTATTGAAGATAAATGTATTCTTGTGTACTCGAACGAACCGACTTCCAAAAAAAATTTTTTTTTCTGAAAAAAATTCATGGTTTTCAAAAAGTCAATTTTTTTGTTGCTCAAAAATTAAAAAAAAAATTTATTGCAAAAAATCGAAAATTTTCGGATTCAAAAACGATCGTTCAAGTACACAAGATTGTAAATACGAATAATTATAAAAAAAAATTATGGTAATCGGTTTATAAGTTTTTGAGTTATCGTGTGAACGGCAACGGTACTTTTCAAAAAATGCCATTCCGAGATAATTGCGTTTTAAGTTTTGTTTTAAGTTAATTATGGATGGGTCCAGTTCGCTGCGAACGGCTGTAATTTCGAATCTAGTGATCCGATCTGGATGAAATTTCGCGCTGATATTCTATAAAGTATGTACTTTTAGAATATGCAATAAAAATATTTTCGATTTTTTGAGCCCCAACTTTGTATATAACCCCTTAAATCACTTCTCTCCCCGCAAACTAATTGAAACTAAAAAAAAAAAAAAAAAAAAAATAGCGTTACACAAAGCCAACATTCAAATCAACTCAATAAAACATCATTTCTTAACAAAGATCTTTCAAAATTCGCTCTTCGTAGTTTCTTCATACAAAATTTTGCTGATTCTTTCCGGCAATGCATAATCGATTTAATGCAAGGCAAACTGCGTGAAGCTAATCAATTGAAAGAGGATGAAGTTATGAAGACAATATTATATATTCTTTGCCCATCTACACCGGCGCCAACACGCGGTTACTATCATGCCGGTGTGCTCGGTCCGGAATTACATTTTCTGGAAAATATCATAAACGCAAGGTGCGCTGCACCAATTAAATCACGAATGAAGTCGAATACTCGTTATTTAGTTAACTTTGTTGCTCCTTTTGTTTCCATAGTTTTACTACTATCCGTTTAAAAAAAGGTATTTTTTGTTTTCAATTTTTATTTTCGAGTTTTGTTCCCCTTTCTTTAATATTTTATTTTTTTTTATACATAATTTTACAGCACTATTTTACTCCTTTAATTTGCATGCGCTTTCTATTAAAATTTTCCTCTTTTTGCGCGCCTTCGCTTTACTCATCTCAATCATTTTTAAATTGCTTTTTTTTTTTACTTGTGGTTGAATTTCAGTTATTATCTAGCGCGATTTAAAGATTCCTATCGTCAAGCCACCATCGATCTCATGCTCGGCAATCAAGTTTCTGCAGAATCATTGAATGCATTGGGTGGTCAGGCCGCACCAGATGAAACGGATGCGTTGGAGAGTGCAGATCAAGCCAAGTTGTTGGTGGAGGATTGTCGCCGCCTGCTGCTTGGTTCGGCGCAATATCCGGTGGGTTCGTGGGGTCTCATCGATGCCGATCCAACGTAAGTAGCGTGTGGAGAAAGTAGTAGCCTGTGCGAGTTGTATTAATATTTTCATTTTGTTCTACAGTACTGGTGATCTTAATGAAACCGAAGTTGATACGGTATTGCTGCTCACCGACGATTGCTACATTGTGGCCGAGTTTGATTCGCATTTGGATAAGATTGTACGTTTCGAAAAGGTGCAGCTGCAAAATATGACGCTGATCGAGTTGGGAATGTATCAGCAAACGAAATTATTTCAAGGCTCAGCGCCAGCAATGCTCTGTTTGCGGCTCAACTACACAGTTGACGGCGTAGATGGATATTTTCATATGTTTCGCTCTGCCAATATTCGCTTTTTCAATAATATGGTTTATGTGATCAAGACACAGGAGGAAGTTATGGGTAAGAATAGGACTTAAAAAAAAATGTATTATGTATTATAGCCCGCGAGGGGTTTCGAGGAATACCTTGCATAGAGAAACTAAATCAGTGAACTACAACGATACCCAGCTATTCTATATACCAGTTAGTATATTTTTGTAAAGGGAAATTAGGTAGCAGGCAGTTAGCGGCAACTGACCAGGACAAGCCATTTTTTTTGGATTTATACGATTTTTGAAATACTTACCTCTACCTTACCAGGTATTATAACTGTTCACATAACGGTTATATCCTAACGAAAAGAAACTCAATACAAATATTACATTTGATTCAAGGTAGATCGTTAATAAAATCGTCAAATCGGGCAATAACCACGAACATATCTAATATATTAGTATTTCTCAATCCTATAACAAATGCAATATATCAGTGAAAAATCTAATTTGCTTAAGCTAAATACACAGGATCATGTTGGTGAAAAATGTGTGAATTTTCGAGGAAATAGCTGTATTCCCGAAATTTCATCATATCCTACGAAATTTCGTAGTTAACTAATGAACCAATAATGCAATTTATCCAAATCAGAGGAAACCACATAAATCTCTATAAAAAGTGTTCAAAAATAACTGTTATCTCGAATTCTCAAATTAAAAACGTTGACTGCATTCCCAAATTTAACGAAAAAGATGTTTCATAACAGTTAGGAACACTAATTTCGTTACGATATGAAACCATTCGATACTTCTGTCACTCGATACCGATATTTTTTACTCGATACTTTCAAAACAATATTTTTTGAAATCCAGTATCGTATCGAATTTGCGCAGAAAATTATTTACAAGACAATACCAGTCCTAATCGCGAACAAATTTTAGCGACATTTTTTTCAAAATTTCCTAAATGCTCTATGTATCTGTATCAGAAATAAAATTTGGAAAAAAAATCTAATTTAGTATCGGTATTCTGAGCTGAAATTCGCTATTTATGGGTACCCGTTTCTTTTAGAGTGATATTTTGAACGATTATCATATCGATACTTTGTGTTATCGATAGCGATATCGTGTCCTTAATTACAGTTGAGCCAAAATTTGTGAAGTGGGCCAACAATTTTTGAAAGTTTTTGTGGCTTTGATTTTTTCCGGATCACAACGACAAAGAAAATATATGTTGACGATTTTTCGAAAATTCGAAATATTTTTGAAGTTATAGCTATTAACTTTTTGGATTTTTGTACTTCACATGAGTATGAGGCGAGTGGAAAGAGTTGGTGTATTGAATATCACGTCGAAACTTTCTAGTAAAAAATTAAAATTTCAAGAAAACATCGACACTTTCAAAAAAAAAAAAAGAGAAAAAATCGATATTACCAAACGTGAGAAAATAAATATATTCCAAAAAGTTTCGAACAAAGTTATGAGCTAAAACTTCAAAAATATATTGAATCTCGAAAAATTGTTCAACTTATATTGTTTTATCGTTGTGAATCAGGAAAAATCAGTTCCACAAAAAATGCTCGACCTTCGAAATAATGTTGGTCCACTACACAAATATTGAACTCAGTTATTAAATGAGAAATATTATTTTATTTCGCCGATAAGAGTTATATCCTAACGTTAAGTTTATACGTTGCCTGATAACTGTTATGCAGGGTAAATATTTTGTCAGTTACCAAAAAAGAGTTATTTTCCGACATTTCTTATGAGAGTTATTTCCCCAAAGTTTATTTTTTCTTTGCTCGGTAATCGTAACAGTTATTGCCCAACCTTTATTTTTTCGTTGTCTGATATGAATTATTTCATCTTTACCTGTATCTGTTACTATAGTTTTTACTGCATCTTTATTTTTTTCATCTCTATCTCCACTTTCATTTTCATCATCTTTCTTCTCCATCTCCATCTTCTGCAATATCCTTGTCTTACAACAAAAAAAAAAAAAAACTTTTGAAAATAACGTAAGAAATTAAAATAGTAAAATAACTCTTATTGGCAACGGGAAAGTATTACTCCTGCATAACAGTTATCAGGCAACGGAAGCAAGAAAAGTAGAAAATAAATCTTATTGATATTAGAAAAAATATTACTCATATATAACAGTTATCAGATAATGTAAAATATAATCGTTGGGAAATACATTTTATTGATAACGGGGAAAATATTTCGCCTATATGGCAGTTATCAAACAACGTAAAAATAAACGTTGGAATATAAGCCTCATTGGGAACGCGGAAAGTATTTCTTTCTCTGGTCTAATAACTGTTATGGGTCAATACTTTTGCGATAAAATTTATAACTGTTATATTGTAGTAGGGAAAAGATATGGAACTAAATACTTTTCGGAAATGGACAATGACAAATAAATATGTATCCGAAATTGGCAGTAACCGCGCTCATTTTCCATATAATGACATTTTTTGAAAAATAGGATATTTCATTACTTAGGAAAGAAAATCGATCGAATTTCATTAGATAAAGAAATAATTACATCCAGTTGAAATTGTACTAACTATTTTCGTTCAATCATTTATATTTCTCACTTCGAACTTAATCTTCGAAAGTTTATGATCACTTTGTCAGCGTATTAAATTACGTCCTCATCAATTTGTCAACAATTGATAAATATAAAATTAATATTTATTACTCACAGAATCTCTTATGGCCATCGTTGAGATGTTTCGCATAGCGCTCGACAATATCGGCAAGACAGATGTGCGCCATATTACCGGTGGTGTTTTGCAGCGACGCAAAAGTAGAAATCCCCTATTGGATGTGCCAAAGGTAAAGCCATTTAAGTCGTACACTTTACCAACTGATTTATATAATTCATTTGATTTCAGGGCATGCCACGCAATCTCTCCGAATCTCAACTCGTGCAAATTAGCTCGAAAGCAATTTCCAATGTTGCCGGCCAATTTTCCAAATTAGGTCAATCACTTAATCCGAATAAAAATAAAAATTCCAATGCAAATACAAACGCACAAAAGCAAACAACGAATGAAATAGCAAAAATAAATCCACAAGTTATGCGTCAATCGCAAAATTCCATCGAGCAGGCGGTGGAAGCTGAAAAGGCCATCTTTTCATTGGGACGTGCGCAACGCAATTCGCATAGCAGCACCGATACCGATGAGAATGACAGTAGCATCTATGAACCCGAACTCGATTCGGATGTTGAATTGGCAATGAGTGCAACGCATGCGGCTAGTGGCAAATCTGGTTTCAATGAAAACGATTTCTTGCCCTCCGTCGGTATTGTAATGGGCAATACGCAGGATGGTGAACAATCATCGGCAATATCTGTCGATAAGATGGATCATTTGGAGCAAAAGGATAGCATGATTAAAAATAGTGAAGATGTTTACACCATTTCAATATCGTCAGTGACCGATCATGTTACGATGCCTACGGGGTTGTTGGAGAATGCGCCACCTGTACGACCAATTACACCAAATCCACAAATTTATGTGCAAAGTGATGTGGAGACGCAACAGCAGGATGCAGCAGTGCAACGCAACAGGTCGGTATTTTATTGTTGAAGAGCATGCGTATAGTTCTACTGTTGGTGGCTAGATGGAAGCTATGAGTTCGTATATACTTAGATATATATATATAGATATACATATATATATTATATTTTTAGATGCATACCTATGTACGTGCGTATGTGCGTTCGTCTAGTTTTTCCCTTGTATTAACATTTATTGCCATTAGTAATAAGATAACAAACACATCTACTAGCTAAATTTATAGTTTGATTAAAAAAAAATTATTCTCGAAAAATATATTGTAATTATAAACTTTATCCACAATCAATTATTGCTCAATTTATATGGCTAAGAAATGGAATGAAATAGTTTAAATTTGTTTTAGATAAATACATACAAATAATATATTTATATAACTCAAAACTGTTTAGTTGTTGGCATGCGTTGTAAACGATGGTTTTACCACCCCCTTTATTTGCCGCCTTATGTGCAATTACATAAATATTTTGTAAACATTTTTCTACTCATTAAAGAAATGATAAAAAAATCAAAACAGCAACCAAATATAATACGAAAAATAAAGTTTATTATTTGCAATATCCATTTGATTTTTAACACAAACAGCGAAGCTGTCAAAGATCTCAATCTACCGCTAGCTGGTGCGCCAAGCGATTCTAGTAAATTGAAACAATTGGCAAGTCCTTTGGCGCGCACAATGGTGGCGGTGAGTCCTCTATCGAAATTGGCAAAAGGTATGCAAAACATTGGCTTAAATCTGGATCCACGTAAGATTGCAACGAAGGTTGGTTGGTTTGGTTGTTAATAGATTTTTTTTAAATATAATTTTCTCCATTGCAGACCGGCGTACTTTCGCCGACAAGCGTTTCCGCAGATAACACACCACCATCGGAGCGGCATAGTAATCGCGGTCAACTGCAAGAGCTATGGGCGGAATATCAGTGCAAGACGAAGCTAATTGCGCTATAAAGGGAATAACCACTTAGAAAGGGAATAGTTTTTAGTTTTTAAGAAAAGAAGACAAAAAAAAAAGTAAGCAGCAAAGAAACAGCTTAAAAGGGGGGGGGGGGGGGGGGGGGGGACACTTGTAAAGAACTGTAGCGCAAAGCGTGCATTACTAAAATCAAGCAAAGTGGGTGGTGGGAAAACCATAAACATTCGACGTCGAAGTACATTGGTGCGTTTTACGAAACTATTGTATGTTGTGCTGGAAATGTGTGCGCATCAATTAATAATATTTGAGGAATTTTGTAGTAGTGAGTTTTGGAATGTATATTTACTATATACATACATACATATATAGAATATAATTATATATTTTAGAAACATATGCATGTAGGTATGTGTGTGTAATAGAGTGTTCGTGTTAAGCACCCACAACATAAATAGTGTGCACTGTTATGCGCAATTTTTTTATCATTATTGTATTTGATTTTATTTTAAATTGTACTTTGCCTAGTTTTTTTTTTATTTCTGTACGCACTCACACTTTTAAAGTAAATTTTACGAGATGGACAACAAACATACAGTGACTCAAAAAACTCACCTCATGGTGAATATTTTTAAATGTTTGTTCACGCAAAGTCTTTTGGGTTAATTGTGTTATAAAACTTTAGTTTGTAATATATCAACAAACAAAATATATATATATATGTAAAAATCAAAATTTCAAACATTGTACACAGTTTATAAAAACTCAAAAAAAAACTCATCAAAATGTCAATCTTTTTAATTTGAATTTTTATAATTTCAGCATGATGCGCAAGTCTGAAGTACCTGAAAATTCCGACTGATTTTTTTGAAGTATTTGAAATTTAAATTTCTTTTATGAATAGTTTATTGTGCTGATGGTCTTGTACGTCTTTTGTCATATAAACTGGATGCATTAAATGAAAACAACATTCCAAGAACAAAATTTTAAATCTTTTTTAAAAAGTAACGTAAATATTTAGTTTCTTAAGATTTGCTTGTTGTAATACTAAAATTTAATTGGCTACGAAGCTGTATAGCTAAAAAAAATTTCTGGAACTTCTGTTTAAAAAGTTTGAAAATTTGATGAAAGTTTTTTGAATTTTCATAAATTTTGTACAATATTTGAAATTTTCATGTATTTAATTTTATATGAACCGACTACATTTTAATAAAATATTCTGAAGTTATTCTAAAGCTCGTAATATTAGCGTTCACTAATTTGTTAATAGTTTAGATATATTTGGATCGCTAGAGCGCCAAAATTTGGACTCATCCACTTTCAATCTACATTTACCAAAAAAATATTCGAGTTTTCTTGCTTTAAATATTTCAAACGCTTGAAAATCATAGTTTTCGTTTTCAACGTCCCAATTGGAATCTCTTTAAAAAAGCTTTAAAAGGAAAGACAAAAAAAAAGAAATATATAACATGTATGGAAAATGTTCCGAACAAATTTGCATAACGAAATTTATTTTGCTTGAAAATAATATGACTAATTTTTAGTAAAACTTTATAGAACACTCATCTTAATTCATGTCTATATTTTAATATTACCATTTGAACTTCCATCGTCACGGTGAAAATATTTTAAGTAAATTTCAGATCAGACATTAAGCCATACCATGAATTTTATCATAATCACTGTAATCTCGTCTCTTCTCATGTTAATGCCGTTTTAGTATTGATCACATACATATATATGTGCATATGTAGTTTTTCTGTTTAAAAAAAAAAAAATTTTAAACAACTTTTCGTCACAAAAAATCAGTATTTTTGTATTTGGAAGTATTTTTTAACCATATTGCGAGAACTATTATGTACACCTCTGTAATACATTTATAATACAAAAATATAATATGTATATACCATATTTATGATACTTAAACAATTTTTCTTCGTTTTCAATCCTAAGTTGTTTAATAATTTTGTATTATTTCGACTTAACCTAAAATACTTTACAATGTTTCATAATGTAATATCCTATCATTCATCCAACTTCATTTTACGACGTCTTTAACCCTAGAACGGTACCAATTGGCATCACAGCACCCCGGCTCTTAATTATTTCAAAATCTTTGTTCAGCATTATCATCAGTGCATGCTGTGACGTTACCAGTAATATGGCATGAGAGATAGTAGATTAGAAAGAATGTACACTATTGTGTTTTTTTTTTTTTTTGGTAGGCAAACCTAATTGTGACGTGGAAAAATCAGCGATACTGCCAAAATCGCTAGGAGAAGGTTAGCGGTTCCACAAGAGAAGACGTCACTTTCTGTATTCAGTCCATCGTGTTTTGTTTTTATCTCGCTTGACTGTTTATATTTTATTTTACCTTAGTTTTATTTCCTCTTTATTTTTATATAACTTTTTTTCGGTTCATTAATCTTCTCATAGCATTCCAGTCCACCACATTTGTTTGAATATTGCTTAATTTGATTTATATAATTTTTACATCCACATTTACTTATTTATTTATATATATGGGACATTCTTCGCCCAACATTTTGGATTTTGCCGCACTGTTTTTCCATAATTTCTTGAGAGAGACCTTCCTGATTTTTAAACATTTTTTTGTTCAGCGGTTTTCGAGATTTTTTTTAAAAAAAAGTTCCTTGTTTTAAGTGACCTTAACTTTGAAAAAATGTACCTATTTGGACCTTCTTGTTTTGAAATTCTTGTTCCTCAAAACACTTGGAATATAAAATGGAAAAAATATGTAAACCCGTATTTCTATAAAATTTAAACAATTTTTTTATACAAAGTGCTGATTCGGAAAAAAACTCGTATTGATCGATTTTCTGAAATTTTTTTCTAAAACATCCTTCATTCAGCATCTTTTGAGTCCGATAATGGTATAACATTTTTATCAAATTTTTTAAGTTTTATGTTTTAGTTAAATAGATTGAAAAATATTTGAAAAGCAATGGGAGTATTTATTTAAACATAACATTGATCCTTTATACCATGCCAAATTTTGGGAGACATAATTTTGGATGTAGTCCTTTACAATTTGAGAGTCATAGAGTAAAGAAAAGTTTTCGAAAAGCTTCTGTTCTTCACGGGATTTTATATAATTTAAGTAAAGATTACTTTCGCATTTTTTTTTTATTGTAATAAAACAATGGTTTATGTTAAAATAAAAAAATAAAGATACGAGTGAGAAATAAGCCTCAAACACAATTAGCTCGTCTCAATAATAGTTGTTTAGACAAAGTTTGAAACACATTTTTGAAAATTTCATAGAAATAAGGGTTAAGATTAAAAAAAAAAACAAAATTCAATTTCATATTTCAAGTGTTTTGAATAAAAATAGTTAAAAAAATAGTCCAAATCGTTATCTCGAAAACGACTGAACAAAACAAATTGAAAATATGAATTGAAAAAAAATTAATTTTATATTCCAAGTGTTTTGAAAAACATGCGAAAAATGGTCAAAATCGATATCTCTGAATAAAACAAATTGAAAATATTGAATTGAAAAAAAAAAAAAAATTCTTTTTAAATTTTATTTTCCAAGTGTTTTGAAAACTAATAATTAAAAAAATGGTCCAAAAAAATCTTTTTTAAATTTTATATTCCAAGTGTTTTGAACAACACAAATTAAAAAAAATGGTCCAAAGCGAAATTCTCGAAAAAAGCTGAACAAAACAAATAGAATTTTTTTTTAAATTTTATATTCCAAGTGTTTTGAAAAACAAAAATTAAACAAAATGGTCCTAATCGATATTCCCGAAAATGGCTAAACAAATGAAATTGAAAAAAAATTAATTTTTATATTCCAAGAGAAGCAGGAATTAAACAAAACTGGTCCAAATTGATGTCTCGAAAAAAAATTGAAAAGTATTAGATTTCAATTGGTACTACATATAACACAGAAACACAAAAACGGTTGAATAAAACAAATTGAAAAAAGCAACATTGTTTTTTAAATTTTATATTCCAAGTGTTTAGAAAAACAAGAATTAAAAAAATGGTCCAAATCGATGTCTCGAAGACTGACTGCTGAACAAAAAAAAAATTTTAAAATATAAGCTCCCTCTAATTCAATTGGTACTATAATACAAAAATCGGAGATTTAAAAGCAAAATGGGGTCCGATTTAGCGCGAAATGTTCCATATACTATATACCAGTATATTATTTAATACATTATTTATCTTAATTTAATTTCACCATATTCACGCTCGCAACCTCCTCTGTTTACCCTTCTATTATCTTTTCTCTCATTTAAAGTTGCACTATTCGAAAATTAAGAAAACAAAATTTTAGTTGCTCTAAACAAATCTCTTTGAAGAAATTAATACATAGTATATTTCTATATAAATATGTAAGTTATAATTGCAATTATATGCATGCGGGTACATACATACATACATACATGTAGGTGAACATATGTAGTTGTTAGTTGTGTAGTTAACTTTTTGAGCTGAGCAATTATGAAACAAACACACTGTGCTTATGATATTTAAAATAAAACAAATAACACAAAAACAATTAACAAATTACTTTCATACAACAACTACAACAACCAACTGCAATAATTTTAAACTTTTGACTGTGAAGACTTGCACGTACATACATACATACATACAGCAATAATACAATTTACATACATATGTAAACTGTAATACGAGTATAAACAAAACGACACCAAATTATATTTGCTGATATTTACACTGAACATAGAAAAAAATACCTAAAAAAAAGTTTGCTGACATTTTATTGCTATACATATACAATTACACGCGTTTTATTGTAGTGGTGAAATAACAAAATATGCAAAAATTAATCAACGAATATTATACAAATGATTAGAAGAAAGGAAATGCTTAATAGCGATTTACTTGTTAAATACTCGTAAAATATTCGAATTAAGATAATGTTTAAAAAAAAATAGCACTTACATAATCCACCGGTTAATGTGAATCCATTGAAAGTAAAAATAAAATTGACGAAGTGTAAATCCGTTTTATTCGCGAAGTATAGAAGCTATCGAATTTGGATTGGTAATTAATTATATTCAGCCCTATTCTGCATTTCTATTACGTTCCCGCATTCCGCTCCACATCGATTGGAATTAGGTATTCCGAGTTACGACGGAATCGAAAGAAAAAGAGGAAGAGCGGCAACCTTTTCGAAATCAGCTGTTTGCCTTGGAATGTGTGAAATTGAAACAAAATAAAGCAAACAGATACAAATTCGTGCCCAAACTATTGCTTTTTAAATAAATAAATAAAAATATAATCGCGTAATGGATTCAATAGCCGCGGCGATACTAATTGAGGAGGACGACAACATATCCGAGAATGCTGACACAAAAGTTGAAAGGAGAAGACTGCGAGATATGTGTGATCCATTTCAGATGAGTGGCGAATTGTAAGAAATTGAGTTTGAAAATGATAAATCTTAATTCCCATTTGGTTGCCATTATATCAGCCAATTTTTCATACTGCTCCGAAGTTGTTATTTTTGACCTGCAAACATATCAAAAAACATCAATAAAGCCCAAAAAACTTAAAAAATCATGTTGATGATTTTTAGAACTATCAACAACAAGTTTTACTCACATTTTTGGGAAAATTATATTTTAAAAGTACACGAAAATAAAAATCTAACCGTCCTCCGCCAACAAAATTTCAACTTGCAAAAACGTTACTACGATAGCAATGTAGAATAAATAAAATTGTAAATTTCGAAACGCGGAATACCAAAGTTGCCAAACTGAGAAAATTTCGATTTGAGTCGAAATGCAGAATAGGGTTGATTGATTACACCATGGGCTGAGTAAAATACTCGAAATTATTTCTAGGTCTAAAATCACTTTTCATTACCTGGGGATGTTACATATCGAGCATATTGTGTGACTGACTGAAGCACACCGTAAACAAACTGATTGGACCTTATAACTGTAGCTTTAGACCACGAAAATCTACCATCGACCAGATATTCACGATACGCCAAATTATGGAAGAGATCCGAGAAGGACGGATCTTTTTGTCCGCTTTCGATAGCATAAGAAGAAGTTGCCTATTTGCCGCAATGTCTGAATTTGGTATCCCCACAAAAATAATGCGGCTATGTAAAATGACGTTGAGCAACACCAACAGCTCCATCAGAATCTGGAAGGACCCCTCCGTGCCGTTTGAAATCAAACGCGGTGTCAAACAGGGTGACTCTCTTTCGTGCGACTTCTCTAATATTATGTTATGTTAGAAAAGATAATTCGAGCTGAAGAATTAAACCGTTCAGGCACAATTTTTTATAAGAGCGTCATCAAACAAACAGCGTCTTGGTTCCCGCGCCCCTGTTGACCGTTACAATTGTGGACAAAATAGGGGACTTTCTTTCTTAGCACCACCTCACATTATTAGCTTCGAAATCTTTCTTGCTAACAAGTACTACTTTGAGCTGAGTAGGAAAATTAACAGCGAATCCCCCCGACGAACGAAAGTCACGCTCTATAAGTCTCTAATTGCATGGGGCAAAAGCATGGACGCTATCAATATCAGATGAGATGATCCTTGGGGTCTTCGAGAGAAAGATTCTCCGAAAGATTATTGGACCTCTACGTCTTTGCGACGGCGAATACCGCTGGCGATGAAAGGTTGAGCTGTATGAGTTATACGCTACGTTAGCTGGAATGTGTCGAGCGAATGAACGAATATGATCTAGCTCTGAAAGTATTAAACGCAGTACCAGCTGGCGGCGATAGGGGAAGAGAACAACCTCCTCTGCGTTGGAAAAGGACTTGACATCTCTTGGTAATTCCAATGGGAGCTAGATAGCAGGAATAAGAAGCGACTTGTTGAATTCGCCAAAACCGCTTAGGCCGAGGCCTCGCAGTCAGCGATAAGCGAGCGAGCGATTGAACGATCAGCGATTAAGCGACAATGTCGAGCGACGAGTGGCCTTTTCGTGAGCGACGTTTCTTTAGCGATTAGTTGTTAAAATGCCGTTGTCAAGAGCATTACGTTTATATTTGTTGTCGGAAAATCGTGTTTTTATGTATCAATTTTTAAGGAGAAAACGAAGATTTGGAGTGCATCCAATTAATAAAAAGAGATGTAATTATGGTGAATTTTACCATTTATATAAAAACCTAAGACAATTTCCAGATAAATTCTGGCAATATCTTCGGATGACTATAGAGTCGTTTGATGTGCTTCTTAATAATGTTCGTCGTAGATTTATAAACAGAAATTTGTTAATTTGTCTCGAACAAAGGCTTGTTATATTATTAAGGTAAGTACAAACATATGCAATTTTATTTATTTTCTTTAGCTTTTATTTTTGACAATACAATTTGCTGTATATCTGCTCGTAATTAAAATTTTTCTATTACTGTCAGTGTTTTTATAGCAGGCAATAAACTTTTAAAAAACTGCAAATCGTCATCATCTTCGTCCTTTGCCATTTCACTTTTCAAAAGTGTCAGCTTTTCTCTCTCTAAATTTAAAAATTCTTCATTGCCATTTGATCTCTTCCTCTTTTTGTTTCGACGTACTGCTGGAGTGGAACAATTGTTTGGCACATTCTCATCGTCATTCAAAATTTCATTAATCATCATTGTGTAATCTAGATCCTCGCTGTTATTGTCGATGTTTAAATTGCCTTCTATTGCGTCCGGCTGTACAGTGTCTTTGGTGAAAGACATTGCCTCAAAGTATGCCCATTTTACTCCAGACATGGACGCTGCTGACCCGGATAACGGACGTGGAATTTTTTTAAGTAAACGGCGATAGGTATCTTTAAGATTTTTCCACTTTGATTTTGCGTCTCCTCCTGAAATAAAATTTTTAATTTAATTTGAATTAAATAAATTTAATTAAATATATAAATTTGAATTATATAACGTTTCTCTTTTATTATAGGTTTCTTGCTACTGGCCAGTCATTTCGGGAGTTAGCATTTGCATTTCGTATTGGACGGAGCACCATTAGTAAAATTATTGAGGAAACTTCTGTAATAATTTTGCAAGAACTTGTAAAAGAGTACATGCCAATTCCAACAACAGATTCTCTGCAAAATGTAATAAATGACTACTACAAGCGATGGAAGTTTCCGAATTGTTTTGGAAGCATCGATGGCAAACATTGCCAAATAAAATGTCCAAAGAACACTGGCTCCCACTATTTCAATTATTTGAATTATTTTTCAATTGTATTGCAAGCAGTAGCTGATGCAGATAAGAATTTCATTACAATTGAGGTTGGTGGCAGAGGAAAACAATGTGATGGAGGCACTTTTGCTGGCTCTACATTACTTAAATTACTTGAAGAAAACAAATTTAATGTCCCTCCCCCCCAAGCACTGCCTGGATCAAATATAATTCTACCAAATTTCATGATTGGGGATGAGGCGTACCCACTTAAATCATATTTACTAAGACCCTACCCACGCCGAAATTTGAATGCAATAAATGAAAATTTTAACAATCGACTGTCTGTTGCAAGAAAATGTATTGAATGTGCATTTGGAATTTTGACCGCAAAATGGCGTTTTCTACAAAAGAACATTGAAACAAAACCCAAAACCGCAATTAAATTAATAAAATGTGCTTGCATTTTGCACAATTTTGTCAGGAAACGTGATGGTGACAGTAATCTGGATTACATACAAGTTATTGCAACAGTAAACAATGACTCGACGGCAAATACTACAAATGAACAGTACCGTTATAACAGAAGCAGCAGCACAGCATTGAATATACGAAACGAAATTGTGCAATATTTTATAGATAATAATCATTAAAATGTATTTAATAAAAACTTACCTGAACAACCACAAATTTCGCCAAGTTCATTCCACAGCTTATCAGTAATATTTCTATTTTTATGATCTGATAAGGTGTCTTGCCACAAAACTGGCCTTGCTTGCACAGCAGAAATCAAAAGTTCTGTATTTACTTTTACCATCTTTTGCTCTTGACAGTAAGCGACGAAATAAAAATTAGAACAAATTTGGTGACAGAGCGACGTCGTTCAGTCGCTAAAAAAAATCGCTCATCGCTCGCTCAATGCATGGCCAGTTCAATGCAATTTCATTTGTTTTAATTTTTTCATGTCGTTCAGTCGCTCGCTCGCTCGCTTATCGCTGACTGCGTGGCCTCGGCCTTAGGCGGTTATAGCGTTAATTGCGTCCGCTGACCAAGAGTACTACTGCAACGGCATAAAAGCTGATGAGAACTTCCAGACCAAGAATGAAAGAATACAAAATTGCGCCTATTGCGCTGAGAGCAACTCATAGTGAGGATATTATAGTTAGAGAATGAGAGAGCAAAGCAAAAGTTCTAAAAAGAAGAGGAAAGAAGCAAGTTTTTTTCATTTCTTTTTTATTTTCTTAGGGCGTATGTGATCAAATTGGCAAAGAGAGGACTAGCGGTCCGCGAAAGGCGCAATCTGGTATTTTATCGTTATCGGTCGGGTTTATGATACCGGTCCGATCCGGTCTCATTTCCGGCTAACTTAATGGGATCTATGTTTTATGCTGTTTCGATAAAATCATTGAATCGATTCGAAAAGATTCAGCTGATTGTGGGACATGATTGCGTTTTGATCAAGAAAAACCGATTGGGGAAAACCTTATTTCTGTGCAAATGTATAAATATGAACGATTTAACAAAATAGGAAGTAAGTCAATATTATTTGAAACATCTTAAACGCGCCGTAAGCGCCAAAAAAAAGATATTTTTGAGGTTTCCTTTTGATATGCAACAGTGACAATTAGCTGGCAGTCAACCTTGCAAGTTTCCGCATATTTTGAGTTCGCGTAAACATTTGCAAGCATCTGTCATTGAAAGAGAATTCTTCAAAATTAGAAATTTTGTTGCTGGATAATTCTTACTGGGGTTTACAACGAACACACCTGATGTGATGAAGCATTTTATCACAGATTTCGAAATGGATTTGTGACAGTTCGCCACTTCATGTAAGGAACTATTTTTGTATTATATTTTCATTTGCTTTTTTGCTTTGCAAGGATTTTGCGATTGCGTACGCCAATACTACCTGCCAATACACGAACTGAACTAATTATTTACAAGACTTGAAAATATACCACCCTGCATTATATTCAAAAGCATAAATAATTTGCCCAAAGCATATTTTAAGGTGTAGGCTGTGCCTGTGTAGTACAGGATGCATACGAAATTTAATTTTCGCACCTGCTAATCAAATTAACGGATTAAACTACACAAGTCGGTTCGTCTGGTAACTAGCTATTGTTGCAAAATTATCACGTTTGCGAAATTTTGTTAATGGATAACTTTCTACTGAATTTTTACATGAGCATTTGTCCAATTTTCAGGCAAATGATATATGTACATATGTACATACATAGATGATGACAGGAATTTAAATGCCCAAACCGGCGCAATTTTTATACGTTTAACTATGCCCATGATACTCTAGAGCACGTGCAGTTTATCATTCCATTTGTTTCGGTATCAGCCGTACTCGCGAACAGATTCACAGATCTTACATATTTATAGTAATTCTCTATCGAAGGGGCCAAGCCTTATGATCTTTGTTCGACGTGGATGATGTCTCTGCGCCATATAAAAGGTAGGGAATGATGGGGGAGAGAGGGCTTCGCTTTTCATTTGAAATCGTCGAAAATGTATTTGTTTTAGGGTATTCAGGATAGCAGCTTGTGTTCTTGCCTGCTCTTCGAGTAACTGCATTTTGGCTTTACCTGCTTTTACTATCTTTGGTTTTGAGGCGGGCGTTGCAGCTTCTACCACTGACGGCTCAGTAGCTGATGTAGTATCTTCTACCGTGACATCACCAGCACCTAACCCGAACGCGCAACCAGCAGGATTAATTGATAAATGAGTCAACTCATACACCCTTTCCTCAGTTGCGGTTAAACTGACTTCTGGAGATGGGCCAACGCCAGTCGCCAGGAAATTTTCTTTATTTTTGGTCAAATTTCGTTTTAAATTGGCCTAGTTTCCTTTTTCGGCTTGTTAAAAACAACCTACCCTTTGCCATTCCTGCCTCGTTCTTGTTGGTGGCCCAAGACTATTTAGCTCAATAGCAAATTGTTCCCAAGTGTTTTTGATTTGCTGGCGACTTGATCCGTACTGACCTTTGCCTGTTCCAATATCTGGGTGCTTCTCAACCAAGTCGACTAGGCGGTCAATTTGCTGTTTATTTGATATTTTTCTGAAATAATTTTTCAAAGTAAACATTAATTGTACATATATTTTATAAAGTTTATTAGAAATACTTACAATGTTTTTTCCATCTTCACATTTGCAGGCAAGAACCCAACTGACAAAAAGTAGTTGTCGCGTTTTGACAGCTCGTACAACTTAATTTAGTTTAGTTGTGAACCATAATACGGGTAACAACTTAACGAATACAACTAAGTGAACAGCTGATTAAAAGTTGAGTTGCGTTGTAAACCATAATACAAATTTGACAACTACAACTCAACTATCAATTAAGTTGTAAATGGTAATAGGGGCATTAATATTGGTTTGAATTTCTTCTCGAATTTATTGAAAGTAAAACGGTTGAAAATAAGGAGACAACATGTTGTTTATTAATCTTTGTGGAATTTTGTTCTAAAATATGCTGGTGTAAGAAGAAATCTATTCGTTTTTATGTTAAAAATCATATAAGGTAAATTAATAAGTAAATGCTCTCATTTTTACTAGAATCTTATTGAATTTATTAATACGGAAAACTTTTTATTTTAAAAAGCTCAAATTTTTGATTCAAAATTTTCCTTTAACGTCATAATATACGGATGTACTTTGTGCATAATCTACTTTACATATATTGTTATTAGTTTAATTTTATGAATATTGTTCTTTGGAATTTTCTATTATTAAAGGTTTGCTCACAAGTGAGTGACATTTGATTTTTGACACTGCCTTATCAAAAGTTTTTTTCATGTTACCTAAGCAAAACCACTCATGAAAAGATCTGAGATGCAATTTTTATCTTTTATTCAAAGGGCATATAGAAAAATTTGATCTACGAATGTTGATTTTACGCCAATTAGCACGTAAATTGAAACTTTTAGCAACACAACGCCTTGCTAAGGGAGCCGATTTTGTCAAGAGGGAACGAGAAAACTGCTTAATAATCAAAACTTTAATAATTGATTCATGAATTTTTGTATTTTCAAACTGAAAATTTTTGATTTACTTATTTATTGTTTCAGTAGTTTTCAATGAATAGAATTCCAAAAATTTCAAAAATAAAATATATTTATAAATAAATGATATGATTTATAAATAAATGTTTTTGGCGTAGAATACGTCTTACCTTACGGTATGGGCACCAATGTCAGGTTTTTATTGTTGTAATCTCTATTTCTTTAATTATAAGGAAACGGCTCGATTAATTTTTTTTGGCGTAGAATACGTCTTACCTTGCGGTATGGGCACCAATGTCAGGTTTTTATTGTTGTAATCTCTATTTCTTTAATTATAAGGAAACGGCTCGATTAATTTTTTTTTTTTTTTTTTTGTAGTCAAATGAAGATGTTAGCTTTCGTTTGACATACATTTCATGTTGGTTGATATCTTCCTAATATTTAAATTTCTCAAATGAAAATTGTATAAACACATGCACACAAACATGTGTGTGGTGTTTGGCTGAGTGTTTGCTGTTGGGCGATTTAAATGTACTCGTGCAGCCCTTTCTTTGTATTGCATAATTTTAAGCAGGCAAGTTAAAGTAGAGTAAAAGAAGAGAAAATGCTGCCAAGCACTGCAAAAAAAATAATAAAATTGATTCGCGTATGTTATTTATCATTTATCTTTACTATTGATAACAGCCATTGACTTCGTTTTTGCGAGAAATTTAATTGATAATTTAAAAACATTTTTATCCTATTTTTCCTATCATAAGCTTATGTATATCATCCAAAGTAACTATCAAATAAAGAAATTCATTTGCTTGTATTATTTATCATTTATTGTTACATATGTTTTCTGTCTTATCGGATGGCGTATTCTACGTTAAACTTAATGGCCGTGTCTCTGACACAGCCTGCTTCTTTTAATCTTCTTCTTTATCTGTCACATTATTCTAATGAAAACCAGATTTCCCTCTTAATTTTATTGAAAAGGCTTCTTATTGGAAAAAAAAATCACAGAGAAATCCGCTAAATTTTCTTCTGATTTATAGGACATTTTGGGTGGTCTTTTCGCTCTATGTACCGAGCCCACAGCAGCAGCTGTTGGCAATAATTATTCTTCGCTTGATCTCTAAGCTGGCATTATTGATGTTGTTATCCTGGATCCTATAGGTACACAAAGTTCTCCACTATTTCCAAATAACTTGGTCCCCAGTACGCGAAGAGTCTTTGTGTGTTGCCAGGATGTACTTTGGTTTTGTCTCGTTCACAGCTAAACTAAGCTGGAGAATGCTGCACTGATGGGCCTGGTGTTCAGGCCAACTATTTCAATATCATCTGTATATGTCAGCAGCATCGGGCTTTTGCTACATACAGTCGATTTAGATTGACAACTTGAATGACACCTTCCAGCATCAGACTGAAAAAATCATTCGAGAGTTAATCGCCTTATCTAAAACGAGGGAGCTACAAGTTGTGGCCAACGTCTCCCTACAGCACCGTATTAGTTTTCTGGAGATCTCAAATTTAGAGAGGCAATTTCTTTTTGTGTTCTCGAAATCGGTTTTAAAGTGACAAGGGATCCTGTAAGCAATTCGGTAGTCGACTATGAAAAAAACACACTTGTAGCTAAGTTTTTTTTTAACTTAACTATAAGTTAAATCGATGCATGCTTACTCAGTGCAGTTGTTTTTAACAAAACTTACTTTAAGTTAGTGGAAAAGTCATGCAGAGTCGAACGATTGACGACCGCCCGGAACATCGCCATTTTAAAATAGTCAGTTGGTTGAATTAGAAATAATCTAAGTAACACCATTAAAAGTTAGCTGAGTCGCCGACAAGGATATTTTCCAATATTTGCCGCATCTGATCACTTGCCAAGTCGGAAGCCCACTATAAAGGGCTTCAGTTTATCGCAGAGTATTGTCGAAAGGACCTTACATGCAATCTTAAAAAGATATATACCGCGATAATTGGCGCATTCATCGGGCATGTATTTATGGGACCATCACTTCGTCATCGGCTCAGCCGTTATGCTCTCGGCTTTAGTGGCCTTGTTGTTCTTACCTCGTCTTGGTCAAGCGGAGTGACTTAAATGTCGTTACAAATACTTAGGTTGTCCTTCATGGTACAAGCGTTGTGAATTGTTCCTTTCATATCTCAAGTGTACCCAGGTCGCTTTGTATGCTGCGTATTTCTCTGCTACACCGGATCGACAGTCTTCGTCATACTCGCTGCAAACACACAAAAAGATTGGCAGATAGAGTTCCACTGGTCATTCGTATCCAGGCAATGAGGAGATGCTTTTTTCGTATAGAATGAACTACAAGCAAAATCGAAGCGTATCTTCCGGCTATCACGACGTGGGTTTCCTTCTCTAATCAGGTTACGGCAAAGTGCTTTGCGGATGTTCCGAATGTTGAACCAAATATGTATGCCTTCTAATAGTCCTAGTGACACTAAAATAAAAATTCCATGGTATTCGTAAGTAAATAGTAAAATTAATAGTAAAATTAAATAGAACTAAACAAGAAGATAATTTTAAATATTTTTACTATCAAGATGAAAAATGAGACGAGGTACCGAATTGCCAGAGCAAGCACGTGGTTTTATTGGAGGATTAAGCCAGTCTGGCGTTAAAGGTAGCGAAATAGCCGCTAATTTATTTATTTTTTGAGTAAGAAAGAAAAATATTTATTATTATTATTATTTTCGGCCTTATATGTATGTCTAAACGACTGTAATTTATTGAGCTTGAGGTCTGTGGTAGAAGTGATATGAGGAAGCAAACGATTTCACACGGTTAGCATGGCTGAGTGGTTGCGTGCTCGCCTAGCAACTCCGTGTACCATGGTTCAAAGCCTAGTAAAGTCTAGAGAGAAAGAAGTCTGATAAGGAGATGTGGTGATCTCCGGAATAGCAGCTATCACTTCTACCAATTTGAAATAATAAAACTTGGACTCGAGAAAAATTTGATTTTCTGATCAAAAAAACCACTCAAAATTAATTATTAAAAATTTGGTTTTTTAAAAAAAATGTATATGGAAAAACTTCTCAAAAATTATCTGCCGTTCGGAGTCGACGACAATTCGTAGCACAACTTCAAGATGCGGATTATTATTATATTATTGTATAACCGTGGCACTTTGACCCAGTCAGACAATGGCAGGTTGACACGAACGTCTACGTCGAAAAATATGAAATTATTAGTTAGAAAAAATTAATATAAAAAACAAAAAAGCCAATGACAATCGGGTGCCATGCGAAGAACAACAATAAACAACGAAATTGGCATAAGAGCAGCTGATTTGATTTTTTTTTATTCACCTACATGTATGTATTTTGTTTTTGCTTTTGCGTATGAGCTTTCAAAAACCGTAAAAGCAAAAACAAAATATATTTAAATTTTGACAACTCTTACGCAGAAACAAAAACAAAATACAAAGGAATTTTCTAGTTGTATTTATAACACCACCTTGTATGGATTCGCCTTGGAGGAGAGCATGAACATGTAATACAATCCTCATATACTCTCAAAACGTTTGAGGATAAAGGTTTTATTTACGGAAAATTCAGAGGACTACAACGCCCGCCCATCTTTTAAAAAATTCTAAGCAATATTGATAAAATAAATTTACATCAAGAACCAATCTTCCTAAATACATAAATAAATTAAAATTACAAAGGGAAATTTCAGCGACTGGGTTTATCAAATGAGCGGCAAAAAATTAAATAAGAATTTTAGCTCACTAATTTAGTTAATGGGAAAACGGTACTCCAAATTTTCAGTGAATATTTTTTAGCATAAAGCGAGGGGATTAAAAACATCTTAAAATTAAGAAAACTTCCACAATAACTTTTCAAGAAAAGAACGTAAAAATAGAAGTGCCAAATTTGGTGAGTTTGACAATTCAAAATGTATACCAAAGTCGTGCCGAAACAAATCAAAAATCTCAAATAATTTTATTTTGTGCTCTGCAGTGAGTCGGATACACAGATGGAATTATTTAGCTCAAACAAATTTGATCTTATTGTTCATAGTTTGCAGCCTTTAAAAGGGCTATTTATAAGTATTTGCATTTCGTTCTGTTCCTTCATACATATGTAGATGTCAGATTCTGGAAAACGATATTAACAAATCCAACCGTTCGCAAGAAGTTCCACACCACAAGCTTTGCCCCAATTGATCCTCCTTGGATGTGGCAGATCTTCAAAAAAGTTTTCCACGCCGTTTCCGCTGATCTTGCACAAATAGCATTTTCCCATTTCCGATTATTTTGCACAAAATTTAAATCAAAATTTTCTTGTTTTCAAAAATTCAACTTCAACAACAAAAGGACACAGTTCGTAGTTTTTTGTGAAACTAAGAAATATAAGCAAAGGTTGAGAAGTGCACATAGTGCAAAAAATTAAACATGAGACGCCAAATACGTTGAGTTTTTTTGTCATTTTATCTGTACAGAGAAGATAAATAAATAGCTTCAGTTTCATGATAAGCGCTGATTTCGAATGAAAAAAAAAACCAAAAATGCAACCCTGTTGCACCTGCCTATTGAACGTACCTTCTTCCATACAAATTGAGTGACCCAATGTGTATCTAAAATTCACTTTCGACAGCTTCGAGAAATTTCAACTTTTTATATCTATTAAGAATTAAGGCTCATAGATTTATAGTCAGACTTCAGCAGTCAGTCTCATGATTTGTTGACTAGTGTAAACTTCGTAATAACTAAAAAGAACATGTATTTGGATCATACTGCGCGTTGAATCCAATTCGAATCATGGCTGCAAGCTGCTTTATGTAGATATTAACACTTTCTTAAAACCTCCCAGTTTTCGATAAAACTTAACCATCTCATTACCACTTAAAAAGTAATTTATTTCACACCCCTCACATAGGCAAAGAAGAAAAAACATTAACCAACCAAATATGACGAAAGTGGCCAAATGTTGCAAGCTCATAAATCTATCATAAACGACAATATTGACCCAAGCAATCGCTCCATTTTGACCGCAATACTGCTGCCGCAACACTTGGCCACAATTTCCCGTTCATACACCGATCAACCATATAAAAACCAACAACAGAAAAACAATAAGTGTCAGTGTCAAATGTTGCGACTGTTGATTGCTTGTTTACATAAGCGATAAAAAATGCAACCATTCGCACACGGCTGTAGCAAAATCACACACATATACACACATACATACATACAAAATATGCAATATGCTTGTGTGAATTTGTGCGTGTATTGTAGGCCACCATTATAACTGTTATTCGCATTGGTGAAAATACACAAATCAAAAATCCATTAGCCAACACTGGTGGAAACAATGCGTACTTTGTGTGTTTGAATGGCTGCTAATGTACGCATGTGAGTGCATGTGTGTGTGAGTGTGTGTGTGGAGATATGAGTGGAAGCTATTGGCCAGCTATTGTCCTGGTGCTGGGTTTTTTTTTTGTTATAAATTCAAACTTTTAGTTTATTGCGCACATGTATATTGAATGATGATGGGGGTGGTGCGGGTGGTGGGGTTGGTGATGGAGGACTGCGGGGAGAGAGTGTGCCACGCTAGTGATAACAACTTAGTTGGCTTACACGTGGCCTATTTTGGGTGGCTATGGGTATGTGCAGGCCAGTTATCACAGGCTAATGTCCTGTCAATTTCCCAACCCATTGCAGCCACACTTCTGTTGCCATCAAATAATTGTTTTGCCATCAGTCGATGATCAATCTTCATGTTGAATGGCTCACTGACACCTGCTGCAACTAATTTCGTATAAATCACAGAAACATTTTTGGAATTTGATAAATCGAATACATACATGTGGGGGAATCGATTAGTATTGTCAATGACGGGTAAGATCATTCATGTTTAGCTCGCCAAATATATGTACATACATGTGGGCAAATCCTCCGGACACACAATCTTAATTTATGTTTCATTTTTAATTTATGAGCAAATTACGCTGAAATTATGTAATTTCGCTAAGTAAAATCTGTCAATAAGTTAATATGAAATGAGGTATTTTACTATAAATCGAGAACGAAATCAAAAACAAATCAGTGTCTGCTCTAAATTTTATCGATAACCAAACTGGACAATACGTTTTGAAATATTAGCATTTCACACAGCTGTTCCTAGAGTTTTACTGCTTCTTTTACTCATTTGTTTCGTGATCATTAATTAAAAAAAAAAAACAAAAACCACACGTGCACCAAAGTACGCGAGCCAGAAGTAAAACTTCTTTGTGGTAGTAGAAATTAGTAAAAGTAGTCGTGGTAATTAGTAGTAGCACAAGTGAAAATAGTGGTAGAAATTAGTAAAAGTAGTGGTAGAAAGTGGTGAAAATAGTGGTAGAAATTTGTTAAAATAGTAGAAGAAATAATTAAAAATAATGGTAGAAATTAATAAAAATAGTGGTAGATATTAGTAGAAATAGTGGTAGAAATTAGTGGCAGCATTAATAAAAATAGTGGTAGAAATTAGTAGGACCATTTGTTACAATAGCGGTAGAAATTAACAAAATAGTGGGATAAATTTGTAAAAATTGTAGTAAAAACTTATAAAAATAGTGGAAGAAATTAATAAAATTAGTGATAGAAATTAGTAAAAATAATGGTAGAAATTAGTAAAAAATAGTGGTAGAAATTATTAATAAAAGTGGTACCATTAGTAAAAATAATGGTAGAGATTAGTAAAAAAATAGTGGTCGAAATTAATAAAAATAGTGGTAGATATTAGTAGAAATAGTGGTAGAAATTAGTAGCAGCATTAATAAAAATAGTGGTAAAAATTAGTAGGACCATTTGTTACAATAGTGGTAGAAATTAACAAAATAGTGGGATAAATTTGTAAAAATTGTAGTAAAAACTAGTAAAAATAGTGGAAGAAATTAATAAAATTAGTGATAGAAATTAGTAAAAATGGTGGTAGAAATAAGTAAAAATAATGGTAGAAATTATAAATAAAAGTAGTACCATTAGTAAAAATAATGGTAGAGATTAGTAAAAAATAGTGGTGGAAATAAGTAAAAATAATGGTAGAAATTAGTAGGACCGTTAGGAATAACAGTGGTAGAAATTTATAAAATAGTGGAAAAAATTAGTAAATATAGTGGTAGAAATTAGTAAAATAGTGGTAGAAAAGGGATAAAAGTAGTGGTAGTGGTGGAAATTAGTAGTAGCCATAGTAATTAAAATTAGTAAATATAGTGGTAGAAATTACTAAAGCGAATGTGGCGCGACTTTCGTTACGCGATGTAAAAAGTCACTGCCGCTAAAGAAGTTTTACTTCAAAAAGGTATTATCACAATAAAATTTTAATATATTAAAAATGTACACAATCTCTCACATGTTTTAATTTGAACAAAGAACTAAGCCCTGTGGCTATAGAGCTGTCAAGATAAATAAGGAGTGACACGTGTGAGTGCACTTGGCTTAAGCGATGTAATTTTAACACACACCAAGTAATTTACATTGTAATGTGAACATGATTTAAGTTTTTTAACATATTTATTTAAACTTATGAACACATATTCAGCACTCAAATGTCTTATTTTTTTAATTTCTGTAATTTGGTACTTAAACCTATTCTGGTTAGGTTAGGTTGATGTGGTAGTCCCCGCAGAGGGAACTCACTTAAACATAGTTAAAGAAGTCGATTGTGATATCACTTAGAACGATACCATATACGCTGCGTACCTAGAATGAAGTCCCGCATAATACTAATTTCCACCCCAGAGAGCTCTTCTGGGGTGCTAAAGAAGTAGGAGCCTAGGTACCTGAAAATCAGTAAACGGAAGGGCAGCTGAGCAGAAAATGAAAAGATGATTCCAACTCGTCATCCTTCATACAGTAGGGGGAAAAAGGGGCAGATACTATATTCAGCCTAACCACATGAATACCCATCGGACAATGTCCAGTCAGAAGTTCAACGCGGATCGAGAGCTGTCGCTTTGTAAGCGACTTCAGCTCCTTCAAACGCCCACGGTCCAACATCGGCCAAATCGGCATTGCAGTGCTACATGTTGTAGGAGTTGCCCAGCGCGCTCGCTGAGTCGACAGAGATCCCATCTATCCAACAGAAGCCCGTAGGGAGCCAGAGGAGAGACCCTCACTCTGCATGGAGAGACGACTTCCAGGGTACCCTGCCGAGCGAGCTCATTAGCCATGCAGTCCAAATCAGTCCAATGCCAAGGTATTCAGAGAAGGCTGAGAGAGAAGTCAGGCACTCCCCGACAAGTTTTGACCTACTTTAAGACGCAGTACGGATGTTGCCCGAAAAGGAAGTGGAGATGTATGACAACTTTTGAATAATTATTCATTGATTTTGGGGTAAAAGTTAAAAAGAAAACCAAGTAGAGCAATGATCGTGTTTTTAAAAAAGTGCTATTTGGAATTAAATACAAATTCTATAAATATTAAATCCTTCTTATTCGGACGTTGCGTTACGGTCATAAGATTAGAAAATAAATAAAAAATTATAGATTAGAAAATAAAACAAATTATACTTGGTTATTTGATAGTTCATTAGTTTATATTTGTTTAGATATTTGCCAATCCAATTTAATTAATTTTACGACGGCAGTAAATATTTTACCTCTTACTTCTGGTTGTGGATTTTCTGGATTTACCCATAAATCACTGAGATAAGTTGATTTAGCAATCTAAAGTTTTAATCAAAAGTAAGAAGTGGAAATTGGTTGAGCAGTTGGCGGCTGCCTTAGCCGATCGTCCATTGGCAGGCGATAGAAACCTCCGAGTGTATTTCTGCCATGAAAAACACCTCACAAAAATAATCAGTGGGCCAATATATATGTAGACCAGAGTTCCCTAGGCAGAAAATTTACATCTTTCCAACCGTTGTATATTTCTCAGTAGAGTAGTCCAGCCTAGAAGAGATTTCTATGGCATGGTGTGACAAGTTTTCATAACTCCAATGACAGAGGCAGGTAAACCTTTGCCCTTTGCTTAATCGCAGTATGATGGTTTTGGGGTGTTTTTTTCCACTAGGCCACGGAAGCATATCGATCGAACGATCGAACGATCGTAGTGTAGAATCACGCTTTAAATTTTGAATTCTGACTCCATGGCCCACCCTGGAGTCTTCTATAAGCCTACATTGCCGGTGTAGTTTTAATTAGAATTTCGACACGAAGGGAATTCCAACTTAGCCTTCCATCGAGCGTAATACTCATGTATTTCATTTATTCAGAGTATTCAAGCATCGTCTTCTAAAGAGAAACAGAACCAAGGTTCAGTAAGTACTTGCTTATAAACGGTAACCATAAGCTGAAGCGTACTTATAACGTCAAAGACAGTGTTGCCAAATTTTCCCCGAGACGATGTAGGGATGGTGGGATATATCTGAATACGACTGCGGAAACTGCTGAAAGCCATTCAATTAGGTATGCGCTTCCGAAATCCAATAGGATTTCTGCTGAATCCGTTCTCGTGAAGTTTTGAATTAAAAGTTCAATTCGTTGGGGATAGAGCTTGCAGAGTCTCTTGCAATCGATCAGCATCTACCGCTTTGTCATTTTGCGGTCGCTCAAATAAATACTAATTAAAACAAAGTTTGTGAATATTTCATTCGATTCGGACCTACAAAATAGATAGTTGGCTTGATGTTCACATAGAAATCAAAGGAATCAATGAACTCGAAAAATATGCTAGTAAACTAAAGTTGAAATCCCCTACTCGAATTACTTCAGAAGAGCCACTTATCTTCTCTCGAACCTAAGCTCTCACTCTCCCCCAGGCTATTCAGTATGCACGAATTTAACAATAATTGTATGAAGTATTGATTTTACCTACAACTCACCTGTGTATAACGTAAAAGCTCACAACAATTGATCAAATTACTGATGTCCATTGCGATAGGCAATGACTACATCGCTCCTTTTTTATGACTCGTTTCGGCTGATTGGTTGCTGTTGCTTCCCAATTCATTTGCACTCTAAACAGCGACAGCAAAGCTGATGCCACTTGATTCTCTTGTTCTCATTGACGAGCTCCCTTCTTTTTCTACTTTTGCTCGCACATCCTCAGCGTCTCTTAGTTGTAGTACATTTCTTTCATCTATAGGCATTTTCTCTACGGATTCCTTACTGCCGTTGATTCTGCTATCACTAGCCATTAAGTGTGTCTGTGCTAAGACTTGGAAATTGTCTTTTGAATGTTTCAATTACACGCCTTCTTAAGCACAGCATATCCCTTTTTACAAATTGCACAGGAACATGGTCGTCCGGAGTCAGTGCTGTCACCCAACCAACCAGTAAACGAAACAGGCTGCAACAACAACAACAACAACCCACCACAAGCAATAATAAGTACACTCACAAGAATACAAAAGCGGTGTCCTTATGATGGGAGGCATCGTAGAGAACGAACAGTTCCGTTCCTTCCATGTTGTACAAAGTTACGAGTATTCGTATCTCAGCCATTGCCAGACAACATAGCCGGATAATCGTACAAATTGCCAACATAAAAGCTGCATAATTTACTGCCATTTTCTCGAAGGGTCGTCGATGCAATAACAAATATACTTACATGCATAAGTTAGTATAATATTGGTGTGTAAGTAAGTAGCTGGGCGGTCAGCATTTAGCTTCACTTCTTTACGAACAAACTGCTGGCTTTACTCGAGTCGAGTCGTTCCTGCCCTTTGCGTCGCTTCGTTGGCGTTTCCTTACTCTCGCCCTAGCCCAGCTCTCAGTCTCTATTCTTTTATATTTTAAGCACTTTTGCTAAACACTTTCGACTTAAACCATTAATTTCCGAAACACTTTGGGCATTGGCTTTGTACTTATAGTTACATAGCATGAGTATGTTGCTTTGAAATGGGATCTCTGTGCAAATGGAACTACAAGCATAAAAATCTGTTCATTGCAAAGAAGTGGCGGAGGTTGCGGTGCAGCACAATTTAACTAGCAGATAACAGAAATCATCGTGTTGAGTTAATTTTATTGCTAAAGTCGAGTTAAGTGGCATAAGGACATGTGCACTTACATTCAAACAAACATACGTGGCTTTCTATGTGCGTATGTATATCGAATATTGCAGTAAGTTGTTTCCGCTTTAGTAAGTCTGCTTCTAAGAACGTCTGATAAAATCAAATTTGTTTTATTGATTATAAACTACTAAAGTTCATTGGCAATATTTGTAATCCTTCGCATATCCGTTTGCGAGTCACTGCTTTCTGTACTTATTTCTATATTGTACAATATATTCAAATCAGATATGTTAAAGCTTGATTTATATATGTTTGTATGTATTTGTTGTTTGCTTGCAATAATAAATAAAAATTTAAAAATAATAAAATTGTAATGTTGTCTTATGCTGGTATTCTGTAAGAAGTCTCGAGTCAGTAATTGAGACTTTTGGATGATGAGATAGATTTCGAGACTATTCTGTATTCAGTAAGCCGTCTCAAGTTTCTAGTTTCAAAATAAAGTGAGTCCTCCTGATTATATAACTGTAAGTTCCGGGCTCCGGAGGCTTATAGTTTTTAAGTTATTGGTTGTTAAAGTTGCAAAAATAGTCAAATTTAACCTCACTTTTTCCTTTGTAGTTGAATTGAATTGAAAGTTGGTGCTGCCACACAGTACAAAAAAATCTCCAACAGTATTCTTGTGCAGAACACCTTTCTGTATTTTTACAAAAAAGGGCATATTCAATCGTAATTTTTTAATAAATTAATGTTAAGAAATTACTGAGTTCGATTTACTTACGCCACTAACGTTTTAGAGGCAAAAACACATTTCAATTTTGAAGGATCTGGCATAACCAGCAATGAAGTATCGGAGCCATCTTTGAACATTTGTGTTTCTATTATAAGAAAATAGCGATAAATTTGGAAAATAGTGTTAAAACTATTAATTCTTACACATTTTGTAAGTAAAAATAAACGTCAATAGTGCTGTGTTTATATTAAAATTTCGTAAAGTAAATCTATAAACTTTAACAACAAATAACTTTAAAACTATTATAATTTTTGACCAAAGTGTTATAAATATTGGTCAACGAGCACCTACATAACAGCCTCTGTGAATTTCATTAAAAAATTCCGAGTAGTTTGGCTAAAACAGCCAAAGCTATATTATTGGAAAGCCGACCCGAATTGAAAAAGTATATTGAGTGCTATCGACGAACACAATTTCATTGAGGTTGATAGCGCATCTCTAGCGGAACATACGATCAGCTGATTGTCTGACTGTTGCTTACTGAATACCGAAATCGTCTCAAGACACAAAAAATTGAAATCCTCAAATTTAGCGACTTGAGATGAGACTGAGTTGCAGAATATCGACATTAGACTCGTCTAACGCTAGAAACACATAGAGCTTTGGTGTGCGGTAAAATAAATACACGTTTCTAAGTCGTACAGCTTCATAACTCCGAAATACTTAACATATTTGTGAAAATTGTGATGAAAATTTGAGTGAAGCGTTTTGTATCCAAGTGATTACTATCTGTTTCTGTTTATGCCGAATGATTTTCCTGATGAAAAATTTGCGTCAAGAGAAGCTGGTAAAAATCGACTGTCCCATTTCTTGCCAATAACGACGAGAGTTTCTATGACAGTGACATTATGAAATCACCCTCAAAACAGCAATAAGTTATCGAAAAAAACGTTGTATATTTGACCTAAATCGGATCATTATAACCATACTAAATAAAACTTTCAATTTAATGCAAAAATACAGTATTTCCTTTTAAATCCCAGACACGATATCCTAATCTATGTATGGCTCATTCTTAATTTATGAACAAATTTCAATGAAACTAAGTAATTTCGCTTTGTAAAATCAAATTTTAACGCTCTAAGTAGTGAGTCCGTCGGATGTTGCGTCCTCGTGTATTCTACGTAGGCCCGACGACAAATTGAGTGAATAGTTAAATTAGTCCAAAAATCTATATATACGAACTGATTAATACATTCTACTGATTGATGAAGTATTCGGCGGCCCTGATTCTACGCAATGCCAACTTCTTATATTGTACCTTGGCAATTCTGCCCCTTTTACATCTCAAGCCATATTACGCCAGTTTGATTATTTGGGCAGATCATTTTTGAAACACTTAGAATTCGGTCTTTCCTGCTCATCTTTGCTTTAAACGCCTCTGCATCTCCTCTTTACATTTCGCCTGGTTTACGGAGCTTGCCATTCTTGGTAATATTTCTTTGGGGCTGATCCCTCCAACCACTAGTGCTGCTTCTTGAAGCCGTAGTTCGGCATCAGATGCATACGACTTCTTATTAAATGCTTCAAGCCAGATTAATGGGCCATGGAAGGATACTACGATATTTGGGTATAGCTGTCTAAGTCCGATCCTATATTTAATCTTGTTGAGATCGCTGACATTTTTTGGTTATCCCAACGTAGTCGACGGGGTCTACGTGGGTCTTTAAGTTATGCTTAGTATCATACATGATACCTAGGTATTTTAAAACTTAATTGGAAGCACTGTTCTATTCACCGCCTTTGTTTATTAAGCACCAGTTCGAGTCCTGCTTCCACTAACTATGCTTGGAATCGAAGGGTTGAACAGTTTGCTGCCTAATTTAGCAACCATGCCCTAGGTGCTAGGTTGTTTATCGGTTTCTAATTTAATGTGTTTTGTCTTAGAGCAGCACTGTTCTGCAAAAATATATTCAGTTTGGTGATCAAAAGCATCAATGACATCACAGGTTAGAAACTGTTAGAAGTTATAACGCAAAACCCCAAATCTGAAAATTCAATCTAGTTGGTTCTTAAAAATGATCAATGGATTAAAAAAATACATCTGTCTACTAAATTAGAGTCAGATATCTCTAAAGCAAAGTGATCAGTTTAAATATCAGTTCAAATAGGCAGACAGACAGATGGATATGACTAAGTCGACTCAGCTGGACATTTTAGCACACTTCGGTATCGAGAATGATAGAAAACGCCTACCGCGGTGAGATCACTTATAGTGACGTACTAAGAGCTAGATAATGAGAGAGCAAAGAAAAAATTCGAATATGGAAGAGGAAATAGCGTAGAAGAAGCGCAAACGATTGAAAGTTTTGCTAGCATTGTTTTTGTGAAATTGCTTTTATTTCGTCAGCGAAAGGGTGGAAGGCGCTATATTATATTCTATCATTCTGTTTCAGTTTCTGTATGGGGTATCCTTTCCTTCTTATTACACATACAGATGTGTTCACAATGTTGAAAATGTATTGAAAATTCATATAAATAATAAAAATAATATAAATTATATCAGCAAGTTTTGTGGAAAATTTCATAAAAATTTCTAACTTTTCAATCCGAATTTTAAGAAAATGTTTGTGTAACTATGTTTTATTGGCCATTTAATTTTATTACAATAACTTGAATGCTTGAAGAGCCAAAAAATCGCGTTGAATTTTTATAATTTTTTTTTGCATTTCTTTCATTAATTTTATTGCCTTATGAAAAAAATCTTAAAATTTAGATCAAAATTTGTTGAATTTTCTTAAAATTTCCACAAAGTTTACAGCTTGGATTTATACGATTTTATTGTACAACTACTTGATATCAGCGACTTGGTCTGCGTTGGCTACTGATTTGCCTTATTTTTTATTTTAAAAACTGAAAATGTGGCTCCGAAGAATTTAGTCTCAGTAAAGATGAAGTTAATCCCAACGCAATTGTTTAGCATAATTTTTAATGATATATCTCATCTTTATCTCACCTTAGAACTAAGTCAAACCATAAATATTGATCGGACCTGCAGAATACTTTTCTTATAACGTCAATATCGTACGGAAAATACGGACTTGCTATTCTAGCGCCATCTAGTGGAACAATTTTTTGTAGTAGTTTTTCTAATTTCATCAAAATCGGCTCGAGAAACGAAGACGTAAAGCTCGCCTCTGGCGCCAACCAGAGGATCCATTTTTTATAAAAGTATTTTTGTTGCTCCAGCACCATACCTTTATAATATCAACAATATCGCATCATAAATAGGGGTTTTCTGAATAACTCCATTCTAGCACCACCTAGCGATCCGCTTTTTCTAAAAATGTTTATCGTCGCACCCCCATTATATATTTTAAATTTCATCAAAATCGGATTATAAGTAGAGTTTTTTCTGAATAACTCGCCTCCAGCGCCATCTATCGAATTTATGTGCCATACAAGTATTTTATATTATACCTGCGACATAGATTTCAAATATTCTCAATATCGGACCATAAATACAAATTTTTTGAATATCTGGACTCATGAGCCACCAGACGTGTTAAAATATAGCCTATGCCCGTGCTACGGGTCTGTTCAAAATTGATTGGAATCCGTTCGTCCCTTTTTGAGCCAAGTTGTAACAAAATAAAGGGGCTACATTTCTATATACCAAATAATTTTAACATCCATTGAAATGCAAAAGTGGAGCATATTTTCCAGGCTATATTTATTAATAAAAATATTTTGATTTGCATAGGTGCAAGATAAGTTTATTTACAAAGATGTGTTTATGTGTAAAAATTTGTAGGGAGCAGTAAAATAGTAGCAAAGTAAAAAAAAAAATTTTAAAGGAATAGTGAAGGATTTTTGCAAGTTTCATCTATACAATATCTTAGTACTTGGTAGCATGGCCATGATTTTTGATAACAGCATTACAACGCCTCTTCATAGAATCTACGAGACTCTGTGGTATGCTCTGCCATGCTTGCTGCACTACGGTCCACAACTCGTTGTTATTTTTGGGTTCATCATTCCACGCGGCGTTCTTGACGTCTGCCCAAAGGTTTTCAATGGGATTGAGGTCAGGGGGATTGAGCTGGCCAATCCATGACCTCAATTCCATTGACCCGAAACCACTCCTTTTCCACCCTACTGGTGTGCTTCGGGTCATTATCCTGCTGTAATATCCATTTCAGCGCCATGTCTTCTTCAGCAAATAGTATCATAATATTCTGAATTATATCCACGCATGCGTATCGGTCCATTATATCAGCAATCATGTGAATTGGGCCTACACCTCTGTAAGAAAAACAGCCCCAAACCATGATACTCGAATCGCCATGCTTCAAAGTTTTTGTGGAGAATCTGGGGTCGTACTCTGTACTAGGGGGGCGTCTTACATACTGACGGTCCCCATTATCGCCGTATGGAACCACTTTCGACTCGTCGGTTCACAAGATGTTGCGCCATTTCTTAATCGGCCAAGTTAGGTGTTCTTTGGCGAATTTAAGACGTCGTGCTACATGATTTTTTTTTAATAACGGTACTTTCCGATGACTGCGGGCATATAAATTTTGTTCACGTAAAAGTCTTCTCACTGTATGAACAGCGCAAGGCAGGCTCAGTTCGTCCCGAATCTCCACAGCTGACATTGCAGGCCGAGTCTTAGCGCATCTTTCGACTTTTCGTACAAAATTCTCAGAAAGAATCCGCCTTTGGCCCCTTTCTTCGTCTTTTTTTTTTTTAAATAATTGCATTGCGAATCATTGTGGCTGATCACCCAACAAGTCTTTCTACTCCCTGGTAGGTTTTACCTGTCTTTATGAGAGATTGATTGTATATGAATTGTATTATTTATAAAAGAATAACTAAAAATTAATTAGAAATGAATTAGGCGTCGAAATTTGGCAAAAAGTCCTTGTCGTGTAATTAGTTAAGAGAAGCAATATAGTAACCGATTTGCTTTGAAATTCGCTAAGCTAAATTTTAGTGTAATTTGAATATTTATAGCTCTTGGAAAAATTATTTAATATTTAGGGTAAAGTTCAAAAACAATTTTTAGTCTATAATCGTATAAAGTTAAAGTTTGGTGTATAAAGTTCGAACCGAACCGACCGTAGTTGTAAAAAAAACTACAGTTATATTCCCTATGATTTTTGTGCCATGGTTGAATGCACATTTGAAGTTTTTTTTTTAGTTTTCAAAAGTCATAACCAGTAGCAGTTTGACAACAAGCAACGCATTATTTACTAATATCCTTAGATATTTCAAAATTAGCCTCAAATCGTTCACACATCACGCGCTTAATAATACCTGTGAAAACATAAATTATTATCCAAGCAAATCCACTGATAATCCCAAACACATTTTCAACGCCAATAAAGCATTCGTACTAGCGCAACTACTTGGCACTAATAAGGTAATTAATCACAATAATTACCAGCATTTAATCACTAAATGCCACACCACATCGCATACAGCAACAGCAATGACATCGGTACTCCTAGCACCACAGACACGCGGCCTAAAGGGACTAACGTTGACATTTCTGGAAGACAAATGCCATACACGCCTCGATCTAAGTTGTTTACAAGTAGAGCGATGAGTAATATATAATATCTTTGTATCGAATATTATTAATGTAGCAAATAAATCATAAACCCTCAATACTAGGTACATATTCTAAATTTGACAAACAAAAAAGAAGGCACAATATTTTAGAACACTCTAAAATGGTGCGCATTTAAAACTCGTCCGCCTTGCGCTCAAATTAAAACAAAAAATCCATCATCGCAGTGTCAAATGCAAAATGCTACCAAATCCTTTCACTCAACGGCAGCGTAGAGGACGCTTTAAATTAAATTTCTTCGAAAACAATGCCAGCTCATGAGCAGGCAATACGCAACATCCCTAAACAGGCCGTGCTCTCCGTGCTAGGCAAGGCGATGCAGTGGCCCATAAAAAGGTGTCTGCCTCTGCCGCACTCATCACTGAATATCGGAATCCTTTCATAGCATCACACGATGGCAATACTTTCACACACTCACACCCCTTTTGCCCCTGTTGATGCTGATCTGTGCGACAAGCCGCAACATCACACTTGCGACCTCAGCGCATGCAATACGCCACGTTAAGAGTCAATTTATTCAGTTTTAAAATAAAATGCGTACTTCTAATATTCCTTCCATTCTTCGCTTTCTTCGTTCGCTTTCCCGGTACTGCTCGCTGCCGTTGATGGCAGGAAATTCTAATTTGTAATTTGACACCAAATTGGGTGGAATTTTAGTCACGGTGTGGTGTGAACGCGGTATTAGTTGCATGAGAATGTATGGAGATTAGTTTGAGTTAGGCAAGAAGGAAGAAGTGTGACGACGCTGCGGTCATATGCAGCCAACTGTATTCGAATGTGTATGTGTGTGTGTATATGTGTGTGTGTGTTTGACAGCATGTGAAATTCTATTTGTAATGCCAATACCAAGTTTTCTATACGAAGTGTCACATGTGTTCCCCCGCTCTACACACATGTTTTTTGTAGATGCACAAAATTAAGTAGGTGTTTGCGCTATCTACACACTCTCTTTGTACTTATGTAACTTTAGTCTCCTGTAATGAGTAAATTAGCCTCGGCAAACGCTGATACCATCCCACAGACATCGTGCAGTCTAGCCATTTGAAAAGAAAATAATTAAATTCTAAGACATTACAAATTGACGGCAATGCAAAGTATTTGTTTACAACATCTTTAATTACTATAATTATTATGTGTTGATATTTTGGCAAGCGGAAATTAATAACACATTTTCATTTCAATTTCCCCAGCAACAGCTTCACGAAATGTGCACAGATGCAAGCGCACATCTCGCATTTATTTTTATCTACATATATCATGTTATAAACATTATCTCAGTGACACTTTCTTCCAGCTGATAAATCACCGCAAAATGCCTACAGCTAAAATAATAATGATTTTTAGTATCTTCACTTCTGTCGCTGACCATGTCAGCAGCCAGTCGTCTACCACATATTGGTAGTAAACTGAAAACCTCCCCACTTTCTAGCATTTCTCTTTCCCTTTCCTTATTGCAAAGTTACTATATACTACGTATGTATGTACATATGTACATATGCCATTGATATTCGTATACCCCGAGGTGCGGCAAATTGTTGCTTTGTAATTGATACTAAAAAGCCCTTAATTGGCACCTTAACGTTGCTGCTGATTTTCTGACAAATCCCCTAAGGTCAGTTTGTGACATTCGGCCTTAGGGTGAATTAATAGAAAATAAATCGAAAATGTTCGCACTAAGCGAAATCAATGTCTTTGACATTTTTCGTACCGTAAAGGCGGGTGGAATTGGAATCTCGATGAAGGGCTCGAATTTCGAATTTTAACAAGAGAAGAATAAATTACACAAAATTTCAAATGCGTCAAATTGATTCACCAACTCGGGCTGACGGTCTTTATCGTTATTTTTGTTATTATAAAAATCTTTATTGTTCTCGCTGCCGTTGTCTGTCTATCATTGAAGATATCGTTGTCAATGCGATTTTATTAAGTTAGTCGTGATGCCACTTAAAATAAACCGATTATTTTACTAATCGAACGAATGACCAAATAATTTTAAAATTATCGAAATATCACGTGAATCCAAATTACGTAGTCAAAAAATGCTCTTACTAAAGATCCATATTTTGTATCAGCTCGACCATCGCTTGGAGAAACGAAACATTCATTCATTCATTCATTGTTAGACTTTAACTCGAAAGCCCAAAAATGTTGTTGAAAATAAAATGGTCAGTTTTTTATAACTTATTAGATGGTTTTAATTTTTCCCCTATTTTAAATGAATCGATCGGTTAATCGGTTTCTTGCTTTCGATTAATATGCTTTCGATTAATCATTACCCGATTAGTTGGTAATAAAATTTCTTTGCCATCACTATAAGTTAGTGAGTGGGCTCGAAAGATTGGCCATGTTTCTCGGAATATGACAAGGAATTGAACTGATTAACTATTAATTAATTAAAAAGTAAAGTATTGGACATAAATAAAAGTTTGGATTTCAATAGAAATTTTCAATATGAACTTGGTTTATATTATACTGAAAACTTGACATTAAGACATATCAACGAAGTGATTCGATGCATGCGGAAATCAATTCACAGCTATAGAATATAAGAAATAATTTGAAAAAACCAACAATTTTCAAAAAAATAAAACAAGTGAAGTTCACTGCGAACTGAACAAAAATCTTTAAAACTTTAATCTTGGGCAGGGTGTGTTACATAAAACAGGGCCTCTTCTAATAGCGCACGCCCGTCAACCGGCAATGGCAAACTTCCGCCATGAAATCTTCTCACAAAATGTCAACTTGTGATACAACATTAAGAGGTTAACCACAAGTTGCACATAAAGTTCACCTAAATACAGAAAAACCAGTGACTGCAGAATTATCCAATTTTTTTATACTTTTTTACAACTACCATTATCATTATCATTATCATTATCATTATCATTATCATTATCATTATCATTATCATTATCATTATCATTATCATTATCATTATCATTATCATTATCATTATCATTATCATTATCATTATCATTATCATTATCATTATCATTATCATTATCATTATCATTATCATTATCATTATCATTATCATTATCATTATCATTATCATTATCATTATCATTATCATTATCATTATTATTATCATTATCATTATCATTATCATTATCATTATCATTATCATTATCATTATCATTATCATTATCATTATCATTATCATTATCATTATCATTATCATTATCATTATCATTATCATTATCATTATCATTATCATTATCATTATGATTATCATTATCATTATCATTATCATTATTATTATCATTATCATTATTATTATCATTATCATTATCATTATCATTATCATTATCATTATCATTATCATTATCATTATCATTATCATTATCATTATCATTATCATTATCATTATCATTATCATTATCATTATCATTATTATTATCATTATCATTATCATTATCATTATCATTATCATTATCATTATCATTGTCATTATCATTATCATTATCATTATCATTATCTTTATCATTATCATTATCATTATCATTATCATTATCATTATGATTATCATTATCATTATCATTATCATTATCATTATCATTATCACTATCATTATCATTATCATTATCACTATCATTACCATTATCATTATCATTATCATTATCATTATCATTACCATAATCTACATTTTTTTTGTATTTTCAAAATAGATTTTGAATTAAAAAAAAAAATATACTGATCCGAAGTATAAAAAAGAATGCCGAAATTGATTGCTTACTCCTTTTTTGCCGAAGGATTGAATATATTGGTATGAAAGCGCAGAAATATTGAAAGTATACTAATCCAGTAAAAACAAATTCGATGGATTTGGATGGACTAAAGTTTTCCAGACCCGATTAAGTTGTTTTCGTAAAAGTGGATAAATTTTTTAGAATATATGTCTAAGCGAAAAAAAAGTTTAAGACAGAAGTTAAAACTTCGCGAAGAAATTTTCTAGATCATTTTAAAACATTAGCTCGCATCTTTAAAGAGTCGCTATGGGGCTTATTTAGAGAAACCCTTCAAAAAACTAATTTGAAAAGTCGCTAGAGAGCTAAAATGTTCTAGAGAATTACACCCAGAAAAATTTCACTAAAGGACTTCTAGGAAAAAAAAGTCAGTCGTCTAGTTATTTATGGGCGGTTAGGCGTAAAAGGCGTAACAAAACGGTTAGTCGATTAGGTGAAGTCGACTATTTTTTTTGTTAATAACTTTTTCTAATCGATTAATTACTCATCACCTTTCGTGCTGCACAAAGCTGGTGATTCGTGTTCGAAGAAGAGAAAATAATGAATATTGAATATTTTTTCGCTCTTATACCATTTTCGCTGTCAATTGCAATACAATTGTATACCCCTGTACGGTATGATTGCGAAAAATCACCATTTCCCACCAACTGATGGACACTCAATCTTTTTTGCGAATTGCTAATAAATACCAACACAACCCTCTATGACGATGTTCAAATGCAACAGAGACTCTATTTATTCGCAGTAGAGGAGCAAACAAATGGTACTCAGCCATAATTATCTGCTGTCTATGTGATGATGATGATGGCACAGCGAGAAGGGCAATGCCACAATGAATCGCATTAAACTAATTCCGTACCAAAAAAAAGGGGGGACAAATTGGCGCGCTAGGAAGGAGATGATGTGAATATCAAGCAGGAAGTTCCAATACGGTGTGCCTTAACACCACCAGTGCATGTGGTCGCGTTTCCCTGTGGTTTTGCTTGACCTGCTGTCGTTGTTTCCTGTTATCGCGCTGGTTTAGTCATTGACTTTCGCAATACCAACGCCAACACTTCTACAATACAACCTGTAGGCATTGTGGTGTCGGCCTTGTCGGCTGTTAACATTTCATTTCAATTCAATTTTATTCGTCATCGAAATTCACCTCACCTGCACTTTGGTTCGTCCGCAACGAATGTTGCCTGTGCCTAGTTTGCTTTGTTTTTTTTTTTTTGTTTTATGTTTTTCTCACATGAATCGATTATTTGGGTTGTTCGCAATTTGTTTTATAATTGAATTGGAAATTGAAGATGACACTCATCCCATACATAGATCCTGGCTACGTAAACTTGACAGCAGATCGCTTATTGGCTCATTGGTTACAATGGTTGGTGGTTATGCTGGGTGGCATCGCAATGCTTTTGTGTTTGTGTGTGCATTTGACCAAAATTCAATTATGTATAAAATTTCAAAATTCAATTTATACGAAAAACGCAATTTCCTATTGAATTTATTCAAGTGATTTGTTCGTGTGGCCAATGTTAATTGTATGCTACTATATGCCTATATTTGTGCATATACGTATATGTGTATGTATGTATGTATGTGTGTGTGTTAATGTGTCAGCTTTGGTTTGCATTTGTATGTTCTTTTTGGCTTAAAGGTTATTACGTTACATTACTTGCGCATTTAAATTTAAAACACTACATTTTATGGGTCATTTGCGTTTATGGCTTTTGCGTGTGTGATTTATTCAATGTGCAATTCTTGCAATTTACACATACATACATACACACATACATGCATACATATGTCGGTATATACAGTGTTTTTATTTAGAGTATGTCTGTGTGTGCACTTGTATTGTAATTACAAATTATCACAGTCACTTCACAATCAGTTTAACACACGCATCAAAGGTCAACATAACAGATGCCACATTTTACACCAATGCACAATTATGCACAAATCTATATACATACATACCTAACGTGCTGTGCTATGTCCTCAATGTGGAGTATTTGTGCATGCATCTCCATACTGTAAATATGTTTGCATAGTTTTACTATATATGTACATTTTGCATAGATTCATTAAAGCCAATCAATATGATCGAAATCTAATTGGCATGTAATAACATTCTGCTTGTATGAATTTTGCAATCAACTCAATTACTTATTGAATTCTATGAAATTCAATTTCATAAATGCATTCACCGTTATGCAAATACCGAGCCAGTAAAACAGCAGTAAAAATGTCCGAAGATGGAAAAAAAACACTCGTGCACCTAAAAAGCGTTAACCCGAAGTAAAACACTTCTTTGCCGACTTCATAAAAAGATTGAGTGTTAAATAAGGGACTAGTAGTAAGTAGCAGAAGTAATGGTTATGGTTGGTAGTAGTAATAGTGGTCAGTAGTACTTATTAGTAGCATTGGTAAAATTGGTAGTAGTAAATAGAAAAATAGTATTGGGTCTATAATTTAATTCATGCGGGGGTTTTCCAAAATTTGAACGTTTATTTAAGAAAAACATGTACAACTGTATTCTACAAAGTTTTGCCCATCTGAAGCTATGGCTTTTTCGCATCTTTCTGGCAATTTGTGGATCCCATCCCAAAAGAACTGCGCCGGCTTGGCAGCCAAGAATAAATCAACCCAATTTTTGATATCCTGCTCTGATGTGAACCGTATCCCAGTGAGGGCGTTCTGCATCGATCGGAACAAATGGTAGGAAGAAGGGGCAAGGTATGGGCTATAAGGCGGGTGGGGTAAAACTTACCATCCATTGTTTTCCAAATAGTTGTTAACCGGGATAGCAACGTGTGGCCGAGCGTTGTCATGGTGGAAAATGATTGCCTCGTGTCTGGTCGCATATTCCGGGCGTTTTTCGGCTACTGCTCTCTTCAAGCGGATTAATTGTGTTCGGTAGCGTTCTCCATTGATGGTTTCACCCGGTTTTAGCAGCTCATAATATAGCACACCCTTCCGATCCCACCAAATACAGAGCATTACCTTCGCGCCATGGATATTCGGCTTAGCCGCTGATTTGGCTGGTTGGCCGAAATTCATATATGATTTTTTGCGCTTGGGGTTATCGTAATGGATCCATTTTTCATCATCAGTAACAATGCGATGCAAAAATGACTTCTTTTTGTGGCGTTCCAGCACCATTTTGGACAAGCAAAACCGCCTTTCGACATCTCTCGGCTTGAGTTCATATGGAACCCAATTTCCTTGCTTTTGAATATATCCAGCTGCTTTTAAACGTTTAGAAATGGCTGGTTGAGTGACACCCAAATATTCTGCGAGCTCTTCCTGCGTTTTGCAACAATCTTCATCGAGTAATGCTTTCAGTTCATCACCTTCAAACTTTTTTGGCTGCCCAGGACGTTCATTGTCTTCCAAGCCAAAATCACCACTTTTAAATCGTGCAAACCACTTTTGGCACACTCGCTCAGCTAGAGCATGTTGACCATAAGCTTCCACCAAAATACGATGACTTTCGGCAGCATTTTTCTTCATATTAAAGTATTGTTGTTTTCGCTTTAAATGAATGACATATACTGAAAAGACGTACAATGACAGTAGCTTTCCAACGTATGTTCGGAATATATTAGAACGATGGAATACATACAAGTTACGCCATCTCTTAGCAAACCGCACGATTTAAGGTTATTCGAAAAGTAGTAGTAATTAGTAAAAAAAAAGTCGCTAGAATTAAGTAAAAATAGCAGCAGTAGTTAGTTGTAGTATTGATAAAAACAGTAGTAGAAATTAGTAAAAATAGTAGTAGTAATTTGTAAATTACTTAGTTATATTGGTAGAAATTAGTAAAAAATGAAACCTCGTTTGGTTTCAAAAAGCTCAGAGAGGTCCTTCCCGATTCTGACGAGCTGGTTGTGTTTCTCAACGTCAGTTTACATGGCCGTATTAGTTTTGTTGGGATACCAAATTCAAACATTGAGGCAAATAAGCAGTTTCTTCTCCTGCTATCGAAAGCGGATTTGAGGTCGACAAAAAGATGGTGTGTGTCTATTCTTCTTTCTCCGGGTATTTTGCAAGATATCACGCATCGTGAATATTTGGTACTTCGACTCCGTCTTCATTGATTGGAGGTTCGGGTTCATTATCTTCAATTTTTTCCGCGCCACTACCATTAAGCAGCGTGCAGAAGTTCTCCCTCCACAGTTTGAGTGTACTCTGGATATAGGTCATCAGGTAGGCCACCGTTTCATTCTTACAGGAAATTGCCCGGTCTTGAAAACTTCTGTAAGCCGCCTTACCTTCTGATAAAATCTTCGGGCGTTTCTCCTATCGGCTAGCATCTCTAGCTCCTGGCACTCGCGCATCTCGGCCACTCTCTTATTTTTCGGAAAATGCGCCTCGCTTCCTTCTTCAACTCCCGATATCTCTCCCGCTCGGTTCGCGTTGCGGCCGATCGCAGCGTGGCCCTATAGGCGTCATCTTTCTTTTCCATGGCGGCGCGGCACTCCTCATCGTACCAGTCGTTTTTTTAGGTTAGGTTAGGTGAAAACTAAGGACCTCTTCAGCGTCGGTATGTAATGCCACTTGTCACAAGCAACAATTTGATCGTGAGCAAGAAATATTGACGGTTCGATGGAATGATAATGCCATTGTCAGTGTTGTAACTAATAACTCCACAGTCGAGTCAATTATGTATTTCCGCTAAAAGATATTGCCAGTCAAAAGTTATTCCAGAGTATAATTACGGCATGGGTGATGTGGATCATCATGTTAATGGGATGACAAATTATAGAGTACGTATACGAGGAAAGAAAAGGTGGTGGCCAAAATGTACAAAATTCAATGCATGGAGGCTCCATTGTTAGATAGCAAAACCCGATAAGACGAAACCGAATTTCACAAATCGATTACCGTTCCCAAGTCACAACCGAATTATTGAATCACGGCAATAACGATGGGTACGAGTATGAGGATGAAGATGGACGTCATCCGCCGAACTTTCCTCGGAGCTAAGAAAGGGTATACGCCGTCATGGAAAGCTTTGAAAATTAATATCGGCGGTGTAAACTAAGCAAGAAATACACTTTGTTTTTACTTGAAAAAAAAAAAAATGAAATACTGATTTACATACTAAATGTGAAAAAAACTTGAATGTGAAATAAAATGAAATAACTTTACGTATAATTTATAGAGCTTGAGGCCAGGTTTGTATTAGGGAATAATATGAGAAACAACAATTTTTCAAAGTGGTAGAAGTGATAGCTGCTATTTCGGCGATCACCACATCTCCTTATCAGACTCCTTTCTTTCTAGACTTTACCTGGCTAATACAAACCTAGCCTCAAGCTCTATAAATTATATAGACGTTTCATAAATATAAAGCCGAAAATAACAATAATTAAAATAACTTTACATTTGGTGGTAATTTTTTTGTTATGGGAGAGTTTTTTTTCTGTTTTTTGTTTGTTTTTTTTTTTTTTGTTTTTTTTTTTTGTTTTTTTTTTTTTTCATACTTGACGGTATTTGGCCAGCGGTCGATTTTTCGACCAGTTCATATTAAGAAAATCAGATCAGATTTTTTTTTAAATTTTCTTGATTATGGTCCTATTAACACTGCCTTAAAAGGAAATTGATAGGTTTATTGCATTTTTCTTATCGTTGAGCTGTAATTTACGTCGTGTATTTGGACGTGGAATTTTTTACATTTAAATTAATCAACAAAAATAAATTAATGAATAGAAATATATACTGGTCTTATGTTTGACAATAATTTTCATATATTTCTGGAAAACATTGCTGGTGTACATTTTTTGGCCAACGTTTCGCTTAACACTAGAAAGACGGAAACTTTGTATATGCCTACATTGCCCCAAAGCAGTCAAAATGACTGTATTGTGAATGAATAACTAATGTTTAAAGAAATTTTTTTAAAATAAATTTTTAATATTTCCTATCAAGGCGAATTCATACAAGGTGATAGCAAGAAAAAACGTATGTATTTTGTTGTTGCGCCTTGAGCGGGAGTTATGTCAAAATCTGAATTAGAATGTAAACACACAAATTAGAATGTAAACAAACAAAACTAGTTTGACATTACACCCGCTTCGCCGAATTGAAAAAAAAGTAAAACTCAGCTGTTTCTTCACTCCACCTTGTATGAATTCGCCTTGATTTCCTATATTATTTACAGTCATATAACAAGTTATTAGTAAGTATTGACAAAAAAAAGCTAGGCTATTTGCAATAAATTTTTCTCCACACAGTACCATCGACAGCTGTTTCGCTTTCCTGAATGGTGTTTTCAGTTTCTTCATCAGAGTCTGAACTACTTAGCACCCTACACCTTCTCCTGGGCACATTGATGACACTTTCATTTTCATCGTTGGTGATCGCCTCTTCATCGCGTTCTTCAGCATCAGATGTCTCACTTTGAACACAATCCGATTCATCTTCGGATGATAGTTCCCAATTTGTTGCATCTCATTCTTTATTGGAACACTCTTCACCTATGTTCCTTAGCTTTTCCAATAACTCTCTTCTCTCCGACATTTCTTTCGTGAACTTAGGGCTCAAAAGAAATCAACCAAAAACGTGCCAAGTCAAAACGTGCTCATATCGCGGTCCTCCCACTCTATCAAAGTGCATCGATTACAGTAAGTGATCCTATATCAATGATCTTTCGTCCGCCCTGAGCTACGTTATCGCGCGTTCAAGGGGAATGAGATGCGTGGGCAGGCTTGGCATAAAGATTCGAATAACAAGTCACGTACGAGTGACGGTAATCAAAAAATATATAAACTGTTATGCGAATTCGGAGCCGATCCGGTCATATAAGAAATTTACTCAACCCAATAATAAAAGTCATTTGATTATTTAAAATTTCCCTTGACTGCTTGGGAATGACTGCTTTTCGGCAATACAGGTATAACACATATATATACCGGAAATGAAAGAGGGGGGAGGCAACTACTATGATTAATAAACGGATTTATATGTTGTACAAAAAGTCACAAAATTCTAAGAAGCTGTGTCTTTATAACATACACAATTGTTTTTCTGATTTAAATTGGAAAGCAGTCAAAATGACTTCCTTCGGCAATCTAGTGTTCATTAACTGAGGGAAAGAAAGGTATGGGGAAATCTTGCTTTTCCTTTAGCCTATCTTTCAATCATCTTCCTTTTGCTATAGAAATATATTAAAAATATTTAAACAACGGTTTGAATTGTTTTCATTCGTTCTTACAGGCATACCCTATCCTACTAGTTGACTTTAATGACCACAAATTACATTAAAAAATGGTAATAATATGCACGACTAAAAAATGTCTAAACTTTCTCTAGACAGAGTTATTTTCTTTTAATCTAGGGGACAAAGAATGTCTTAATCTCTCGCAAATAGTTCAACTTATCGGAATAATTTTCAGATTTTTAAACTTTGCGCATTAACTTTGGAAGTCAAACCATAGCGCATTACATAATTAAGATTTGACTAAAAAAAACGACAAAAGTGTGTCTTTTTTTCAACCATACACATTTTTTGTCTAACTTCGCTGCTTATCAAATTAATTGCTACCACAAAAATAACAAAATCTGAAAAAGTAAACGAAAATAAACAAAGGTAAACAATGGCGACGTTGCAAAAGTTTGCTCACATTTTATAAATGCAAGTAGAGAGAACAGAATGCCATTTGATAAAATACAAAAAAAAAAAAATAACAAAAACAGCATACCAAAATGCGTAAACCCGCATAAAACGCAAAAATAGCAAATGTCCACTTTGTAAAATTAAATTGCAATTACCCCCACTTACTGGCCGGCCGGCCACAAGGCGCAAACAAACCACAAATTACAAGGGAAGAACACAAGACGATGCAGAAAGAAAGGCAGAAAAGACGAAACAGCAGAGAAGATTTGATACATAAAACAGGCGATTATGATGGTGGATATTTGCAGGGATATTTACCGAACGACCGACGCAGAGTGCCACTTTTAATTACAAAAATAAGTCTACAGATTTATTTTATTTTAGTTTTTTTTTTTGTAGAACTTGTTTTTTTTGTTTTTTTTTTTTTTTGTTTTGTGTATCGCACATTTATCACCAAACTGCAACCCCACCGAACCAACCAATGGGCTAGAGGCGTATGATATTATTGTGTCGGCACTAGCCGCCTTTATGCCTTCGTCGTTTTGCTATGTTATTATTTCATTATGTGTTGTTGGCAATTTTAGCATTTAAAATTAAGAAAATCCCTAAAGACCACAAGTCAAATATAAACAAACTAACGAATAAATGCACCATCGCATCCCCGGGGCATTAAGCGAGCGATTGAAAAGCGGGTGGCAAGAGGCTGAAGAAGTTGGAGTGGAGTGCAAGTTCAGCTAAACCAGCCAACCAACCACCCACCGCCGCCGCCGCCAATCAGTTAACAAAGGCAAAGCCAAGTGCTTGGGAGCGAGTGGTTGAGGGATTCCGTTTCGTTATTGTTGTTGTTGTTGTTGTTCTTGTAAGGAAGGCAATCATAATAACCACATTATTGCGGTTAATAATGAAAAATACCATTTTCAGTTGGCAATGATTTTCCCCGGCTGCTGCTGGGTTGTTGAAAATGAGTGGGATTCCTTGCATGAGTGGAAGGTTTTTGTTTTTTTTTTATTTCTAGTAGTAAAGGGTTTATCGATTTGTGTTGCTGATAAGAATAACGATATCTTAGCAAGAATTCACAATGCTAGCGTTAATTATAACGGTAATAGCGTTAATAATAAAATTTTATAATGAAATTAGTTTAGAAAAGTAACGAAAATTAAAAAAAAAAACTCGACATAAGCTTGAAATTCAGCTCTTAAATAGAATAAAAAGCCGAATAGGCTCAATTAATGAAAAATAAATTTTCTTCTACTAGTATTCCTAAATTTCAATAAATACAGTGACTAACCCCGAAAACAGTTCAACTTAGAATTAATTGCAATATTGAGAAAATTTTCTATTTTTCCATACATTTTTTATAAAAATATAGTTCATGCAATAGGATAAACTATAAAAATAATCAATTTAAGTTTTGTAAAAAATATTTACAAACTTCAAAAAGTCGACGCTTAAATTTAAAATTTTTTTTCTCAGAATTTTTAATGTATTTCCGGTAAGCAGTTTGTAGTCCATTTACTTCTAGTATAATAGAATTAAAGTTTTTGAATTTGAAATTTTTTTTGCTGACGGTTTTGGGTCTTTGCTTCCATATAACGCATGCATAATATTTTAAGTGGAATATGAAAATTCTAACGTGGATTTCTTCAAGTTCGTTGAACTTCAGCAACATTTTTACCAATTCTCCAATTTTTATATTTCCTCCTTATGTTATTGGCTGAACTAAATTTTTATAAAAAATTATCGTAATAAATGTACTATGGAAAATCTGGTAAATTTTGCATAAAATAACACATAATCAATTTCACTGTGATTTACTTTATATGCTCGAAGATTTATTTCTTCAAGAAAATTTACAGTACATAACGGCAAATTACTTTTTCAAGCAACAGAAATAATGAAAAATATGCGTTGGGATTTTTTTTGAAAGCTGAAAATTAGCGACACAAATATCGATGCGTTTGCTATCGAATACCGATATTTTTTACTCGATACTTTAAAAGCGATATATTTTGGAATCGCCAACTTGAAACCCAGTATCTTATCGGATTTGCCAGGTCAGCATCAAGGTCATTCTATAAGCTTCTATAAAGGGATTCCTTTCCAAAATTGGGTGAGGGGTGCCCTGTGCCGTTAACTTTACACAGGTTTGAAGCGCCATATTGGTATACAAAAATTTGAAAAATTTGTAAAATATAAAATTAAACGATTAGTCGAAAAGGGTTATTATCACAAACGCTGGGTGAAAAGTGAATGAAGAAGAAGACAATTTTATTAACCTTGTTTTCAATTTAGATCCGATATTTATTTACGAATGTTATTTTTGGAATAGTGTAATATGGCGTAGGTTTGCTGTACCTGTCTTTTCCTAAAAATATCTATTACAATGCCTTTGTTATCGGTATTATTATTATTATTGGGGATAAAGCACTGCGTTCTTGAGATCTACTGTGCTCTATTAAATGTATTATAGAACCTGCTTTAATCCAGCATCCGTGTTAAATTTTTATATTGAATCTCAAACACTGGAGTTCATACTGCGATCTTTTGCGTTAATATTTGCGTTAATATATCCGAGCCGGGCACTGCCTTACTAATTTCCAATGCTCTACGGGATCTGTAGCATATAATCGATTAGATGCCCAATTTAGTCAGGTGATGTTCCGCCTGAAGTACCCTGTAAGAGCTCCTTTAATAATACTTGAATTGTTCTTTGATAAGTCAATGGATTCTCCAAATCGCTTTAGGTTATAGCAGGATCTTAACATCGCTTTGAAGGGAAACTACAAAACACTTTTTTTTAGATTTTAATTAAAAGCGATTGATATATAACAACATACTTCTACTCTTTATTATTTCTTATTTATATTTGCATTTTTATAATTATTATTCAAATATAAAACAAATTGTCAAGACTAGAAGAATATACCGGGACATAGCTCCAGTCTCCAGTCCATCCATAATTAAATAGATCGACGACTAAAAAATCTTGGTGACCAAGGAGAGCGAGAGCGAGACGGGATTGGAGAAATTTACGCTAGAAAATCTTCTTAATTTTATTTTGAATTCCTTCTAAAATTTAGTGAAAATGAAAACGCCTGAAAATAAAGAGATAACTTCTCGTTTATTCATCTTTATGCGTTTTTGTACAAAAATATGCAATTGTGAGAAGAAATCTCCTAAATAAAGAATAATATTGAATTGATTTATAAGGAAGACTTTTTTTAAATTTCTATTATCTGCATACATATATATTCATACAATATAAATGATATATTGTGACCATTTCGCAACATATATGTACGAGTAGCGACGGTAAGGGTTTATTTACTTTGTGAATAATCTACTACATTTTGTTTTTACTTTAATATTATATTGTCTTATATTGTGCTATGGGTTTTTGTATTTTCAAAATTAAATTTTTTGATTTACTTCCAGAAGTTTTCAATGAATTATTAATTTCTCTCGTTTTCTGCGCAACTGGCAGTGAATTGAAGGTCCTGACTGAACATACTCGTATATTGAAGTTCAAGAAATGGCATGTACCGTACCTACTGCGCATAATTTGGCAATACTAACTGTTATAGTTATTTTAATTGTTCTTATATTATTCTTAATTATAAGTAGAAATTGAATAATTAATTAATAAACAATAATTTCAAATTGATGAGATCATCTTAGTCATTGGTTATCTATTAGATTTCATTGAACATATTTTCATCTTAATTCATCGAGTCATCTTCTTAATTATATTTAGAGGTTTTCATCTTAGTTTTTTGGGATATCTACTAGGTTTTATTGAACAAGTTTTTACTTTAGTTCTACATGTCACCTTCTTAATTGCATTGAACAGTTGAACATCTTAGTTTTACAGATTATCTTACTTATTTTATTTGAAAGACATATCCAGGCATAGTAAGAAGGGTTTCGTTTTGACAAAAAAAAATGATAGAGAAATTATCTAAATTATAATCGGATTTATAGGAAATTATTATGTGGTATTTTCGCTCTGTGTACATATGAAATTGTATGAATATTACAAATGATCAAATATTGTAAATTAAACCAGTGAAGTACTTTATTAAATATTTGTGCTCATTCAATGCCATGGCCTTTGAATAGATTCTACCATATTAGCTGATGGTTTGATGCTTGTAACAACCCCTTATTTTATTCTCAGTATTAATAATATTTTTAAAATATACATATTAATATATATTTTTTAAATAGAGATAAACGGAAAGAAATAATTGCCTAGAAATTTCGTCTGCCAACTAACGAAAAATTTTCAAGTGCTTCCAGATATCTTCACTACGAGTATGGGGTATAGAAATTGGATTTGTTTTCATTAACTTAGTTTTTATGAAAAAAATGTATGAAAATATATAAGTACATATCTGTAATTTGAGAAAAATTTTTACTTCTGGCTACACCAGGCCAGATAGTGAAAAGAACTCCGAGTGGTGAAATGTCGCGATAATAAATGGCAATGGTTGATAATACCTTGACTTTTGTTCGATTTTGACGCAGGTTTTTCGCTTACGCCGCAGTTGGTTGGCACCATCCCGATGACTATTGATTGGTTTGCAAACTCGAACTCGTAAACCAATGTCGAAGGAGTTTAGCCATGATACAATCAATTTTGAACGTCATATTAACTACCTGACAATTAAGCAGATTATGACATTTCGTGCTACCATCTGTAGTTCCAAAAAAAACTTGTTTTATTTTGGTTTCTGTTCGAAATAGTCCAAATTTACTTTCGGAAGGGCGACTGACTGAGTTTTTATGTTTTTTGGAACTGATAATGAAACGTTTTCCAAAATTAATTGGGATCTATTATCCGCGGACCTTAATTACATTCAAAAATTATTATTAAAAACACACCTTAATCAAGATGTTAAAATTCTAAAACGGGTTTTTAGCGAAGACTTTTTCAGATCAGGTAATAAGGCATAACAGATCGAATGTAAATACCGACTGCATTAATTATTATTTTCTCAAAGAATCTGCTATTTTTCATTCTTAAATTTGTCTCTTTGAACATCATCGGCTACCATTTCATGAAAATGATAAGTTTTCGAATTACATGAAATCCTCCATAAATAATGCCCAATACATCCGATGTGACAAAGCATTGCAAAAAGTTGATGTCTGCGCGGAAATGTCACTAATCTGCTTTTTAATCGAAAAAATTCGAAATGGAACTACCTAATTTCTTGTATCATGGGTTTAGCTATACTTTGAATTACCTGAAATATTAAAATATGAATGTCAAACGGTTCAAAGCTATATTTTGAAGAGGGTTGCCATCTCGAATTTTATTAAATTGTATACACACGACTATTGTAATCAAAAAGTTCATTTCGCTGAGGAGAACGTTAATAGCTATAATTTAAAAAGGATTGCCCGCTGTTCGATAAGTCTAATTAAATTAAATTATACAAAAGTTACATGTGGGACAACTTAAATGCGTTTACTGCTCCACGGCTAAGTGCGATCTCTGATAACTGTAGTGGAAAAAAATTATTAACATTGATTTAATCAAATGGCTTTGCAAAGGAAATTAATGAAAGATAATTAATGAATAAAACTTTGGTCATATGGAAGAGTGGCTTAAACTAAATAACTTAAGAGAAACGAGTTAAGAGAAAATTAGATCGCATTGTTAGGACACTATAACCCAAGTAGGAATACCAAATCTGAATCCTGGCATCCAGCCATACCTGGGATTGATGGCTATAGACAATCTTATATCAGATTTAACTAGTAAAATTATGATCGCAAACATTTAAATTTAAGTCAATATTGGAGAATAACACACTCAATGCTTTATTTTTTTTTTAAGATCACACTTTAATCAAGACAAACAGTAACAAAAATTCGCTTAACTTCGGGCAACGAACGTTGACTTGAAAAGCAGACTTTTGATTAAATCAGTTTTTACGCATAAATGGCTTCCATTCTTTTTATTAAACATTTTATGGACAGACACTGTATTTATAACCTTCGGAATTTAAAATAATAAAACAAAAGCAGAAACTGCAAAAAAATAATTTTGTACTTGTGGTACAAACATTTTATTAAATAATATTGTGGACTTAAGTTTGTAAAATTTTGTTGGTTGTTTTTTTGTTTATGGAAAAATGTATTTATTGGCTTAATAAATATCTGGATTACTAAAAATAATAATTCTTTCTTAATATTCTGCTTGAAAATGCCATATTAGGCCGCTCAGACTCTTACATTGTTTCACTTGTTAAATTTTTTAACAATAAATCCAGAAAATCCCAAGATCAGTAAAATACCAAAAATTGCCAACCCTAACACCAAGGCACATTAGTGTATTAAGTCCGATTTGAAAAATTATATTCTGTAGTGAAATTATTAGAGTTTACTTCTTAGCATAAGCATTTCAAACAAATTATTCCTTAGATAAAATCACTTACTTTTATTTACATAACAATTTTGATCTTATAACCGAAATTAAATTAAATAAATAAAATTAAGGGTTGCCTTTTATATTTTGCGCCTAACAATGAAAACACAGTCAAATATTAAGGAAAATAGTTTTATTGTTTTTTCAAAATATTCTCCATCCAAGTCAATACACTTCTGCATTCGCTTGAACCAATTTTCTAATCACTTTTGCCACTCAGAAGAGGACACCTCTAAAACGAGCTGTTTGAAGACGTCTACAGCTCCTTCAGGCGTTGAAAAACGTTGATCTCGCTTTTTTTTTTGATGGTCGGGAATAAAAAGAAATCATTAGGTGCCAAATCAGGGCTGTAAGGCAGATGACCCATCAATTCGACCTTTTGAGTTCTCAAAAACTCTCTTGTGTGTATCGATACGTGAGAGCTCGCATTGTCTTGGTGAAGAATGATTTGTCTTCGGCGGTTGGTTTTCCTTAATTCTCCAAAAACTTTTGGCAAGCAAATGGTTGTATACCACTCAGAATTTACCGTTTTAAGTTTATCTAGTGGAACAGTTGCGACATGACCAGATTTTCCGAAAAAACAGGCGACCATTTGCTTTGAGGTGCTTCTTGCGCGAACAACTTTTGTTGGATTAGGCTCTTCTTGGAACACCCATACAGTCGATTGCTGCTTTGTTACCGGCTCATATGCATAGATCCAAGAATCGTCAGCTGTTACGATATCACAGACGTGCTTTGCTCCACCGCGGCTAAATTTCTTCAACATTTCTTTACACCAATCGATACGAGTCCTTTTTTGGGCAATTGTCAAATTATGCGGTATCCAAAGAGAACAAATCTTCTTTACGACCAAATGTTCATGCAATATTGAGTGTATGCTGGTCCCACTAATGGCCAAGGATGCCTCTATCTCGCGATATGTCACATGACGATCTTGTATTATCAATTGACGCACAGCATCGACTGTTTCTGGCACAACCACCGTTTCACGAAATTCGTCCTGCAAAGATTGGTGGCCACGTAGGAACTCGTTGCACCATCGTTTCACAGTGGCTAAGTGTGGTGATTCAACACCAAAAGTAGAAGTAAGTTGATTGTAGCACTTCTGTCTCGATAATCCACGTCGAAAATCGTAGTAAATCATCGCACGAAAATGTTCACGGGTTAATTCCATTTTTAGGCAATATTAATTTTTAAACTCACTATAAATAAACACAAATAAAACTGGTAAGTGAAAACGTTATATGCAAGTTTATGCCAAAAATTACCAAACTTTACGATAAAAATATCTAATTACAGCTAATCAGATGTAGTATTGCGAAGGCGCAAAATATAAAAGGCAACCCATAACTTAAAATGACATAGCTTTCGACATTTAAAAGGAATAAATATTTGATAAAATAACCAATATTTCACAGCCTTTATTTTAATATAAACGCTTGAGTTAAGTTCAGTTTCAGTAAATTGCAAAGTTTTGTTTGGAAACCGTTTAATTAAAAAAAAAATTCATATACAACATATTTCAAAACAAAATTGCGACTCATCAAATGCGTTACCCTATACCTACTCTTCGAACAGTTACGGCACTTCGTTTGGAGTGAAGTGGCAAATATGGACGCAATCAGCCTATACATTACTACCATGGCAATCCTTAAATTAACGGTAATGGCCCACACAAGTGAGCGTCCTCCACCCAAGTCTGCAAAAAAAAGGGGGAACCCGTCAAAGAGCAAAACCGAGCAATCATAAAGGGCGGTGGAAAGGCAATCAAACAAAACATATTTCTTGAATTACACTCGTTACAAGATTATACAAATACAAACATACATATGCACATTTTTATATACGATTCATATTTTTTTTTTGGTTTCATATTATACCGCTTATATTCCGTAACTTATTGTGGTTATATTGGCTGTTATTCTTGAATGGTTTGCTACCCTTTTACGGGTATTGTAGGAATAACAAACACAACCAAACTGAAAATAAAAACGCCAGATTCTTTTGCTTCCTTGTGAACAATTGTTGCAGAAAATGGTACCCAGCTCAGGAACTCAGGAATTCTACTATGAGTATTCTGTTGTTTTTGTACTTGCTGGTGAGGAGTAAATATATTTGTTTTTTTTTCGGTTTTTAAATCTTTATTATTGTTTGTGGGTGTGCCCAGCATTTATATATAATCGCATTGGTTCATAAGAATGCTTGAAAATTTATTGTGTGATTTAAGTTAATGTGAGTGGGCTAACGACGAATCTGGTGAATATCCATATAAATTTTATGTGTGGGAGGGTGGAAGTTATTAACATGGATCACTGATTCTTAAGTAAGTGTAAACATCGTTTGCTTTTTTTATGCACGTATAAAATATATTGCTGCAACTATTTGTGTTTGCTTTATTTGCGCTTATCAAAATTTTCACAATTTAATATCGTTTTGTTTTAATTAATTTTGATTTAAATATAAGTAATGTTATTGCAATACCAGCCAATGCCATTAAGTTCTTCATACTTCTTTATATTTAATATTAGCTGTACAAAAATGTTTTGAACTATCGGTTTTTATTATTCATATTGCCTTTTTTCTCCACATATCAAACTATGTCTGACCTTAAAACCTCACATATTTTTATCCAAAAAAAAAAAAAAACAAACAAAAAAAATTTAACATATGTTCACATATAAAACACAGAAGTCGCAAAGCCTCTATAAATATTTGAAAATAACCAGCATCCTTACCACAACATCGCTGCTGGCGTTTCAAATAGGGAACGCACATACACAAAAAAAAAACATAAGTACATTCCCCGCAGGAAATTGTTCAGATAAAGCGAAGAACTGACCTCAAACAAATCTCTCTCATGTGAGCAACTGGCTAACTGCAGGTTGTCGTTGGTGATGGGAATTTATACACGTGGCATTACCTTGAACCATCGCAGAACTAGCCGAAATGCAATAGTTATTTGAACCTTCCCCCACCAGTATGAAGGGTTATGTTTCAAAAGAAAGTTGTGATTTTGCTGTTACTATTCTCAATTTGGTACTTTCCAAAATACGATTTTATTTACATTTTATCCTTGTGAAATTAGTAATCTACAAAAAAAATATTTCGAATCTTCAGGTAGGGTATTATTTTCTATAATTTATATTTTTTTCAAATATTTCTACTTTCCTTCCTCATTAAGACTGTGAAAAAGTTACTAGATCTCCATATCAGGAGCACTTTGAGCTCTTCCTCTCCATTGCAGTTTGCTCGGTTAGTAAAATCAAAGGGACTTCGATTTCAAAGCGATCCCCTTATGCACCTTTTTGGAAATCGGGGGGAAATTTCAATAATACATCCTATTAATCCATCGCTAGAGTACTGTCTCGAAGAGATAATGATCCTTCCACTATACAATGGGTTGAGACCATGTTGAATAAGAGGGAAGTCACTTATCCATATGGCATTTCACCTCTGAGCATTAGAGTCATGAATGGCTGTACTCAGTGCGTGGGTGTGCAGAAGACTTTTTAGCAGAGCATGGGACTTGAAGTAAAAATTAATTGGATGGTTCCACTGTACGATCGTTGGACCGATCCTAAATTACTAATCCTTAGTTTGTTTGCAAAACTCCTTCAATATACCTATACTTATAGCTATACCGTTGAATAAACTGTGGAGACTAGTGTGTCTCTCGATAACTGTGACCAACCACAGCGATGGTATAGCTTGTGGGGTTAACTTCTAACAATATTTTCATGAAGGGATCTGCAGCCTCGAAAGATCTGCAACTGGATATTAACATAAAAATCATTTTGGGGGTAATTTCCGAGTTACAAAGGTGTAGAATCTCAGAGTAAAACACTAAAGGGATCTGCTTTGGCATAAAATACGTGGTTAGGTTCCCTGACCGGAATAATAGTACTAAAAGAGCTTCAACTTTGGGCCACCGATATTTGTATTGACAAGCAGTTACATCTGAAACAAATTAGGGGACGGTTGCAGGTACATATGGACCTACTACTGAACTCTCTATAGCGATAGGCATTTGACCTACCGAATTTCAGGCTGAGGTTCTATCAATCTCAACCTGCGCCAGTATAAAGGGTGCATTTATTGCAAAATTTTCAGATAGCTTAGCGACCGTTAAGGTCCTATCGAATCGAAATTTTTCATCCAAGCTGGTAAAAGGATCTTTCCATCTATTGGAGAGAAAAAACGCAGTAGTGTTGTGTGGAATTGCCCTCATCATCGTTCGTCTCCCTGACGTGGGGATGAGGCTTAAGTGTTGGCTTGCTTGCTCCTTTCGGAGATTTCCATGCCACCACGAACTAAGAGGGAGGCTGCACATGAGAATCAGTGTAGGACTCGATCTTACATGGCTTCTTATTTGGAGATTACTGTACCAACAGTCTTCATTCCCGCTATCCTTGTAACACTCCTAATATCTTCCATCTCTCTCTCCCCGCCAGCTAATCCTCCCCCTAATCCAAGGTGTTACGCGTGCCGACTGGTCGGTGTAGTATTACAGGGAACGAGCTTGCAGATGAGCTGGACCAGATTGGGTAGACTCAGCGCAAAAGGAGTATTGTGGGCGACAGGCAAAACTTTTCGTCTTCCGCTTTTGCAGAGGTGACGTGCTTCCTCTGAGTAATGCTGAGCTAAGGCTGCTCCTGAACTACCTCACCCGCCACAATAGTTTGGGTTCGCACATGCGCAGATTGGAAAAACAATGCCGGCTACGTCTGGCACTGACTGAATTAGAACTGATAGTCATAGGATCCGTAGCACATCGCTCAAATGTCTAGTGTACGGCCATCAAGGACCTTTTTGACTTCATCAGACGAAGAAAGGATGCAAAAGGTCGTCAAGGTCGCAAGACCGCTCTTGAGATGCTCGAATTTTATTACTGTTATTATTTTTTATTTATTATTTAGTGTTAAGTGAATTTTCCAAATTGAGATTTATTTAAATTTCAATTCAATTGACGTTTATTTTATGTGAAAAATTTACATAGCTTTTCGTCCTAAAACTTTTAAAGTTCGAAGGCAAATGTAATGAAAAGTAATTTTGTTTTGAATGCACCAACTTTATATGTCTATGGATCCGTACAGTGCCATTACGAAATCAGTAATATGATATATATGAGTTTGAACTTATCTACTTACGTCCGAACTAGGCATTTACATCAAACGTACGATAAATTTTAATCCATTTGGTTCTCGCAGGGTTACTTGCTGACTTTTTATACTTAAGGGTGGTGGATTTATTTATGAACAACAACAAATTCTACAATTGCGCCTATCGCATATTTACATCAATTAAAAAAATCACATTCGCACTTAGCAAACATTGTAATTAACAATAAATGTTTTTTAAATTGCCACAATACCATCCCTTCAATTTCAAAACCGCTTCGCTGCAGGCAGTTATTCGTCTGGTAGCTCATTTCTTCAATAAACAAAAAAAGCTGACAGGTTTTTTTAGCGTACTCAGGCAATTAACTTTTTTACCGTATGTTCATAAATAAATCGCTCTCGAAATAGAAGTGATCTTTTTTTTTCAAATCTACATATAGAGTTAAAAGTAGAAAGGGGTTGTCCAAAAATAGCCATTTGGGTTTATTCGAAATGCTAGTAGCAATGGGGATTTTAAATTTTAGTATGAACCGTTACATTTTGGTTCCTAGTGTTAACGGTATCACAATTGGTTTGTATGATTATATACTATTTATGTATATGACTTAACTTTTCGAAAGTAAAAAAAGGAAAGAAGAGTATAAGTTTGGGTGAAACAGAACTTTAAATACCAGGCACATGTTTTTATTTGAAATAAATAATCAGCCATAGCCTGAGTTTCACTTTCGCACGAAACTTCCCACTTTTATCTCATTATAAATTTAGCCCGGAAATTTTTCGCTTTCGAATATACCTTTCGCTTATCAGCAACAATATTTTCGAGCGAAAAGAGTAGCAATTTTCATTGAATTTTTTCGCTTAATTGTGATAGGCGAATATACAGATTCAAAATGTATGTTATGGTTTTATTTATAAACGTACTATAAAAAATAACGGAATTTCTTTTTATTCTAGGAGTAAAACGGGAAATAAAACACCTTTAACTAGAATGCAGGAAAAAGCGGACATTGTTAGGGGTGTTTTGAGGGATAATTTAGAGAATGTGGCAGAATTGTGGAAACAGCGGACATTAGAGCTAAATTGAGCGAGACCAACTTCAAAGTTTTTACCAATACCATTTTGAGAAACATTCTCCGAAAGAAGGAAAATATGCGCTAAGTTTAACGATTGGCAGAATTCTAAATTTCTACCTTGAATTTGGTACAACATCGGTTAGCACGGCCCATAAATATGTATGTAAACGTTTCTTTGTTTTGCCTTTCATTGCGTACAAACGTACAGTTAGTCAATTACCTAGATGTGCCCTTTTATTAAATTGCTAAATTTTAAACTTTCTAAACAAAACACAGAGTTGTAATTTCCATTTTCGAATTTCACTAGCTGTTTCGAAGTGAAATTTATTTCGGGCGGAACTCAGAATGAGGCTGAATAATTATATTGTATGGAATAAAATCAGTTAATATGTATAATAATTCTCATTTTTGAAACTTATCGAGTTTTGTTTATAAACTTAAATAGAAACAAAAAAAAATTTGAGTGATTTTAACGTACCACGCCCATTTTCCAAAATTTTAATTTTTACGCATTTCTCTACCCAATTAAATTACCCATACCAAACATGAGCGAATTTCCTAGATAATTTAATAGAATATTGAACAATTTGATTTTTTATAAATTACCGTTATATGACCGCCTTGCGTACGGGTTCTGTCCGATTTCTATAATTTTCAAAAATATTGCATTAAAACATAGAGTGTATTCCAAATATGATAGAGATTTGTTAGATATTTTCGGAGATATATCTATTTGATCTAAAGTTGGCGGCGCCAAACACATTTCGACAATTTTTTTTTTTAACCCACGCATTTCTCTCTTATCAAATTCTATGTGGTTTTTATTCGACTTCGCCCATTTTCTATGTATACCAATCTACCTTAGGTCAAGAGTAATTTGTTTATCAGGTTTCGTTGAGATATCTATCTTTTAATACTATCTTGAGCTATTGGGAACACGGGCGGACGAACGGACAGAGAGAAATATTTTAATCGATGGACCTTTTTTTTATTTTGAAAATTTTGGTTTATCCATATGCTTTAGGCTGCTATAAACAACGACACCCTGTCGGTGATATTTATAACTGCGTTGAAGTTCTTGAGGTAAGAGAATTTTCAATACGAAAAAAAATTTTATTAAATATCACAGAGAAAATGAAAGATAACTCAGTAATGTATTCTTCGGGAATATTGAACTTTCCAACAATCGCGAAGTGAAGCCCTCGGTGCCGTCCATTATCTGGCATAAGATATATATTTTATTAGAGAAAAGTTATTTGGAAAAACTTATAAAATTTTGAATAATTAGAGGTGTAAGTCAAATTCTTCTAAACTAATTAGAAACCCGATTAATTATAACTATTTTTTAAAATGAAATATGAATTTAAACCCAAGCGTTAGTAATATTTCAATATGCAATTTTTTTATGCTAAAACTTCTCTTTCACACTTTCCTGCGACACTTTCATATGTATGGAGCGTAAACTACGTTCACATTACAGCGTAAATTACTTAATTTCAAATTACTTCACATAAATCAAGTGCGTTCATACCAGGCATTTGTGGTTTGCATTGACAGCAATGTACATACCTACAAGGTTGGTGATTTTGTATACATATTTTAATTTTATTGTGATAATATCAATGCCATAAATGAAGATTGGGGGAGCCGACGCTGCACAAATGCCCCGAAGAGGCACACTTAGACTACCTGGCCCATTGTGCTGCAATTAGAAGGTGGGTCTCTCATTGAACCATTGTGTGATCTAAGCATAATGCCAAAAATTGAGGGCGCTAGTCTAAATCTACTAAAAATTCCAAACACTTGGTGTTACGCTTTTCCGAGGCAGGGACATTGAGTACAGACATAGTAATCTACATATTCTTCCTCTAATTTCTCCCTACAGTTGCGGGAAAAATTATTGGATAGGAAACCCACCCTGATACCGTGTAGCGTCATTAGACAGTGCCCTGTTATAATACCGACCACAGAAGTGATAGAGTAGGGGCCGGCCAGACTTGCTATTCAATCCGGCAGGAGGATCCTGCGGTCCACCTGATGTTCCCATTCTCAATGAAAGCTGATTTCAGACGGCGCTTGCATAATAATAAGGGGGGGATGTACGCCTTCAAGGTCGCGTTTCCTCTTCTCTCCAGCTCATTTGTGACACATTTTCTAAGGATTCTATGTAACCAGACATACAGACTACGAAAGAACGGCATTTCTGAGCTAGCTCGTTTAGTGCTCCCCTACAATCGATAACGACCTTGGAGATGGCACTATTGCATATTAACGATTTAAATGTCGCAGAGTCCATATAGTTTCTATAGTTACTTAGCGGCTTCAGCTTTTGCTGTCAGTCCAGCCTGAAATACACTACAGTGGCCGGGTAGACGAAGGGTAAGATTTAGTAAGAGTTCGCTTGAGTGAATCCTACCATCTACACTGTCCTCCAGCTTAGAACCATCTGTAAATATTAACATACACTTCCGGTTTAGGTTTATGGCCTTCCTTTGCTCATCTCTTTCTGGGATACTTGTGGATAAGTTGTTTTCAAAGCAGAGTAAAGGGGTGCGGTAGTCCAATAGTCACAGTTCTTCCGGGACTTCAGCAAGAATTAAAGAGTCATGGGATCTAATAGAACAAAGTTGTGTAATAATTCCCGGGCCATTGTTGTAGTGGAATTCAAAACCCACGTAATATGCATCGATTCTAATTGCTGCACCTTTCTATTATGCCCCTGGATTTGGTCCTCTCTACAGCAGGCCAACATGCGATGACTTTATAGAAGAGAATGGATCTCACTACCTCTGTCTACATTCAGCGTACAATGTTTGCTTAAGAGCATTTAGAGAGAGTGGTTTAACTTATGGAACCTTTTATTTTTTAGTGAAAAGTGCCATTTCGGTCTTAGAGAGCCTGCCATAAAGGCCACTCTCCCCAAGACAAATTGCTTATAAGATTTGGGGCCCATAATCTAAGGCAATCTGTAAGTACTATGTCTCGCTAGCGTAAGCGACGATTTGACAGCCGGTGTTTTACAGATTTAAGAGCAGAACGCTAACGGTTATTACTCTACCCATAAGGTACGAAAATTATGTGAAATAGATTTATTACTGACAATTTGTATTTTTCAAACTATGTATCCAAGGCGAATTCATATAAGGTGATGGCGGGCATACGCATTTTTCAATTTTACGATGTCATGATAAGAGAAAATATAAGAATAGACGCCATTAGTTTTCATTTGTAAGATGACATAGGAAAAGAAAATATACAATTATAGCGGAGGAAGAAGACATCAGCTGTTTTAATAACTTCATCTTATATGAATTCGCCTTGTATGTATCGTAATAAAATTTACGATACGCAGAGTTTTGTGGTACGCTGTGTATCTGTTCCTAAAAATATAATGATTAAAATGATTAGCAGTCGAATATCTTGCAGTGCTTCAATCGGAAGCTAAGTTTCCTTATCGTTTTGAAAATAAGATTAATTTCATTAATATAAAAAGGCGTCAAATTTGCAAACCAAGTATGTAATTTCATTCAAAATACATCGCCTTCAAATCAAAAATGTCCCCTGACAATTCAATTACCTTCGACAATACGGAAATGTATAATGAAAGGGCGTAGGTAGACCTCTCTACAGGCATACAACATAACCTTTGGTGTAAAGGGAGCCGTGGTAGCGACTCGCCGCTGGAGGGCAACGCGTGCGCGTTCAACAAGGGTGGTAATGAAGTGCAACAAACATAACCAGTTGTAGTGATACAAGCATAATAATAATAGTAATAACAAAAACAATGTACACATGTACATAGCTACCTATGAAACGGGCATGAAGTAAAAGTGGTAGTAAACTAAAATAGAGAGACACCTTTCTACCCCAGCCGAACAATGATATGATACGAATATTTTGCATTTACATTTGCGCTGTCACTATACATATGTACATATATCTACGTTTCGATAAATGTATGTAGCTTTTGAAAAGGATTTGCATATCGAGGCTGTACGAGAATTTAGTACCACTTTGTGTACCCCACCCCTGTCATTGCGGGAATTTAGCTGCAGGCTGCAGTTAATTTAATAATTTATCAATTTCGTTGAGACTACAACAATGCACACACAAGCATACATATGTACATAAAATCACATAATGGGCGATTATTTAAATTTTTCGAGTGGTAGCGCATAGCGCATGTATAGTCAAATGTGCAACCAGAGCAGATGAGCTGAACGATGAGGTGGTATTCCTGCGTACGTACGTACGCACACACACATAGGTACATACATACATATGCAGCTAATATCCTTTTATGGTGCCCCTTTTGTAGTCGCGTCAAATGGGTAATAATTTAAAAATTTCCACACTAATCACTAGACATTCAAATGAGCAGCTACAACAATGATCCTCACATTCAAACATACATACAACCAGAAATTTTTTCGAAGGATACTCTTTGGAAACAATCGTTTGGCTAGGATCCGAAACTTTAAAATTAAATGATGTGGCAGCAAAGCGATTATTCAAAATTGTTTAACGAAAATCAGACAAATTGAAAACATTTATTTATAATTGGCGCATATAATGTGTTGTTGTACGTTTGTATGTATGTATGTATGTAGATTTATGGCATCGTTTTCGTGCACTGAATTGCCGTTAAAAATTTTCTTTGCTGCAGTAGAGTTGCACAAATTCTTTATACACCAGAAAGCATGTGTGGCTCGGAAGGGCAAAACAAACAAAAAAAAAAAACAACAATCACAAAAAAGAAAAGGTTGCCATTCGCTTGGCAACTCATTTGTTTACATATTTTTCTAAAATACAAAAAAGAAGAAACTGCAAACAAACGAAATTAAAAAAAAAAAAAAATTAGAAAGTGAAAAATAAATATTTCAAACGTAAATCGTTACTCACACTCTCTGCCCCTTTGTGTTTATTTACTTGCACGATCCATATGTGACAAACCAGACAATTGATAGAATCCTTTGACAAAGTGCTATTCGAACTGCCGTCGATAAATGAAGCATAGCGCTAGGCGCAGACAGGCGTGAGATGTGCGTGTGCAGTGCTTTAGATATCGTCTGATGTGTGAAAAAAAAAATCTTGCATAATCCCTTTTTTGGCAAACAAACGCATGTCGACATTTATATGCTGTGCAAGTGTAACTGTGACATTTCAAATGGAATTGTCCTTGATACAAGTAAATACAAACTTCTTTACCCAGTTAGCGAAAGCATCTAAAAGCCCGGACACACTAGGTATCGTGATTTATGGCTCATTTTTAGTTTATGAGCAAATTACGCTGAAACTAAATAATTTCGCCTTGTAAAATCGATCAATAAACTAAGCTGAAGTCAGGGAGTTTGTCATAAATCAAGAACGAAATCACGAACTAATCAGGGTGGGCTTTAAATTTTATCTAAATTTGATAATAATCGAAAATTTCCAGATTTTAACTGCTTCTAGATAGAAGCTTTCTTTCATGATCGTAAATTAAAAAAAAGAAGATGATATTATAATAAAATTTACTTACTTACTTAATTGGCGCTATAACCGCTTAAGCGACTTTGGCCGAACTTCTCCTACAATTTGTGGTGTGGTGTGCGTCTTGATGTTGTAACACAAATTGAGGCACCTACAATTTTACGCCTAATCCGAACGGTGAATGTTTTTTTTTATGTGAGAAGTTTTTTCATGGCAGAAATTCACTCGTAGGTTTGCCGTTGCCTGCCGAGGGGCGAATGCTATTAGAAAAAACTTTTTCTATAATTTTTGAATGTTACTTGCCCCGAGCTGGATTCGAAACTGGGACCCACCGAATGAAGCGCGCACACGCTACACATTCGGCTACGGCGGTACATATATTAAAAATGTGTATAATCTGTCACATTACTAAATACTGACGCTTCTCAACCTAGAGTTGCAATTTGGGAGTAGGGAATGTATAATTTATTTTGGAAGTGTTTTGGTATCTTGAAATAGTGTGGAACATTTATTTATTAACAAATTTGATATAATGAAGTAAAACAATCCATCTTCGAAGCCCATACTTTTCATGAATATGAAAACTAACTAAATAGTATTTATTTTTAAAATGAAATACAATAAAATAAGAAGTTTTAAAGTAAAACTTCATACCAGTACAATCAGTTTTAATGCAGCTGTATGTGTCGATTCCGACAAACAATTATAAAAGGCTGCCGCCCATATAATTTTAGTCAAAACCCGAGGCACTAGTTTACGTTTAAACAGACAGACGGACACGCTTAAATCGGGTATGGTTCCTTATCATTCCGTTTTTCCAAAATCATTGTGCATCCAAGAATTTCATTTAAATGGAATTGGTTAGAGGCAAAACTTTAGCACGCTCTGCCCTCTATTTCTTTCGCTTACAGGACTTATATTTTTACATATTTTACAAAATCCATACACACATCTTTCGAAGAAGGCAACCCAGTTTTCAGATTATGAAGCCGACTTCCCAAGTGGGAGCGAGCTAGCTGCTTATTTACAAAACCTTTCATTATTGAACCATACCCACTGACACTATTCTCCTCTGTTTGCAAGAGTGAGATACCTTCCGAGACGTGATACGTAATTTTCAAGCTCGAACCAGTATATGCATTGCTTGACCATCCATGACGTCACGATAATGAACTTTATAGTCGGAATCGGTGATCTATTATTATTAGTACGGGGCCATTGTGCATTGCGACCTCTAAAGAGCTCTATATTTCGTCGTTACTTTTTTCGAAATCTCTTGTCAAATTTGGTTTGGAGATAAATCGGTTTCAGTATTGTGTCAGCTTCATTGGCATTATTTCGTTCGCAAAAAAAAAGTCCGCAAAGTGCAGATATTAGTCCCTGATAGATAGGGGTTGTTCAACAAGTTCTTAAAAAGTAAGATGGATCATTTAGTCTATTTTTACCCTACATATTTTAATAAATTTTTACTAAAAAATCGTATCGTATAATTCAAAGTTAAGTCTCTTATATTAAAAAAAAAATCAACAGATATCATTAGTAGTATAAAATTACATCGGATTATGAAGCAACTATCTTGATATTTGAGCCTACCTTTATGTGAGACCTGGCCAATCCGCCAAATCAACGCCAAAACCGAATATCCATGGTTCGAAGGTGAAGCTGTGTGCTTGGTGAGATCCAGAAGGGTGTAGTGTATTATGATCCGCTAAAGCAGGGTAAGTTATTAGTGTGGAATGCCCTCAAGAACCACTCATGCAATTGAAGCGAGTATTGAACCAAAAACGTCTGGGATGGGTGACTACCAGGAGCGAGTCATTCCATTTCCATAATAGCAATACTCGGTTATAAGTTGCGTAAACTTGTATATCCTATTTGGGAGATAGCGTATTGGAAGTCTTACTTAGGTATATAGCCCAGACATTGCCTCTTATGATTACCATTTCTTTCGGTAAAGAATTCGAATGTAACAAAAAATTTACCTCTAAATATAAGCGGTTCTATTGGGATGGAATTCATACGTTCTCCCAAAGATGCGAAGGAGAATAACTTGAATAGAGTATAGTGTCAATTTTTACACTAAAAACTAAAATTCATTAAATCATGCTTTAAAAAATACTTGTACACCATATATTGCAAGGATTGCTGTTTGAAAAATTTTGTTGCAGCTTCTCACTTTGCCCATGTACACCAGCTCCAGTTTTCCGATTTTCTGCACTAAGATTTCCCTGCGTTTCTAAGAGTATGATCCGCATTGTATAGGTCAAAGTTCTTTGAGATCTTGCCTTTTGGAACTAATAATTTTTTCGATTTAAAGAAAAAAAGTTATTTATTATCTTCAATGAAGCTAAAGGGGTCGTCGTCTTCTGTAGTTTAAGATTGACAGATATTCATACTAATGCACTGGGTTTAGATCAAGCAAATTATTAGAAAAATTCTTGTTGTAACAACATAGCAACGGAGGGATAGATACAGTTTGATATGGTGCATTCAGTATGAAATGGAGTTTTTTAATAACCAATGTCTCCAAGGTCTCAGAGAAAGTTCATTCCCATGCGGACAACATCTTGTGACCGTAATCGTATCTATCGCTTCACCTAGTTTCATAATGATACTTTCTGTCATTAGCTATGATAGTATCTAACAGTTAATAATAGGATTACCTCCTTGCTAACTATAGCATCAGTTGTCTTGCTGAAGTTTCTAAAGACTAGTTCGTGTTCTGGGAAATTACCAAATTACTGACGTGATAGTTTGTGACAGATCATAACATGTGCATAGAGTAGTTTAAACATCCCTTCTCGAATGAAATGTTCAACCACTTTAAACGTACGTCTTCTTGTTGTCTTTGTAAGATTGTTCGCAATTTCCTTCATTAACTCATATATTGACGATTTGATATCGCCAACTTTACATTTCTAACATATGCTCTCACGTCGATACCATTGTGCTTCCGATCCGCTTTTATGGTCTGTTCCCAAGGGTAAGCGCTCACTTTATCGGTTTTGTGGTACAGAACCCGGCTCCAAAGCATTCAACGATGTCTTTCTGGTTCAAGTGTTTGAGACTTGAAAGACGTCAATACATGCAGATTGGTAATGAGTAGGAAAAATTGCTTTACTTATCAATCTCTTAAATAATCAGTGTCTATGATAAATCTCTTTGTCTCGGCGCCCGATGGGACGAACTGGAATAGGCAGAAGCACATTTAGGAAAATTTGAAGCGGTAACTCTTGAAAATGCTTTCCAAATAGGACTTTATGGGAACTTTCTGAAACGGACGATAAAGAGAATAATGAGGCATTTGAATTGTTAAATAGTAACCTTAGTTTAAACTTTTCAGATCTACATATCATTCTTAAAGCCATCTGAAAATAGTTTTTATCGGGTGGAAGTTCCCTTGGTGTTCAAATTCTCGCCCAATAAGACTTGAGCTTAGATTTTTGGAGCGTGCAAACTCTTGTTTTTCCGAATTATTTTTAATATATACTTAATTTAGATCTTTAATTAGGTTGTTTCAATATGGCAGTCAATTTTAAAATGACTTTGTAGTTATGGTAATATAAAGTACTTTTTGTGTGATTGTAATATTTACACTAAATTATATCTTAGATTGTTTACTCGATAAATTACGTATAGCATATCAGGTTCGAAATACAGCTGGGCGTACAGTTGAATAAGATTGTCTGTTATCGAAATTTTCACCAAAGTCTCCGGAACTGGCTGAGATATCGTAAGAAAAATATCTTTAAACATTTTTGTTCCATGACAAATTCTCACAAATTATTGATATTTAAACTCACTCACAGCCTCCTCAGTTAAAGAAGTGAGTGTTGGTATTGAGTTAAAAAAAATCTTTAATAAAAAGCATTTACTAGTTTTAGAATTTTAAAATTTTTTCTGCGAATTTTGTAATATCGCTTATCCATTAAACCCAGCTCGGACTATAGCAACGTTAAATATAGCCAAAGGGGTCCAGCTGTTAAAAGAATTGCATAATTTAATATGAAAGAGATTACTGACAGAAACAGTATGGATGTTGGTATGTTCCAATAAATTTTGCTTGGTGGGTACATATCTGCCCACAATATTTACTCATTTTGTACATCACTTTCATCAATGCATTGATATTGTTGATTGAGTTTTCGGGTTTGACTTCCCACCGTACTTTAGCGGGGTTTTTCTCTATTGATCTCACATAAATTCCTTTTTTTTCCCCCTACAACAACTTTCCCGCTGCTCAGCCCCCACACTATCGTGTAGTTAGATTTGTCAATACCACACAACGCTGGAACCAATTCAAGTACATAGTATTTGCGTATTTCTCGTACTATTTGCATTGAAAATTAGATTTATTTTTTCCTATCCGCTTAAAATAACGACATATAGATATGCCACAAAGTTTGGTATGTAAATATTTACGAGCTCTTGTAATTTCCTTAAATTTTTAGTTGCATTTCCTAACAATTCACTTAGTTATCCGATTGCTTGCATATCACACGCACGTAGATACGAATATATCACATTGTTGTAGTTGCTTTCATTTGCCTTTAAATTGGTTTTTCTCAACTCATTCGTAGTCTTAATTACTGCACTTCACTTGATCCGTTTTTTTCCTGTTTGGTTTTTTTGTGTTGTCTTGCGAAAAAGGCAAACTTGAATTTATGGCCACAGTTGACCACAAAATTAATTGGTCCTCGAAACTATGTACATATGTACATACAATGTTGCTGGGTGGAAAAATGCGACCATGAATTAAAGTGTTATAGGTACTATGTGTTGTTTTAGTAGGGCCAGAGGAAAATCTATGTAGATACATGGTAAAGTTTTGAAAGTATATTTAGGTGCTAAAATTGTAAATATTAATACAGTGCCAGTTTTGCATAATTTTTATATCATTAGAATTAGTTTTACTTAGAGTGAATTTCTGCGTAGAAGATTAAATTTTTTCCATGCCTCCTTCGAACGTGGTAAGTCTCGGGTTTAGTGGTGCTAATTTTTAACTTCTAATTGCGTTGTTGTTCCTACTTTTCGAATTTTTAAGTTTACGTAATCAGCCCTTCTAAATATGGGCGAAAAAATCTATTTCTTATGATTATTATGTTCATATTTCCTCGTCAAAAACTGTTGTCCGAGAATTACCCACAGAGCAAGAGTTAATTCGGCGTCAAGCGGCCTTAGCATTCTCCGCAGTAAAAAATAATCACCTACTCATATGCAGTGTAAATATATATTATGGCCATCCAACGGAGTCCGCATGGTGCACAATTACGGCTCCGTATGTGATGCGTTCTCCCTCCAAGGGTGGCTTCGGAAGGGTTCCCAAAGGAGCATATTCACCGAAGAAAATATCGTCTTAATTTCTATGAAAAAAGTGCCTCCTTTCATGTGTGTTTTGGCTCTTCAGAAAGCTCATTAAGATATCCCACAAAGAGTCCGAGCGCAATCCTCCATTCCCCTATGATTTTTCAAAAAAAGGACTCCTTAAATCGCTCGTAGATTGCCTAGAAGTGGTGTTTTGAAATTAATTTATTTATAACTATCAAAACCAGGCAGACGTTGACCTAATAATATTTATTTAATAGTTGCCCTTTGCAAAGAGTTTGACACTAATATTTAAATATTTCATTTCATTTGTCTATAATTTAATTAAATTCGATTGTTTAAGCAGGTGACAACCCTCCATACACTAGATGCTTCTTCTCAGCGAATCGAAAAGTTTAGCACCCATATTTTTATATTGGATCTAACTTCTGCATAATTAAATTAAATTCTACTTCCCAAACAGGTGGCAACCCATATAAAGTTCGCTAAGAACCTTCTTGCTGAGAGAACCGTTAGACACCCTTTTTGTAATATTTCATAAAACTTGTGTGCAATTTGATAAAATTCAACTTTTCAAAAAGGCGGCAACCCTCTCCAAAATAACGGTAAGGGACTTCTGTGACCACCGAGACGAATCGTTTGATACCATATATTTTCATATTTCATACAACTTGTGTACAATTGAATTAAATTCGACTTTTCGAACAAGTGGCAACCCTCATATAGTTAGCTATGCACCTTCCTTCCAAGGGGCGAACCGCTTGCCACCCATATATTAATATTTTAGTATAACTTATTTATATTTTAATTAAACTTAACTTTTCAAACAGGTGGCAACCCTCTTCCTATCTTACATACTTACAACCCATACCTAAAAAAATTTACATACAATTTTTTTAGAGTTCTATCACAAACACAGTGACACGATATTTTTATATATAAGATTAATAAGTATAAGAATTTTGGTTTCTTTGTTTAATTGAAAAAGAAAAACAAAGACTCAACTAAGTAATAAAGATTGAATATACTTATAAATAATATTCAAAGCAGGACAGGGGATATAATAAAGTAAATAAAAACAAATTTTAACCCTTTTTGGAAAGACTCTGGAGTTAGTAGGAGTTTTCTGACAAATGGACAATAGGGTATCTGCCAAACATAGCTGCAACTAATCTAAGAGTCAATTTTATCTTGACTTTGACTAAGGGACGGATATTGATTTTCACTGCAAAAGCATATTGGACTAAGTCGATTCATAAATGTGGACTTCTCGACTACAAACTTATCTAATGAATTTGTATACATATTTTCAATATTTTTTGTTTTAAAATACAGTTAACGTAAATGGTAACATATGTTTTTAATTTCCTTTAAGTCGAAACATAAAAAGTATTTCGAATCGCACCTGCGACATACTTTTCTAATATCATCAGTATCTGACCACAAATAGGGATTTTCTGAATATGTCGACTGTAGCGCCATCTAGTGGATCTATTTTTCGCAAAAGTGTCTCTCATCGCACCGTTATTATACTTTGATAATTTCATTCTAATTGAATTCCAAATAGAGATTTTCTGACTAATTCGCCTTTAGCGCCACCTAGCGCATCCAATTTTCATAAACATATTTATTATCAGCATATTTTTCTAATATCATCAAAATTTAACCATAAATACGAATTTGTTGTCGACACGAGCGTCATCTAGCGGACCTACTTCTCGTAAAAGTATTTCTTGTCGTACCCTTCTAATTTCATAAAAATTAAATGATAAATATAGGTTCTCTTAATATCTCGACCCATGCGCCATCTAATGGATTCCAAATTTGGTTGAAATAGGGTGATTGATTTTGTCACATAGAAACCGGCAACATTCTTATAGATATAAATACAATATCAATAAAACCAGATTACTGAGGTGTTAAACCGAAATTTTCCATATATTTTCTTAGGTCGAGTATTATTTTACCCAGTTGTCTCCACTCGAATATTTTGCTTTAGTTTAGGTTGTTGCATTATGTGCAGTTTATTATCCTACCTAGTATTGTTTTCCTAGTGACAAAGAAAATAAAAAAAAATGGGCTTATGTCATATAGGTCGATGTTTGACTACCGTAAGTTGCGGAATCTCCAATTTCACCCCGACTCCGAATGGCAGATAAGTTTTGTGAAAAGGTGCTTTAATATTTGCTGCCGAGACCCGGCCGGTGTTAGAAATATCTTTTCTATAATTTTTTATGTTACTTGCCCCGGGCGAAATTCGAATCCAGATCACTACGAATGAATAACTCTCTCGGCTACGGTGGCCGCTGTCTCGCTAGAGTCGAGTTATTTAGTAAGTTCGTATTTATTGTCCGATAAAATAAAAGGTATGCTGCAAGTGCGATCAGAATGAAAAATTTATCCGCTGGGTGGCGCTCGACTCGAGATAAACCATTGATGATTTACAGGTGGTTTTGTCAGGTATTGAAATTTTGTTTAAAAAAAACTCCTACTTACTTTAGAGTCGATTTCATCTGAACTCTGATTTATCAAATCTTAATTTATAGTTTTAAAAATCTGCTAAAAGTTTCAGAAAAAATAGTAAGCTGCATAAATGAAGTCGGCGATATCAGCTAGTATTTTAGAAATAAATAATCATATATTCATAAGAAATAAAAAACTTGTCAATAATTCCATGTGGCAGTTAACTTTTTGATACGGTGATAGCAATTGTCTTATTGAAAAATTTTTTTCTTTTAATTTTTAACTTTATCCGCAAGCTGCAGTTTTCTCATTATTTCTGAGTTGTTTACTATGAGATTAATTTTAAATATAATTGCTATTTTTAGAGATTGAACAGCAGGTTTAAATGTTATTTTAAAATAATAAAACAGCAATGTAAATGCATTTTATTCCCGTGCACAATTTCTCGCTGTGTTTCGCCAATTTTTTGTATATCTAAAATTTTATGACTTACGGTTTTAGGCAGTTTTGCACATGCAACTGCAAACTTCATTTTTTTTGTACTTTTTCTACCACAACGCGAATATAAATTGAAGTTGGTCCATAGCGCATGTCAAATCTCGTTTAAATTAATGAGTTTGGTCACAGTTTTTTTTTTCGCAAACGCTAAAAACGCAATTTGATGAAGCGTTGGAAAAAATGTTGATTTAAAATCATCAGAGATGCTAAATTGTATTGTATTTTGTGATACAATTGACAATTGACATTTTTAAAACGTTGATAATACAAAATCGCGTATAAGTCTATATATAAATATTGTGAAAATAAATTTGTAAGATTATTCGTGGCTTCGCTCGCACTGCATACAGTTTTAAATTATTTGTTCGAATATAACAGTACAGGAAATAACTAATTTCTTCAAATGTAACAAAATTCTTTTAACTTTTATTATTTACTTTTATTTTTTTGCTTTCTAAAAAAGAGTCTACCTCTGTTTCACAATCGCCTGGTTGGTGGAACTTTTTCGCAATTGGCAAGTGCAGGGTCTTCCAATTGAAAGAAAAATTGTTAGAAATCCACTACGTAATAAAGCGATATGACCATCTCTATAACACCGTCTAGTTTAAAAAACTGAATTTAAATCTGTTATGCGGAATGCCACAGGATTTTACTGATCATTCGATGCTCTTATTCAGATGGCCATATAAATCAAGTAAGTCTTTTAGAGCAATAATATGTAGTCTCAAAAATTATATTCCAGGAAAAGAAGAGCTCTCTTATCTGTCGTAGTTAGTATTCTTTTTAGTATGTTACATATAGATATGTATTTTATTTTTTAAAAGTATTTTATAGGTGGGCAAAAATAGGTTATAGGTGGTACTCCCATTCAAAATTTTCTGGATTGAAAAAAAACACACCAAATGAAAAAAAATGGGAATGAATTAGCGCTAATTAAATATTTACCATTTTTGGAGAAGACAGGTTTCATTTGTTTCTTTTTGATCTTCATTTTATGCAGGTTTTTTTCGTTTTGAATAAACCTTTACTCAATCAGGAGAAAATATCGTAGTTTTTAGGAAAAGAAAATGCTTCTTCGGTCCGTTTTTGAGTGTGTTGTTTATACCAATTTAATCTTGTTATACTTTATTTAATTAATATAGAAAACATCTTTCTAATTTTGCAAAGGTGACAACTCCCATTCACGGTATTAAATAATTTGTTTTACATTTTTCAAACAGTTGACACCCTCAAACATATTTCCCGATAGATACTCGGCAAATGCCAATTTGGAGTTAAGTTCCTTCGCCGCTATTCTAACCTAAATTCTCCGTAACCTCTACCGGGTCACACTCCTATTGTAATGTTTCATTAATCTATTATATGCGATTGGATTTCAATCTTTAAACAGCTGGAAATCCTCTAAAAGAAATTAACTATCACTCAAGATAAAAAACTTGTTCAGTTTTATTTTATTAGGTTTTACTGTCATCAACCAAATGAGTTGTGTGATTCTTAAAGTTTACTCAAATTTAGCCTTCCCAAAGAGCTACGCGCAAGAATTTAAGGATCGTAGAATCTAGAAAGGCGCTATTTAGCTCTTTAGATCGTACAAAATTGGACTACATATCTAAAATTTGAAATCCATTTTACAACACACACTCCGGAAGAATTCAGCAAGTTCAAAGGAATTTCATTGGGTTTGCTCTTAACTCGCTTTATAGAAATAGAATAGAAAGCGATTCAATTTTTATTTTATTAAGGGTTTAGTTGACTGCCCGAAACTTCTTGGGAAGATAAACTTTTCTAACTGAATGCTCCGCCATTATTATACTTTTCATAATACCGTAGTGCTTTGTTTTAATCATGCAATTTTTCATGCTACTAATATGTAAGATTTTTATTATCTCATACTCAATAAAAAAAATTAAAAGAAAAAAATACGGTTGAAATTAAGCTTTTTTAACATTTTTTTTTGTTTGCCACCACTGCAGTACATATTATATCAGATACCTAACCAATTGAAATGAGTTCACGTTTATAAAAAGGTGGCAACTCTCTTCAAATACTTTTTCGTTTAACAGCAGTACTGTTATATTTCATTTATGAAGTGAACTAAGTTAATTATTTTAAACAGGTGGCAACTCTCTTTGGACACATTTTCATGCTTAAAATTTCTTTAGCTATTTTCGTTTGAAACCCATGTCATAGTAGTTCATTTAACTTAAAAATTTAATTGAAACTATTTTTTTAAGTGGAGCAGGTGGCAACCCTCTACAAAAATATCTTCATAATTAAGCTTTAGTTTGACATTTTGACACATTGCGAAATTGCATTTAACTTTTTAATTTAACATAATTTACTTTTGATCAGATGACCACTTTTCAAAACATTTTTGAAATCGAACTTTATTAATCTTTATTAATCATTCGTTTGTAACCCATATTGCAATATTTGATTTCGTTAATTAATATAATTTCAATTAACTTTTGAAACAGGTGGCACCTCCTTAAAAAATAGCTTATACGATAACTCATTCTATCGATTATTTATTTGTCACATAAATTTCCAAATATATTCAGTCGTCATATTCCAATACGTGATTTAATTTTGTTATTTAAATCAATATTAGATTTTAAACAGGTGGCAAGTCTTTAAAAATTACACTCTATGATTTAATCCAGAAATATATAATTTATAGATCCAATTTGGGCATGAAAAGGTAATAAACCTACTCACACACTCACTCAAATTTATAATATTAATAAGGTTTTGGTGTTCAAGCTAATCTCTCCATGCCATAACTAATTATATGAGTGTTTGAAATGTTCGAAATTCAAATATTGTTTATTAAAATACATAATAAAATAAAATTAAATTAAAATTAAAATTAAAATTAAAATTAAAATTAAAACGTAATAATGGCCAAAAGAAGTCAGAACGTCGGAAATATCCTAATGAAGTCAACAACATTTTGTTTTGAATGCGCTCACATTTCGAAATCCACAACTTCACTCAAAATTGAAAGGGATTTTGTGTGAAAAATCGACTTCCACATTTGGCTGAACTCCCCTCGTGCTTTTTCACCAAATGGTAAAGTAGATACGTATTTCCTTCATAAATCCAGCAAGTCACTAAACCGTTTCATCATACATTTTTTTTTACTGGAGTCTGACCTGAGGATGCCGAAAGCCGAAGTGTTGCATTTTTGGCATTTCACCCATCCTTCAGCGTCGCAAGCGCAGTATTTATATCTGTAGTTTCAGCTTTTCTTGAAAAAAAAGCCAGCACCGCATGTGATTTGGAAATTATGAATAGTGAAGGTAAACTTTAAGTTAAATAACCCCCAGGTCTTTTATTTCACCCACACGCTGCAAGAGATATGATAGGAAGTCTGAATGACATTACAACGTTTTGCAAAGTTTAGGTGAAAACATTTATTAATATTCAACGAAAGGCAATTTTTGTTGCACCAGTTTCTAACGTTACTAAGTATCAGTCTGGAGCAATCGAGAATCACGAGAGTTGCTAATCGGAGAGTAGATCTTAAGAGCAGCTGCATAGAGGGGAAGCTTTGCGAATGAGAAACACGTTTTGATGTAGTTGATAAATAGAACAAAAGGCAGAGTGCCCAGGACATTACCTTGTGGGAGCCCTGAGCTTGCAACGAAAGGGAGCTTACATGATCAACGGCAACCATGCAACGACGATTACGTAAATCTGAGGCAATCCAAGTCAAGAAACTTGAAAGAAAGCCAATAGAAGCAATTTTTTTTTTTTAGTAGGATAGCGAGGGAAACCCGATCAAAAACCTTAGAGAAGTCGGTATAGATAGAGTCAACTCGAATCCCGGATTGAAAAACTACGATACAATCGTCTGAGAACACAGTAGAACGACATGGAATGATAGTGCGTTCAAAAAGTTTTGGCGTTGCTTGTCTTACTAATCTTGAAAACAGGAATGATGAAAGCTAATTTCCAATAATCTTCAAAAATGCCCGATGATAAAGACTTGTTAAAAATTTTCAAAATAGGATAAACTAAAGAATTTCATGGTTCAAACAAAACTACAGACAAACCATCAACGTCAGTTTGTGAAAAGCATTTGAGATGAGCGATGCCAAAGAGCACATCCTCAGAGGACGACGTTTGGTTTGCGAAAATATAGAGATTGTTGCGTATTGAATGAGACAAAATTTGACTGAAAAAAATACTCAAAAAAATTCGCAGCAGCTGTTGATGTATTAGACACTTCATCACGGAGAAAAATTGTTGAGGGAATACAAAAACAAGGTTTTTTTGAATTCATAAAATGCCCAAATGCTTTCGGGTTATTTTTAGGTTAGATTCAAACCTTAAGACATAATTTCTGTGTAGGAATTTATTCAAACAAACAAATTTCTTGGAGAATTTTTTAAACAGAGCAAAGTAAACGTAATTTTTACTGTTATTATACTTACGAATGTACACTTGTTCCTCTTTTTTTCGAAGTTTCATCAAGTTAGCGTTGTGCCAGGGAACTTTGTGTCGCTCTTTTGTTAAGACCGGAACAATGCACGATAAGTGACTAGTTTTTGATCTCTCCATGTCTAATTATTTCCGATTGAAAAAAGTCTCTGCGACAATAATAAAAGCAAACCTTATAAAATTCAAACAGATTTAAATGTAAAATAAAATTGGTATGTACGTTTTCATTTAATTTAGTACATTTTATTCTGACATTTAGTACAATTTCGAAAAGTTAATTTATCATCACTTCGTAGTCCTCATTTCATTTAGTTGTCACCGAAAAAGGGAATGACTCCTTTACTAGCGAAAGTTTTTGCGGCAGGGTTCCTAAATTAAACCAATAATATGGGGTTGAGTTTAAATGCACATATTTATATATTAGACTTTAGTCGACCTGTGATCCTTATACACATATGAACATTGAAATAGGTGTGAAGTCAAATATAATTGTTTTGAGAAATATTTCGGTTATTTACTTGCAAGAAATCCAATAAATCGTTAGTAGAAGTAGGCGATGCTTTAAAAATTGCAAAATGATAGCGTTATTTTCTATAAGTTCATTACAAATAAAAAAATTGAAATTTATTTGGGTACGTAGCAATTTAGTGTGGTCTTTAAAGTAGGCGTGTCTGACGTAATTATAAAAGTATTAAATTAACTTTTTACTCACATATTCTAACCGAAGGGTAATTGTTAATGTTATGCTCAATTTCTAGTGCAAAAAATAAATATTATTTCGCGTTAAACGAGACTTATGGATAATTGCAGTATTGAGTAGAGAAGGCTAGTCCAAAATATGCGTAAGAAAGGAAAAACTTACAAATTTATTGCTGAAATATTAAGACGTTCACAAAATTTCATGACAAATGCTTTAAAAACGCCAAAACTATTAGATCGTCGCGGAGCTGGCAGATGGTTTGCCGATGGTGAAGAAAAATTATTTTGTATCGTCTAGGACAGCTGCAGGACAAATTAGTAACTTAATATACAGTAGAACCATTAGGAGGAGGTTAGCGAATGCAAATCTTCCTGACAGAGTAGCTCGAAATGTTTTTCTAATGAGAAATGCAAATTTAAAAACGAGGCAGGACTTTGCCCTTTCCCATGCATCATGGCACGGAGCAGAAGGTGAACGAAAGTGGCGTAAAATTCTCTGGAGCAATGAAACAATAATAAATTTGTTCGGGAATGACGTAAATAGAATGGTGTGCATGCCATAAGTTAAAGAGTTTCACACAAAGTAAGAAGACGGTTAAACACGGCGGCGGAAATATAAAGCCAAGACACACCTAAACGTCAAGTTTTTTTCTGCATTTCATTTAACATTTCTCAATTTCAGACTAACTCAATTTGAACATGGAAAGAGACACAATCGAGCAACGTGTTAAAGTTATTCAGGCTTATTATGAAAATGGGCGTTCAAATCAAAATCCATATCGTGCATTTTCGAAGAAAATCATCTTCAGTGACGAGGCACATTTTCACCTAAGTGGATTCGTCAATAAGCAGAATTGCCGCATTTAGGCGAATGATAATCCAAGAGTAACAGTCGAAAAACCAATGCACCCACAAAGAGTGACTGTTTGGTGCGGTTTATGGGCTGGCGGCATCATCGGGCCGTATTTTTTCCAAAATGATGCCGGTCAGGCAGTTACTGTGAATGGTGTTCGCTATCGTGAGATGATAACGAAGTTTTTATGGCCCAAATTGGAACATATGGATGTGGATGATATGTGGTTCCAACAGCATGGTGCCACTTGCCACACAGCCAACGAAACAATGGCTCTTTTGCGTGACAAATTCAATGACCGTGTTATCTCACGTGGTGGCGATGTCAGTTGGCCACCAAGATCATGTGATTTGACACCGTTGGACTACTTTCTTTGGGGTTATTTGAAAGAAAATGTGTACGTTGGTAAGCCAGCAACAATTCAAGAGTTAAAGGATGAGATAATTCGGCACGTTCACGTCATAGAACCTCAATTATGCCTCAGCATCATCGAAAATTTGGACCATCGGATGGAGGTGTGCCGCCGAGGTCGCGGCGGACATTTAGCCGATATTTTGTTCCATACATAATGTTACCACACCATATTGTCATAATAAAAAGAAATTACAATAATTTCCCAAATAAATTTGTGTTTTATTCAAAATCAACATCGGCCCTTAAAATTTAACCACCCTTTATAATTATATTACTTTTAGATTTCTTGCGAATTAATTGCTATTTAATTTTTATGTTATTTACACCTACATATTTTAATGTTCAGCTGAGGTAGGATAATTTTTCGTTTTTGTTACCTTACAAAATTTTGATAAGTTTTTAAATCCTACAATAAACATATTTTCAATAACAAATGTGTACACTTGAAACCGTCTTACTTTTTGTTGAAATAAATGTATAATTTTAATGAAAATCTAACTAGTTTTGAAACTAAATATCACACACCTATTAAGTACGGATGGGTCGGGCTGGCTCCACTTTACCTTCATCTCTATCGAAAGAGCCGGAACGGAGCATGACGTGTGAACACAACAACTTACAGAGAGTCCCCACCATCTACGATGACACCTTGCCACCATTCCGAAAACGTTTAAGAGCAGAGAAATGTTTGCCTCCAGACATCCCTAAGTGCCAGCAACCAGCAAAATATCCCCGTTATCTCCGTTTTTCCTTTCAACACTTCGATGATGCTGCCAATGGAGCAACACTGCTTGCAAATTTACCACGAAATTCTCAGAAATTAAATGTTTATGAAAGTGCAGAGTGTCAAAATCCACAGAATGAAAGGATCTCCCACTCACTATACATACATATGTATGTGTGTATATCTGCTTTGTTTGTAGGCGTAATATGTGTATTCGATGGAATTTGTGCTGCCCGCCAGGCAATCATGAACTTCATAAACTTGTCAGAGACGGTTAGCGTGCGGAATATACATAAGTAGGCTCACACTTTGGCGCTTCAACTGTGCAACACTGCAATTGGACGTGTGTGTGTGTGTTTGGTGCCTTTCAACATTATATCCGTTCTGTAATGAGTTAAGAAGAAGTTAATTAAAATATTTATCGCCTTTAAGTGTTGATAATGACGCTGCGCCGCTCCACCAAATGGGCTCCCACTCTTAATCAGCGCTGCTCTCCGGTTTGTCGCATTTTACGCCATGGCAAGTTATTAAACTTATTGTTGCGTATAATTAGCTGACGAGCTGTCAACAAGGCACCCCTCACGGCACCAGCTATTGTCTGCTTATAACGCTTCGTAGAGCTTATTGTCAACGTTTAAAATATACGAGGGGTGGGCAAGAAGTCAGTAATTTTTTGTTTGTTTTTAATAGGATGGTGGTTTTCGGCTCAAGAACATTTTGTTTCGCTCAAGGATTTTCATGTAATGCTATACGTTTGGCTTATCCTTTCCTCAATTTCTCAATATATTCCAAATAACTAATACAATTTTTGAGGCCACAAAATGAGTTCGTACCCCTTTGTTTAAGTTTGGAAACTGGAAAAGACCGTGAACTAAATGCGAATAGAGTTGCATGCACATTTTCACCCATTACATTTTTCTTTAACCTCTACTATAATCTCTCTGATCGACAAAGACCACATCGATGAAATCGTTCAAGTTGCTACACGAGCAATTCAAAAATTTAACGGATTTATTCACCAACCCCTGTATTTTCATTTGTTTATGCGCAAAATTGGCAGTTGATAAATCAATCGTTTTGCGAACGGGATGAGGCTGGTAGTTGCTATGAGGCTACTGAAGGGTGGGAATTCGCAAAAGTTTGATGAAAAAATTTAAAAATGTGTACTTCCGCATTTTTGACAAATATATCATTGAACTTTGTGTTTAAAAGCAGCAACTAATTTTTAAAGAAAACTCTCTTTTGACTGTGACTATGTACGTGGTAAAGTTTCTTTTTTTAATGTGGACTCTTATTCTCGAGTTGGGTTGAAAGATTTTTTTCGGCCACTTGTAGAATTACAATCTATCCTATTGTATCAGCTCATCTCATATGTTTTGTACAAAGCTAAAGCTACGCTGATTGTGACTGCCGTGTTTAATAGAAAGCCACATTTCGCGTTGGTAAGGGTCCATTATTCATTATTCTGTTCTTCTAAAAAAAAATAATTTAATATATTGACAGGATTACTACGCGCTAAATTTGTACTCAAACAGGCGACACTATTATGGGTTATTTTAATTGATATTTGATTATATGGTTAGTTTCTTCATATTAAAATGAAAACAATTTTTTTTTTCAAAAGACGTGTATGAGTTTTTTTTTTAAACAAAATCGCTTATATCACAAGAAAGTTTTGGCCCGAAAATGACCAAAAGTACCAAAACGCTCCAACCATAAATAAAATAGCATATATAAGTAATATTTCAGAAGTAAACACTAAATTAAAAATTATTAATATGTTTACTCTAATACGAAAATTTATGTTATTATGTTATTTTCGATTCTCGAGTTTTTTGTTTTAAATTATAATTATTTTGCATTTTTACGTTTTACTTCATATTTGAACGACTTTTGTCCGGCTGTCTTCTGCGAGGAGCTCTCCCTTAGCCGTAAATTTAGCCTTGCGGTGCCCGCAATCAAGGAGGCAGCCGATTGGTTACTCACCAATGTAATGCCCACTAGACGGGCCAACATTTATTCGGATAGTCAGGCCGCTATTAAGGCCTTAGGATCGCTAATGGTGAGATCAAAACTTGTCGGGGAGTGTCGGACTTCTCTCGCAGCCGCCTCGGAGTATCTCGACATTAGACTAATTTGGGTACCGGGCCATAGCGGCATTGCAGGGAACTGCATGGCTGATGAGCTCGCTCGGCTGGGTACCCTGGAAGTTATATCTCCACGCAGGGAGAGGGTGGGGGCTTCTTTGGCTGCTTACGGACTTCTCTTGGATAGATGGGCTCTCTGTCGTCTCAGCGAGCGCTGGAAAACTGTCACGACATGCAGAATTGCAAGAACCCTCTGGCCGAGAGTGGATCGTGGCCGCTCAAAGGAACAGATCTCGACCCTCGTAGGTGTTTTGACTGGGTATTGTCCGATGGGTATCCATGCGATTAGGCTGAAGATAGTCTCTGTCTGACCCTTAATTTCTGCTTAGCTGCCCTGCCTTTGCGAGACTGAGCTTTAAGTACCCTCGTATTTCTTTAGTACTCCAGAGGAGCTGGTAAATTGCGTGACTTCATTCGGGGTACGCAACGTTTCTCAGGTTAATCTTTCTTGTTTTTTTCCAATTCACGTTATCGTTCATGTAACAGGTGGTATCAAAATGGACTCCTCTACTATGTCTAAGTGAGTTCCTACTACGGGAACTACCACATCAACTTAACCTAACCTAACCATTGCAGCCCCTCGAATTTACTGATTCAACTTCTTATAGCTGGTCGAGAAAGTTTTCGATGACGACAAAAAGCTATACAAAATTGTCTAACCGTCTTCGCGAAATGTTCACCTAGTAATATATCACTGCCAGTTGACATATAGATTGCTAAAAAATAACGCCAAATTCAAAGTGTAACTCTATATAAGTACAATTATCGAAATTACTCACCTAGTGAGCAGATAAACCCTAGTACTGTGGTCTCGTCAACAGCGTGCCATTGTATAAATTGTTTTGATATTAATATGGAACTAAGCAATATATTTTTTTGTCCTTCAATAGCGGTGTATCATAGTCGAGGAAGTATAGACGGTATCTTTGGTTTTAGTTATTTTATACAATGAAAACAAAAAACATGCCCACCCGATTGTTGATTTCAATGTGACATCAATCGAAGAACTGAAGTTGAGAAAGAATTTCATGAGATTTCATCTAATAACAGATTTTATCTATCAACAGCAACATCCATTACTCGAATCAGACTTTGCAGTGAGATCTTTCGATAATTTAGTGGGTATGGAAAGTCAAATCAACTTGGTTACATCGTCAGGCAATTACGGGAAATGTCTTTAATTATTCAGGTTATGTCTCTCCATAGAATGCTGGGCGTAAAAAAATTAACTTCTTCCATCAGGAGGTAGCTCAAAGAAGAGTCAGACCGTATGAAATGAAAATTCAGTGGTAATATGATTTAGGGATTTACATTCTTTTCACCGAATGTTTTGTTCAACTTCCCTCTTATTTCTACTTATCTGTTGAAAGAAAAACAGCGACTAAGCTCTTAATGAGAATCCGGATAATTCGCCAAAATACGTTTCGAATTTCATTCAGTGGATTGTTGTCAATATTTTTTCTTTTTTATTTAAACTTAGGTTCTAGGAAGATACAAAATTTATCTAAAAATATGCCTAAGAAATGGAAGAGAAATTTTATTCTATCAAAACGTTTTAAATCTATTTCATGGTCTCAAAAAATAAATACTAGTAAATTTATAGCAACGATAAACTAATTTTATAAGCAACAGAAATAATGAAAAATATTTTTTGGGATTTTTCTTGATCGCTGGAGACTAGGCTTCAGTGGTTGAATTATTTAATTTAATTTTCATAGTTAATAGTTTGTGACGAATTTTGTGACTACTTATTTTGAGAACCTTTCAGGACGGTTTCGGGCCCTTTTCCGGGATGATTTCGGGCCTATTTTGGGACCATTTCATGTCTCTTTTGGGATTAGTTGGGGACTATTTCCGGACAATTTCGGCGCGAGCCGTGAATGACTTCGGGCACAGTTGAGGACTACTAGTTCAAAACTGCTTTGGATGCAGCTCAGCACATGTTCGGAACTAGTCCGGGATGTATCCGGGACTAGTTTGGGGTAGCTTCGGGATCAGTTCCGAGCTAATCAGATATTCGGAATAATCGATACTATATCGATAATTCCTAGTACAAGATGTGGCTCCGAGACTATTGAGAGGCTTCGTTCATGTGAAGATCATATCCCATCAGGTCTCTATAGCATTGAAATTTCGTTAAAATAGTGACATTGATAACAACATTCAAGTTTAAAAAAGAAGAAATCTGAGGTTATTCTCAACAGCAAAATGTTTTGATGATTGTTACAAAACCAACTGAGGCGAATGTCCACGTCCAAATATTTGCCGGCGGAACATGCAAAAAGCCAACCTAGCGTGGGTATAACTGCAAGTTGCGCGGCTATTGGTGGTAGTAATGACGCTGGAGACCAACAACCTTTCGACTGACTTTAGTATTAATACTCCATTTTTACTCTTTAGAAGCTTAATCTTTTCTAAAGGTAAGAAGGAAAACTATAATTCGAAGTGTCATTTCCACAGACTGCAGACGTTGAGACTAACCGAATAATAGTAGTCACCCGCATGCCCGCTCCTCTGTGATGAGCAAGTTTTCTACACATCCTCCCATGCGCCACGTGGAAAGATATCCTCCGCTTTCTCTCATTTTATTACTTCCTATATCTCTTTCATGTTTTCCGGCGCTTAAAAAATACATTTCCGCTCATATTTCAATACGCTTGGTTAAATAATTTCACGCGTTTCTTCATTGATATGTACTCATATAGCGGGAGTGTCGCATGCGATATGCTTTGGTTAATTTTATTTGGCATACCATAGAAACTAAACGAAAAAGGAAAAGCGTTACAAATTTGTTGAAGTACTAAGATGTACAGCGCGGCACCTTTTTGTCCGTTTTAAACGCAAGGACGATACGATACGTTGGAAATATATGCGGCATCATTATGGTTTAATATTTTGCATATGGAAAAATGAAATTAATTTGTTGGCTGCTCCAATTTCAATTTCCATTTATTGGCCTTTAGTTACATATCTATGTATGTGGGATGTGTTAAAGATGTAGTAGTATATACTGTGGAGTAATAGGAAGACAAATAAATGTGTGGGATAAGTTAAGAAATTTAATTAAACAGTTGGCTGAATTAGTATAATCGTAAGTGTGGGTCTGCGGTGGGCTACTCAATGTATTTGAATTATCGCCCCAAGGGTACATTCCTTTTTGAAGGCGTGATTAGAATGTGTGAAATGATTTATGTACTTCCAAACAACTTCAAGATACATTTCAAACGTAATTCTAAAACCCGAAGACTTTACGAGTATATTCTCAAATATATGTTTAAATGGAGGAGAAAAGTCAAATCAGTTTGTTAACTAGTTTTAGACAATGTAATGAGTTGTCAATCGATATCAAATAATTTGAAGCGGTAAGAAATTTTTACTCACGTGTGTTAGTGGTGATTAAGGGTTACATTAATCTTTCCAGGGCCTTTGAAAGTGTTAGAAAAATGTCAATAGTTAGCCTTCTTACAAACACGCACGTATTTACAACGTTCTTTTTCTTTTGTTTTACTACATTTTTATGCATTGTCGAAATGGGGCTACCAAAAAAGTGAGGTAAGAAGGTAATATTCACTTGTTTATTGCATTATGAGAAAAAGTATAAACATTTTATAAAAATAAAGCGGCTGTTACTGAGCATTAGCAAAGTTAACGGTATAAAACGACAAAGGAGTTATCGACTGACATGTTCTCGTAAAAAAGCCTCGAAAACATGTAATGAATACGAGTCCGCCCAGCAGGAAAAAACTACTAACTTCATTAATTTCGAACAGATTTAGATGAATGAACACTCCTTATCTTTACAATTTACTGGACTTCAACAAAATTTATTCTTTAGAATATATTATTTGTCGATAAGGGCCAAAAAATTGCTTTGAGTTTGAAATATTAAAAAAAAAATCGCAAACATTTTTTATTCTGGGCGAAAAATCTCATTTAATTTTTGATACACCTGTATAACAATTTATATATTATAATAGTGCAATCATTTCTCTTTGCAGAGACGTTTGAAAATTGAAAATGGGTTCAATAGACGCCAAATTAGAAATTTCGAAAAATAGAAGACTCAGTTTTTTTTTTAACAATAAAGCAAAAAATAAAAAAAAAACACCGTTTTGTGATGTACCTCACCATACCAACGACCTACACTGGGTCACTTGCAAAATGTATTTAATTTTCTTTTTGTTTTTTTGTAGCACAATGTTATGGGAGAACACATTTTATGACATATGATCGATAAAATTTAGAGTCGATACTGATTGTTCATGATCCGGTCGTAAATTCGTAAATTATAAACAGATTAACAGACTAACCGAAGGTGAAATTATTTCTTTCCATTGTAATTTGCTCATAAATTAAGTGTGAGGCATAAATGAGACATTCTGTGCAGGCTTTTGATAAAGTACATATTTCGAATGGAAGTACAATGACATCACACGCCGGGTGTTGGTATGTAATTCCATATACATATACAAAAAATTAATTCCAATTTTGTGTAATGAAATATCAAGCGATATTATTCAATATTTAAATGAATTATACATTACGAGTTTCACGCAATTGCAGCTCCTCCATTTAACACATTTATTTTATCTTTATTCTAATCTCAATAAAAGAAAAAAAAACATTAAGTTGCCCCTACATTAATGTGCTCTTAATTCAACAATTATCGGCCGAATTAAATGAATAGAAAAATCGCTAAAAAATGCGAAAACAATACAAAAAAAAAAAAAAAATGAAACAACAACCATTTGTACAATTAGCAGCGTAAATGCTTCAATTACTCAGGCCACTATGTAGTAGCTGGGCAAAAGGACAACGGAATTCGTAATGAAACATTTAGAAAAGTTTTACAAAAGTTTAACACTCAATGCGCCGACATACCGCATGCCCGTTTCCGCTCACTTTTGCTACTACTTTCTCTATTAACCTTCCCATCCCTCGACGGCTGTTGTGCAAATGTCCCATAACACTTAAGACCCACACATAGTATTAATGTAAATGAATGTATAGTATACTAAATTTATACATTTATAAATCTTTGCATATGTGGCGCTATGTATGTATGCACATTGCATATGGACGCTTGGCTGACGTTACTTACAGCCAGAAGTTTATGCCAAACAGCAAATTGTTTAATTTCCATTAAACACTAAAGCGCAAAATAAACCCAAAAAAAAAAACAACCAAAAAAATGGCGAACAACGAAAACTTTTGTTTTTAATTTCTCGCATACATTATCCTTTTTGCAACTTAACAACACACACACCCTTGCAAAAAACAAAACACAATTTTAATTTTCATCCAACTCATTTGCCAGGAGTTTATACCTTTTAAACGCATACACTCAATTAAAACTCAAGTATACGAATGGGATTTTTTTTTTTACCAGTTTTTCACACCCACACTAACTAGGATTTTTAATTTCTTCGCATAAAACCCATACAACTGATTTTCGCTCCTCGAATAAAACTGCCTGCCTGCCTGCCTGCGTGAGAATACATATGGTAGTGTGCATCTGTGTAAGTTTTCAGTTGATTTTTTTGGTTTTTTTTTTTGCTCTTGGTTTCTGTTAAATGCGTATGAACTTGTCCGATAACCCGACGACGCTCGAACAACTGGCCAGTTAGTTGTAAGTGTAAAGTTAAAAGAGCCTTAAGGGATTAAGCTGTGAGGATGGAAAATGTGTTGAAAATCACTCACCGATATAATGCACACAAAAAAAACAAAAAAAAAAAAAAGCAGAAAAAACAACAACAATAAAAAGTAAATATAAATTACTTAAGTACATGTTGTCAGACATACTTACGAGAATTCTATAGTAGCGAAGGCGCTACACACTACACCCCACCCATCCACTGCAATACTTAACGATCACTGAGCCATGACCATTGAACCCAGAGCGTGTACGAACAGTTTTGAATTGCATTGCATTGAGAGCGTAGTATTATCCCTGAAAGTGTCTGGATTTTCACACTTAAAATTACTTTTTCGGTTAATTTCGAAAAAGGTGGATTTATTTTGTATTGTTGTATGTATATGAAAACGTCGCCGCTGAAAAGCTTTGGCAATGAATACATACAAATTTGCGGATTGCCCCAAGCCAGTACATACGATGTGTACATATTTCTGTATAATTTGAATACAATAATATACGGCAATTTTCATTACTACCTTTTTGGAGACATTTGAATTTCAGAAAATTTTTATAAATCGGAAGAAATTTTTTCTATCCATATATATTTATTTAAACATAAATAAGTTTCAATAAAAATATGTCCTTAACGAGTATTAGTGTTTTTGGTTTATATATGTATTTTTGGCAAAAATTTGTAAGATTTTTTAAAATTAACAGCAACATTTTTCAAACACATCATAACCTATGCACGCTCACGGTTTTTGCGCGACAAGTGTTCTCTGCGAAGCGCTTCCAAAAGAATCCAATATAAATTACCATTTGGGTACCAATTACCGATTACTCTGCTTGAATCCCGGGATGCAACCAATCAAATTTACATCGTAAAAACCTCCCTTTTTGCGATATGAAAAGCTGTATTTGCAACATTGATTGAGCAGTAAATTTAAGTTACGCTTGGAGACTAACATACTCAATGCTTTAATTTTTTTAAGATCACTCTTTAATCAACACAAAAAGTAACAAAACGTAACGTGTTAGTATATTTAAACTTATATAATTACTTCGCTTATCTCCGGGACGTTGATTTGAGGATACGACAACTGATTTCATTTGATGGGCGAAAATTGAATAACCTTTGGAATTTAAGTTATTTTGGCGCGATCTCAAATAGTGATCTAAAATAATTAAAAATAAGTAAAGCAGTGCTACCTTCGGTCTTGCCGAACCTTTCATGAATACATATATAAAAATTTTATATAAACTTACCTGCTTTATTAGCGTTAGAAAATATTAAAGTTTAAAACACTATTCATTTTTTTCATACAAAATGAAATGCTCTAAAATAAAGTAAAGAAACTATGATAAAATTAATTGTATTTTTTTAGAATAATTAAAAGATTAAGATACATATGGAATTTAATTATATTAATCGTTAGAACTAAAAGATATCCCGTCATGGTCATATGTTTTTGCCCTTACATTCTCTGCAGGAAAACTCGCCGATAACCAATCAATCGCAGTTTGATGTTTTGTAGCAGGGAAATTTTCTTCCAATTTAGCCCAAGTCGGTTAAAGTCTCCAAACAGAATCTACTCTTGATGATTTTTTCAGTAGCCCTTGTAAGATTTGATAAATGAATGTCCTACAAAATTTCACAGAGTTTTAAACCAAAACCTCATATCTGATCAATCAGTTGTATGGGAGCCATAAGCTATAGAAACCCGATCCAGATGATTTTCATTGTATACTTTTTGTATATGTACTTTTTTTTCATATCTTCAAACCTCAAATCTGAATAGTCAGTTGATCGAAATTATAAGTTATAGTAATTCGATCTTAATAATTTTCATTACACACTCTTCATAAATAATACGGAAAATGATTGCCAACTTTCATATTTTTAGCTGCTTTGGTGTAGGAGTTACAATGGAAAATCTCATATCTGTACAATGAGTTGTATAGTAAATATATAATGTCTGATGTGGTCGGTTTCGTCAAATGATTAATAAATTATTTAAATACATTTGACCACCAAGTTTCATTTAGATATCTGTAAAATTGAGGGACTTGTTTGCGTTCAAACAGACAGACGGGCAGGCAACAGACATGGCTAAATCAAATCAGTTCGTACAAACATCTGACCAAAATTTATAATACCCTTTCCTGAAAGGTATAAAAAGGCAGCTAGTGCAAATAATAATAATAATAATAATAATAATAAAATTTTGTTTGTTTTTTGTTTTTTTTTATTAAAAAATGTTTTTGTTGTTTTAATGTTCTTTTTCAAAATACCATAATAAGTTGCTCAGCCCATGACATTGGTTCAGTTGTTAGATTTTTTAACAATCAATTTTAATTTCGGGACAGTCAAGAGATCCCGAGACTACATAATATAATTCTGAAAATCCCGGGACCAATAAAATCCCCAAAATTAATATCCCTTGCACCTTTACAACCTCGAATACTTGTGCCATGAAAGTGAAAGTTAAATAAAATCCTTACGCAAAAGTTACGTGCATTATGCTTGTGGCGTGATTAGTCAACTTTCGTAGCAAACTAGAGCAGAAAACTGGTAGAACTAAGTGGCAGCAACAGGGTTAATGTTTTGGTGTTTTTCATTCGAAAGGCATCCATAATTTGTCAATCGACAAAGGCACATACAATTGTCTTCTTCTCCATACACATTCACTCACTTTTTGCCCCAATCCTGCTACGTTTTTAATGTGCCTTGTGTTCAGGCAATTAAAAGGGAAATTTCTTCTATCTAAATTTCTTAAATCAGTTTGGAACTCTCAAAAAACAAATGCTCTCTCTTGTGATATATAATATGTAGCAAAATAAATATCAAAACCAACCAATAATTTGGCCGAACAATTCAATATTTTCCGTTATTAAATAACACCAAACAGATCGCTTGTTTTATGAAAGATGCTATTAGAATTTTTTTTTTGCAAAGATATGGAAATTTCACCGAGGTGTTGTGTACTTTTGTCATCTCGTACAATTTTTGCATTTTTTACTATTGTTTTTATTGTTATTATAGTAGCCTTTCTATCTACTTAAACTGCCTGCTTATTCAATTTTCTTATTGGAGAACCCATGGTTTTCTATAGTTGTGCTCAAAGACATTTCAGTGTTCGCAGTTGGTGCCTTAGCTGCTCGTCCTACCATAACCAAATTTGGCATACCTGTTGCGAACATTTAAAAGATGGTCATAGGCCGTAAAAAAAATAAAAATATTATCACAACAATAGGTACTGCACTCATTGTGAAAACTGCAACTTTTATAATGCCCATCTCTGCAATTATTTGTGTTAAAGTACTGGAATTTTTTAGTGATATACATATTCGACATCAATCCAATGCTCACAGAAAAACGTCGGTGTTATGGGAGAAGGTGCTACGGTTCGTTCCACACTACTACTCGCTACTCGATCTAAATTAGAGTATGCCGAATTTATCTTACCACCAATTATCTGTCGACAGAATTAAACGTGTGAAAATGTTTGCTCTATTTTCACTGAAATTTTCTGATATCTAAGAAGTAGAATATCAATTTTTTCGATGACGTTTTCGAACCGAACTTAGTTAAGCTTATAGTCATTGAAATATCTATATCCTTAGGTCTACGGCTAAAGGTGAAACCAACTGTTCGTTTCTTTTAGAAAATTTTAACTTTTCGATTCCTACCAAGTCTTTAAGAACGAATTTTGTGTGTAATACCATAATTGATCGTACTATTTGGGAACTTAATTAGATTTCGAATTCTAAATGAACACAAACTATATTTAAATTATCTGAGTTATAGTAGTCAGTGCGAACGAATTGTTTTTGACTTTATGAAATAAATAAATATGACATATTTCTGCAAGTGTTTTAGGTCGGGTTCTTGGAGATTTCTCCAATCAATATCATTGTTGACAAAGAAAAGTGAAAGCAAAAGCGGGCGTGGCACCTCAAATACAGACTACAAATTCTTTTGCATATAAGTGAGCTAGCATTGATTGAAACCGGGCTTGTTTAGTCTAATGTTAATGACAGCGACCGTCGTAGCCGAGTTCGTAGCGTGTGCGCGCTTCATTCGGAGTGGCCCAGGCGTGAACCTTCTGCGGGGTACTACGTGACATCAAAAAATATAGAAAGCCTTTTTTCTAATAGCTATTACCCCTCGACAAGCAAAGATAAACCTGGTAAACAAATTTTCTCAGAAATCGGAGTGCCTCACAAATTGCAAGAGAAGTTCGGCCAAACATCGAGTTATGTATATGATTTAATCGCCAAATTATTATTATTATTTAAATGACAACATCTTAAAAGTTACTGAAAATCCAATATAATTTTATTAGGACGTTGGAAATATCTGCAGAGAAGAAAAACTATTTTATCTAAATTTTTTTTTACGAACAAATACTGAATATTTTGAATTGATTTTTTCTTGTTTTTTTTTTTTTAACTCAATTAAGAAAAACGCCTTTTATTAGTCCCACTATATAATGGTATTTCATTGTGGTATTATATTTTGGTATTAAATTTTCAAATCTTTTTGAAAATACCCCTTAGAGGAACAAAAAACAACAGAAATTTGAGTTTGGCTTAAGAGAAAATCCCATTTATTTCATATGTACACTTTAAAACAATAAAATAAGGTTTAATTTTGTGCAAAGCTAAATGACATTTAGATATTTTTAGAAATAGCGAAATTTAAATAGGAATGAGCTTTTAAGATCTGTGCCGAGATCAAACACTTCGCCAAATGTCTCAATCCAGTCATTTCTTTCCTCCTTGATCCTTTCATTGCGTCCATGAGGCGCGCTTGCCTTCATTCAAAAAAAATGCCCAAGAGTTTCGATGCATCGCTGTATTGTTTTCATACTTTTGACAGGCAGTGTCGCTTTTTGTGGAAATATTTCGATATATTGGCTACTTAACTTTTCCATACCTTTGTTATTCACTTAGCCACTTTCCCTCCCTTTACAATTTAATACCACTCCCCCTCTGTCGTTACTGAACTTGTTTTTAAAATTGTAACTGTTAAGTAACTACTTAACTTCGATCGGATTACCTAGCGAAAAATGTGATAAAAAGGCACTTTCCAAAAGCGTTTTATGTCTGTGGTATATTTAGTTCGAAATACATTGCCATCATTTCTATACACAACTACATATACTCGTACTTTCTACATTCACACTTAGTACATATAAAATACAAAGCAAATTGTACTTAACTTCATTGTTTTGTGTATTCCTATTGGATATTCTTATTGTCATGCTATCCTACCTAACTTATTGTTAAAGTGCTTGAAGTTGTCAAATGTACTTTTCATAATTTATGTCACCGATCGGCTCCCTGTTTCTATTCACGCATAGACTCCGTACTTATGGTTTTACATATTCAAGGATGTATTTTTCCAATAGTATGTAGTACATTCGTGTGTAAACCTCTTGCCTTTTGCGGCGGCACCCTTACTACTACGAGCGTTGACATTTTTCGTTTGTTTGCGCTATATTGATGCTGTCATTGATGTTTGTTTTATTTTTTTCCTTTTCTCAGTGTTATTTCTTTTTTTCATTTATATTTTTATTTTTGATTTTCATTGTATTATTTCAGCTCAGCTTGTTTGGTTGTTGGCATTTGCTCATTGTTGTCGTTTATTATTTTTAAATTGACGCCAAATCTGTCAACAGCCAGGCAATTTTCGGACACTCAAGCACCGAGTAGGGTACTTATGTAGATTGACCCGTGCTGCTTGGCTATTTTGGCATGTGCTCTATTGCACTCAAGTGTCACCAAATGAAGGGCGGTCAAAATTTGACATTTACTTTATTAATTTTTGGAATTTATTAATATTTGTTTGAGAAGTTTTGGAGTGTTATTTATTGTATGTATTACGAGGGGACTATCTGAACTGAGGATGGCGGCCGCCATAGCCGAGTGTGCGGCGTGTACGCGCTTCATTCGGTCGGTCCCGGGTTAAAGTCCTGGCCAGGACAAGTATACATATTTAAAAATTATAGCAAAAGTTTTGTCTAATAGCTGTCGCCCTTCGACAGGCAATGACAAACCTCCGGGTGTACTTCTGCCATGCAAAAAAAAACAACTTCTCGATATTCGGAGTCGACATAAAACTGTAGGTCCTTCAATTTGTGTTACACCATCAAGACGCACTCGCACAAATTGTACGAGATGTTCGGCCAAACATCAAGCTATGTATGGTGCAAGCGCCAAATTATTATATTATAATGAGAACTGGTCACACGATAAAAACAAATGAATTTTGTTTCATAATAATTTTTAATCTTCTTCTATTCTTTATCTACTCTACACAAATAGTCGCCATTGATTTCAATGCATTTCTTAATCTTCAGTCATCAAAATAAGATAGAGAAAACTAGCAATCACAAGGTGCTAGATCAGGGGTATCTGGTGCCGGTCGTGTTACTTCAATGTCAGATCTCGCAATAAAGTTAAAGTTTTGGCAGGCAAGTCTCGGCATACCATTTTGCAGTTACCATTTGATGCTCTTTCAGAGCGTCTACGATTTTTAACCTGGAGAAGCAAACTGATCTCATTAATTTTGTTGGAACCCATCGAGCAGATAACTTCGTGTACCTCAGATAACTTAAGACTCGCAATACAATCACCGCATTCAAGTCCAACTCATCAAAAATCATTTTTTGTGCCAAACACATCTTCGTCCACTTTGGACCGCAATGAGGCCATCAGTGGAAGATTTTGGTCACCCTTCGCGAAGCTCGTTCTCTAAAAAAAAATTTCCCGCCAGTTATCTTTGGAACCTCTTGGAAATTGTCTGTAGATACGGTGATTTTGTTCTATATACAATTTGACATTCATTGACCATTTGTTGGGGGTTTAGTTTACGCCGAAAACAGAAGAGAAGTACAAAGCGAATTTGTGGAGTTTCGTCAGATTCTGAGCTTACGTTTTATCGCCTCCATTTTAACCGATCATTTTGAAATTTTGAAAAAATTCTATTAAAACGATTGCAAAGGTTTTAGTATTCTTTATTTTTGACTTACAGAATTAATATTTACCAACTAAGCGAACTTTTGTTAGTCCCGTCGTATGTACATATATGGCAAATTATATTTTTATTAAGCCTGGAGATCGACTGGTGTTTGGGGTGTTTTTGTATGCCATTTACCTAAAATTTTAAACGAGTAAAAAAATATTAGTTAAAATGTGAAAATACCTTCCAAAGTTGGTTGTAATATCTCAACACCTATTCGAAGTACTCTACAATTCATATCAAAAGCATCAGAGTCTATTTACTTTTTAATTCGCCATAGTTCCAGCAACCAACGTTTAGTATCTAGTAACTGAGGTATCACATTGCCAACCTCTGCTTGCCATAGACGTAAAGGTCACTTATCATAATCTCCTATTGTAAATGCAAGCTCAAATTAAAATGCGAAAACGCCAATAGAAAATAAGAATAGTCAATTGTGATTCATTTCAAATGGCTGTTATTATTTTCAATTGACGGTTTATTATTTACAATGGGGTAGTTTAATGTTCGTTTTAAGAGCACAGTTGATATAATTACCGATTACTGAAGCTCGTCGTCTTTCACCATGAAACTGGAGTGAGCGAGGTACTCCAAGAGTCGGAGAACCTTTGCCACCACATCAACACTATAAAAAGTGCGTGACTTAGACAAAAATCTTAATAGAGGCATGTAAACACTCAATTACATTCTAATAGAGACCTTTTCACATAGTCTACCTGAGAGTTTTCGCTTCAAATTTTTGCCATAAAAACAGTTGAATAAAAAAGCAGCGTGCAATTATGATAAAAAATAGTTTGAATTTTTGCCCTCAAAATGGCCAAATACAGCCAACTTCACATCACCCTCAGTGTTAAGTTTTTTCATCCCAAGTCTGATTTCAATTTAGAGTACAGATAATGGTTGCTTGGTGTCAAGACAGTCAAATATGGGGGATGTTTGAGCTCAGTGAACCCCAGACCGGTAACAATAAAATGTGTTCGGAATCTGAAGAAGTTGAAGCTATAATCTTTTCGGTTGCTTTGTGCTTGAACGACACCACTACATCGATTCCCTTGTTGACCGAAGATTGTGATAAAGAACCATGTGACAACTGAATTCAAAACTTCTCTCTGTCGGCTTTCCCAAAGAGATAAAACTGAATACAGAACTTCACTAGTTTTTGTCTTTGAACAACGGAAAGAATCGCACTATCCATCAAGTGGTATGAAACTACAGTGAAACCGCCTTCCCGGGACCACTTTCACATTTCATCACGGACCTTATCCGTAAATACCCAAATGTCAATGCAGGATTTTAAGCACTGCTGGTTTTGAAAGCAGTCATAATTGCTAACTCTTTACATATGTAGTTTTTAATATGAATATCTTACGCTGTACCATTGTGGCAAAAATAAATAGTAAATTATTTAATATTTATGTTATGTGTACGAAACTAAAAGTTCAGTTATTTAGTGACATTCAAATTTGGAATCTGCAGCAAATCTAATCTGAACAGGCCAGAAGATTTTGCATCAAGATTCTTTTTTTAATTGAAAATAACAAGAAAGCGCTAGATGTTTTCATGATAACAAGATTTCTTCAATTTTGATTAAAATATATAAATTATTCTACAATTTATTTGCTATTCTGAAATTTTATTAATTTCTTCGATTTGAAATAATTACAATAATTAAGTCTATTGCAAACATTCATATTAAATTATCCATTATTGAAATATCGATGTTATATCGAGTAAACTTAGGCACTTTTTTATGCGCTGGGGCAAGTAACATCAAAAATTATATAAAACATTTTTTCCAATAGCACCGAGTGTGTTATTGCCATGGAAAAACTTCTCACAAAAATCATTTGCCGTTCGGAGTTGGCGTGATATCAAGACGCACACCACAAATTGTACATAGGAGAAGTTAGATCAAAAATCAAGCATACTAGGAGTATTTCGAATTATTTTGCTTTTGAAATGAGAACAAATTTTTAATCATACTTCCCTTTTCAAGGAAAATTTATGTATATAAGATATAGCAATTTGGTATTATGCAAAGGTGAAAACCTCGGTTCATTGAATATTAAAGAAAAATCAAGATTTTAAAAACCCCGCCAACAAAATGGTAACACTGATGGTAAGTATATTGCAGATATTTTAATTTTTATTTTCCTTTTTTTTTGCCAGAAAACCCATTGATTGCTTTTTGCTTTTGCAGTAATTGAAAATTTTAGAATTTAATTTAGTTCGCCATAAATTCAGTATACATGCAATAATAATTTCACTAATTAGATATGTATAATGCAGAAACTTTGTAGAATTTATTGACATTTTCAAAACTAAATAAAAAAACTAAAATTTCTTAATTTTTGATTCCATTAAAAAAGGAAAATTGTTCGACTACTAGGGTGCGACCAACTACTGGTGCACTTACCATATTTTTCAAGCAAAAGTCTCTCATAATTATCGGCTTATACTTCAGTTCCTCCTACAGATAGCATAGCGCTGACCAAAATAGACATATCATAGACCATTTACAATTTGCATCTTTGATTTTTTATTTTAGTTTTTTTTTAAGTTATAGTGTAATTTGAGATTGGGGCTTAAAAAAAAATTATCTGGCCGTTTTCGAGGTAACGATTTTTGAAAAAATCGTTCCCTTTCCTAATGTTAACCGATTATCAGACTAGGCTTCAGAGTTGAAAAATTAAGTTAATTAATTTTTATAAAAAAAATTTTGAAAATCCACCGTAAGTGTTTTTTGCAAATCAACGTTTCATATTAAAAATTTAAACATTTTATAGAAATACGCTTACCCTATACACATAACATGAAAAGTGGCGATTTTTCGCGTTATCAAATGCTCGGATATGAGGCTACCAAATCTATCCTTCAATGCGCACTACAAGGTAATAATTCCTGAAAGGGACTGCTGCGGAGCGATAATGAAATATATGCAATGGATCAAAAGTGTGATTACTGATAAACCCCAACCTGTAGGATGGGAGTACTGGGGCTGGAATAATCAGACCAAAGTTGCTACTCACTGGCGTAATACAAAAGGTTCATATCTTTCTCTCGGAAGATCTCTGAACGATTTCTGAATCTCAGCCATGAGAGTTGAAGCTGTCTTACCGGCTACCTCACTGGCCACTGCAAGCCAAGATACCATCTTTGTAAGACGGGAATAGCTGAAGAAGCGAGCTGTATGTGTCGTGGGTTAGCTGACGAATCGACAAACCATGTGTTGTGTGATTGTTCACGTTTTATATACCTTGGAGAGCGACTCATAACTGGATCATCTCCATACAAAATCTGGAACTTGCTACCCTCCAAAGTTCTAAACTTCTTAAGTGGGCAAGGATTGGAGTGATATTATATACTCGATATCATCCAAAGAAATAACACGCGCGTTTGGTAGTCCAAGGCTGTGGTTGTGCGTTTCTTTTAAAAATCAGCACAAAAGATCTCTTTAGGTCGCAGCCAACCGGCTCATTTACCGGAGAGAAATGGCATTTAAAAAGTGATAAACGTGGGGTTTTTAAAACCCAAATCTCCAAAATCGCTGAATAAAAACAAAAATTGAAGAAACTCACAAAAGCCTCTCCCAATTGGTATTATGCCATACACAAATTTTAAATACAAAAATCGGCCACATCAGCCACATTTGCGTTTCTCAAATTATTTAACATCTCCATTTAAGGGTACGAGTATTCTTCTTAGGGCTTCGAGCGCTATTTTAGTTTATTGCTTACTTTAGTTTTGGGGAGAATATTAATGCAATCGATCAGCTGCTGAGACAATACAAATATTCTTTTTTTCGTTCTTTTTTTTTTTGTAATAAGCAACCCTTTCGAGTGTGTTTGTTGCAGGCGCTTACCCTGCTGATTAACAACTGCCATGAAAGCCTTGTTCGCTCTTCGGGCTTTCATCAAAATTAAGTACATGACAGGTGCCATGAATTGCAGTGCAACGAGCTGGAAAATAACTCAATAAACTTTTACCAAACCTTTCGATACAGATTTAATTTTTAACTTATATACAAATATACAAAGAGATTTCTAAGGCAAACATTTCGCGCGGCCACACCTTTCAACCAAATTCAATGCTACACATGGGTTGGTAAATTTATCGAAGTTACTATCCCAGCCACATAGTCAATTTATTCGAAGTAACCCCTTCTGTACAAGTACACTTGACATGCCTTTGATTGACTCATGGCTTGGCTAAAAAGTCTAAATATATAAATATATAGAACATACATATGCAGATATGTACCAAGCAAATATCCATTTGAAAACTAGCCCGAATTTCATTTGGAAAACGCAATTCAATTTTAAACTAACAACTTAATCCTTTATTCAATTTGAAACCCATTAAAAGGACATTGCTTATCCTTTTAAGTGAATACAAACAGATTTTAATGTAAATAAGAAAACCAGATCGATTTTGGATTGGAATAAATTTAACGCACACTTTTGTGCAAATGTCAGTGCAGAAGGCGATGGTTGGTGTGGTAGTTAGAAATAGAGGGGAGGGGGCTGGTGGAAGAGGAAGACTATTTGGTTAGTAGAAGAATTTGCTTAAAGAAAATTTGAAGAATCGAAAACCGCACTCAAGTGCATAGTGTGTGCATGTACATTTGTGTGTAGGTGTACGGCAGAGCAAGGTAATAGTGCGGTCACATCTGCAGATATACATACATATGTACATACATACATACACAAATCATGCAAATACAGAAGTACACTTTCTTCCTTTCAACTTTGCAGCACGTTGCGCAGACTGCGTTGAGTGTATGAATATTTGAATTTGCTACCAATTGACATTTGCAACCGCATTTAAGATGCACACAAATCAAATATCGCATTGCCACAATGCAAACAGCCAAATATACAAATAAACCCAAAAGTATTACATACATACATACATACATACATAGATATACAATATATACATATGTATGTCTCAAAAGTGTATTTGGCTACGTGCATACTTCATTTGTTTGACACAAATGTAGGTGTTTGTATAAAAAAAAAAAACAAAAACAACAAAAAAATGCTGAAATTTCAAGAATTCCAATTGAACGGCACAAAGTTCCAAAGTCCTTCACCGAATGAGAAGCGTGAAAAGTGAGAAGACTTATAACAAAATTAACATAATACCACCTCGATTTGGGCTTGCATTCTCGCACCTCTTACACATTCTGTATTTCCTCATACTATTCCTTACTACTTTACTTTAGTTTAGTTTAGGGTGATTACCTCCAAGCTAAATGTAATTTTTTTTTTAATTTTTTCATTTAATTCCGTGTGTGCGCAGTTTTTAGTGTATGTGTGTTTTTTCTTTTTATTTTTTTATTTTTGTGGTGTGATTGTCGACCTTCTCTCACTGCTGCTTGAGGTCTTAAGTAGAGTTTGGGAAATTCGGCATGTGCACATGTAAAATATAACTTACCCTCCTCTACATACTCGCATACACCGAGCAACGCTCAGACGCATTTATATTGTATGTAGGTACTTGAAATTTTAAAAGAAACTTAATAGCACTTTTTCTCGGTCTGTATTGTTTTCGTTGGCCTTTTTTCTCTTCACGGCTAATAAGGTTGTACTTTTAGTGTGATGATTTTTTTGTATTTTTCTTGTTCTTTTTTTTTTAAAGTATTATATGATATAAATAGAGTTTGTATCACAACACCCTTTTTTTAAGAATAAAGCAAAGAGAAGTCTAAGTTCTAAACAGTTATTGTTATAAGCCATAGAACCAGTTAATATAGCACTCTGTAATATAAAAATTTAAAACGCTTTTTATTTATTTCAATACAAACAAAACGAAATTAGTGCGCTGCTTTTGATTTTTATATATTTCTATAGATTTATGGACCAAAAAACCTGGTCTTGCCGTAAACGCAATCAAAACTGATATAATCCTTTTTACCAGACGTTACAAAGCACCGGTCTTTGCCTCTCCCAAACTCGACGGTTCTAGCCCGCAATTTCAACGTATTGCCAAGTATCTGGGAGTAAGTCTGGACAGTAAGTTCCTCTGTAATGATAACACAACGGAGCGCATTAAAAAAGCTGTAAGGGGGATATTAGCGTAATATGAGGCTTGTCGCCAAGGATAGCCCACTGGATCTACAGGGCCATCGTTTGTCCGAGTTTGCTCTACGGAGCTCTGAATAGATGGCTTACCCCCAGTTAACGGAGCTTTATGCTCCTCACCCACCGAAGCTCTGAATGCTATCTGCAAATGGCTCTGCTTGACGTAGTTGTTCGAGAGATAGCTTTTACGGCAGCCTTACGACTCAGGGAGGCAGACTGTTGGACTCATGGTACGTCCGCTCATTTGGAAATTGGAGGAACGAAAGCTCCCCTACCGATATGTGGTAGTCCATCAGATCAGATCAAGATACCTTCACCCAAAACTATAACATCTTCATACCATCTCGACAGAACTGGGAAACAATGGCTACAAACTCGACGGTAAGTTCGAAGGAGGAGGTTTATCCCAAGAGCTGGAATTAGAGATACATTTCCATCTTAATGTCCACTGCAGTGTAAATATAGCCGGTTGCGGTGCTGGGTATCTAGGAAGCCACTCAGCACCTATCCAAAAAATGCAAAGACAAAGCATAGATATTCATCTTTTTCGACAGTCAATCTACCCTGAAAGACCCCACTTCATGCGTGGATAACACAAGATCTCTAAATGAGATTATCCAGCATAGTAGATTGTCACAGGAATGTTATGACTGTGATCATCCTTCCGGAAAAAGTTAGGGTAGATATACCAATAGCCAATGATCAAATTTCGTGCTAGGAACAGCACCATACACACAGTAAACGAACGCTGAGGAAACCTCCCCTTCTGTGAAACTCTCGTGACTCTTGTGATAAAAACTCTCGTCCGTGTTTTTGGGGTTAAATCGGACCGAGGTTCAGCTCTCACAAGAATCCTTACAGGTCGCTGTCTAATTGGCAGAAATGCTTCGATATTAGCAGTAAGCGCGCCGGACTTCTAGAAATATATTTGACAAAACATAAACTTAATTGGCGCTATAACCGCTTAAGTGATTTTTTCCGAACTTCACCTGTAATTTGTGGTGTGCGTCTTGATGTTGTAACACAAATTGAGGGACCTAAGGTTTTACGCCGACTCCGAACAGCGAATGTTTTTTGTGAGAAGTTTTTTTCATGGCAGAAATGCAGTGGGAGTTTTGCCATTACTAGCCGAGGGGGGGCTGGTATTAGAAAAAACTTTTCTATAATCTTTTGATGTCACTTGCCCGGACCAGGATTTGAGCCCCGGACCCACCGAATGAAGCGCGCTTACGCTACAAACTCGCCTACAGCGGCCGTCATAACATAAACATACACTAATTAAAAAAAATCGATTCTGAATTTAAATTGAAGTAGACATATTTTAAAATTTGTGTCAATCATGGTGTACAAAACGAATAAAAATAAACAGAGACAAAACGGAATAGATTTACATTATCTTATGTGCATGTACCGCTGTAGCGTTGAACGTAAATTACAAATAAGTTGGTATGTTGTTTCGATTCTTGTGGCAAAAATATTACCTTAGTTTACCACACTAAAACTTAGCTGTATCAAATTCGATTCCAATATTAATATGTAACGTAAATTATCTTTTGATATGGTAAAATAAAATAAAATATTATGTTAATGGGACGATGAAAGTGTGCGACATCTGTGTTTTCTGCGTTCTTTGGGCTGCCTATAAAAATGAACTTAGCCACGCTTTGCTCAGTATGCAAATAGGAAAATAACAATAAAAACAAAGACGAAAGTGAATAAAGGAATGTATTTTGAAAGAGCCCATTCTCTGTACAGTTGGAAAGAAAAATACGTATTCCAGGAAACCCCTTTTTCTTTAATGCCCTGATCTTCTCATATATTTTATTGTATGCCGACTTTTATCGATACCACCTGGTAGTATTCCTCTGGACTTTTAATTGGAAAGAAGATGCGATGAACGAAGAAAGGAAATAAGGAGCTCAATATAGATGTAGGTTATATGGTGGGATAGAAATACCGCAGCGAAGGACTATTGTTCAACACGCCAATATTCACATTAAAGTGAAGATTTTTAACTAAGCTAATTTAAATCGACCAAGGTTGCTAAAATGCATGAGTGTGAGACGCTGACCAAGAGAAAAGTTCCTGTAATTATGAAAATGGTGATCTCGGAACTGATATTCCGAGCAGGGATGTTGCGGATGCCGATGCGAATTTTCAAAGACTCAGGATCTTAAGATTTGTTTATAATAATTTTTATATGAGTATAAGCAAATAACAATAAAATAGTAATTTTTCAAATAAAAAAAAATCTAATATAACTAGAGTAATAAATTATTGTTATTGTATTTTATAAACATAATAACGCCAGATTTTCAAGCTCAAGTCTGTTTTGCAGAGCTGCGGCAAGGAATACTACCTGGTGGTATCGATAAAAAACGGCGTGCTTTTGGTGGTATTAATTTCAATTACTTTCAACCTTTTTAAATTCGATAAGAAAGCTATTACTTTTTAATAAGCACAGCATCAGGACTCTTATTTTTTCAGCCCTCTTTACTCATGCCGCCACTTGTCGAATTCGGCACCATCGCGACAAGAATGACTTTCAGACCAACCCTGACGTTCTTTGCCACTGATTTACGAGAATCAAATGAAACGCAATAACAGACACATCGGATTCTTCCATCCAGCGAAATATTCACTTCTGTTGGGCGATCAGAAGTAATACATTTGTCACACGCCATTAGCCGCCCGCGTTAATTTCTTTCTTGTGGCGTTTTGCGTATTAATTCATTGATCCTGAAATCTGCGTTAATTACTTCGAAATATCGGATGCAAGGTTTTATCGAGCGTATTACTTGTGTGCAACAACTAATGAGCTCAGTGGATCTTATCAATATGGCTTTCGACCTGGCAAGTCTACCACCGACGCCAAATGTTGGCTATGTAAAATAACATTGAGCAGCCACAATCAGCTCCGTCAGAATGGGCAAGGACCTTTCCGAACCGGTTGATATCAAACGAGACAGGTTGACCGCCTCTCTATCCTGCGGCTTCTTAAATTTTATACTGGAAAATATAATTTTAGCTGCTGACATCATCGGTCTCAACAAGCGGTCATTACTTCTGCATCTTCCAAACAGGATAAGCAATCAAAGGGAAATGACTGTGGAGGTGAAAGAAGGCAAAACGAAGTACCTCCTGTCATCAAACAAAGAGTCAGCATATTCGCATCTTGTCTTCCGCATCACTGCTGACACCTACTACAATTGGGAATAAGTAGAACACTTTGTTTATCTGCGAATCAGAATTAACACGAACTTTAGTGCTAGTCTCGAAATCTAACAGAAAGTTTCTCATACCAACAAGATCTACTTTGGGCTATGTAGACAAATGAGCAGTAAATTCTGCCATCTTGCCGATTCGGGAGAAGGATTCTCGACGAATGTAAACCACACACTCTCTCTCTATAAGTCTCCCATATCAACCGTGCTATCGTATGCCGTAGAAGCTTGGACGCTCACAACATCGAATGAGATGGCCGTTGGAACGTTCGGGAGGAGAATTATTCGAAATATTTTTGGACCTTTGCGCCTTTTCAACGACGAATACCACAGTTGCTGAAACGATGAGCTTTTGGAGATTTATATCTACGGCTACGCTGGCTAGCGCTGAATATATTTTACGAGGTACCCGCTGGCGCCGACGGAGGAAATATCAAGTGGAAAATGATTTGGCATCAATTGGTATTTCCATTTATGAAATTGCTTAGGGTTATAGCGCCAAGTAAGTAAGCAAGAAAATAAATTTCGAAGAAGTTTCGAGCTGTATAATTAAATTTCTGAGCAACTGTCAACGATAAGGGCGCGAAGTAAGTGGGGCATTCTGACGATATTCATATCATCGGCCTCAACAATTGCGCTCTTAGTTTAGTAATGTCTTTTCTAGACAAGTGAGTGAAATGGTGGATAGCACCGGATGAGACGGCACTTAGAGTGTTTGGGAGAAAAGTGCTTTGGACGCTTACGATGGAGCCGATGGAGCCGATGAAACAATGAGCTTTATAACGACGTATTCGTTTACTTAGCCGAGGTAATGAAAATCCCTACATTGTCAAGGGCATTCCCTACAATTCCATTATTCTTAACACACCAAAAATAATGGAAACGCTTCGAGATGTGTGGAGTTAAAATTAAACCCTGGAAAAAGTAGAACCTTCATTCTTAATTTAAATCCGCAGAGACTTTCCCATTCATTCTCGTGAATGTCTATTTAGGAATCACAATAAAATTATTGTGAATGCGACAAGCGACTGTCAAGTAAAACTATTCGAATAACCTCGTTGTCCTTATCAAACAAAGTCTGAAATGAATATTACACATAGAAATCATAAATATACCAATTGATATAGCTACTATTCTGTACTGTGTCGTTATATCCAAAAATTTCCAAATGGCTTAAAAACTAACTGTTGACTGGTGGAACCGATTCATGAAATATTTATTATTCCTTTTACTATGCATGTATGTATGTATGTATGTATGTATACACATTTGTTTAGCCATCATTATTCCGATAAATTTCGAACTGTACATTTGCTCATTTGCCAATTAAAACTTTATTATATGCCAATAACAATGATTCGTGATGGTAATAAAAGTTTCGCAACCAAATGATAGCCCGAATTTTTCACGCTTCATAGGAAAAGTAACGTTTTCGAAATGTATAATTGCCAAGATGAGACAAAAAAAAAAAAAAGAAACAACAAATTTTCATCGTTACAAACGTCATTGCTAAAGTCGACCCGCACGCACACCACCACCTACCTATCCACCGCGACGCTCTGGTACATTATCTAAACAGCATAATTATTGGCGGTGATAATCGATGAACCAAATCACGATTGGAATGGATTCAGGCGCTCAATATACCGGTATGTAACAACTCGACGAGGGTTGGGAATGTTTTGTTTGCAAATTCACAAACTTACACACACGCACACATTTACATACATACATGGATGCGCATGTGCACATTTACATATGTATGTATGTGTGGATGTGCCGATATTCGTATGCGTTGCCTCTATGTGTGTTAGTGTCGGATATCTGTTGTTACAAAATATTTGTTGTTTATTATAGTCGTTGGATATGAGCCAATGTTGTCGAGGCTGGTAACCTGGGTCCACTGATGCGTTGTTTGGTTACTAGGCGTACTCTGAACAATGGAATTAGCCGCGCAAATCAAGTGATGTTTGAGTGATGTCGCATTTGGCAGTTGTGATTACAGTGGAACAATTTAGATCACGCTGGAGTGCTTCTAGTTTCGCATTAATGTTGCAGGGGCCGGGGAATGATTTTTGTTGGAAGTTTTAATGGCAGGAAATCCCTTCTTGGTTTGCCGAAGGGGGACCGCTAGTAGAAAAAAAACCTTCTCCTATAATTTTTTGATGTCGCGTACCCCGGCTCTCCTGACACTAGACTAGGCGTGATACACACTACAAATCTTGTATTTTTAATTAAAGTAACAATGTCCATACCGGAAAACTTATTGAAATAAACTAAAACTTTGTACCATTTTAAAAGTTTGGATTTGTTTCGGATTTGTTTTGCCGTTGCCGAACTGAAACCGAAGTGAATTTTGCTGGCCGAACGTGTCCGACACCGATGTTTGGTCATTCTCTAACTACACTAGCCTAGAAGAAGCTAGCACAAATAAAAAAAAAATTTGAAACGGAATAAAAGTGTTCAAAATTCGAAGTCAAATTCTTAAATCGTTACATAAAATATTTTTCGAGAATTCAGCTAACGCAGCCAATATTTTCTATCTGGATACATTTGATTATATTTTTATTTAAATTTTTTGTTTTAAATCATTACATAATCGTTATCTTGTGATTTTTATTTTTGCGATCATACAAAATATATTGGTGTTGAGACTTATATTATAAAAGTCTGCTCATAATAATTACGATTGAGTCAAAATTTTTTAAGCCTTGAGGGACTGAACTGTTTTATGACAATTTCGTGACTAGTTGGAAATAATTTCGGGATCACTTCGGTACTATTTAGAAACTTTTCTAATACAAGCATGAAAATAATTGATTGAAATAAAATTTTGTTCACTTATAATTAGCATAAAAAGGCTTTTATAATATAAATCTCAATATACAAATATAAATACAAAATATTAAATCAACAATATTAATTTTTGAGCTCAAGGTCAGTGTAAGGAAAGTATTTGCAAAAACGACAACAGTCAAGAGTGGTAGAAATTATAGCTACTTCGGAGATCACCACATCTCCTCATCAGAAGTGCGACTATTTTTTATCTGCAAACATCATAACTTTAAGCCAAAAAATAAAATACTTTAAGGTATTAAGATATCAGGAAAATATTAAATTATTATAAATTTTCAACTTTTCATTCTTACACAGCAATTTTGCAAACTTTTCTGAATTTGAAGTTTTTTGCGCCGAATAGACACCAAATAAGATCGTTTGACGAAAAAAAAAACATCTTTCATCAAGTGATTCGATAAAATTGTGAATATTCATTAAAAATTATAGAAATTGCAAATAGTAATTACACAGAGCGAAAATACCACCTAATTGGCGGATTTCTCTATGATATCGGTGAACGAAAGAGCAATCGGATAACAATAATTTACGTGACTGATCGTATGTATGATAATATTGGAATTACGAGATACGGTTACTGTTGTATCCTATTTTATCATAGGGTGCATTAGATTAGAAATTCTGGCAAGAAAATGTCATTTCAATGGTTGTACACAAAAAGTTATAAACCATTTTAAATAACATGGATGCCGAGCTATTATTTTATTTGGAAAGACTTAAAGCAGTTGCTTTGCCCTGCCCGCAATTTGACAGCATATTTTTTGCAAAATGAGAATGCTTCTTCATGAAATTGCCTACGATGCTTTTCTGCTGCTAATTAGGTTTTTTGATAATAATATCACAGCAACAAGTAGAAAGTTTTGAAATACGAATGGCGTCTTCACGTTTACGCTAAATGAGTTACGTTCACTGAATTCATAATACCAAATTACGATATAAGGGATGCGTTCACTTTTCGTGTAATAGGAAATATTCATGAACACGTAATTCGACCCCAGATCTAATTAGGCATTTGTCGATTGATATTAGAATCGTATTAGATACAATGGGTTTCTGGTGTGGTGAAATCATTTTTTGCTATGGCTACGTGCCAATGGAATTTCAATCGCTATTCTAAATTATATGCCCAGTTCCAATGATTTCATAGATTTCATAGGGGGCTTCAAACCCGGTTGCTAAAAACATAGCTTCTAAAACTCTAAAACACAAACCAAATGTCTAGTAGATAGCAACAAATGAGCCATGCAATTTTTGTAAGTTTCCCAAAATGCATATCTGGAATATATATGAAATTACCAACACAGAAAGTATATAATATCACCTAGATCAAAAAGAGCAATGTTCGACGTTTTGTTCACAGCAAACATAATATAATATGAAGCTCTCTCATTTGTTTGCTGAGAGCATACCCTGAACTCGTGCTTTGAGCCGGCAACAAACCCGAATCAACGGAATCGATGAACAGCTGACACGCAAAAACTAATCTACCAATGGTAATAATTGAAATCCACCGCTTTTTATTCCGAAAACATATTGTGCCATTATCACAAAAATTAACTTAAAGACAGTTTTTAAACATGAAGACTATTTTATTAGTAACTCTGACAAACAACAATACTAAAGGAGTTCATAACTGTTTAAATTTTATAAGTTTTTCGTGTTTTACTGAATGAGTAAAATCACAGAAAATCTTCAACGAATGCCCACACTTGCGTTTTCTTTCTGGTGGCACTATTGAAAAATGTTATAAAAACGCGCATTTTGACAGCGCTCTCACAAAGCAAAGAGTTTCGTTTCATATCATATTGAGCCTTATCCTGAGTTTCACTTTCGCCCGCAATGTTTCACTTCCCACTTTTCTCTCATTACAAATTTCGCACGGAAATTTTGCGCTTTCGAACACACTTTTCGCTTATCGGCAACAATAATTTCGAGCGAAAAATGTAGGCATTTTCGCTGGGTTTTTTCACTTAAATTCGAGAGGCGAGCAAATAAATTCAAAATGTACATAAATGATAGTATTATTTATAACCTTACTATAAAAACAATGGAATTTACTCTTATTCTAGGATTAAAATGATAAATAAGAACCAGCGCGATATCCTATACAGGAAAGACTGGACATTGTGAGGTCTTTTGAGAGGAAGAATTGAGAGAATGTGGCGGAGTTGTGGAAGCCGCGGACATTGTAGTTAAACTGCATGAGGCCAACTTCAAAGTTTTTGCCAATACCACTTTGATAGCAACGCTTCGCTAAAAAACGAAAAGAAGCGCTGAGTTTATCGATTAGGGGAATACCAAATTTCTATCTTGAATTTGGTAATACATTGCTTAGCACTCCCCATAAATATGTAAACGCTTCTTTATTTTGTCTTTAATTGCGTACAAACGTCGGTAATTGACTAGATGTACCCTTTAATTAAATTGGATTTAAACAGCAGTGACCTAAATGTTTAAATTATTATTTTCGGTTTGTCTTAACTGTAAACTTTGCAAACAAAATGCAGAATTTTAATTTAGATTTTCGAATTTCACTAGCTGTTTCGAAGTCCAAATAAGCGTATTCACTTCGGGCGGATGTTTTTTTCGTGTGGAACTAAGAATGATTATCTATGGTTCACAGTGCACTGTAGCCATCTCTCACTGCACACCGAGTGTCACTCTTTTTTTTAAGTTTTTTTTTTTTTGTAAATCACGAATGCCACTTTGTTGTTGCTGGTCGGTTAATTAGTTGCTAGTAGTTATGCCGTTAATGATGCGCTCGCCACGTGAGATTTTGACGTGTCAGTTGTTAACGGTGTACCGGCAATTATTTGTCAATTTCCATTGTGTAAAACTCGATAAGGGCATGTGAGCAACGAATTTGTTTTGTTCAAACAAAATTTTTTTATTTTTTTATTTTGCACTCTAGGGCATGTTGTGGGGGTGCGAATATATCTACATACATATGTATGTATGTATGTGTGTATGTTTGTATGCGTGCGTGGCTGTGCGTGGATAGTAACGTGCGTCATTTATGGCTGCGTTGCAAGCTGATTAACGAAATATTCGTGTTGAGGAACAATTGAAAGGATTTGTTATATCTCACATAACGGCAAGTGACACCACTAAATTTATTGTGACGTTTTGGGAACTTTGCAGGTGCATTGGATAAAGCAATAATGCCTATGGGCTTTTGTATGAATACATTTTGTAAAAGCTGACTACAAATTTTTGATTTTGACTGTCTATTTTGCGATTAATGTCGGATTTTTTTTCATTGCTGCTCATTTCCTTTTTTTTAAATCTCAGCTGCGCATTTGCCGTAGCGAAAAAATAGCAGTAAGGAAGATAGATATCAACAGCCGGTGAGCGGCAAGTGTTGCGTCAGTGTAGATCTCTTCGACGGCAAACTTGTTTGCTTGTAATTGGTAGCAAGGATTAAAATTAATATCCTACTGTTGCTGCACTATTTCAAAACTCACCCACTGGACTATTCGCAATTATTCTTAATTCGTATACCATTTGTATATTCCATTCCATAGGTCACACGGCGAGAATTTCCCAAGCAACAAACGACTCCATTTTACTTACCCCCGATGCCACTCACCTCTGGGCGCCCAGCTTGCGCGCGGTAATCTCAAAGTTTTTTTTTGTTTTGTGCCTCAGCAGCGACTACTTGAACTTATTATCATTTGTTGCTAGAGAGACAGAGACATGGGCAATTTGCAAAAGTGCGAGGCCAACTCACCTGCTGCTTTCCGCTTTTTAATACTCGCATTGTACGTACCCAGAAAGCTGTTGTCTATCCATCCTGCCGTCTTACTTATTGTCACCGCATGATTATTTCAAGACAATTTGTGTAGTGACCCTCCCGTTGCAAGGCTGTGTAGAGTTTATCCAAAGTAAGCGCAGCAATGGCGGCATTTCCCCAAGGATCTTCCAACTAATGGCGTCTATTTGTTAATGAAATGTTCCACACCCAAAAGGTAGTGCCGAAAAATCTGAGCTTTTTGCAAAAGGATAAGAATATGTACACCCTCTGCTGCTGCTGCTGGTTCGTGGTAAATAGTCTATGATATTGGATTTTGGTAAGTCTGCATTGCAATGTAAACACTTTTGCCCATTTACTATTCGCACTTGTAATTATCCTTCCGGAAAACGTAATTTCCAGTAGACTATTAATTTTGGCTAAGATGGCAAATGTAAGCAGGTCGTTAAATGTTTTATTGGTACATGTTGCTACATATGGGATTTGTTTTAAGTAGTTAAGAATGAAGTTTAAGTTGAGAGCACCGGTGAAAGTAGCGAAAATTTCGTTGTGAGATAGTACTAAAAAAAAATGCGTAAAAGTCTAATAAATTATGTTTTTAAAGTGTTTGAATAAAACTCTGTTTTCATTTAAATCTATAATCGTATCATGACAGATATGCCCGCTCCGTTTTAATTCAAGGAATAGCACATTAGGTGGTGGTGTAAAGCTTGCTACAAACTTTTGTTTTAATCTAATTTATCTTCGAAAAACTCCAAACATTTTCTATTGATACTGGCTATGATAAAAAATATCCACATTTTGAAAATAAATTTATACTTTCGGCAACATCGCTGCTTGGTCGGACAACCAGTGTCCCATGTGAAAGTTAGTGCACTCTTTTTTTTTATTTATTTAGACATGTGTCAAGCAATGATAGCGATTCAATGTTTTGACAATGAACCATGGAGAAACTTTCTTTAAAAATATATGAATCTTACCATATCAAACGGGTGTACTTCGAACAAATTATTTGGACGACTGCTACAGATTGACCATACAAAAAATTGGAGCTCTAGTGCGATTCATTAACTCATTTTAACGATATTCGCATCGTTAACTCATCTTAATGAAAATTCTAACGATGCTGCTATTCAGTTCTAATTTTTTAACGATTTTCGCTATCGCCGAATCAGCAGTTGTTGTTAGCTAGTCAATTACCGAAAACTAAATGACAATAAATTTTATGTATGTTGTTAACTCAATCAATAAAAAAAATAAAAATTCGTAATTTCAACTTAAATATAAGAAAAAAATTTGGTGATTTGTTTTCTTGAAATTAAGAAAGGAACATTAAATAATATCCTTTGAAAATTTGGCTATAATTTATCACGAGGTGACGAAGAAGTAGGCGCTCCAACAGTGGATCGAAGTTTGATTTGGGATGTGGACAATTCCTTTCATTTGAATACAACGGAAAGTGAGGGTTCCAATGACCCAAGCTGCTAAAGAAACGCTTGCATCAACGTCGTCACCCTTTGTGGGAGGCTCTATTGGGGCGGCCGATTGTACTCATATGTATAGCAATTTTGCGTCCAAAGAAACATGAGGAGGCTTATGCCAACCGCCACATCTACCATTCAATTAATGTGCAAATGGTAAAAGAAAACTTTTATCAAGGATCCAATTATAAAAACAGAAGTATTGTTTAGTTTTAATAATGAGAAGGCATGGTGAAACAAGGAATCATAGATTGCATCCGTTACCCGATGAATGCTGGCTTACGGAAGACTGACTGATATCATGGATATTCCCCATTGTTCACTTACGGGTCGTTGATAGCAACCAGTTACGAAGAATCTTAAAGCCGCTAGAACGTATCAATATAAAAGATGAATGATTCTAATTAAAAAAATTTAAAAACCATGGCGTATTTGCAGGTGATTTCGGTTATTCCTTGGAGTCGAGTTGATGTTAATTCCACCAAATCACTCAGAGGATAGTCCGAAATTCTGCTATGATGGAACATTGCAGTATATAAAAAGAATTATAAGCGTTTGTAGTTTGAAATAAACTAATATCTTATTTCACTTTAATGAAATATAATGAAAACGCTCAAATTTATATTTGGTAGCAGCCATTCGTTTGTTTTTTCTCTATTCCTCTTTGGTCTTTTCGCTTATTTTGACAGAAGTGTAGCCCTCTTTACCACTTTCAATAAATACAACGAGCCAGCTGTTAAAAGTCGTTAAGGATAAGTTAGTGAATCGCACAATCGTTAGTGCAAATGACAAATATTATCGAGAAAAAATTGCGATTGTCGGATCGTTTAAAGTTAGTGAATCGCACTACTGATATTGGTGTTAACTACGTATGGATTTCTGTTGATGAAACAACGTTGACAGTTGAAAGGTATATTGTAAATTTAATTGTTGGTAAGTTACGTGAAGAAGAAAAATCACCAACTACACAATTTTTGGCCTGTGAAACAAATGACGAAAACCAATGCTGATACCATCGCTTGATTCATCGATGGCTTAAGAATTGTATGATCAAATGATGAAAAAGTCTTGTTACTAGTAACAGATGCCACAGCATATATGTGTACGTATGGTAAAGGCTGGCGGAATTTTAAATTTTTTTTATCCAAATGTTATTCACCTAACGTGCCTTGCGTATGGCATAGATCGCATAGCATAGCAAATTCGGCAGAGTGAATAAATTGATATTTCTTTGGTGAAAAGGGATTTTTAAAAACACCGCCTCATATTGAAAAATATAGAGAAATACTGACTAATACTCCACTAGTACCAGAACTTCCAGATAGGGCACTTGGTTGAAGGTGGCTGTGTTCTAAAGGGTCAAGCTTATAAATTATTTAGAATTGAAATTTATAATTAAGTTTTCATACTTTTGAACGCAGATGAAAGCTCTTACGAGCATATTGTTTCAAGAGATATTGCAAAGTGAATCGCTAATGGGGGTTTTAGTTTATATAAACACACACACATTTCGGAAGTTCACCAAATGGCATAAATAAGTTAGCTTATTAAGGCATTAGCTACAATCAAATTTTTCGTATTTTATATCAATTAAATCTGAAACGCCATTAACTTATAAATAGTTTTTCAATAGGGACGCTACAAAAGTAGACCGATAGTGACAGCAAACGACGCCATATTTTTTTCCGCTCTTTTGACATTTCTTTTCAGTAAGGTTTGCTATTTCATCATGAAAATATATACGAGCCAACAATGAGTCGAAATTATTAAAATTTACTACCGAAATTCGGAATTCGGAGTCAATGGCCTCTACTTTAAGAGCGCTACGTCCAATTTATGGTCATCGTCATTTCTGGCTGAATGGCTTCGTCAATAAGCAAAATATGCGTTATTGGACAGGCAGCAATCCACATGTATTCCATGAGTCAACATTGCATCCCGAAAAAATTACGGTTTGGTGCCGTTTATGGGCCGGCGGCGTCATTGGGCCGTACTTCTTCCGTGATGATCAAGACCGGCACGTTACTGTGAATGGGAATCGCTACCGCTCAATAATAACCGAAAATTTTTGGCCCGAATTGGATGATATGGACTTGGACAATATGTGGTGGTTCCATCAGGACGGCGCCACAAGCCACACAGCGAATGTCACAATCGATTTATTGAAAACCAAGTTTGGTGTTTTGTGTTATCTTACGAAATGGCCCAGTCAATTGGCCGCCTCGGTCGTGCGATTTGACAACGTTAGACTATTTCCTGTGGGGCTACGTCAAGTCTATGGTCTATGCCAACAGCCAGCGACGATTGATGAACTTCGTACGAATATCGTACGTGAAATTGCAGCAGTATCGGCCGGTTTGTGCTTGAACACCGTCGAAAATTGGGCTCAGCGTCTGGACTTCTGCAAGCGTGCCCGTGGTGCCCATGGAAAAGAAATCGAGTTCCATACATAATGGCATCGAGTGTACTCTCACAGGAATAAAGAATTTAATTCATATCCCAAACCGTTTTTGTTTTATTTAAAAAAAACTTTTTTGCGTTCCTAGTGTTAGACCCGATACATATTTGGGTGCATTTGTTTGTTTTAAATTGAATTGTGTGGATTTTTTTTTTAACTTGCATACAACTCGCATAAAACCTGCATATAACTTGCATATACTTTGCATATTGTAAATAGCTAAAGAAAAATCATTTTGGAATCTGAATAAATAGTTCTGAACCAATAGAGTACTCATAAAATTTTTTTAAGTTTTTTACATAAACAGCCGCAGTCTATTAATTATTGTGTGCAAATAACAAAAAAAGGGAAACATGGCGTGTTCTACCCTTCCCTTTAATTTAAATGGCATATAATTCTACTTTAACTTAAATCTTATATTACAGAATCAAATATTTGATTTTCGAGATTTTAAATACCTTATATTTAAAAACAAATTATTCTATGAAAATCGCGTCCTTTGATCCCGTATAACACCTGCAATAAAAGTTTGTACAATAATAGTTATATACAATTTAAATAAAACGAATGGGGTGACCATACCAATATTCGAACTTTTTTTTTAGCTGTTTACAACCTATAATAGTTAATAATATTTTAATAAAGTTCAAATTTTAAACTTCGAAGGCCAATATCTCGTTTTCGGAGGGTAACTTTGAAAGCCTAAGACATTCTTGTTTTTTACTTATGACTTAAGCTCTAAAAAAATTGATTTGATACAACACCTGGACGAGCGCTATTCAATGTTCAGTTTGTATGGTTCTAATAATCTTGTAAGATATTTCAAAAAAATTCATTTATATTAAAATTCTGTGACAAGTTATGCTCGCGCACATATTTTGTAGGTTTGTATCATGATTCTCTCAGATTCTGAAGTTAATTAAGTTAAGTTAAAAGTTTGCTAACAACCAACACAGGTTTTACATTTAACAGGTTGATTAAAATGTTAATAATAATAATAAACCCAACATTTAGCCGCCTCCCGCCGTAAAAAACGAGTGGCGCATTCCTCGGTTAAATATAATATATCAAATGCAAGAATATTATATCTTCGTTAATCATTTATTGAGAGAAGACAGTACATATTTTTTGTATGGTGAAAAGCAAGTGCGAAAGATCAGAGGTGCAGGTAAGACAGTTGAAATCTCGTCATCAACATCGTAAAGCCCCATTTAATTGGCTATAGGTCTTGCATTGTTTTAAATAAAGAGGGTTTTTAAATGGTTCTGAGACTCGAAATTAGAAGAGAAACATTAAGTTTATCTTTGGCAATAAGAAATATGCTTGCAATCGAACCTGTGAGTAGTTAAGCCGTGAGTATTTTGCCTAGTATTTCTAGACGGCTGGAAAAATTAAGAGGATTTATTAGGTTCAAGCTGTTAGTAAAATGGGGAAGATTAAATTGAGAATCGCATCGAGAATCTCTTTTGGCAAAAATTAGGCTTTTTTTTACAATTGATTACAGCTGGTCAACGGGTTTCGCAGGTTTCAAACTACCCATCCGTATTCTAGCATCGGTCTTACAAATGTCGTAAAAAGGGTTTTCGTTACTTATAGATTCTTGAATTTTTTTGTTTTTTTTTGACCATCGCTTTATAAAGGCATATACACCTCGTGCAGTATTTTCGATAGATAACATTCATATGACAAATTATTGTAAGACATTTACTAAGCACTCGTTGAATGTATGTTGGGAAAATCTCTTGATGATAATTTGTTAGATAAAACTCCCATACGTTACTGATTGCTTTTATATGAGGGTTTGGCTAGACACTTTATAATTTGTCGAATTCTTTGAAACGCGATTGAATCATGAGCTTTTCTTCAGACGCTACAAGTCTAAATAAAATGAATTTGGCAGGACGCTAGAAAATGTTCTAAAAAACTATTCGCTGGAAAATTTTAATCGTTCTGTGAAAAAAATGGTCTGGATTGAGAAAAACAGCTTTTAAAAGCTGTGAGAAAAAATATATGTGGGCTTTTATTAACCCTGCTGTTAGGTTAAAAAAAACTTACGAATCTTAGGTTAGAGGACCATTTGGTCCATACTGCAGTTTTCATACAAAATAACAATTTAATCTTAGTCTTTATATTTAGTTTGGTTCAATACTTGCTAAATATTATTATTTTATTATTTACTCAACTCTGGTAAAACCCAGCACCAGTGGCCTGCTCTAAAAATGCTTCTAGTTCAGGAGCTCGAAAGCGAGGAATTTGTAGTTGCTGCAAGTCTAAGTCTGATGTAAAATGCTCCATTTGCAGTGCGTTTATTTGCAAAACCAACCGAAAAACATTTTTTTGCTCATCATGTAGTGCCAAAAAATATCGAACAAACTAATAAATACTTATTTTTGGAAAATTAATGTAAAGAAAATCAAAGAAAATATACTATGGACCAAATGGTCCCTTAACCTAAGATTCGTAATTTTCAATTTATCTTAGTCCAGTTTTAAGTCAGAGAATTAAATTTTCGCACATAATATTGGTTTATAAAAAGACCACCTGAGCTGAAAAATTTAGACAGTATATACCACCGCTCCAAAGTTACAAAGAAAACAAAAAAAAAAAATTGGACCAAATGGTCTTAACCTAACAGCAGGGTTAATGTTTCCCCCTTTCTAAATCGGTTGCATGTAGAATGAAATATATGGGTATGGAGTTGAATGAGTATATGCCAAAATATTTTCGGTATTTATAATCATTCTCTTGAGAACTTCATCTACTTGAGAACCAGCTGTATCAGCGCATAAAATTGAGCCTAAATAATTGTGTTAAATCTTTTAGCTAAAATAACACATCTTTAAAAGAAATTACTGTTGCATAAATTTAATTATTCGGATATAAATAGTTTATATGGAAATTTTGAAAAAGGGTACATTGACTTTAGTGAAAAATTATCTTCATTGTCACTACTTACACAATACTCTAGTACTTCATATTTGACGAAGAATCATTTATGCTACGCTTTGAGTTTACGATATCATAAAATTTGTTGCGATTAGAAATAATATTTTTTTTTTCATTTTACTTAAGTATTCATTGCAAGCTCTTTTATTTAATATAAAATGTGTATGCTGCAGAACTGATTATTTTAATTTTGGGTAATTTAAAGATACGCGATTTCTTATTTTTCAACATTTTTACTTCCTTATTAAACCATAGCTGCATCTGCATTTAGGAACATATTTTGGAAATAGGCAATGTAGCGTGTTATTAAAATGCAATTTGTTCTGCTCAACATGGCCATTTTAAATTTGAAAGCTCATGCTTTAGTTTTTTAATGTTAGCTTTTGCAAAATCGATGCCAACTATTTTGTTATCTTCTCTTTGAGCAACGGCTAGGATTTCGTATGTTATCTCAATAGCAGGTAAACGTAGTCAGGTAAAGCAAGAGGGATCACATAGATTTAAAGAAGACTAAGAAATTTCATCGACGTAAACTGAATTCAAAACCCTCCCAAAATGTCACTGTTACCCCTTCGCGAGAAAACTGACACAATATCGTAGCCTATAATGTTCCAGGAAAGTGTGGGAGGTTAAGGAGTTAGCAAAAAAAAAAAATTATGGTAGAAATGAGCAAAATTAGTGGTAGTAATTAGGAGAAGAATTAGTAAAAATAGTGGTAGGAATTAGTAAAAGCAGTGGCAGAAGTTAGTAAATATAGTAGTAGAAAATAGTAGTAACTCTAACAAAAATTTTAATAGAAATTAGTAGTACCGTTAGTAAAAATAGTGGAAGAAATGAGTAAAAAAAGTGACAAAAATTAGTAGTAGAGCTAGTAAAAATAGTAGTTGAAATTAGCCAGAATAGTGGTAGAAATTAGCCAGAATAGTGGTAGAAATAAGTAAAATTAGTGGTAGTAGCATAAGTAAAAATAGTGGTAGAAATTAGCGAAAATGGAGGTAAAAATAGGTAGCAGCATTACTAAAAATGATGGTAGGCATAGTGCAAGTGAGTTGTAGTAGCATTAGAAAAAAAAGTGGTAGAAATGAGCAAAATTTGTGGTAGTAGTTAGGGGTAGCATTAGTAAAAATAGTGGTAGAAATTATTAGCACTATTGGTAAAAATAGTAGAAGAAAAAAGTTAAAAACGTAGTAGAAATTAGTAGTAGCATTAGTAAAAATGATGGTAGAAATTATTAGCACTATTGGTAAAAATAGTAGAAGAAAAAAGTTAAAAACGTAGTAGAAATTAGTAGTAGCATTAGTAAAAATTATGGTTGAAATTAGTAAAAATAGTGGTAGCAAGAAGTAAAAATAGTGGTTGAACTTTTTAATTATAGGGGAAGAAATTAGGAAAGACTTTCGCCATACGACATTCTGACGCGACCTTCGTTATGCGATGTAAAAAAATCACTGCCGCTAAAGAAGTTTTTCTTCAAAAATAAAGTGCAGAGTAACTAGACTTTAAGCATATCGTCCTTACTAATTACAAATATCTTATATATCCTATTCCTCCTGCTGTGACCAACTGATTTGTCTTCATCTTGCATCCACACCTTATTGCACGAGCCCACTCATCTTACTCCTTCCATTCCTATTTGATAAACAAGCAATATGCTCTCGCCTTCCCCTCTCTCTGTTTCCTTTTCTTCTTCTTCCACCACTCCTGTAAATAACTATTCGTTCACTTGGTATCAACTACTTTATTTGTTGTTGTTGTTGTTGTTGTTGTTTCTGACAACAAACTTGCGGCTTTGCACGCCACAAAACAGTGTATTAATTGCAAATTCGCGGCTGTGTTGGCGCTCGTCCAGACAAACAGCCAGTGAATGCGAATATTTGAGGTTTTTGCTTATTTACAAAGCTTTGGATATTATTTTTGTTTACAATTTCTTGTTAACCAAGCTAAGCTGGCTGCTACGAAACGGTGGTGATCATCAGCGGGGAAATTGGATGGCAATGAAGGATGAATAAAGTTTCGTTTTAATTGCTTCACATTCTTTAAGCCAAATAGTATAATTTGTTTAGACTTTCGGTAATTGTGTTGGTGGCTTTATGGTTGTTAGACAAAATGGTCATTAACGTATACACAGAAGATACCACAAAACGCAATGTGCTTTTGATTTATTCGTTAATTTTATGCGAAAATAACTCAACTCTGATTGGCATAAAGTTAAATTTAGTTATTCATATTAGTTTATTTCAATCTCTATGAGGCTTAATATCTAACAGACTAGAATTATGTAGATGCTACTAGTGTAAGCCAATTATAATCAGGCTATAACGGTAATAGTCTTGCATACTAAATACCAAAAGTGCTTATGATAGAAAAAACCAAAACATAGCAATACTTTATCTAGGAATGCAGTGGTGTTATGGAAAGTAACGCGAAACGGATAAGGCTTCCTTGAATCTTTTCGATTCTAGTTTAGTTCATTCCACAGATGCGTAGTCCAGTTTTGAACGACCCAACAACTTAAAAACGATATATCAAGTTCGGTGAAAGTCTAGAAAAAAATGGCCTTAGGCTTAAAATAATTATCGCTGATATTAAAACGAATCAATATTTGTTCACTTTGAATTCTGGCTATAGAATTTTACAAAATAGTCCTATACTTCCTACGCTCCAAAGAAAATTATTAATAGGCCCGTTTCTTTGTAACCGAGTTGCAAAAGAATACTAGGTAGAAAAACGAATTGCAACAACACAAACTCGACAAAATATGCGAGTTGAGCCCATGAATGATAGAAAACCAGGTTACGACTACGCCGGCAGCATACACGTCACAAATGTTCATACCACAGGAATAGCGAGAAGAAAAGAGAGGTGATAACTGCATTTGGGCTTTTATTTTCGCTGCAACTGTTACAATACAAAGCTCGGCATTTCATATTTATTATTCTGTATTTAAGTTTTTGTAAAAATAACTCAAAACTCAGAGAAATCAACTTTTCAAGAACCATTTGTGACGTCAATCCTTCAAACGAGGCAAATACGAAGTAATGGAAGTGCTTTTGACGTCACCTTCTTTTCTCTGCATCGTGAGTTGAGCCAACTCGGTGAAATGATATGCGACCTGAGATGTAGTATTGGGAAATGAAAAAACTGCGCTATTGTGAATGAGCTGGAGGAAAATACATGGGAAATTTCAGTTTAAGACCTAATTTGTTATTATTTTCATAGTATTTTTAAATATACAACTACAAAAACCTAAAAATTCCCAGCAAATTATTTTCCGTTCTTAAATAGCCTAAACAAATCGCATCTTTCGTTAGAGATGAGAACAGGGTTGCTTTTGTAACTAAAGGAAAGTTTGTCTGAGTTGAAGCGTTATTTTTCAACTTGGGAACAAAGAAACGGGCCTAATATCTGCAATAAGCTCATAATGAGCTCAAAAATTAATATGTGTCGGTCAGTAGTTTTATATTCTAAGGCGACGATATGTTCCATACTGAGTTTTTTAATTCACAATTGCTAGGGAATACAAATTAGAGAATATAGTAATAATATATTTTCGTTTGTTGAATAAAATTTCATAGTTTTCTAGCCCCTGGCTGAGATCCATGCATTCATTCAATCATTCCATCAAGTTTTCACTAAAAAAATCCCTACTTTTAGTCAAGTCTGTATATCGGTACTTTCTTTTTCAAGACAGCTAGTTGCATGCTGCCGCACTCAAAAATTTATTTCAGTTACGGAACGAAGAAAAAGGTTATAGTAGGTTTCCATCAATATCTGTTAGGAACATACATTCCAAGTGCCGTATGGGGGCAAAGAGTAGAAAGCCCAAATCTTTTATATGTATTTAGTTTCATTTAATTTACATTTAATACAATATTCCAATTGGCGATTTTGACCAAGTCGTTTCTTTCTTTGTGCTAAATGGCGCCAATTCCAAGTACCTTTGCCTTACGCACACAGAGTATGTCTTCCTGCTCCTTTGCCCCATGCGCAGGTATTATGTTGATTTTTTTAGGTCTGGAGCGTTTCCATCCATTGCCATTACACTTTACCCTCTTTTGACGCGATCGTTTTGTACACGATTTTTACGTGGTGTTTTTAAACATCTCCCAGTCACTTTTTTTTCTTTTTTAGAACTTTTCTTATAATTCTTTCCTTTATAGCATTTTGACCTCAGTTTTAATGTAAGTATGTATGTACATACCGTGGCGAAAAGCGAAAATCGGACAGCAATTTTTTTCTAAATATCCACCACAATTTTTTTTTTATTTTTTTGTAGAAATCAAGGCGAATCCATACAAGGTGGTGTTATAAATACAACTACAAAATTCCTATGTATTTTGCCTTTGTTTCTGCGTAAGAGTTGTCAAAATTTAAATACATTTTGTTTTTGCTTTTACGGCTTTTGAAAGCTCATACGCAAAAGCAAAAACAAAATACTTATAGGTGAATAAAAAAAAATCAAATCAGCTGCTCTTATGCCATCACCTTCTATAAATTCGCCTTGGTAGAAATATAGTTCATTATGACACTTTATATAAAATTCACAAACTCAACAAATACATATGTATGTATGTATCATTGAACTTTCAAAAGTTTCAAGCAGAATTTTTAGAAACTTTTTGAGCTTGCAGTTTTGTAGCCAATTAAATTTTAGTGTAATAAAGTGATAAGAATTTTCATTAATTTTTGATATCTTGTTTTCGCTGATGATGTGGCAAAAAAATTATGAAAAATCAATGGTGATTTATGGCTACATGTAATTAGCAATTAAATTGAATTGACTATGAAACTGCATACTCGTAAAGTTTCTAAAAATTCTGCTTGAAACATACGAAAAATTCGAAGATATTTGTTGACATTTGTAGAATAATTTCGAGTTTGTATAAAGTAGGAAATTTAGATTTATAAGGCCTATGTTACGCAATGGATATTTCTGTTTAAAATTACTGAAAATATATATATATATAAAACATTGTGGTTATTTAGAAAAAAATCACTGTCCAATTTTCGCTTGGAGCCACGGTATGGATTGTTCTTTACTGAATAAAAATATTTTTTTGGTCGTTCATTTAATAAACGCTCATGTATGTTTTGGTTTATCTTAATTTATTTAAAATATTTATTTATTTATTTGTTTAAAATAGGTATGTACTTTTGTAGAGAAGAACATATGTACATATTGAGCTCGTATGAGTCAGAAGTTCCATATGAAAACAATTTTTTTTAAACGGATTTTATTTTTACCGCAGGTTTGCATGGAAATCTATTTAATCTATTCCGATACATGCCTAAAACTGTCAAAGAATACCTTAATATATTTGCTTATATATGTAGATATATTAATATTTGCCCCTTTGTATCGATGTCGGAACGCCTTTTGATTATGGTCGGATAGGCCGAGTTTCCCATCGTTACTAATTTGATAAACGCCAGGCGGAAACTTAGGGTCAGTTTTACCAACTACTCTTAAACTGAACCTAAGTTCTACTTGAGAAAAATGTTAGCTGAGATCAGTTTATGATTTCGATCATATCTGCCTTTCACAATGCATACTTAAGTATTGAAAGTAATTTCTATAAAATTATGGTAGCATTCGGTAGATATTGTCTAATCGTCCGTCATCTTGTAGTGCAGAAAAAGAGATCAGCGATTCATTGAGTATTTTCTGATATCATGATATGTTTTACATGGCATTGCATTAACTTTAAAGGCATTGCGTATGTACGAATTTATTTTTTTGCTACTAATTTTAGCGAAATTTTAAAGTAGACTTCAGTTCAACCCTTAGTTTCCGCTCCGCCTGAGTGGAGCTGTTGAGCACGGTCGGAGTTTCTTGGCCATGGTGCACTTACGAATCCTCTGCCGCATAAACGGATGAAGAAGGCTTATTTCAATTTCGAGTTTGTCTACTTTATGGTTAGAGTTGTACAATGATCAATTAAACGATAGAAAAGTTATCACAGTTTTTTAACTGTGACGGTAGTTCGTTAAACCACATTAAAACTTTGTAAAATATATTCTTATATTCTACTCAGTTCTGTAAAGGGCGAATCCAAATCGTTAATTTTCCACTAGTGTACCAGAATGAGTTTCTCATTTTCCATTTAAAATCTATTCGTGCATTCGTCGTATGGCAAAAATCAATAACACAATACGCAAAAAGAAATTATCAAAATTCAGATGTGTACTTTAAAATTTTGATGAAAACCAGTGGAATTTTCTTAAAGTTTACGCAAAGTGTAAAGACTTTTTTTTGTAAAATGAACTGTGTTTTTACAAAAAAAAATTAAGTAAATGAAAATTAATACAAAATAAATTGAGTGCCGAAACTTGTCTATAAGTCCCTGTCGTATAGTTATGGTAAGCACTATAGCGTCGTTTACTGTTGGTAGAAAAGAGCTTTACTGCTCAATAACTTTTCAACTCGACCAACCGAAATACATACATACATATATGTATATTGAAATTTGAAATTATTAATTTTGGCGCCGATCGCGTTTTATATACGATATTAATCATTATCCAATATTTCTATAGCGTTACTTTGAATGACTACTATATTTAGATAATCACTTCGATATCGTTAATACATAATGCGATAAAGGTCAATTGGATCTTTCCGTTCGCCAGAAAAAATTATATAATTCCATGGTCAATTACCTACCTTGCGATTAGTTTTACAAATCTGTCGCAAAAGGTCGTGTGCGCATGAAATCCGTCACAAATCTGTCAAAATTAAACTTCAATGCTACAGTACTAACATTCTACATACATACATACGAGGGCAATTTGAAAAGTCCGTGCAAAAATAGTGAAAACTTAATTTTTTGCGACAAATTTAATTTTATTTTTCAATGTGGTCTCCTTTTAGCTCGATAAACTTAATCTAACGATGCTCCAACTTTTTGATGCCTTCCAAAAAGTACGCTGCGTCAAAGACTCGAAAATTGGTCTCAATTGCCAATTCAACTTCCTCATTTGATGAAATTCTCTTACCACCGAGCCATTTCGCAGGGAGCCAAATCTGGAGAATACAGAGGGTGTGGAGCAATTTGTAGCTTACATCATTCATTTTCCCATTGTTTCGAGGGGTTCATTCGTTGACGTTTTTGGTCCATTGCGACCAAACGCGGTACCCATTTTATGGATAGCTTCTTCAACCCCAATTTTCCGTGCAAGGCGTTGTGCACATGGTCCGCTGAGATCTACACCACGTCAGCTATATAGCTCGCTTTCACACCTCGATTGTTCAAAACGATATCGTGAATTTTTTCTATCCTTTTTATTCAGTGACCACCAGAACCTTCAGCATAATCGGTGCCCGTACGAACACAACGAAAATCTGCGATTTTCTTGTAAATCATTCTAGTTGATGGTGAAGAGTTCGGGAAATATTTATCAAGCTTCGATTTTATTTTTGCAGGCGTTTTCTTGCGAAAAAAATAATATTTGATGATAACACGAAATTCACTTTTTCCATTTTTAACAAAACTCAAAAGTTATTTGCTTTCAAAGTTTGCCAAAAACAAAAAAAAAATCGAATTGACAGATCTTCTTGGAACTTGGAATTTAATGGTTAGAAGGTTGGTACTCAAATATGGTACCACCAATTTTGGAGACGCCTGATAAATTTTGCACGAACTTGTCAAATCGCCCTCGTACACAGATTTGTATATAGTACATTTCTATCTTACTATCAATACGAAAGTAATTCAGTTCAGCTTCCCAACACACAGATTGCTGACTTGTCAGTTGGTAAGCTGCAATTCGCAGTTAATTTCCCGCAAGCGTAACGAAATGAGGCACAAAACGTGCCACATGCCACATGCCAAATGCCAAGCGAGCTGGGGGAAACGCCAGCCGGACACAATTTTTGTTGACGTTATTTGGCGGCTGGTGTGCGACCAGACTGGGCTGTTTACGTTTTATTTGGTGAGAAAACATTTACGCACTAATTTCGTTGCATTAAGTTTGCATTACCAGTACAAGTAGAAAGCCAAGTGTACACACACACACACACACACACACATAAACAAACTAACACGCAAATAACATTCAAAACGCATTATAATGTTTGATGATTGTATACAAATGTCGATGTGGCTGGTTGGCCCTGCTATTATCCCAATGTAACCAGTTGAATTGGCAACACTCTCCTACAATTTGCTATGCTTGCGGCCACATGATGCTAGCTAGCGGTTGGGGGCGGCGGCGGCGCTGATGAAGAAGGTGGCTGGGCTGGCTGTTTACCACAGCAGCAGCAAATAGCGCACGCGTCCCGCCACGTGCAACAATTACGCGGTTAACTGCATTCAAATTGAGTTGTTTAGACCGTCACTGCCACCGTGGTGGCGACGGCGGCAGCGGCCGGCGGTCTTAGCTGCTGCCAATGCCCTCGGCTAATAGCCTGCATCGCTGATAAACAACCCACTTTGTTCTCTCCATTACTAACTGTATGCCAAATAAGTATATATGTGTGTGTGTAATATTATGCTTGTATGTGTGCATTGTTGTTGTTGTTGTTTTGAGTGTTTAGCCCTGCCGCTCAATAACAATGCAAATCAGTAACACGTTAATTGTGAAAACACTTTGGTCATTGTGTTGTGCTGGCCTGGCTGGTTCATTCCATTAAGTAGTGCGTAAAATGGCGTAGGAGCATTTTAGTAATGGGCGGGATCATAACAAAGAGCAGGCGCTTGTTTTGCCACACATTCGCACATACTTAAATATTCAAGTACTCATACATACATATACACATCTCCTTTAGTCAATCTAGTCAAAATGCAATTCATAAACTTTGGTGCAATTCACTAACTTATCTTTAACGATATTCGCATCGTTAACTCATCTTAACGAAATTTTTAACGATGTTGCTACTCAGCAGCTTTTTTTTTTATGATTTTCGCTATCGCTGAAATAGCTGTTGTCGTTTGCTAGTCGAATATCGAAAACTAAACGACAAAAAATTTGATGTTGTTAACTCAATCGATACAAGAAAACTACGTGATTTCAACTTAAATAAAAGTTAAATTTAAAATCCGGTTATTTGCTT